>OX645062.1:15438602-16077204 GCA_951905685.1 Eumerus sabulonum | reverse complement strand
CCCGCCGCAGATTTTGTTCCAACATGAGATTGAAGAAGTCGAATGATAGAACATCTCCTTGTCGAAATCCGGTGCAGGTTCTAAAAGGCTCGGAGGTTCTGGAGCCGAACTGCACGGTGCAGCGGGTCTTTGTCAGCGTGGCCTAAACAAGACATTGCGATGAATGCTGTCATATGTGGCTTTAAAATCGGAGCCGAAGTTGTGGTGGTGAAACTCGCTGGTCTTCTCCACGATTTTTCGCAACTTGAATATTTGGGCTATAGTCGATCTGCATGGCCGGAAGCCGCACTGGTATGTGCCGATTAGTGCAGTGCAAAACGGCTTTAGACGTTCACACCGTACATTGGATAGGATCTTGTAAGCGACATTGGGCAAGGATATACATATGTACCTCTGTAGTTTTTGCAAGAGGTACGATCGCCTTTTTTGTGGATGGGGCATATAGAGCTGCATCCATCCTCCCAAATTCATAGACGTTCTAATGAATGCTCCCGATCAGAACATGGCCTCCGGCTTTGAAAAGCTCTGATGGTAGTGCATTTGAGCCTGCGGCCTTGTTGTACTTCAGCTTTTTAAAAGATACATAAGCCTACTTCTTCAATGATGGGAGGGGGACAACTTCGTTGAATGGAGGCGGGATCCCTTCGCCCACTACCACTCTCTCCTCTCCATTCCCGTTAAGCAGTCGCTGGAAATGTTGCTCAAGTAGTAGTAGTATGTTGGCGTTACAGTCCATGAAGAACCTGAGCCGAGCTTCTCTCAATCACCCATGTTGTGTGTGATTTCATTTTCACATAGGTAAAAGGGACCTACAGTTTTATTGCCGGTTCCGAACGGCGAATCCGAGAAGCTTTTCATGACAATTTTACTACAGGGGGTTTTGTCAGAACCCCGTTGCTCAAGAGCATCCATTATTGCCTATGGGTCGGTAACAAGATTGTTCTCGCAATTTTTGAAGAGCTTGGGTGCCGTTTTTAATGCCCGCTGCGAGGCTTTTGGCCTTTTCGTAAAATGTCCTTATCGTCTTGTTGTCCCTGGACTTTTTGATATCCTTGAGCTGGGAGGCTGCGAAGATTCTGTTACACCCAACACATTTCTCCGACGCCCTGTCCAAATATCAATTGTTGTACAGACGAAGCTTATATGTAAGTATGTTTGAATTTCTCCTTCAGTATCTCCAAGCTGCTTTTTTCGTAGTTGTTTTTTTCCCTTTGTGGACGGTATTGGCGCACGACATACATACATATATCAAATTTTCTCAACCTCTAATCTGGGTACTATTTAGTTTGTATCGAGAGGAAAACAAAATAGTAGTGTTATATTCCACATTATACACAACCTTATAACAGAATGCATAATCCTTGTATAACACTTCTGCTCAACCCTCAACACCGCATATCCTTCACTTAAAAATCCAAATACTTAACACATTTCCCGGTAGATGTCCGTACTGACAATAATGATCCTTGTATCCTTTTCTTATTCGATCGTATTCTTATTGGAAAACTCTACAAATGGTAAACTGACAGTAGGAAATCCCTTTTTGAAAATCCCTTACGAGCATGGCCATGCATACATGCATACATATGTATGTGCATTCGTAGGACTGAACATCGGCAAATTTCATTCATCAAAAGTCGATCAATCAAACCTATTTCTACAGATTTAAACAGTAGTCTGTTAAGGATTCATTCGTTTTTTTTTTCTGCTTTGGTCAAAGGATACCGTGTGTGGATTTTTCTCGGTCCCACCTCTACGTAAATCCTTACCAACTAAAAAGGGTACAGCCAATGCGTAAGGATTTTGAAAGTAATGGAATTAAATACTTAAATTCGGTGTTGAAATGGTTTTCAATATCAGAAATCAATTACGTGCGACGCGTATAAAGGGTGCAGCCGTTCGTGATCCATCCTCCGCATTCCCAAAACAAAACGCAAGTAAATCCAACTAATGGTGCCTTAATGACTTGTAATCATTTCCGAAATTGTTTTAAGAGGTCCAACCAGCCTTGTTTTGTTAAATCCAATGAACATAATTCGTTTAGTCGAATGGCGGATGGATTACTTTGCGGGCGCTCTTTAATGACCGCTCCCGTTTCCAATATAGCTAACATACAATTACATTGTCAGCAGAGGATTATTTTTAAAAACACTACTTCAATGTTGCAAGAATGTGGTTGCAACATTTTATTATTATATGTATGTGCCGTTTGCCACAAACACTGACCCTAGACAAGTGAATAATAAAAAGGGACCGTGCAGCTGCATTTGGTTGTTTCCTTTCGGTTTTGTTTCTCTGGTGACGAGCGTCCAGCACGCGCTAAGGAGACGGCGACAATCACTTCTCGAATGTCGCACACTTGAGCAACGAGTCTGTGTCCCGCTTCACATTACCCCCATTAGTATTATTGGAGCAGTACACGCGTGCCATAATGCGTGCCCAACTGTCGTGATAACTAGTGCATACAGTCGCGCACTTCAATTAAGAGACTCAAGGGCAAATGCATGACTGACTGCACATTTGTGTATCTCTTGCTTTGTAAAGTGTAATGCTATTCAGGCATCGATCAGTTTTTGCACTCGACATCAGACCAAAGTTCTAAAAATACAGAGAAGCAGTCTAAGGCACTTGTGTTTGCTATATGCAGGCGAGTTCCATTTGGAGCTCTATGCGGGTAGTATTGTATCTTGTAAATATTTTTGCACTTAATTATGTGTCCAATTTTACTCGTATTTCTAGAACATACTAAACTTAACCGCGTTCGTGTCCTGCTCTCTGTGCGCTACGTATGATGTACATACGTAATCTTTACACCAAAACACTTGACAGGACTCTTCTGAACACAGCCTTCGTACTGACATGAAATATACACTTGCCGAAAGCAAATACGACTTCTGTTAGCCTACGGTATGCCCATTCATCTGCAAATGAAGGGCACGTGCGTGTGATCACGCGATTTAAGTAGCCATCCAGACAAAGTTTTTTCCAGTCAATAATGCATTATTGTGTGAAAAAGTAAGCGCACGCACTGGGTTGCGAACATGATGAAGTAGTGAGCCGTGGGTTTCTTGTAATAAAAACAAAAAAAAAAATTGTCGGAAAAGTTTGATCAATAAATCAATATGATGATCGGCGATGATGTATTAAGTCAAGCTACAACGCTGGTACACGACTAAGGAGTATTGGTGCTGAAATGCACTTACATACTTTACGTGCGTATGTTAACAGGGATTACAGGCAAGGACAGTGATTTGTATGCAACCAATTTGGCTTGTGAAAGTTGTACTTCAGTCAAGGGTGAGTTGACCTAAATAATAAATCAGGAATGTAAACAAGCAAGGAATGCATGTATGCATGTGTGGAGCCGGTATTTTAATAACCTGTAAGCTACCTACTCATAGAATGGCCGTCCTAATTGCATGCGGTCATTTGAACTTAACTCAACCCATACAGCAGCAATGTAGGACTTCATTGTTATTTGATTCGAAAATTTGACTTATTAGGACAAGGGTGTGGTCTTTACGTGGTCGACAAAGACGTATGGCTTAATATATTGTTTTTATGGCTACTACTTGGAATCTCACCGTTACACATTCCTTCGAGGACATGGCATGGTTAAATCGCACAGTGCCATCCGCCAGACTAAGCAGCCGTACCTTTGCATAGGTCTTACAATCACGGTATGCAGCCAGTGTGTGTTTTGGGTTTTTGATACCCCATCTGGTGCCCGAGGCGTACTTGCAAAGTGTTTGCTTTTTTGATACATTTTTCCACATTCAATCTCCAGTTGGGCTTCCTGTCGAGTATCATGCCAAGGGTTTTGCGTGATCTGCGAATGTAAGGTAAGCCTCATTGAGTTTTAGAGCAGAGATTTGAGGTATCTGCCGTTTCTTGTGAATAAAACTAGCTCCGTTTGAGAGGGATGACTAACACCCATAATTTCGGCGATAGTACTCCTCCCTGTGGTATGCCTAGTCTTAATGCGGTTTTTGTATAATAGCAGCCGAATTTCGAGTGAATCAACCAGTCTTTCTAGCGTCTCAAAAAGAAAAGAGACTGTCTTGTAGTCTTTGGCAATTATGTGGGAGGTTTTCCCGCTTTAGGTATAAAGGTTACTTTTACCTCTCTTCTGGATAGCGGTATGTAACCCCAGCCTAGGTTGGAAGAGCACGTTGCATGTCTATAGGCTAGATTCCATCCGGACCTGCAGTTTTGTATGGAAGGAAGCTATTTTCCGCCCAAGAGGCAATTGAGTAGTAGAGCCCTCTCTACTACTCCCTCTATAAAACCTTAATCATCCCGGTCCTCCTCTACGGCGCTGAGGCTTGGACGTTATCAAAAGCGGACGAAGAGGCTCTTGGATGTTTCGAGAGGAAAATTCTGCGTGCAATCTTGGCCCTGTTTGTGTAAACGGAGAGCGGAGGAGGAGATACAACGACGAACTATACAAGCTGTACAGCGACACCGGCCTAGTTAGACGTCTTCAGATCCACCGCTCCTGCCCGTAGAGTCTTCGACTCCAACCCCGAGAGACGACGGAGCAGAGGACGACCGTATCTTAGTTGGCGCGCACAGGTGGAAAGTGACCTCAACCAACTGGGCGTGCGGCATTGGAAGCGGCTGGCCAAAGATCGTGCCGGCTGAAGAGGCTTGTTGGTTGAGACCCTGATTCACCCCGAACTGTAGCGCCATCAAAGTAAGTATGTATACACAATAATTCGTTGAACTGAAAATTCGTTGAATGAAAGACGAACTATTATAAGAATCTCCAAATGACTATCAATCAAGCCTGGAATACTTGATATAAAAACTTAATATAACGAACGGCTTGCAGGTGTGGAGGTATACATTTCAACTTTATAATTTTAATAAGGTTAAGAAAGTTACCCATTTAAGTCAACCATATGCAATTAGGCCCTTGTTTCGTCAGTTGCTTGAAGTATAAACTGTGAGATGTGCCTGTACAGTAATTTTTTGTCAATATCAGCCAAGGCGAAGAACAGGGCAACATTTTTGAACATGTGCCCTACTTGTATGTAACCTGAGGACAAATAAAGGAATGTAGAAAAAGTATATTGTAAGACTCGGAAAGGCAGTCGCTGGTTCGAAAAAACGTGTGTTTGCCTCTGACGCCGATGACACGAGATCGAATCCCGACAGCAGCCATGTCGTCGAACGTGTTTTTCACGGTGCTTCTCCTCAGCGGGTTACTGATAAAACCCCCTGTAGTATAATTATCACTCGCCGGGGTACTGGCAAAACCCCCCGTAGTATACTTGCCGTGAAACGGCTTCCCGACCTACGCCGTTCGGAATCGGAATTAAACTTTAGGTCCCTTTCACCTGTGCGAAAAATAAATCACCCACAACATGGGTGATTGAGAGAAGCTTGGCTCTGGCCCTTCATGGGCTGTAATGATAATCAAAAGAAAGAAGAAAAAGCATAATTGTCTAGAAAAGCTTCTCGAATTTCGCTGTTCGGGATCGGCAATAAACTGTAGGTCTCATTCAACAATGGCAAAGTAAAATCACACACAATATGGGTGATTGAGAAAAGCTCGGCTTTGGTCCTTCATGGACTGTAACGCCAACATAAATACATAAGAGAATATGAAACTCGTCTGAAATGTTCGGGATATGTAAAGGGTTGAAACAAGGAGATGCCTTATGGCACTCCTTTTTATTTAGTGCCAGACTATGTCATGAAAAATAACAGCTCTATAACAACTGTTGAAACCAAAGACGTACTCTCTTACCCCGAAGATTTAGAAGATAGTAAGGAAACAAGATAATTGCAGAAACTCCTATAAAGGCAGAAAATGACGCATGTTTAGACGCATGCTTTTTTTTATTTCCTAAAATATTTACATCAGTCGTTTAACATGAGGTACATTTTCTAAAAGAGGAAAAAAGGAAAGAATTTGAGACTCTGACCAGTGCCACAGTTTCGTCACCTATGGTATTAAGGGAAGGTACAGGAGGAGCAAATCCTCAACTGCTATAAAGCAGATATAACCGCACTCCAAGAAGTGCGATGGGATGGACCAGGCAAAAGACGGGTGAAAAACTGCGACATCTACTACAGGAACTGCTACAAGGAAATCAAGCAGCGCTTACTCGGGTGCGGATTCGTTATTTGATGAAGACTCCTACAAAAAGTCTTAAGCTTCCGGGATGAAAGCGAATTCGCATCAAAGCTAAATTTGGAAATATTAGATTGATATGCGCTCATTCCCCAACGGAAGAAAAGGACGATCGACTCAAAGAAGAATTCGACGTACGCCTAGACAGAACCTATGCCCAACACAAGCTACGACACAAAATAGTTCTAGGAGATTTTAATGCAAAACTGGGCAAAGAAGACATATTTGAGTCGATCATAGGAAAGCATAGCCTCCATAACACCACATCCGACAACGGACTTAGGCTAATCGATTTCCTAACGGGGCGTAACCTCCTTGTAGCAAGCACACGATTCCCCCATCTCAACATCCACACCTGGCGGTCATTTGACCAATCGACCACCAACCAGATTGACCACATTGCGATCGACGAAAGACACTCCTCCAGTATTCAGCAACATCGACTCGGACCACTAATTTGTTGTAGCCAAGGTACGAATGAGGATATCAAGAATGCTTAGGAATCGTGTAGGACAACGTAAGTTTGACGTCGGAAAGTTACAATCGCAAGAGACTGCCAGAATCTTTGCCGATCGTGTCTCCTTCCAGCTCTCTCAAAATCCGTCCGAAGCAGCACAAACAATAGAGCAGGAATGTGCGCATTGCCACAACGCCGTCAGAGACGCTGTCTTAGAGGTGCTGGCTTTCAAACCGCCACCACCCAGAAACCCCTGGTCCGATGAGCAATGTGAATAAGCCCATGCAGCAAAACAAGAGGCATACAAAGCCACGCTGTAACGACGGACAAGAGCTGCTCGCGAAATCTATGAGCAGAAGAGAGAGAGAGATGCCTCCGCAGGAAAGACGCCCGGAAGCTTTGCAACATGCCATGGCTACAAGGCCAGAGCGGCGGCCTGCAGGGGTGAAAATGGAGAACTGGAGGAGTCGCAGTCGATGCTGGGAATTTGGAAAGACCACTGCTGCAGAGTGTATAACGGCGATGACAGACAAGATACCGCTGCCAGGCAGAACGATCTGTTCGTAGTGGACGACGATGAAAGAGAATTCCGTCCACCCGAAGGTAGAAGGAAAGCATGCTCGACGAATGGAATCTTAGCATCGTTTGCCCGGTGCATAAGAAAGGAGACCCCTATAACTACGCCCACTGTATGGGGAATAAGTTAACATCGTATATAAGATCTTCTCTGCCATATTGTGTGAACGCCTGAAACCGTTTGTGGATAACCTGATCGGCTCTTATCAGTATGGTTTCAGGCCAGGTAAATCCACAACAGACCAAATATTTACGCTACGGCAGATCTTGGAGAAGACCCAGGAATACGAAATCGACATTCACTACCTTTTCGTCGATTTCAAGGCTGCATATGACAGCGTGTATAGAGATGAGCTATACAAAGCCATGTCTAGTTTTAACATCCCTGCGAAACTCGTCCGATTGTGCTGAATGACAATGGAGAATTCTTGCTGCTCCATTAGGGTCGGTAATGAGCAAACCGAGACCTTTGACGTTAGAAAAGGCAAGGTGAGGCGCTGTCGTGCAATGTTTTCAACATCGTGCTTGAAAAGATCGTGCAAGAGTCACTGGCTAACACAAGAGGTAAGATTTATTTCAAGTCTGCGTAATTGCTTGCATACGCCGACGACATTGAGGTGATTGGACGCACACAGCGAGACGTCAATGAGGCCTTTGTAAGCATTGAGGCAGAAGCGGCTAAGATGGGTCCCAAGGTTCATGAGAGTAAAACCAAATAACTGCTTTCATCAAAAAGAGACGGTCAACACTGACGTATTGGCCAGAACGTCACCATGGGCGGATACAGCTTTAAAGTGGTCAAGGAAATCGTCTACCTCGGCTCACTGATGACCGGCGACAACAACACAAACGCTGAGATAAAACGCAGAATCACTCTTGTTAACCGCTGTTTCTTTGAGTTCAAGGGGCAATTGAGAAGTAGAGCCCTCTCTCGGAAAACCAAGGTGACACTATATAAGATCTTGATCATCCCAGTCCTCTTTTACGTTGAGGCTCGGACCTTAACAAAAGCGGATGAAGACGCCCTTAGTCGTTTCGAGAGGAAAATTATACGCACTATATACGGTCCCGTTTGTTCAAACGGAGTATGGAGGATAAGATTTAACGAAGAACTGTACGGGTTGTACAGCAACATCGGCCTGGTACGACGTCTACGGATACAGCGTCTAAGGTGACTAGGCCATGTAGAGTGCATGGAAAATACAGCTCTGGAAGGCGCAGCAGAGGACGGCCGCATCTACGTTGGCGCACACGGGAGGATGGGGACTTTAACCAACTGGGCGTGAGGCGCTTGAAACAACTGGCCAAAGACCGTCCCAGCTGGAGACGCTTGTTGGTTGAGGCCCATGTTCACCACGGACTGTAGCGCCACCTAAGTAAGTAAGTAGTTTAATATACCGAAATCATAAAAGCTATACCAACAAGAGTGACGTAAACTAAAGTAATTCAACAAATTTTCCGTTTTTCAGTGTTGAGAAGGAGTAGTAGAGACCGATATAAGGTAAAGCTTTAGACGTCTACAACATCTTCAGTAAAAGACTTGGGACAAATATGCCATATACTGCGTATATGATAGTTTCCAAAAATGTTTTAAAATAGAAAATCTATAGTAATATACATATGTACCTTAAAACACGAATGTATGTCTATACATACATTTCCCCTACGAGGTGAGACTTAATTCCATGTACCTATGTATTATATAGACAATACCTTATTCATCCACGACGTTTCCTTATTTCTTTCTTGCATCCATATTAAAAGTAAAAAAAATAAGAAAAGAAAAGGAAATCTTAGACGGAGGTAGGACAAGTTCAATACCACAAGGACGAAAGGACTCATTGTGCTCCTACGAAAATAGAAAAACAAGTGACTGAAAAACATTTTCGAAAAGGTCGTATGGACATTTTTAGTTATCGCCAGTTACCTTTTATCCATGGTTTCACTATTTTTCACCCGCACACATGGATATAAATATATGTACGTCTTGATCCCTAGAGTATAAGCTGTTGTGTAAAATATCAGCTGACTGTAAGGTATTTTTTCTTATAAAAAAAAACTAAGCCATACGATGACTATTTTCGATGTCTATCACTAGCATATCTATTTTACAGGGCACATCTCCAAGATCGATTGAAAGTTAGAAAAATTCGTATACGAGTAACTAGCGGCTAGACCATTCCATAATGCCTTCCATTGAAAATCTGAGAATATTCGAGTACTACTTGGGTTTAGTACAATACCTGCTTCTGCTTACCGACTGAAACTACCCTTATAGCCGAAGAGCACTGTGCAGACCTGTTTTCTTTTCTCCTTCTCTTCGTTTCTTCATTTTCCACACACATTGTTTACGAATATTTTCGGTAGCATGGTGTGCGTGCATGATAGAGAACCACGTGAATAGTGTAAGAGCACTGATCGTGCCGATGGCAGGTATCCACCGGCCGCAGAGTACAAAAGCGACGAGGTTCAGGACGAAGGGTATCATTTCGGAATCAGATTCCAAACAGTAAACACACTCTAATCGAATACTCTCTGTTAAAAACGAAAGAAAACTTTTTTTTCTCGTATTTTGCACTACTCTGTACTCTTGTTTCCCCTTTGGATCGTAGAAGACAAATAGTAATTTAATTAAGTTTGTTATAAAGTTACATAGAACTGAGTCTCCGTGAATTGGACAATTATTGCGAGTAAAAAAAATACTAATTGCTACAATGACAAGTGTTTGTGCCCAAAACTTCAATATGATGCAGTCGCAGCAAAAATACATCATGGTTCCAGTGTTATACCAGCAACACAAGACAATCGCGCCAGCTCCAGACAATCGTAAGACACCATCGATCCTTGGCATGAACGGTGTCAATATGATGCAGTCTTCTGGGGGTCACATCGGAAAAAAGAAATACACATATCATAATATGCCCTATGGGGAGCAGTTGCCTTCTGTGGCGCGACGGAACGCTCGTGAGAGAAATCGTGTGAAACAAGTGAATAATGGATTTGCCAATTTGCGTCAACACATCCCACAATCTGTTATCAGTGCTCTATCAAGTGGCGGACGTGGTGCAAGCAAGAAACTAAGTAAAGTCGATACTCTTCGCATTGCGGTGGAATATATCCGAGGACTTCAAGACATGTTAGACGATGGAGATTCGTCACAAGGTTCAGCATCGCCTTCGCTGTCAGCATCGTCGTCGGTTTTCTATCCAACCGAAAATAGCACCGATGAATTCCCTCTCCAGCATTCATACAATTCCGAGGCATCGGCATCACCTTCGCCATCGTGCAGCTCGGAAATCTCCATCGGAGGTAGTGGCAGTGGAAGTGGATACTTGCATTCATCTGGCAGTGACGATCACATACAATTTAAATTTGAACCATTTGAATCGTACGATGCACCTGATGACGATGAAATATTAGACTACATTTCAACCTGGCAGGAACACTAAGTTGCGCATTTAACCGCAACAACAACAAATTTTAGAGACTACAAGAGACCAGTGACCTCATATTGAACCGCTGCCCAGATTAAAGCACCTTTGTTGGTGTTTGGTTCCTAACTCAAGTGTATCTTCAGTACCGCAACCTCTAGTCAAGTGATTGTAAATGATTTTGTAAATTATATAAATACTTTTATAACGTATGTGCCTTACAATAAGTATTCTAGGATTAAGGATTTTTTTTTTTACTTGGAGGACAATGATGTAAAACTAGTTTAAGTATTTTTTCTACTCATAAGCAAACAAATGGAAGACACTAAGCTATTTTTAAGAATTTTCTTTTACAATTTTTTATATTAAAAAAGACATATTTAAAAAACATATTCTTTGTTATCATTTATGCTCGGTTAATGGTTCCTTTCCTTGTCCATAGGAATTTTATAGATCGTCTGTTTAATGTTGCAGAATTAGTTTTCACATGACTGCTTTCGAGAAATGAATTTGAGAATAAGGCCATTAGTGTTGAATGAAAAAAGTGGTTGATCAGACACCAATTTTGCTTGAGGATACAACATACTCCTTATTGCAACTACCATAAAGGATAATTAGCCACAGAGAGGTGTATATGTTAGTTTGATTCCCAGTCGAGCATAACAAATGCACGCAGTGGAACACAATAACAACTTCCGGTAGCAATGAACCTCACCGGTAACATTAAGTTATCGTGTCCTTAGCCAGTAAACTCGTTTTCGTATCAGTAGGTTTTCGTTGGCCTCGACGCATGACGAACCACACTACCACCACCACCACCGAGCCTGCGTACGCGTGCCAATCCTTTGCAGCGCCTCATAAATCAAAAAAATTCAAAGAAAAGGATATTAATCACCGAAATATTGGTGTGTTGTCCCCAGACACACAAAACTCATTTAACACTTGTCCGATGTAGCAACTGCAACGTGTGGTCTGATCATTACTTCTTAATTTCTATGTACTGCCAAGCAGCATTCCACGACATTGTGTGATTTATTGTGAGTAAAATTTCTTCCTAGTGTCTGCCCAGCAAGAATGCACATTCTATAATTATGTAAGGACATGGGACACGCGCATTACAGGAAATGGGTGTGCAACAACACCAAAGGATCAGGTTACACCACATACTCATACTCGCCTCGTAGGTAATGTTACCTTTCCAAGCGTCACCTCTATCAAGTCCCTTTTTTGCATACTCATTATGCAAACGAATGATCCTTCGCACTGGTTACTTCCTACTTTTATTATATTTTATTCCCTTTTCAAGTTTCTCGAGGAAGTCCAATCCAGTTTAGCTCGTATTATATTCGGTTTTTATTGTCTCACTTTGGTCATACAGATAGAAACGAACAGGATATGCAGATATGCAATTGTCCCCGAGGAACAATTTTCACTGAATATGTGGCGATAAAGATTTGTGATAATTGTTATGGCCGTCCGAGGATCTCAATCAGAAAAAGAGGAAGTACAGTTGAACCCGCCTTTCGAAATATGCATATGTACATATGTACACGACAGCGTACAATGCGGAACTAGGGAGGACACTTGATAGGACAGATTTCCATAAACAGCTCATTTGGCAGATTGTAAATCTGTCAAGATGGACATGAAAGAAAGACTTCTGCAGAAGTTGGAGGCGATTTTTCGTACCTTCGTCTTTTTGAAATTCGATATGTTATTCATACTTAAGTAAGAATATGCCTTTAAAGTGGACTGTATTGAGTGCACTTCACTTTTTACATGAGCGTCGGGTCGTATTTGTGACACATGTATTGCGCAAGGAGAAAAATTAGTTTGGCGTCACATAAATATCTCGACATCGTTTGTGGATGGAGCGTGTGTCGGTGCATAAATCACTAAGTGTCCATCTGGAGGTTCATATTTGGTACTTAACTTAAGTTCTATACTTAGGTCGTATGTTTTGTGGACTAGTATTGACTGATACGTCTAAATATATCAAGGATGACGGACAAAAGATAAATTAAATTACTGTCAGTTCTCCAGCATGGAAGTTTGAAGCTGGGGTTAATATATTAACCTTGAATGTTAGGTCCTTAATCATCAGTTGTCAAAGCTTTTGACCTCAATTTTTAAATTTTTTTGACTTTTGCACCTCTTGTCCGGTGTTGATTTTCGACAAATGTTAACAGCACGACAATTTCCCCTATCGGAACACCATACGATTTAAATTTATTAAGTGTAGACGTTATTTTTAATTAGTAATAGCTTCAATTGCTTCAATAGCTTCAATTCCCTTAAGAAATAGTTTTAGAGCGTTAGATCATACGATCTGGCCGGTCAGTGATTCTAAGAGCATTTGAAAGTAATATGCTCAAAAGAGTGGCTCCACAGTGACCCTTTGTACTGACTACAAAGTAGTTGTGGTTAGCACTTATACGAATTAATCCTTGAAAAATAAATGGCAGGTACCAATTTATCAACTCAAATAAGAAGTACTCGTATATACAACTACGCCATTTTACTATTTTGTTTTTGACAACGAAACAGAGAAAAACTCAAATACAAGATATAATCGAGGCTCAGCTTAATTATATTCGAGCATTGGTGTTGAAATATCAGGATGCTCCTGATATGTATGCTAAAAAAGTGATCTAAATATTTAAAATGACTACTTACTTACTTAACGAGAACTACAGTTCCGTGTGAACCTGGGCTTCGACCAACATGCCTCTCCACCTAGCACGATCTTTCGCTAGTCTTTTAAAGTGTCGCACGGTCAGTTGGTTGAAGTATCTTTCCACCTGTGAGCGCGACCTTAGGTGCGGCCCAACTCTATTTCTTCGTCCCTCGAGGTTGGATTAAAATACTCTACGGGCTGGAGCGTAGCCATCTTAGGCGTTGGATCCGTAAACACCTGACTAGACTTATGTCGCTGTACAACCCGTACAGTTCGTGATTGAATCTTCTTCTCCAACCCTCCTCTGCGTTTATGAGACCGAAAATCGCACGCAGAATCTTTCTCTCGAAACGACCAAGGATTTCTTCATTAGCTTTAGATAAAGTCCATGTTTCTGCGCCCTATAACAGGACCGGGATAATTAAGGTCTTATATATGGTCAACTTGGTCGTAAGAGAGAGGGATCTACTTCTCAATTGCCTCTTGAGCCCAAAGAAGCAGCGGTTGGCAAGAGTAGTTCTGCGCGGGATTTCGAAACTGATGTCGTTGTTCCACGTCACTGCGGAGCCAGGGTAGACGAAGTCCTTAACTACCTCGAACTTATATCTGCCAATACAAACGTTCTGGGCAAGACGTCGGTGGTGAGCGTTCTTTTTTGATGATAGCATATATTTAGTTTTGCCCTCGTTTACTGCCAAACCAATTTTCGCCGACTCCATCTCAATACTCGCAAACGCCTCATTGACATCTCGCTGTGATCTACCTATTATATCAATATCGTCGTCGTATGCAAGGAGTTGCAAGGATTTGAAATAGATTGTGATTTTTGCACAATCAATTCTAATACAATGTTGAAGAAATCACACGATAGCGCATCGCCCTGCTAAATCCTTTTTTGTCATCAAAACTATCGGTAAGGTGTTCACCGATTCGGTTGGCAAGAGTTATTCTGCGCCTCAACGTTGGTGTCGTTGCCGCTTGACTACATCAAAGTTATAGCTGTCAATAGTGATGTTCTGGCCAAGACGTTGGTGTTGTGCGTGTTTCTTTCACGACAGCATATATTTGGTTTTGCTCTCGTTTACCCTCGGACCCATATTAGCCGCTTCTGCTTCAATCCTCACAAAAGCTTCATTGGCCTCTTGCTGCCTTCTCCCAATCACGTCAATCTCATCAGCGTATGCGAGCAATGGTGTAGACTTGAAGTAGATCGTGCCTCTTGCATTGGCCAGTGGATCCAGCACGATATTTTCAAGGATGATGTTGAAAATTCACATGACAGTGCGTCGCCGTGTCTGAATCATTTTTTGACATCGAAGGTCTCGGTTAACTCCTTACCGGCCTTAACGAAGCAGCGAGAATTCTCCATTGTCATCACGCACAATCTGACGAGTTTGGCAGGAATGTCGAAAGATAATATAGCTCTATATAGCTCGTCCATATAAACACTGTCATATGCGGCCTTAAAATTTACGAAAAGGTGGTGTGCGTCGACCACACAAGATCTGCCGCAGTGTAAATATTTGGTCTATCGTGGATTTTCCTGGTCTGAAGCCACATTGATAGAAACTTATCAAATTGTCCACGAATGATTTCAGGCGTAGCATGACAGAAAAGATCTTACACGCGATGTTAGCGATGTTAAGGAGACTAAAGTTGGCGCAGTTATAGGGGCCTCCCTTGATTAACAAAATCTGCAGTTAAATAATTCCTGCCATTCCTGGCAAGGCGTTCATGATCCAATGTTCATCTGAATTTATAATAAAGGGGGTCACAAGTTGTTTTCATAGAAAACCAAAAAATCAGGTTGTATTTCCACAAAAGGAAGTGAAAAATTATTTTCATTTAACGGAATTTTGAGTTCGTATTTGTAAAACATCTGGCTCCAATTTGGATATTTGTTCTTTAATGTTGTCACTAAATCGAAAGGAACAACCTGACGGTACCAGATCTGGCGATTTAACCGGTCAGCTCCAATCGCTGAAACGAGATATGATACGGATATTTGTTAATCGAATTATAGCATAGCAACAGCTATGGATATTATGGTGTCATCGACGTCCTTTAAAAATGGGCCATATGTTTTATCACGGCCAATGCGGTAACAAACATTTACTAAAGAAGGCTCCCGTGCCCCTCAGGAACGTACATTTTGATTATTCCCATAGACGAAAATGGGCTTCTTCTTTTATTATGATTTTGGACAATATGGCTTGCACTAGGCTTTACAGAGCATAGAAATAAATTAACCTCACTCGACGGTCAACAGGCAATAATTAGTGATCGGTTGGCACTTTACAGTTTTGGCTATAATGGAAGACGAGATATTCACATTGCGGTAAATTCTGGAGGAAACCCATAAACTCCAAGTCGATAGGCACCACTTCTTCGTCACCTTTAAGGTCGCATATCGCAGTGTTTATAGGGATGAGCTGTACAAAGCAATGTCGCATTTTGGCATCCCTGCCAAACTTGTCAGGATGACAATAGAGAATTCCCGCTGCTCCATCAGGGTCGGCGTGGAATATACCAAGACCTTTGATGGCGAAAAAGAATTCAGACAGCGACGCATTGTCATGTGAGTTCTTCAACATCATTCTTGAAAAGATCGCGCGGAGCTCACTGGTCACGACCTATTTCAAGTCGGCACAATTGCTTGCTGATGTCATTAATGTAATTGGGAGAGCACAGCAAAACGTCGTGGGTCTCGAGGTAAATGAGGGCAAAACCAAATACACATATGCTCTCGTAAATGAAAGACGCTTAACACCGTAGTCTTGAACTTCACTATTGACAATTATAAATTTGAGGTGGTCAACGATTTCATCTACCTTACCTCACTAAAGGCAAGCGGCAACAACACCAGCGCTAAAATTGGACGCAAAATAACTCTTGCCAACCACTGTTTCCTTGGGCTCAAGAGACAATTGAAAAGTAGGGTCCTCTCGCTAAAAACGAACGTGACCCTCTACAAAATCTTAATCATCCCGGTCAGCCTTTATGGCGCAGAAGCAAAAATGGTTGGGGATGCGCTTGGACGCTTCAAGAGGAAAATTAACAGAGAGTGGAGGAGAAATGTATGTGCTGTACAGCGACATCGGCCTGGTCAAACATTTACGGATACAACGTCTAAGATGGCAGGACCATGTAGAGTAAATGGACAGCACAACTATAGCCCGAATAGTCTTCGAATCCAACCCCGGTAGGCGACGCAACAGAGAATGGCCGCATCTAAGTTGGCGCACACAGGTGGAAAAGGACCTTACCAACTTAGCGTGCGGCACTGGAAACAGCTGACCAGACATCGTGCCGGTTGGAAAATCATATTGGTTACCCCGGGCTGTAGCGCCACTTAAGTAAGTATGATAGGTTGCTACTCAGCTTTGTATGTCCATAGATATGTATGTAGGTTTAAAATTAAAAGGTTTTTTTTTTGTAGCGACTATAGGGGAACGATTCTACAAACATTGGTAGCTAAATACTGCCCTGCGGTCTCTTTCAAATTTATATTTCTCGTGGAGGGGTAAGTGAGTGAGTGCGGGATCCGTCAATCACAATAACTCACTGGCCGTTGAACAATATTTAAAGTGTGGTGAATTGTTACTTCGAGGACGCCGTGGCGCAGTGGTTAGTGTGCTGGACTCTGACGCCCGATGAGCGAGTTCGGATCCGGATAACACCAACGCTATCGAATGTTTATTTCGGGACGTCTCTCCTCGGTGGGGTACTGGCAAAACCCACATAGTATACTTGCCTCGAAAAAGCTTCTGGACTTACGCCAGAAATAAATAAATCACACGCAACATGTGAGAAGCTTGGCTCTGGTCGTTCATTGGCTAAAAAGAAAGGAAGAGTCCTTACTTCATGTATCGTTTTTGAACAGAAAGAACACTTGGAACTTGGAACATTGTTTACTGATGACGCACATTTTCATATCAGCTGTTAATAAACAAAACACGAAAGTCTAGTCCCCCGACAATTCTAGAAAATGCCACCAAGAACGACAAAACGACAAGTCACGACAGTGTCAGACTGACATCTATTGCCGATTGATTGTCGAGTTTTTGGTATCGCAGCGGCAAGTATTTCCCTGTTATACTACAGAAAACAAGATTAGTAAAACGGGGACGGACTTTAAATAGAGAAACTGAGTGTAGTTATTCGGAGACCTACCTTGGGCTCCTCAAAGCTCTACATCGTGGCAGCTCGGAAATACCCTAAGTTGAGGGTTTACTACAGTAACCACCGAAAAATCCAGAATTCGAATATTTTCCGCTGGATAGTCCATGTCAACTTCGCTTGGTTCGGATTCACCACAGACACAGCTAAATAATCCAAGAAATTGAAGCACCTACATTGACGTTCATGTGCCTTGCCCTCAAAGGCAATTAAATATACATAAATCAAATACCATTTGCATATTAGAACGCTCGCGCACCCTATTGTTGGCATCAACGTTGCAATATAAATATAAAATCGTGGCCAATACGCATTTGATCAGGATTTTGGACCTTTATCTGCAGCGAACATCTTATAGGACATCCTTCGAGTTAGATTTTATACAACCATGGTAATATTGCTGTAAAATAGTCACAACGAAATCGAATTCGCGCAATGCAAGATTGGATGAAGCTCTGTGGAAACTTACATACATAAGGGCCACAACTGAATAGAATCGATTGTCGTCTTGGGGCGTCCACATTCGTGCATATCGCGATAATTGAAAAAGGCACACTTATACACAGAAGTACTATGTAGATGGGCGAATAACCATCTATCTACATGTGTACTTCACTTCTGTTCGTTGGAATCACAGGCATACTTGGAGTGCTCCGCGGTGCTCTTAGCCACGGACGGTTGTCCACATTGTAGTATCAGAGCGGGCAACAGATTGGTGATCAATTTAACTGATTACAACAGCTTTGATGACAACTCTTTCAAAGACTCTCATTCTATTCTACTAGTCAACCTTAAGCAGCAGCATTCGAATGAAGTAGATGCTGCATTTGGATTACCGCGGAATGACTTTGCAATCGATAAGTAGTTGATCGCAACCTCATCGCAGACAACGCCGCACGATGAGCGTACGAGCGTGTAGATTATCAAAACTTGATTTCTTCCTTTGCCTCAAAGACAGACACAGGATTATAGCACAAGTCTTAGAAACCGCAAGGGAAGCAGCAACAAGTAGCCACAAGGCCCGCGTGCGAATGGTTAACCCGTCCGTCTTGTGCATTCGTGTAATACGAGCGGAAAAGAACTATTTATATCGGGGGATGTGGTTGGTCGCACCGCTATCGTTACCAAGCCAAGTGACGATGGTACGAATTTGCACTTGAAAGATTTCCAGTGCAAGTGACGATTGAATGGAACATTTGTGCGACGAAAACGACTTTTCATTGATACAACTTGAACTGAAGCGAACAACCTCGTCCTGCATTACAACACTGCTCCATTACCGGTTACCGATCGATCTTTTCGGTATTTGATATCTCATCAATCGTTGTTTAGATCTATTGTAGATACCTTCTTGACGAGCTGCCTCGTCTTCTTATCGCTGTTACCAATGCGTTATATAATGACATAGAAAAACCGCAAAATACGTTAAAGAAAAGGATCACTCACTCGTGGCAATCGACTTTTGTTCACCATGACTGTCATATCGTTATGTTCAAACGATCGAAAGGCAGCAGCGACAGCTATTTGTGAATTTTCATGACAAATGTCATATCCCGATTAAAATGGATGTTCGCAGAATGAATGAGAAGTTGAGTTTTATGTTCTGTCCCTGATCCTCGATATCCATTGATTCAATTATATCGATCCTATATAAAAAGGACGAAGAAGGTCAGGATTTCCTCATAATTCATCTTCCACCTCATGTCCTTCTTCGTTGTGCGATCGATGAATCGTTAAATTCGTTGATTTCAAATTCCAAAAACCTATTCCTGTTTCAAGATATTAGTCGGGATTTTCTGTTTTATGCTTTTCTCTTTCGTCCTCTTCACCGTGGAAATAGGAGGAAAAAAATAAAATCGATTTATTTACGTACACATCACAGGCGATCTGGAACAATGAGAGGATCTTTTAAGTACAATAGAGCTCTCCTAGCATGAATGGATTCAGGTATGTGACGTGCTACGTACAAGTCCTTGGTAAATCCTCAAAAGATTACTTTATGACTTGAGTCAATTCGGACGCACTGTAAAGCCTATAGAAGTCGAGTTCAGTAACCTAGAAACAGTTTATACAGGTAAGCGTATCATTTCACAATGATGCTGACCGACAGTCGAATAGTGCAAAGTTCCAAAAGGGTTCAAAGTCATCCTTCTAACTACACATTGCAATTGTTTTTGCTAAGCGGCAGGTATTTCACTTGTCTTCTTGTTAGGATTTTCCAGAGTTTTGGATGATATCTGGCAATGAAAGGAAAAAATTACCTAGAGTGACTGAAACAAGTGAATTTTGGGAGGCGAAACGAATTTAATTTGACGACAGGCAGGATCATTATTTGCATCTAATGAATTCTTAGAATGTTATTTAAAGAAACAATGCAAGTGTGATCGAGGCAAAAGACCATTTATGAACATTTTGGTTAAGCCATAAAGATATTCTATCTGGTGACAAAGTAAATACTTAAAATTTGTTCTTTGTAAATGCCTTACATTTCAATGTAGCCGCTATAAATTCTTCCTCAAAGGTCAGTTGTGGTATATGGCTTTTCTATAAATCCATCGTAGCTGTGGTAACTAAAGTAAACATATATTCACTAACTTTCAGTTTACACCGCCACTTTTCAGCACCTGAAACATACATACATACACACATACATTTTCAGTGGCCCCCATGTTCCACTCGATCCTCCGCGATCGACGCTAACCCATCAGGAGCCCAAGCGCATCCAGGCGAGTTTTTGGACTTGGTCTAACCACCTCGTCCTTGGTCTGCCAAGCGGTCGCCTGCCTGATGGTATAGTATCCAAGGCACGCTTCGGAAGTCGTGATGATGGCGACATTCGTACCACATGGCTACGCGCACTGCCGTGCTTCTCACCCTATCCCGGTGAGAAACTCCCACAACAGCACGAAGAAATCTCATTTCGGCAGCTTGAATTCGCGATCTTATTCTTTCGGTCAATACCCAAATTTTATGACCATAGGTGAGAGTTGGAACAAATACAAACCTGATTACAGATCCTCCAAGCTGTTTCAAAATTGACTCAGCTTGGCCAATCCTGCAGGAAAGCTCAGTATTACTCCTCCCATCACTCGTGAAGAAGACCCCGAGATACTTAAACTTCTCCAGCTGCTTCAAAGGGACTCCACTAACATGTAGAGTGCATTGGACAGGTGTTCTGGAAATAACCATGTTCTCGGATTTGTCCACGTTAACCCTCATTCCATCATCAGCACATACTGCCACAATCCTATCTAGCGCGCGCTGGAGTTCCATCTGGGAGGATGTGAGGACAACTAAGTCATCTGCAAAAAGAAAATGGCTTACCCTCAACTCTCCCAATGCGAAACACTCCTCGCCTCGAGTGACAAGCCGCACCCTTGGCGAATTCCAACGCCCACGGTGAAAGAAACCTCAACATAAAAATAGTAGAACTCTGTAGGTTGGAATAGAGACTGGGACCGTAGAATGAGTCCTACATATGGTAATAGCTCATGGAACTATGTTCAAAGTGATGCTTTTTGAGGTAAGTACCCTGTTTCATACAGCTAGAGTCTGACGATAGAGTTGCCAGAACCTTGGGGCTTTCGAAATTTCTTCAACAATACGTAAGCACGAATGCAAACATGTCAAATCTTACACTGTCACCATAAAGTTTGATATTTTTATTAAAAATCGCACACAGAACGTTTTCAGCCCTTTTCGGCATGTTTCGGGTCACACACGAAGAACATGTGGTCTTGTTCAGGGCGCCAACATTAATGTAGAATTGTCTCGTCACTGTCTCGCCGGTAGGAACATATTCACGACGAACGATGCTGCGGACATCGAAAACGATCAACATTTCCTTCAGCCGCGACTTTGAGAACATCGCTTTCGCTGACCTCCTTACATTTTTCCACCCACTTTGGACTGTGTTTGCGGGTTTCGGGATGATATACCATACATTGCCTGCAATTTTCAAAGGATTTCCGAGGGTTTTTCACAAGATTCCACTAAAAATTTAATCACAACACGTTGCTTGTCATGTGAGTCACTCATTTTTAAGACGGCACATAATACGCACAACACAACCTTGGCTGAAAACTAAAAGAAAAGGCACCCTTTCTAGGCACATGTTAGCGAACGATGCAATGTCATTTCCCGACATATGACTAAATTCCCGGAACTTAATCGCTTCCCCTCGTCAAGCATTCATTTTGGTCAAAAATGAAATTAAATTATGAACATTTTCGTGCGATGATTTTCTATGAATTTCGACGTGAATTAAACCAGTGTTCATTCTTCAACTTTTAGTAATGAAGCACCTTCGCTAGATTTCGACTACAACCTTGGTCGGACTTCGTTAAAGGACTTCGTGAAGGTTGTCCGAAGCGATTGTTGTCTGTGATGTCTGTATGATCGTGAGAGGCAACGAATCATGGATATATGCACATGAAATTGAAACTAAACAATCACCTGCAAAACGAGCCTGAAGCAGTGGTTTTAGGTCACTCAATCGGAGTCAAGAAGGTGCTTAGAAAATTTGTTTAAGCGCATGCAAAATTGCATTGAAACCATTTTCGATTATAAAACTTCACTTGTCTATCCCAAAATGTTATGTCTATCTCAGAGGTTCCATGGAGGTTCTGAGCCTGAGCTATAGCTGCCTTCCATCCTTGACGGGCCAGCTGCTTCCAGTTATCAGGACCAAGATGTCTTACATCCGCGATTACTTGGTCTTTATACCGGAGGTTCGGTCTTCCTCTTCTTCTCGAACCAGGAGGCTCGGAGTCGAAGACCCTCTTAGCTGGAGCGTTGGTGTCCATGCGCTCGATGTGGCCGAGCCAGTGTAGTCGACGGATCTTTGCCTTCCGGGCTACATCCACATCTTTGTACAGCCCGTAGAGTTTGCGGTTGTGACTTCCTCTCCATTCACTTTTCTCACAGACAGGACCAAATATCCGGCGCAGAATTTTTCTTTCGAAAGAACCCAAAATCAGCTCCGCTGTCCTGCTTATCGTCCAGTCTTCGGCTCCGTACAGCAAGACTGGCAGTATGAGCGTTTTGTTAAGCATGATTTTGGTCTTTCGAGTGAGGACAAATTGTTTGGACAGCGGTTGCCAAGGGTGATTCTATGCCGGATCTCCACTGTGGTATCATTTGTGGAATTTACGTTTGCCCCGAGGCAGACAAACTCCTTAACCACCTCGAAATTGTAGCTGTCAATTGTTATATTTTGTCCCAGGTGGTGATCGACGGACTGGTTTTGGCTTGACAGCATGTACTTCGTTTTGTCCTAATTGATCTTAAGACCAACTCGTTTCGAATGTTCTTCAATCGCCGTGAATGTTTCCACAATCTTACGGTGAAAACACGCGATTATGTCAATATCATCCGCGTATCCTAGCAGCTGGACGACTTATAGAAGATAGTGCGTTCCCTGTTGACGCCTGCCCGTCGCACTATCTGCTCCAGCACCAGGTTGAAGAAGTCACATGACAGCGCATCTCCTTGCCGAAATCCAGTGCATGTTTCAAACGGTTCCGAAGTCCTAGAACCGAGTTGCACGGTGCATGGCGTATTTTTAGCGTGGCGCGACAAAACTGGATCAGTTTTCCCGGGATCCCGAATTCGGCCATCGCAACAAACAGTTCTTCACGATGAATGCGGTCGTATGTATGCGGCTTTGTAATCGATGAAAAGATGGTGTGTATCAATTCGAAACTCGTTGGTCTTTTCCAGGATTTGTCGAAGTTTGAAAATTTGGACTATAGTCGATTTACCGGTCCGGAAGCCGCACTGGTAGCTGTCGATTAGTGCGGTGCAAAATGGATTTAGACGTTCACACAATACGCTGGATAGGATCTTGTATGCGACATTGAGCAGGAATATACCTCTGTAGTTATTGCAAGAGGTAGGATCGCCTTTTTTGTGGATGAGGCAAACGTCCGGCGGTTCGACCATCCGGAGATCGCCAGATTGCTGTGTGGATTCGCTTACGAGGGAATCTTGTGCTACTCATCACCACATTACGAGCTGTCGCAAAATCCGTGAATCGGAAGCCGTCATCTGTTGTTTTATCGTGGAGGCTAGGCTTTCCGATCACTCCGCCAAGGGTGTTCTCCTTACCGATTTTGGCGTTGAAGTCCCCGAGTACGATTTTAGCATCGTACTCCGGACAAGCTCCGGAGGAGGAGTCCAGGAGGTCATAGAATTCCTCCTTGATAGGGTCTTCAGTCTCCTCGGTAGGGGCGTGTGCACATCTTCTTCTTCTTTGGTGGCGTTACAGCCCATGAAGGACCAGAGCCAAGCTTCTTTCAATCACCCAAGTTGTGTGTGATTTATTTTTCACACAGGTGAAAGGGACCTACAGTTTAATGCCGATTCCGAACGGCGTGAATCGAGAAGCTTTTTCATGTCAAGTATACTACGGAATGTTTTGCCGGTACCCCGCCGCGAAATAAACATTCGATTGCGTTGGTGTTATCGGGATCCGAACTCGCTCATCGTGCGTCAGAGTCCAACACACTAACCACTGCGCCACGGCGCCCTCACATAATGTTATAAAATCAGCCTCTGATGCGGATCACAGCCAGGTGATCACTTATGGGTTTAAAGTCGATGACCTTCGATTTTAGCCGCTTTCGCATGACAAATCCGCATCCCAGTAAGTGCAATCTTTTGTGACAGCTGTAATGAATGTCGCAATTTTTCTTCCTCATCATACCGTTTCCTATCCAGCGTATTTCCTGGACCGCAGTAATATCCGCCCTGTACTGCGTGAGGATTCTCTCCAGTTTATGAGCAGTTCCGGGAGTGTACACGGTTCTGACATTCCAGGAACATACTCGCAAATCGTGTTCCTTTTTCGTGCATTGTCGTCGTCGCGTATCCGAGGCATCTTGCTCATTCATAACTTTTAGGTTTTTTACGTAGGCGGATTGTTAGCCTGCCGCACTACCGCCATTTTGGTCGGTGTTTTGTCGCTGCATACGTTTGTTCACCACCCAACGGTTGTTGAAGGGGCTATCCAGAGGACGCCGAGAGGAGGCCGTATGTCAACTTGAGCCGGGCATTTAAACAGGGATTGTTGCCGACATCTCGCCAGGTTGAGAGCGATCAACAACTTTACCTTGTATGTCCGAGCCCGTGATAAATGGTAAATATTAAACTATTGGATTTGAATCATCTCTGCTAGAATTTGTTAGCCAGAATGAGATCAGCGACAATACAAATACTGAAGCCTAAATGGCTTTCGCTGTTTAGACTCTAGGAACCAAAGCAAATTTCTGGATGAACAACTTCGGGAAGAGAATTTCCACATATGAGGCATCTAATGTTTCCGGAAAAACTGATTGCTATGTGTAAAGTTAGGTCAGACAGCATCTTTGACTATATTTTTCTATAGTGGTTTTTGACAATTTGAGATAATAGAGCTGTTTTGAAAAGTTCGATCATCGTGTAGAAGTACACATCACCAACAGGCATTTTTTATAATACGTATGTTTATGTTATTTTTGGAAGCCAGTACGAGCTTGTAGGTTTTTGAATTTGTCAACTTACTTAAAATGTTTATGGAGTACATTCAGATCAGCGTAGAAGTTCATCTGAATCTGCAGGTCCCAATTGTATTTAAAACTTTTTGATTTTTGCAAACAGGTTAGTTGCTTACCTTCAGTGCCTTTATTGTAGCTGATTCGTCATCTTTTTGATCTCTCCAAACCGGTTTATAACCGTTGTGAGCGTTCTGTCTTCCTTACACTGCAAATGCTAGTATGTTAAACAACACGCAGAAATGTGATAGATAAAACATACATACATATATGTTCATATAAGTGGGACACAAAGAAATATGTAAATGAGATTAAATGTGTCACTTAACACTTGTGATCATTGAAATTGATACACTTATTCGTGTTATAACTATAACACGATCTATGTTGCGTAAACTAACTCTTCTTTAAATGTGTGTGCAGCGACACACTAATTAATAAATAAAATACTTTGGAACACTACATATTGAACACACACGTTGGCGTGTAAAAGTGTGTTATGTACGTTGTTCAATACACAATCTCATACATACAATCTCTGCCGCATGAAAGCCGTACTAGCGCCAATCTGCTTGTTAACGTATGATACTTCAGACAAAGGAACAATCGAGAATCGAAAAGCTTAGTTAGTTGTAGACAGTGCAAGCCAGTTTATATTCCGGAAATATTTTCCTCGTCAAAGACTGACAATTAAAATAAAGGAGAGCTATGAAAGAAAAAAAATATTGTATGTGTTACTTTACAACCAAAAAAAAGAACAATCAATCAAAACAATAAGAAAAAAAGGGAAATTTCCCTACTACATGTACTTACATGTAACCTTCCCAGAAAGCAATTTGCGAGCCGGATCCATGGTGTAGTGGTGAACACAGTGGACTCTAAGGCCAGTGATCTCCAGTTACGCAGCGACCAAAAACCAAAGACAGTTAACTACTTCCCATTCTACATTGGTTCGTCGAGTCGAAGGCATGATCATCATAATGTTGCTTCACAACAAAAAGAAACAGTAAATTCAATCAAACAAGAAACAAAGAACAATGTTTTGGGCTTGATGAGCCTGGAAGCGACAAATACTGGGGGAGCCAGGACCAGATGAGTCTTCTTTCTGTTCGCTGTGAAAAGTGTCCACAGTTTTGAACATGGGTCACTGGGCTGGGTTGCAAGGTTGCATATAATTGGAAAATTTCGTTTTTGTTTGATTGATTTGATTGTGTTGTTTCAACACAATCTGTAGCGTGTTTTCATAGTAACACACTTAAGATTGCATTAAAAATTACTACAACGAAAACACACACTTGGGTGTGTTACAGCAACACACTTACCATTTACAGTGTACCCACCCGTACATGCCGGAACAAGACTAGCGATACCATCCTAATGCTCAATTCCCTCTAATATACTGCGGGTAATTTTATTGTATTTGGGGATGGTGTTACTCTTTACTCTAGATAAACAAAAAGCGGAATTTCTCAGACAGACCGATCAGGAGAATTGGTATCTTGTACCGGCCTACCACGGTGGAATTTCCGCATTTAATCTATAATACTTGAACCTACCCCGATAAAGAAACTTTAGTCTCTAACGCGAAAATAAAAGAAAACTGATTGTAGACCACTTGATCGACAGACACGCAGATCTTTATTCGAAAAGACCACTAGTACAATCCTCTCCAAACTACTCAAATTAATCCCATTCGTTGCGGCAATAAAAACGTCAGAAGATGAATTGGAAAACAATAATACGTTTTTCAAACAAAAATCTCATCGAGACCGATGAAAGAGATCAGCACGTGTGTGTGGCCTCGCATTCCCAGATCATGAACGAACCTTCTATCTTATTTATGCACCGAAGCAATTGCATAACCTGTGCATTTGGATACCGCCATTCATTCAGCTAAATTGAGTTTGGACAAAAAGGACATTGGATATTAGATAAAGGACCACCCCGAATAAATGATCTACATTCTACTCGTTTACTACTCGTATGCGTTTCAGATGTAACGAGCGGCGTTGGATATATCTTATTCACGTGCGGATTGAATTCAGTAGACTGGGATGTTAGGTGATCAACATATCACTGACAAGTGACCTGAAATCACGCCTGTTTGTATGTATAATTGGACAGAAGGGTCCTTTCGAATTGGTCCTCCTCTTCTTTTTTTTTTTTTGGTTTTTAATGAATTGCAGTTGTGATTTTCTTTTGTTAGCGGACTCATCTTCATAGCGTATAGTCCTGACGCCTTTTTGTCTCGCCGCTGAAACGATTAACAGTCTATATAAAAAAAAAAAAAAAAAAAAAAGACGAACAAAATGAAACTATGCCGCCTTTCTTGATTAACAAGGCTATTGGGAGCTAAATTCCAAAAAGAAATCCAGAATCTTATATAATTGACTTGGAGTGTATCTGCATTGGACTACTACTCGTACAGGCATATCTGATGTTTCTCATTCAAATTCCAGTTGCTTCGGTAGCTTTGAAATCGATTCCCCGCCTCCCGCAACCGATATGCGATGAATTGAATCGCACCGTATGCAAATAATGATAAATGCACTGCTGCCGACAGCGTTCCCGGCGGCAACAGTTGCGGCACAATGTTATACGAATGGTGGTTAAGCATTGTCGGGAATTATTGGCATGTCCCCAAGTCGCGACGATTGGTCGAGACTGTTGCTGGCAATTGCACTAATTCGTGAGAATGTTTTACACGATCACTTCCGAGGAAGATGACCGCGATGTGGACAACGATGTAGTGAATCTGGGGGCAATTTTTCAAATTATCTGATGATCCAATTATGGTGTGTGAATGTTTTTGAAAATCTCAATCTTTACATCTGGCTAGTGTGAGCAGAGCATGTATGAGAGTAGGATGAACTTTTTCTTTTGCCTGTCACCAACCATTTTGACATATAAAAAGGCGGTAAGCAAAGCGGTCAAACGTGATCTATTCTTCCCTTTGATGTACGCGGTCTGAAATATTTGTCAAGGCTATATCGCCGCCTACATGACAATACCTCGTTGGTTTATTCTCGTCAACTGGGGGGCGTTACCGTGGCGAACCGCTTTTTCGTCCAAATCATCTTCTCTTTTCAATGGTCACATAAAAGGGAAAACAAATAAAATCCACACCGACAGTGCTATGGCTTAGCATGAGCGATAGATTTTCATCTTTGCGTAATGTTATTACCCTACACAAAAAAGAGATGTATCATTGTCAGTGTCCATGGGACATTATCGATTTCTTCCATTGTTTCTTTGGTACACTGCTGTCCTTCGATCATTGGTATCAGGAGTAGAAGACTGGTTATGAAAAACGAAAACAAAAAAAAAAAAAAAAAAACTGGACAGCAATTTCACATCTGAATGCACTTCGTTGACCGCCTTTTCATGCCCATCAGGGAAAAAAAATGAGAAGAATAAGAACACGAAGTAATCGATTATCACCATTGAAGACCTTTGCAGAATATCGTTTTCTGTTTTTTTTTTTTTTTTTTTTCTCCACCTCTCTTTGCTGTCAACTTTCTGTGGTCAGTAGTCGGTACCATTAGAACGTTAATTCTTGGCATTGTTGTCCGAAACTACCGACTGCGTGCCGAAATATCTCTTTGAACTTTCCACTGGTCGAGTGTCATCAGTAAAGTAGGCGGTGCGAGCAAAAGAATTTTTAGAGCATATCGCACATTCGGCAAGGTGTAGTGAAATAAAAAGGAACGAAAAATCGACATTATGTTGTAGAGTGATTATTGAAGCGCGAAAACCAATCCGAAAGATTATCTTTACTTTGGAAGGTTTCCCTTCTTAGCCTAATGGGCACAACATAATGGGCTCGGGGTAAACCCCCAGAGGACGGAGCTTGTGCTATTTACCAGGAAGCATAAGATCCCGAAACATGCCCAATCACTTTACTTGGCACCAGGTTAACCTACTCTTTCAGTGCCAAATACCTTGGCATTATACTAGATAGGAAACTAACCTGGAAGAATAGCACAATCGAGCACGCCAAAAAAGCAACTATAGCTCTCTACACCTATAAGAAAGCCTTAGGAAAAAAATGGGTAATCCTATGGCCATACATAATAGTTGTTAGACCTATTCTAATGTATGGAGTGGTAGTGGTAGTGGTAGTGGACTGCACTGGACAAATAGTACAAAGGCTGGCATGCATGTGGTGCACCCAGCAACGGCAACGGTCAACATGCTACTTCACCTTACACCGGGCGATATACTTGACAAGCAAATAGCCAAATATAGGGCAATCAGACTAAAAGCCAGCTCCAAATGGACGAGCTACATCACTGGCCACTCTTCCATCTTGAACAACAGGATAACCTTGTCGGAAAACCACATAGAACACACCACAGTCTTTATAACATACTCGGACAGACGGAACTGGTCCCGCCAGACGCAACCTCGCAAGAGCTGCTTGGACTTCTACACGGACGGGTCAAAAACCAAAGACGGGGAGGGCAGTGGAATATTCTGCAAACAATTAAACCTGAGTCAAGCTCTAAAATTACCGGAAAATTGCAGCGTTTTTCAGGCGGAGCTGTTAGCAATAAAGGGAGCTTTGTCTTGACTGAAGTGGAACGTAATATCCACTACGGATATTCGAATTCTCACAGACAGTCAAGCAGCCTTTAAATCCCTGGAGTCCTCTGTGTACACAACACAAAAGTAAGCCTTGACTGCAGCCTATCTCTTAACGAGATGGCCGAACAGTTTAATATACATCTACTATGGGTACCAGGGCACAGCGACGTCTCAGGTAATAAAAGAGCCGACACACTCACTAGACAAGGAACGACGCACCAATCAAATATGGCATGCGCAGGTATACCTCTTCTTCTTCTTCTTCTTAACGGGCGCTACAGTTCGGGGTGAACCTAGGCCTCAACCAACATGCCCCTCCAACTAGCACGATCTTTTGCTAGCCTGATTCAAAGACTCTCCGGGCTGGAGCTGTGGTATTCATTCGCTCTACATGGCCCAGCCATCTTAGGCGTTGAATTTGTAGACGCCTGACTAGACTCATGTCGCTGTACAACCCTTAAAGTTCGTGGTTGAATCTTTTCCTCCATCCCCCGTCTGCGTTTATAGTCCCGAAAATCACGCGCAAAATCTTTCTCTCGATCCGATCAAGGCCCTCCTCGTCTGCTTTTGATAGCGTCCATGCTTCTGCGACGTACAGCAAGACCGGGATTATAAGGGCCTTATGTAGAGTCAACTTTGTCGTTCGGAAGAGGGCTCTATTATTCAATTGCCTCCTGAGCCCAAAGAAACAGCGATTGGCAAGAGTGATTCTGCATTTAATTTCGGAACTGATGTCGTTGTTCCAGGTCACTGCGGAGAAAAGGTAGACGAAGTCCTTAACTACCTCGAACTTATATCTGCCAATACAACTTATATCTGGCCAAGACGTCGGTGGTGAGCGTCCTTTTTTGACGACAGCATATATTTTGGTTAAGCCCTCGTTTACTGCCAAACCAATTTTCGTCGCCTCAATACTCGCAAACGCCTCATTGACATCTCGCTCTGATCTACCTATTATGTCAATATCGTCGGCGTATGCAAAGAGTTGCGAGGATATTAAATAGATTGTGCCTCTTGTATTGGCCAGTGATTTTTGCACAACCATTTCCCATATGATGTTGAAGAACTCACACGACAGCCCATCGCCCTGCTTAAATCCTTTGTTGACATCAAAACTATCGGTAAGGTGTTCACCGATTCGGATGGAGCAGTGAGCATTCTCCAAGGTCATCCTGCATAGTCTGACGAGTTTAGCGGGTATATCAAAGGTAGACATAGCGTTGTATAGCTCGTCTCTAATTACGCTGTCGTATGCGGCTTTGAAGTCGACAAATAGGTGGTGAGTGTCGACTTGGAATTCATTAGTTTTTTCCAGGATCTGCAGTAGTGTGAAGATTTGGCCGATGGTGGACTTCCCTGGCCTGAATCCGCAATAATAAGGATAATAGGATAATTGACCTTCTTAACTATTTAAGATGCACTAAGTGGTTCCACGAATAGGGGGCCGATTCTGCGTTTTATCTCAGCGCTAGTGTCATTGCTGCTTGTCACTATCGAGCTAAGGTAGACCAACTCCTTGACTACTTCAAAAGTATAGCTGCCGAAGGTGACGTTCTCACCAAGACGTCGGTCTTGCGCGTCTTTCTTGGATGACAGCATATATTTGGTCTTGTCCCCATTTACCCTTAGACTCACTTTAGTCGCTTCTGCTTCAATGCTTGCGAAAGCCTCATTGACGTTTCTCTTTGTCCTTCCAATAACGTCAATGTCAGCTGCGTAGGCAAGCAATTGTGGAGACTACGAATATGCCTGGCCCAGAAAAATCGAGTAAGGCCAGCGGCATACAACGTCGCAATGCTACAATCGGAAGAGACTGCCAGAGCCTATGCGAATTGCGTCTCCATTAAGTTCTCGGAAAACGCTCGAACACCTGCTCAGACCATACAAAACCAATGGACCCGTTGTCAACAAGCCTTAGAGAGGGCCGCTTCTGAGGTGCTGGGTTTCAAAACGCCCCCAACGCCCGCACAAAAGGACTAGGGCTGCTCGTGAGCATTATGAGCAGCAGAGGAGGGAGGAGCCAGAAAACAACAAAAGAGAGCACGAGAGGCTCGCGATCGAAGAGATGGAGAGATGCTATCGGAGGAACGATGTTCGGAGGTTTTATCAACGAATAAAACAAACATGCCATTGATAGAAGGCCAGAACGGAAGCCTGCAGGGACGAAAATTGAAACCTAGTAGTGGATTCACAGTCGGTACTAAGAATTCGGGAAGACTACTTCTGCAGACTGTACAACAGCGATGACGAAACAAATCACGCTGTCAGGCAGAATGACCCATTCACAACAGACGATGATAGAAGACAATTCCGTCCCCCTGACCTGAACGCAGGAAATGACCTGGTTGGGAGTATGCACCAGCTCATCTGTAAGATATCGTCAGAGGAATGCATGCCCGATGAAGAGAATTTTAGTATGGTTTGCCCGATCCACAGGAAAGGAGACCCCTTTGTCAGCCCCAATTACGGAGGTACATATAAGTCTCCTGAATATCGCCTATAGGATCTTCTGTGCTGCAGTGTGAACGCCTGACACCGTTTGTTAAAAAAACTGATTGGTCCATATCAGTGTGGTTTCAGGTCCTGGAAGTCCACTATCGATCAAGTATTCACACTGCGAAAGATACTGGAAAAAACCAACGAGCATCATCCGCTTGTCGACTTTAAGGCCGCATACGATAGCATACATAGAGACAAGCTATACAACGCTATGTCTAGTTTCGAGATCTCTGCCAAACTCGTAAGATTGTGCAGGATGATATTGGAGAACCCTTGCTGTTCCATCAGGGTCGGAAGCGACTTGGCCTTTCATGTCAAAAAGTGTTTTAGACAGGGTGACACGCTATCGTTTGACTTTTTCAACATCTTCCTTAAAGAGGATCGTGCAAAACTCACTGGTCAATACAAGGGGCACCATCTTTTTCTGGTCCGTACAACTGTTGGCATATGCCGACGACATTGACATAATTGGACGAAGTCAGCGAGGTGTCATTGAGGCGTTTACGAGCATTGAGGATGAAGCTTCTAAAATGGTAATGGCGATAAATGAGAGCAAGACGAAATATATAATGTCGTCGAAAAAGACACCACCGGCATCTTGGCCAGGACGCACATATTGGCAGGTATAATTTCGAAGTAGTCAAAGACTTACCTACCTAGACTCCGCAGTGACATGCAGTAATGACATGAGTGCCGACATTCAACGTGGAATAACTCTTGCCAACCACTGTTTCTTTGAGCTCGGGGGGCAATTGAGATGCAGAGCCCTCTCTCGGAAAACCAAGGTTACCATATACAAGAACCTATCATCCTGGTTCTGCTTTATGGCGCAGAGAAATGGGCCTTATCGAAAGCGGATGAGGAGACCTTAGGTCGTTTTGAGAGAAAAATTCTGCGTACGATTTTCGGCACGACCTACGAAATAGTGAATTGTGTGAGCTGTACAGCGACATAAACGTAGCACGCCGTCTGCGGATCCAACGTCTAAGATGGCTAAATCATGCAGAGCGCATGGAAATCACAGCTCCGGCCCGGAAGGTCTTTGAATCCAACCCTGAGGGGCGACGCGGTCGAGGATGACTAAATTTAAGGTGGCACACGCAAGTGGAAGAGGACCTCAACCAACCAGGCGCGTGGCACTGAAGACTGCTGGCGAAAGATCGTGCTAGTTGGAGAGGTTTTTTAAAAAAGGCTTAGGTTCGCCATAAACTGTAACGCCGCAAAAGAAGAAGAATAGTCACAATGCTTCCATAATTGTACAAGAACTAAAAATTCGGTTGAAAGAGTCCATTAGAATTTGTAAACTTTTTCGTTATATCTCTGTCCCAGGGTAGAAGCCCCGTCGTCTCCGTTCAAATCAGTTCATAAGAGAATATAAAAGTGATTCCAATTCGAATAAAATAAAATAATCCTTAAATAAAACATACAACGGACGACCTGAACAACAAAAATCGATATTGACCGGTGATCTGTAGCGCGTGTCACGCCATCAGCTAAAGTGTTGATTCAACGAATCCAGTCGACCGTCTTAAGGATGAATACACTTTTTGTTGATTTCGTTTATTTACGAACACTTGGCTGCCACCTGAACAATCTAAAGCACTTACCGTCCGCTTGAGTACTGACTCAGCGTTTGCGGCACGCGACCCTGTAGGTACTTCTTCCGATAATAGATTTGTTTCTTGTTAGATTTTCAACCGACAGAATGATAGAGAGAGAAGAAAAAAACTTGGAAAATCGGTTTAATCTTTTTACAACTTCCTTAAAAGCGAAAAAAAATTTCTTATTATGCTCGAGCGAAAAACGTTTTGACTGGCTAGTTGCATGGCTCGTTAGCTGCACTAATGTTGGACCGCACGTGACTGCATGCAGCCGGTAGTTGATTATCACACGAAATCCGAAAATTGTGCGGTTGTGATTGAGACCGCCGCTAATTGATTTTTGAATCCAATTTGATGCCAGATCAGCTTCCACGTACATACGTATATACATATGTATGTATATGCCCCTATGTACAGTTGTTGGGACTTAAATCCGCCCGCGTTCGGATACGAATAATTTGAGAAATTTCACACAGGATTTTAACCGCCTCCGTGTAAAGGAAGTGCAGAGAAAGGACACCTTTTTCGGGATGAAAACCTATTAAATTTGAGACGTTTTTCTGAGGTGCGTAAAATGCCTATGGCATGTTAGGTGTAGAATATGACACTTTTCATTTTGCGCCGGTATGTGTGGGCGATGGTGTTCCTCTGTTATGGCAAATAAGTATAAATTCGAGTTTTTGGGGTAGAAATGTAGGATTTTAATCTGGCAGGAAACATCTCAATTGCAATTAAGGAAATATCCTGTTCGGATAGAGGCAGCGTGTAATTATGAGTTAGGAAATGTTACTGAGTTGTAGGCTGTGGCCTAATGGTTCCACGTTATATGCCTGTACTGCCGGTGGTGTTCAGTCAGTGCAATGAAGTATGTGGCCAACAAAAAAATTTCTTGTTGAAGTGGATTTTCATAAAAAAAAAGTACAACTTCATGGCTTGAGGACAACTAATTTCGCCCTTATGTGAGCGTAGTCGTAAACCGCTTTTTTTTTTGTATCTTGCACTCGTATACTAGACAAATTTCAGTCAACACAGGACCCTTTCTAGAATTAATATGTTTTGTAACTTTTTTAATAAGTTTAGAGGCGACTCAAAGTCCTCTGAACGCAGACAGGTTAAGTGATAGGTACATGTGTACATTAATTGGAAGAATTAGCTGGAATTGATGATATTCTTCGCTAGGCAATATACATATCTTCTTTTTCTTATCTGGCACTCGAGTTCGGGGTGAACCTGGGCCTCAACCAACATGCCCCTCCTAGTAGGTCCCCTTTCACCTGTGTGCGCCATCTTCGGTGCGGCCGTCCTCTGTTTCTCTGTCCCTCGGAGTCAGATTCAAAGACTCTCCGGACTGGAGCTGCGGTATCCATTCGCTCTACATGGTCTAGCCAACTTAAAAGTTGAACCCGTAGACACCTGACTAGACTCACGTCGCGGTACAGCACGTAAAGCTCGTCATTGATCCTTTTCCCCCATCGCCAATCTATGTTTATAGGACCAAAAATCTCACGCAATTTTTTTTTCTCGAAACGGCCAAGGACTTCCTCATCCGCTTTTGATAGTGTCCCTGCTTCTGCGCCATACCGCAGGACCGGGGTGATAAGGGTCTTGTATAGAGTGAACTTCGTGGTTCATCGAAACTATCGGTCAGGCCTTCACCGATTCAGATGGTGCAGCGAGCATTCTCCAAAGTCATCCTGCATAATATGACGAGATTATTAGGGATGTCAATGGTAGACCTGGCGTTGTATAGCTCACCTCTAATTATGCTGTCGTATTGGGCTTTGAAGTCAACAAATAGATCTTGGTGTCGAACTTCAATTCATTGTTTTTTTCCAGGACTGCCGTAGTATGAAGATTTGATTTGATTGGACTGATAAGGACCTATCAGCTTATGTACAAAAGGCTTCAGGCGTTCACACAAAGTCTCCTACAAGGAGACTTATGTATGCCTCTGTAGTTGGGGTCTCCTTCCGTGTGGCTCGGGCAAACGATGCTGAGACACCATTCCTCGGGCATACAGTCCATCTACGCCAGCGGCTTTATTCGTCTTGAGTTTCGATACAGCCGTCTTAACTTCGTCGAGGCCAGGGGTCGGAATTCTCTGCGGCCTTCGTCGTTAAGAAATGATTATTCTGCCTGACAGCGGTATATTGGCTAACACCGCCGTTATACAGTCTGCAGAAGTGTCCTTTTTTACAATTTCAGCATCGACTGCAATTCTACTACTAGATGTCCGTTCTCAAAGCTACAGGCTTATTGTTGTAGCGAGGGGTGGTAGGCAGTACGGTGTGTACAATGTTGAATAAGGTGAAAGGCAGTGGCTTGTACATACTGCAATTCAGTGTTTGGATGGGTTGGTAAGGGGATGATGCGGTGTGGGAGCGTCAGGCAGACGTCGTAACTTGCGCGCTTCTAGTGCGCTAGACTAAGAGTCACTCCTCCTCAGAAGCTTATTTTTGTTTTCTGTTTTTGTTGAAGGCTGCTGCTATCCGCTGGAGCACTTAGACGCAAACACTGGTCCATTGTACTCCAGACAGACACCTTACATTACTGTACTTTCTCCGTTTTCCGGAGAAAAATTTGAAGGAGCTTCAGTGATGTAGTGCTAAGGGATTCGGCACACACCACGCCGGCTCCAAGGGTGCGCCACCGTGCGCGAGCAAAGGCGGGACAATCACAGAGGAAATGCTCCGAGGCGTCATCCTCCTCTTCGCCACATACAGCACAGGTAGGCGTCTCACTGATGCCGAGCACGTAGAGATGCTTGGCAAAAGTGCAATGGCCCGTGATAACATTCACAAGCCATCTGCAGTCGACTCTTCTTTAAGACAGGAGGAATGCTGCAGATTTTTTGCAGATATCAGGGCATACGCGCTTAGTCATCCTGCAACCTCATTCCCTGGGACCCCAGAGTGGCCTGGAACCCATACAAGCCTCAATGAATTTAGTCTGACGACTATGTTCAGGAAGAACTTGAGTTCAAGCACCAATTTGGAGCTAGTTAAGGGGTTACACACAGCTTTTAGTGCAGCTTGGCTGTCACTACAGACGCATATGCTTTCCCCCTTCCACCTGTGCTTCACAACATAGTGCACGGCTATTAGGATGGCGTATATCTCTGATTGGAAGACAGACGCATATTTTCCTAAGGAGAAGTGCAGTCGGATGTTTTCGCGCTCAAAGAAGACCCCAGCACCGGACCCCCGCCCAGACCTGGAGCCATCCGTGAAAATGCGAAGACTATCCTTTCCAGGTTCAGTATCCAGCCATAGCCAATCCTGACGCCATGGAAGCTCGACTGTGAAATTACGGCGCAGTAGAATAACGGGCGTCAGCGCGTCAGAAGGCATGTCCATGAGACAGGGGTCTCTTCGGACGAGACAGAGCTGCTCGTAGAGCTGCTCTCGTTCTTCTACGCATCAAGGCTTTATATGCCTCCTACTTCCCTGTGTGAATCCTCCTGCACTCGTCATCGAACCAGGTATTTCTTCGTGATGGAGACTTGAAGCCCAAGACTTCAGATGCAGTGCTTTTCAGGGCTTGTTTGCAAAGGTTCCACTGTTGTTCTATTGATTGCGTGCAGGGTTGAGGTTATGACAGGACTTAAGGGAGACGCGATCGGTTAAAGCACGAGCGTTTTCTGGCGATAGTAGCTCTCCGACGTCATAACTTTGTATTTTTACTCTACAGCGCTACATTCTACAAGTCAGTGGTCCGAGTGGATGTCCGAAAGTTCGAACATCAAGAATATGGAGGAATGTCTGACTTCGACCGCGATCTGATTAATCTGGTTAGTGATTGATTGAGGTGCGGGAAGCGCGTACTGGATAGAGGGAGATTTCGTTCCGTAGTAAGATCAACCAGCCTGTGTTCATTATCGGATAGGGTGTTGTGTGGGCTGTGTTTGCCGAGACCCGTTCAAAAATGTTTTCCTTCCCTAACTTAGTATTGAAGTCTTCTAGTACAATTTTGATGTCATAGCTGGGGTAGTGGGCATACGTTCTGTCTAAGAGATTGAGGAACTCATCCTTGGTGTAGTCATCGTTGTCCTCGGTGAGGCCGTGGACGCCAATCAGGCTGATGTTAGGAAATTTAGCCTTGAAATGGATCGTTATGGGGCGTTCGCTCACATGCTGAAAATGTTGGACTTTTTGCCTTAGTCCACATTCGTTTTCCTTTCTCCCTATACGCCGTAGTAGATGTCGCAGCTTTTCCTCCGCTTTATACCCGGTCCATTCCATCGCATTCCCTGAATGGTGGTTATTTCCGCTTTATAGCGGTCTAGGGCGTCCGCAAGTTGTTCGGCTGCACGTGGCCTGTTAAGGCCAGAGTCGAAGATCATTGTCCTTTTTTCGTTTTTTGCAAGGGTCGTCAGCATTAATCCGATCTGTTTTTTCCGAGACTTGTGGGGTTTTCTGGTTACGGTTGGCTAGACCATAGCCCAACCGACATTATTCCTGTTTTGTGGCGTAGGATACTCGCCATTCGTCCTCTTCTGTGAGTAATTTTCATGGTCAGGAAATTTCCAGATGGTACCACGAGGAGGTGGAAGTAGGACCTAGCTAACAGAGCTGCAAAGGTGTTCGGCTACAGAGGCTCTTACTCCCTTTTTTGTTGGACCTGCACCCGTAGGCAGATACTACTCCCATGAGATCTTTGTAACTCTTTTACCGGGCATTATACAAACATAGATTAGGTTTAAAAACGAACATGTAAACATGTTTTACATGTTTAAAAACGAAACTTCCAATTGCTCTTCAGATAAGGATGAAAAGACTCAGCCTAGCTTCCGGGGCATAAGATTTATTTAAAGGCAAACAGGCAAATCACCTCTGATGGCATCCAACATTTATTATTGCTATAGAATCGTTAAATTTCATATACGAACTCTTAGTTTATGTTGTGCACACGTAAAAACGCATAATCTAATTAAGGTGTAAAAAATGTTGTTTGCAACTGATCAATGATTATCGATAACAGAATGTTGGCGTGTAGGATTGAAGTAGACACCTTACCTAGAAATTATTTATCTCTCACCCTCATATTACAGGAAACAGCAGGACATGACAATTTACAAGTCGTCCTGTTGCCAGCATTGAAAATGTTTGTAATTAGGTACGTGTCGTTATTAATTTGGGACCAAATCTCTGCAGGTTGTAATCTTATCCTAATCTGAGCAGAGACGATTTTTTCAACTCTTCGAAATCAGTGTTCCAAAGCCGAAATCCGATTTTCGCAGAAAACTCACAAATAATTTATTGTAAGTCCTTTCCTTTGGTTTAAAATATTGATTGATTCTAGATACATGTACTTGTACTATGTACTAGTGATCAGCCTTACCTGTAAGAGTCTTATGTGGATAGTAATTCCCCTGTCGGAGGGTTTCTTTTGTTATAATTCACCACAATCGAACCCAAAACAGTGATTTACATTTTTCCAAATAGACTATAATCAGAGCTCTATGTGATCAAAAATATCCCATTCACATCCGTCGACATATGTACATACCCGTACATGGATAGAGTGGAAAACCAATTCACTGACCATTTCCGAAGTGTGTAATTACAGATTTCCATCTTTTGTAAGTGTTCCTATTAGACTAATAAATTCTCTAAATTAGATGGATCTAGTATCGATCACTAGAATCAAAGTAAATTTATGTCGGCGACGGTTGCTGGAAGATTGCTCGTGGGTGTATCTTTCGAAAAGAGAAACTGCGATAAGTAGGCTAGTTCTTCCCATCCTACCGTTTTGTCGGATATTCAAAGGCAAACCGCTTTGGTTGGGAAGTGTCTACTGTAGGTACTGTCAGGAAACGGCTAAGGGATGTTATATTACCACGAAAAAGATACATTAAGACTTTTTTAAAAGAATATTTGACCGGTAATTATTTTTTACACCTTCGAGCAATTTAAATATTTTAAGGTGCTTGAGAGGTTTATATGTACATATTTACATATTCGGAGTATTTCATGAAGCTATTAGAATATTTTCAAAGGGTAGTAAGTAAATGTTTTTATTTAGACGAACTCGAACCTTCGCTAAAGGTTATAATAACTTAGTAAATTCGATAACACGAAGGCAGTACTTGGTTTCAGGGTTAAGATAAAGCCTAAAGATAAAGATAACGGTTGCCGACTCACGGACTTTGCGACAGCTCGTGATGCGATGATAAGCAGCACAAGATTCCAACGCAAGCGAATCCACACAGCAACCTGGTGATCCCCAGATGGTCGAAGCGCTAACCAAATCGACTATGTGCTCATTAACGCAAGACACTCGTCAAATATACTGGATTTGCGAATATTACGGGGGGCAAAACGTCGACTCTGACCATTTCCTCGTAGCAGCAAGATTCAGAGCTCAACTGTCCAATGTCTCTCCAGTATGCGTATGTCGAATACAAATGTCAACAATATGTGGCTCCGTTGCCGCAAAGCTATTTAGGAAGTAGCCGAGACCACCTTAGGCTACCTACCACCCCCGGCAAGAAGCCCATGGTATGATGGCGAGTGTGAGTAGAAAAAGGCAGCAACCGACGAGGCTTACCAAAAGGCGCTGCAGCGAAAAACTAGGGCAGCATGAGAGGAGTACCGAACCAAAAGAAGGGAGAAGAAAAAACTGCTGCGATTAGTGAAAAGAATCTTCGGGGCCTTCCAGCTCAAGAATATCGAGGAGTCTAGAGACAAACATAAAATATGGGCCCTTTATAAGAAAACAAAAAACAAAAGGCTTCAAAAAAGGCACCCTGGCTCTTCGAAATTGCGAGAGTAATCTTGTCACCGACCCGCCGGGAATAGTAGATACCTTTAAGCAGCATTTCCAGCAGCTGCTTAACAAGCATGACCATGAGAGAGTGATAGCGGCTGAGAAAATCCCAACCCCAACCACTGAAATAGTCCTCCCACCCAGCATCGAAGAAGTCGGAACAGCTATTCAAACCCTGAAGAATAACAAGGCCGCAGGCTCAGATGGCTTGCCATCAGAGCTGTTCAAGGCTGGCGGCGATGCTGGTAGGGAGCATGTGCCAGATCATCTGTAGAATTTGGGAAGATGAAAGCATGTCCGACGACTGGAATATCAGCTCTATTTGCCCCATCCACAAAAAAGGATCCTAACATTTCATAAGGAAAGAGGTATATCACTGCTCAATGTCACATACAAGATCCTGTCCAGCGTAGTGTGTAAACGTTTAAATTCCTTTTACACTGCGCTAACCGGCAGCTACCAGTGCTTCAGAAACCACAAAGATGTGGATGTAGTCCGGAAGGAAAAGATCCATTGACTACATAGGCTCGGCCATATCGGGCCCATGAACACCAACGCTCCACCTAAGAGGGTCTTCGACCCCGGCCTCCTGGTTCGAGAAGAAGAGGATGATTGCGGATGTAAGACAACGTGGTCCTGAAAACTCGAAGCAGCGTTCCCGGGACCATCAAGGATGAAAGGTCTCTATAACTCAGGCTCGATGAGTAAGTAAGCCGATGAAACCTCTCTCATGCTACTTATAGTTTTACGCGGCGTAAATGGTAACAGAATACTGAATCTTCCATTTAGTGCTTCGTAACTATAAATTTTATAAAAAAACAGAGTCTGTCTGAGACATCACTAACATGTTTTATTTGCTAGAAAAGCCTCGACTACCATTATATATGGAATACAACGGCGCTCAAATGGACACCGCAGCTTCTTTGCGGGTAGCGCAATCAAAATGTTCAATATTCCATGATTCTGGCGCATAAATCAGGCCGCATGTTGGCCTTGACTGCCGCTGTGCTTTATAGCTCATTCGTATAGACCTGCGACTTCAGAAAACTCCACAAGAAAAAGTTTAACTGGGTCAAATCGCAAGATCATGGACACCAGTTCACATCACCTCCACGTGAGATGCCGATGCCATATAATCCCTCGTACAGAATTTCCAACGTGACGTGACATGTCGTTGGTGTCCATGTCATCCAATTCAGGCAAAAAGAAGTTGGTAATCGTCGACCTATGGCGCTCGTCGCTGACGTTGATGGCCTGGTCAACGTCGTTCTCAAAGAAATATGGACCATTTAAACGCCAGCCCAAAATCCACATCTAAGAGTGACTTTTCCAGGATGCATTTGACGCTCTTGGGTCTCATGTGGATTGGTATCGGTCCCATATTCGATAATTTTGTTTGCTGAATTACTCATTCATCAAAAAATGGGCCTCATCGCTGAAGACGATATTGCAATGAAAATTAGGCTTAGTTATTCAACTGAAGAATGAAGGCCTCGATGTTATTGCCTACACCGATGATGTCGCTATTGCAATCTTGGGAAAATACCTGCCTACATTAAACGGCAGTGTGCGTACGGCATTCTTCATATTGTGGAGGTGGGCACCAAATAATAAATTCGGGATAAACCCCCGGAAAACTGAACTTGTACTCATCACTCCGACTACTCCGACGACGGCTATCAATATGCTACTCAACCTAACCCCACTCGATATCCACATGCACGGCTGCAAGATTAATGGCTGGCTTAAAATTGACAAGTTTTATCGCCAGCCACACTTCTATCTTGAACGACAGGACCACTTTGGCAGAAAACTCCGACTACATTGAGCCCACAACAGTCTTTGAGAAAAAGTTCAATATAACATACTTAAAAATACTAAAATGCTCCCGACGGAGCCTTTTGTAAACAATTAAAACTAAGTCAGGCCCTAAAACTACTAAACTACTGCAGTGTCTTCCAGGTGGAGCTGCTAGCAATAAAGGCAGCCCTGTCTTGGCTACGGTGGAATGTGATATATGTCACAGATATTCGAATCTTCATTGACAGCCTTTGCTAGTGTCTCCCAAGGCGGATCTCGGCTACCCCCTATCTCTTAACAAAATTGCATGGGTACATGGTGACATGCTCGCCAGACAGGAACGACGCAACGAACAAACACGGCATACGCTGGTAGATTACCAGTAGCCATGAAACTATTGCTAATGAATCAAGCCATGGCCGAGTGGAAACTGAGATGGGCCCAAGGCATACCTGCTTAACCACCAGGCAAATCTGGTCGCGACTTGACCGACAACGAACCACGGAACTAATATTCCTATAACGAACCGACATTAAAAAAATTGGTTGATTGATTTTTGTCATTACTGGTCATTGTCTTATTGGCAGTCATGCACAAAATTACGGGAAGATTCGAGTGACTTCTGCAGGTGCTGTGAAGACGAAGAGGATGTTTAATCCATTCAACACCTGCTCTGTGCCTATCCGGCCCTCTGTCATAGCAGGACACGATACCCAGGATCCTTATTCCCTAATGATCTGTCTGGCGTTCAGCGGATAAGGATAGCTGATCCTCGTAACTTTGTAAGAAGCGCAAAATGGTTCCATGCATAGGGGGTCGTCCCTCTCGAAGCAACACAAAGAGACCATTTGGCCTAGGTGTATACTCTCCCTCGTGGAGGCTACGAATTACCCACCAAGGGTTGGTTTTCAACTGCTCCAGAGCCCATTTAGCGAACACACGTCGTTGTCTATGGTCGTTTACCATCAGTTTCTGGGTCAGTGAAATTTTTTACGGGTGCAGGCCCAAGTCGCGCCACAAAATTCGCCAAGTTGTGGTCTGCGAAAGGCCGAGTTCTCGTGAGCGACGCGAAATCGTCTACATACTCCTGCATACTCCCACGGACATCGGCGATGAGCATCTTAACTCAGACAATTGCAAGGTCTCTGTTAAGCATGAGGGTGAGAGTGTGATAGTCTTTGCATTGGTGGCCTTACAATCCATAGAGGGCCAGACTAATTTGGAAACCTTATATCATGAATGAATAAAATCAATTTAAGGCAGATCGACACGGCTTCAACGCTACACAGAAATTTGACAATAACGAGAGATAACAAGGTCTTAACATACAAAAAAAAAAAAAATACAGTGCTCATATAAAAATACCGACTTAATTATTAAGGAACTACTTGCATTGCATACATGCAAAATATTAAAGGACAGAAGTAAAAAATACTTAGAACAATAGTGCATTGTACAAGGATCTCAAAAAAAAAAAAAAAAAAAAAAAAAAAAAAACAAATATAATGGAGGAAATATGTACAGGAGACAAGTCCTGCTGCTGCAAGTTCATATACAAACTAACGATAAAATATGCTCAATTCCAATTGAAGAAATAACGCCAAATAGAAGACGAACTTGCTAGAACTCAGACCCCATAAGTGGTATCTCAGATAATTTAAGCAATTAAGTTTCGAGAATTTAGTCATAACTCGGAAACTGGCAGCACTGCGTCCGTTAGAAAGAGGGGCTATTGAAGTCGACAGCACGTTTTGTTTGCGTCTTGTGCATATTTAAAAACCGGCCAAGTGCGAGTCGGACTCGCGCACGAAGGGTTCCGTACCATCTGTATATACATATAAATATGAAAGAGACTATGTATGTATGTTACCTCATCAGTCATCACATTAAATCACATTTTTTGTATGACGACAGATCTTGGTTGCAGAAAGGTTATCGGCATATTACTTTGATTATCACCATTGAATTCAAATCAATTATCTTACTTGACAGCAACGATGTGAAAAGGTGAATAACAATAAATACGGGGAAAAGGTTTGCAGCTAGGATTAATTCATGAAAGACACAAATATATTGTCGACTAACCTTAGTTCAGTATGTGAAAAAGGGGTTTTTTGGATGAAAATCATATCTGTTGTATTGGAGCCCCCCTTAAATATTAATTTTGTTCTGATTTTAGTATTTGTCGTGGTAGCGGCAACAGAAATACATCATCTGTGAAAATTTCAACTGTCTAACTATCACGGTTCATGAGATACAGTCTGGTGACAGACGGACGGACAGCGAAGTCTTAGTAATAGGGTTCCGTTTTACCTTTGGGAACGGAACCCTAAAAAAAGGAAGGAAAAAACCTTTTTAGGGACGCCGTAAAAATGAGTGACCCGCATTCCACCAACGTTCAGTGATTACATTTTTGGTAAAAGTAGGTGAAAACCCTCGGAAATCTTCCGAAAATTGCAGGTGGTGTATGGAAATGTGTTTATGTCGAAAACGCGTGTCTTTGTTTGGCCAAAGGGGTTCAAGGAGGGAATTGAATCAGTAGAAGACTATCCTGAAAATGTTAATGTTAAGTTGCGAGAGATGATCATATCTGACCGGCGGCGCCTAAATATTCGAGCGTTGTCTGGCGAGTTAATTATTAACAAAGTAACCGTCCACAAGATGTTACATAAAAATTTGAACATGCGAAAGATGTGTGCAAAGATAGTAACAAAAACTTTTCATCCACGAAGCAATGGGTGTAAAAAAAGGTGGGAAGCGGCCAACGAAAGCGAGGATGTAAAATTTGCTACTGAAGAAAATGTTGATTGTTTTTTCGATATACGCGGCATCGATCATCGTGAAAATGTTCCTACCAACTAGGCAGTAATTGGACAGTTCTATGTTGGCATCCTGAGGAGGCTGGCTGGTACTTGGCAAAAAAACAAAGACATTGCTCCCTGCGACTTTTTTTTCCCCCAAGAAAAAGCCACATCTTAAGGGAACAGTCATGGCGGTATAGAGAAAGTCAAACAGGTTGCAACCATGGATTGAATTTAAGAGGATTATCAAAGGTGCTTCGGATCTTCGCATCGTGAGAGCAACGTCGGAGTCATTGTATATACATAGTTGGAGGCGAACAATCGTGAAGGTCAACAATAAAATTTTCCGACACATATCTTTTGTTCACAAATTCCTGGTTATAACCTTATACCGACTTCGGACATACAGAAATGATTTCTGGTCACTGAAGCTACAAGATCCGGTAAACATATAAACATTGTAAGAGAATTTTATAGATACCTAGTCCTTTCGTTGAGGGCGACGTGGCGCAGTTGTTAGTGTGTTGGACTCTGGAGTACGATGAGCGAGTTCGGATCCCGATAACACCAACGCCATCGAATGTTTATTTCGCGACGTTCCTCCACGGCGGGGTACTGGCAAAACCCCCCGTAGTAAACTTGCCATGAAAAAGCTTTTCGACTCACGCCGTTCGGAATCGGCATTAAACTGTCGGTCCCTTTCACCTGTGTGAAAAATAAATCACACACAACATGGGTGATTGAGAGGAGCTTGGCTCTGGTCCTTCATGGGCTGTAACGCCACCATAGAAGAAGAAGAAGTCCTTTCGTTGCAATTATTATGCAATTTTGCTTATCAAGGTAATGAAATGTGGTTCCATTGAAAATAAGGCTGTTTGAATTCGGATTGTAGACTTTAGACAAAGCGTCCCTGGTTGTTAACTAAAGCGAATTTAGTACTCAATACTTTGGGCTTGTGACACTTAGCTCTTCATTTTTGTCTTTAACTCTGAGCTCTGTATTCCAATTACTTCATCTTCTTGACTGTTTCCGACTCCATCATGATCTAGTAATTTAACAGGGTTTATGAAATCAGTCGAGACTTGTATTTGATAAGATTCAGCGGATAGCAAACATAATGTCAACGCTTTTATCGTGTCGTCTTATTGTTCTTAAGTAATAACGAGTATCGAGATAAGTTTAGGAATATTCAGGGTAACTCGGATATATTTATAGTACCAACCACTAGAAATTTCCTTTTAAATGTTTCTTCCACCTCCTTCGTTAAATGGGCCAACTATTTATCGTCCTTACCACATGTTTACATGCAATTAATACCAGGTGTCTAGCCGGTATGAAGACATTCGCTTTCTTCCAGCAGTTGTCAACTGAAACAGATGTTCACATCTCAATGGCACACGACCTGATTTCCGTATATTAAGCACTCAGAACTCACTCAATTCAAGGCAAGGCGTCCTCTCGGTTCATTCACCATGGTGCATTACTTAAATTGAATAGTCAATAACAATGCTAACAATACTACATTAGCCTAATGAAGTTTGAATGACTTAAGGGTACCCCGATGTTCAAGAAGAACATTTTGGAAAAAAATAACTCTATTACGCTCGAGCCCGAGTAAACATGGACATTTATGCTTCCTGCAGCGGCATAGCATGCGCCTTTCAACTTCCATCGAAGGACATTCGATTGTCATTTTGATTTCGATTCTTTTTTTCCAATAGAGTGCAGTACGAACATTTACCTGAAAATAGCGTTGCACCCAGTGTTTGCAAAACAAAACGCACATCTCTCACGTGAGGTCCTTTAGCAGCGGAGGATGATGCCCTTTGTTTGTTTTCTTCATGTTTTGACCACAGTGTAACCAAAATCTAGACCATTAACAATGAAAAGGGAACTTAGAACAATACGAAAAATGAACATGAAACCAAGGACAACAAGAAACAATATGCGATTTTACGAGTATAACATATTGCTTAGGAGTATCACTCCCTGCAATCAATGCCATAAAATGTGTGGTAAGTATAGTGTGACAAAAAGTGACAACATTGTTAGGATATGAGTACTGTCCTCTGGTGGTTTGGTGAAAATATTCCGAGAATTTTGAGGAATTCCTGAAAATTGAGGTGTCATCGTCGTGGCAAGGACACCCAATGCGACAGCAATTACTCAGTGGATTTTTGATGTTAATTATTTATGAGTATGTGGGTAGCAATCGTATTGATCAAGGAACAGATATTGGCACACTTTTGGAAAATTCGAATGATTGAACTAACGAGTGGACAGAAGAGCAGCTGCATTTGGTTTCATGCGGGGGTATATGGGTTTTATTGAAGTTCGAGTTGATCACGACACAATCATTCGATACATCTCTATATCGACTGAACGACTGGTCATTGAATACAGAAATACTTGATTGCTTACAATCATAAGACACGTGCTCATAGCAGTGGGAGATTTGAATTACTAAAACCACTACCCCTCGAGTTAGTTTTTTTTGTTTACTACAACTAAATCAATAGACTTATCCAAAAGTTTTCCGTTCTCGAAGTAATCGCAGTGAGCAGGCAACTTTCCACGGAGAGTTCCTGCAATCCGCAGAGTGCGTGGGATTTAGGTTCGTTGCGCTAAATCAAGTGGATTTGTCCTTTGAAGACGGCGCAATAGGTTTGGTTCCTCTATTATTTCAAGAATAGCAATTTCCCTATATTTGAATTTAAGCTCTTCACTTTCTTTTCCTTATATGAGCTTTTCATTTGAGTTTCACGTCGAGAGTTTTGCGTAGGTATGTTGCCTGGTTTGCGAATGGCATCCGAACTTAATTTACAAAGAGAGGTAGTACACTTACTTTTCTATAAGGAAAATTTACGTGGACAGATTTGGTTTTGTTTAGCGCGATCCGTCACATCTTTGTCCAGTCGCTTATATGGTTCGGGGCATATTGCAATTTAGTCCTTGATTCTTCGACTGATTTTCTTATTGCCAAAAATGCAGTATCTTCGGCAAATGTGGCCAGAACAGTAACATCCGTTTTTGGTATGTATCTGGTATACACCAGATAAAACAGCGGACTAAGTATGTTTCCCTGCGGAACGCCAACCGTAATTGCTCTAAAGTTTTCGTATTGTTCAACACGAAGGAGTCTATTAGATGCGTAGTTTTCCAGAACTTTCGATAGTTGTTCGGGAAAACTTGTCTCAGTTTATATCTCATATCGTGCCACACTTTGTTAAAGGCTTGGGAGACGTCACGAACTACACTCGAATATATTAGCTAATGTGAAGTGCTTTTTCGACCATTCTAAAGTGGAACCAAACTAATGATCCGGCAAAATACGCTTTTCTTCGATAATCGGCTTTAAACGATTGCTTACTTACTTAGGCGGTGCTACAGTCCGTGATGAGCCCGGGCCTCAACCAAACAGCGTCTCCAGCTGGCAAGGTCTTTGGCCAGCTGTTTCCAGTGCCGCACGCCCAGTTGGTTAAGGTCCCCTTCCAACTGCGTGCGCCACCGTAGATGTGGCCTTCCTCTGCCGCGCCTTCCTTCCGGGGTGGATTCGAAGATTATTCGTGTTGGAGCTGTATTTTTCATGCGCTCTACATGGCCTAGCCACCTTAGACGCTGTATCCGTAGGTGCCGTACCAGGCCGATGTCGCTGTACAACCCGTACAGTTCTTCGTTATATCTTCTCCTCCATGCACCGTTTGAACAAACGGGACCGTAGATTATGCGCAGAATTTTCCTCTCGAAACGACAGCGGGCATCATCAGCTTTTGTTAAGGCTCTACTTCTCAATTGCCTCTTGAGCCCAAAGAAACAGCGGTTGGCAAGAGTGATTCTGCGTTTTATCTCAGCGCTGGTGTTGTTGTCGCTGGTCATCAGTGAGCCAAGGTAGACGAATTCCTTGACCGCTTCAAAGTTATATCCGCCGATGGTGACGTTCTGGCCAATACGTCGGTGTTGCCCATCTCTTTTAGATGAAAGCAGATATTTGGTTTTACCCTCATTAACCTTGAGACCTATCTTAGCCACTTCTACCTCAAGGCTTACAAAGGCCTCCTTGACATCTCGCTGTGTCCGTCCAATCATGTCAATGTCGTCGGCGTACGCAAGAAATTGCGTAGACTTGAATAAATCGTACCTCTTGTGTTGGCCAGTAACTCTTGGACTATTTTTTCAACCACGATGTTGAAAAAGTTGCATGACAGCGCATCACCTTGCCTAAATCCTTTTTTAACATCAAAAGGTCTCGGTTTGCTCATTACCGACCTTAATGGAGCAGCGGAAATTTTCAATTGTCGTCCTGCACAGTCGGACGATTTTGGCAGGGATGTTAAAACTAGACATGGCTTTGTATAGCTCATCTCTATACACGCTGTAATATGTAGCTTTGAAATCGACGAAAAGGTGGTGAGTGTCGATTTGATATTCCTGGGTCTTCTCCAAGATCTGCCGTAGCTTAAATATTTGGTCTATTGTAGATTTACCTGGCCTGAAACCACACTGATAAGAGCCGATCAGGTTATCCATAAACGGTTTCAGGCGCTCACACAATACGGCAGAGAAGATCTTATATGCGAGACTTTTTCCCCTATAGTTGGTGCAGTTATAGGGGTCTCCTTTCATATGGACCGGGAAAACGATACTGAGATTCTATTCGTCGGGCATGCTTTCCTCCGACCATACCTTGCAAATGAGATGGTGCATGCACCTCATATCCAGCCGCCTTAAGAAGCTCAGCAGACAGGCCGTCTGCGCCCGCGGCTTTATTAGACTTAAGTCTTGATATCGCTATTTTGACATCGTCTAGGTCGGGTGGACTGAATTTTGTTACATCGTCGTCCATTACGAATGGTCATTCTGCCTGACAGCGGTACCTTGTCTATCAACGCCGTTATACAGTCTGCGGAATTGGTCCTTCCAAATCCTCAGCATCGACTGCGACTCTACTACCAGTTCTCCATTTTCATCCCTGCAGGCCGCCGCTCTGGCTTTGTAGCCATTTCATGTTCGTTTTACCTTATTGTAAAACTTATGGACGTCATTCCTGTGGAAGCATCTCTCCATCTCCTCGATATCACGCTTTCCGTGCTCTCTCTTCTTTTTTCTGAAAAACGTGTGTTCCTCTCTTCTCTTCTGCTCATAGATTTCGAGAGCAGCTCTCGTCCGTCATTGCAGCATGGCCTTATATGCCTCTTGTTTTCCTCATGGGCTTGTTCGCATTGTTCATCGAACCTAGGTGGTGGCGGTTTGAAACCCAGCACCTCCTAGGCAGTGTCACTGACGGCGCTCTAGCAATGCGCCCATTCCTGCTCTATTGTTTGTGCTGTTGTGGACGGATTTTGAGAGAGCTTGGAGGAGACACGATTGCCAAAGATTCTGGCAGCCTCTTACGATTGTAGCTTTCCGACGTCAAACTTACGCAGTTCTACTCGACTCTAAAGCATTTTTGATATCCTCATGCCTACCTTGGCTACAACGAGGTAGTGGTCCGAGTCGATGTTGGCCCCTCGGAAGGTTCGTACGTCGAGAAAACTGGAGGAGTTTCTGGCGTCGATCGCAATGTGATCAATCTGGTTGGTGGTCGATTGATCAAAAGACCGCCAGGTATCCTTTTGGATGTTGAAATGGGGAAATCGTGTGCTTGCTACAAGGAGGTTAGGAAATCGATTAGCCTAAGTCCGTTGTCGGATGTGGTGTTATGGAGGCTATGCTTTCCTATGATCGACACTCTTTTCCCAGTTTTCCATTAAAATCTCCTACAACTATTTTTGTGTCGTAGCTGGGACATTGGGCATAGGTTCTGTCTAGGAGACCGTAGAATTCTTCTTTGAGTTGATCGTCATTCTCTTCCGTTGTGACGTGAACGCATATTAAGCTAATGTTTTCAAATTTAGCATTGATGCGGATTGTTATGAGGATTTCGCTTATATCTCGGAAGCTTAAGACGTTTTGTCGGAGTCTTCCTCTAATAACGAATCCGCACCCGAATAGGCGCTGTTTGCTCTCCTTGTAGCAGTTCCCGTAGTAGATGTCACCGTTTTTCATCCATCTCTTGCCTCGTCCCCTTCTTGAAGCGCGGTTATATCTGCTTTATAGCAGTTAAGAGTTTGCTCCAATTGATCACCTGCACCCGGTCTATTAAGAAACCTCACATTCCAGATGCAGGCTCTCAAGTCCGTTAGTCATTTGCAGGGGTCGTCAGCTTTATATAGTATAGGTTGTAAAAGTTTGAACAGAGCATTTCTCAGCAAATGTTTAAGGACATCTTCTGTAATTATTTCGTAGCCTGGCGCTTTATTTGGCTTTGAAGGATTTTATGATATTTCACAGTTCGGAAAGCGTAGCTCGCGTCATTCTGTATTCCGCTGTCATTTTCAAAATATTGCTGATGTCAAGGAGCGGTTGTCCTCGGAATGGCCTGAAGGTTTCAGTAAGATATTCAGCAAGAACTTCAGCCTTTTCTTCATCGCCTTTCGCCCATTCATTTAGACTTTTCCTTATTGGTGGTGTCTACAGTTTAGGCTTTTTAGTCCCTTAATAGCGCTGCAAGGAGAATAATTTGATTCCTTGCCAGCCAGCCGTTAGGCTTTCTAAGTACGAACGAACACCATGATTTTTGGATTCTCTGAGAGATTTTCGGTTTAAGTACGTTTTATGGTGCGGCTCCCGATTTAGTTACGGGCTTTTCGTTTCTCTTTTACCAGCTCTTTAATTTGTAGTAGATGTGCATACTATGTATATATAACTGGCACTCTTATACTAATATCTTCTTGAGTTTCATTTCTAAAGCCCTCCCAGTTTGTCCTTCTTTTCGTGGTTCGGGAGTTTTAATAAGGGTTTCACTCATAGTCAATATAACCGGAGAAATGAGAGATCGAATTTCTCTTCGATTTTAATGTAGCGATAAGGTATGCCTTTTGCAACGAAATAATCTGTAAGGTCAGTAGTTTTCGTAATGTCTGGTGGCCAGTACGGTGGTTTGCTAATTGAGTAAAATTGCAACCGCAATCCATACCAGCTTTGTAGAGCATTTTGCCTCTCTGTAAAGTGTGTACTTCTTGGACCCCAAAATGTGTGCTTGGTGTTGAAGTCACCACCAATAAGAGAATTCGATTCAAGGTCGTTAAAAAGATTGATGAACTGGACTGCATATGGCGTATGTATTCTAAGGGAATATGTATTCTAAAGAAAGTCCGTTGTCGACCAATGTTTGCAAAGTGGCTTATAAATACTATGTTTGGATGCAAGTAGGCAAAACGAGCTCGTTACATCGAGTGAAGAACTGAAAAAATTCAGATTGATCTCTCTCCAATATGAAAGCCTCCGGTACAGGTACCGACGGGGAGACTGGTCTTCCTAAGACCCCATAAAGTGCGTTACACTTTTTTTACTACTTGTTTGTTAAATCCACAAAAAAGCAGCCATTAAATGGTACAACAAAGTGATAACAACTTCTATTGACATTGCTTTAGTATAAAATGTAAAAAAAAAATAGAAATCGAACCTTTTGTTGTGCGCGGATTCTGATCCCTATAAAACGGTTACCCGACTGTACGTCATATTGACACTGCCTGCAAACACTTATAAGGTTCCTGATAGCTTTTATGCTCAGCCAACATTCACCGTGTCGTGCAGCAATCAGCCGCCGCCGTTGCCAGTGCATACATATGTTCGACACGTTCCTCCGCCCACGCAATGTCGATAAAGCGATCGCACGTTCCGTGTTTATTTGCATACAATCAGTTTACATGACACCACCGCACTATATCGTCGATCTGTCGTATCCTCCTTTTTTGTGATTTTTGAGAACAACAATTTGCTTGTTAACGGCTTGCTTCGTTTTCTAATATTGTGTTTAAAAATGATTTACGGAGGTTTTAATTGCGTGATGTAATAAAACGATATACAACAAATGGTTGTTTGGATTCGCATATGGCGGAATTGAGATTTTTAAGATTGCGATTTCCGGTTGTCCTACAGGAAAGCCAAGAAATGCGAGGGTGGTAAACCAAAAGGAGTAGTAAAAGTAAGGTCTTGTGGCGTCCGTCGATGGGTATTAGAGGCGAGAATTATTGAAAGTTATCTTTGCGTGGGCGGAGTGTACCGCGGTTTGATTGTTGTTCTTAGCTGCATGCCACACCCGCCAGATTAGCCCCGTTGTATGAGCTTCTGCATAGAAAATCAATTTGAAAACGAAAAAGTAGGAAAGGTCCCCTTGTATCTTAATTTAATACAAGGGAAAGAGTTTGATTGATAGACAGCTGCTTGCAGATTATGAATGGTAATGTAATTCTTTACCAAACAATTAATCTATTATATCCGTGCACTATATACCAAAATCACTTAAATTTAAGAAGAATAAGGACCTCTCGAATTGTCTTCTTCTTGTGGAAAGAGGAGTACATCTAAGTACTCCATCGAAAATTCACTTTATGAAATAACCTCTAAACTCTCTTTAAATACAAATGCTTAACACCTAGAGAGGTGGAAGAACAGTTGACGAAGAGAGCAGTTGAAAGAAAAACCATTAGCTTTTGTTAATTTTCTCAGGCCCTTTCATATATAATATCTTGTTGCATCTTCAAGCAATTCATTTCCGTAAAATCCCAAAACATGCTGGCTAAGACCTTTTCGGAAGATGCGATCTTATTCGCTTTGAATTTTGGCTCAAGTTAAGATGCAAAGTTCGCCAAGTTGGGATCTGCGAAAAACCGAGTTCTTGTGAGCGACGCGAAAACTTCCTCGGATTCTCCTGCACACTCTCACGGACAGTGGCTACGTTTTCGGCAGATCTTGCGTTTCGTCGACGTGCGGGTGTTGGTTTATCGTCTACTGAATCCGTGGACACAAATTTAACCACCTTACTGCGAATAGTCCTCTCGGCAGGACCATTATGGCGACCGTAAAATCAACAAAGCGCGCAGAGCGTTGCCCGTATAGAACTCCCATTTTGATAAAACATTTTTATCATTTGCACGTATTGGTCAACGCTATGTTCATCCATGGTGATTTGGCAAAACGGACTGAATAAGTGGCAGCCAACTTGATGGATGTAGCTTTAATAAATGGCCTTTATCAACTGTCAAAGTTCGGAAGTTCCTATTCGAAAACCCATTACTTAAGAAACCTGTGCCTGCGACGGAAAGGTCGCAGAAATGTTGTTTGTTCTGCGTCTGATTACAAAGGTATTGGGTGCTCCTGCGGTATGTGTCCCTCGGAACTCGGGAACGCTAGCTGGTCACGGTGAGTTTAAGTGAACTCAGCTTTTCTCGCATTAATGTGTGCATATATCGCAGCGTATTTTCTCGAGATGTTTAAGTGGTAACCTTCTAGCATTCTGTACCGATTTTACAAGCGATCATCCTCTACTGTTGTTGTTCCAGCTGCGGAGTCCTACGGATTCTTTCAGTAACTAAAGGAGCAGTGGAATAGAGGATAGTGAATGTACTTTTACTAAGATTTCATTCTTTTGTTTGGATTCAATATCAAAAACTAGTTGAAAACCCACATTTGTAAAAATGCACCTATGCTTTAATAATATCGAACGCTTCATCAAACCTAAATTCAATCGCTTAACTTGACTATGCTTCAGAGAGGTATAAGTTGCTGTTATATTCGCACATTTTTGAGATTTTAGTTTGATGCTTTTGAAATAGTAAACAATCATAGAAAAATCAAAAGAACCGACTCAAACCTCTTTAACTTAAAAGATAGGTTGATAACCTGTCGAAAGTTCGGCACGTTGTCGCAGTATTTCTATAGAATTTGAGCAAATGCGGTAGATTTTAAGGGTGACTAATGGATAACGCAATCGTACAGAAATAATTTAATGAAGTAGATCAGTAATTATTGGCCCGGGTGAAGTGTAATTAAGAACCTTACTAGGAGAACACCCCCGCCACAATTACAGTCCATTAATCCACCATGAATATCGAACCACAATTACAAGGTCTCGAGTCATTAAACCTAATATCACACATCTGCCTGTGTGTAAGAATGTCACATAAACCAGTCACCCCATCTTCATTGGTGGCTTATGAGCTACGAAGGTCTTCCCTTGTGTCAAAGTGTGACAAATTCTAAATTCATTTTCAATACGATTGCAAGTCTCAAGTGAATTGTGAATTGCATTATTGATGTCTGTCAGATATTGCAAAAGGAACCTCATTAAAAGGATCATAATCCTCCTTATGACTTCTTCCAAATCAAGGAAAAGAACACAAACAAGTTTCTTTCATGCTTCGGATACTAAAGATGCAATTTTGAAAAAGGAAAACCTGGTGTGTGGCTTCAAAATGATGTAAGAACATCTTAATAACCATTTGGTACTTTTTATGCTTCTTATCATCTATTAAGGGACGATTTCAAAAGGTTTTTCACCTTGAAATGCATATTTTTTCTCCAATGGCTTGTGCCGAGAAACAGATAGAGCCATCATGCCAAATGAATCATAGCAAAGATTCTGCACCAGGGTTAAAAATTTGCATTGTTAATGCAGCAGGTAGGAGAAGATATCAATGGTCCCCAACGAATGTTTGCTTTGTCCAAACATTAGCTGCAGCAGGCAAATGACCATGCAATTAATCCCCAAGACGGCAAAGACTTTTCGAACATGAATATGCATTTGAAATCCAGATTGAAATGACGGGATAATCACCAGACCCGAAATAGCATACATCCATCTTTTTTTTCCAGATAGTTCCCTGTCTTACTTCCGTTTACTCTTCACAATCTCAATCCCAAAAGAGAATGAAATGTCCTTTGATTCCAGATGAAATATTGTGACAGCTACATACGTCTATTGTATGGTTCTAACGAATTCCTAGTAGAGCACAAGGTTTAGACGAATAGGATAAGGGTTATGTGCAAGGGTTATTTGTAAGGGGTCGTGTCCAGTATAAGTGGATTAATCCGGTTATTCGAGTGTTATGGACTCGAACACGCGCCTACACTTCCTGTGTCACATTGTTTTCGACCACTCCCACGTAAACATTGTAATGGAAACTCAGGATAGTCCGTGACCCTAAATGGTACATATGTGGCTCTGTGACAAAGGATAAGGTGGCATCAGATATGTTCACATGTATAAGCTACACTTGTCAGAAGATAAGTATTTGGATTCTCAAAACTCTTGAAAAGCATCGAAGATAAGAATAAAATGTGTTCTCTTAGCCTTAAGTCAACCCGACCTTTCTTTATGAAAAAAGAATTGTGTGTTAGACCTGACGAAAACTTTTTTTTGCAAATTCACAGAGTCTTTAGAACGACGTCAGCCGAGGACAGGATTCTATGTCTGATGTCCAATTTTCTATGACTCCCTTGTATAAAACGGGGTGAGTCTCCGCAATGTTCTGCAGCTTGTTGTTTGTTTGTTACCATAAACCAGCGATCTATTGCTTAAGGATTTTGGTGGTGGCTATTCCATTTCGCCTCTAGTAACTCCAGTGTAACCCAACTGCATATCATCCAATAGAGTGTACCTTTAGGAAACTGTATAGCCCAAACGCTTTAGAACAATAAATTGGCAGAATTAGCGCATAGGTATGGGAGATTCAATAAAGCTCTTAAATCTGTAGTAAGCTAGCTTGATATCTGTTTACTATACTTAGAGTATAACGACAGAGCATGTCCTGCTCAAAGAAATAACTCAATTCAACTTCAAGACGTCAAGTTTTTCCTTTACGCATGCACTTTATAAGATTTCCATTAATCATAAACGTTGACTTTACACCCGTCGCAGGAGCAACCTACACTAACGTAAGGTTTAAGTGATTCGAGAGCCTCGAAGCATTCGTTGAGATGCATCACTTCGTGATATATGCTCACTCGACTGACCTATCATTACGCTTAGTGCATCTGTAAAGTGCAAACATCCTCCGGCATTAATGGAGCTAACGCAAATAGAATTCCGAGAACCGATAAATCATTTTGGGCTAAGCATTTTCACTTCACGCACATCAGATACGTAATGATTTTGATGATCATTGCTTACAACTCACCGGTCGAAGACGTGGCCGATGTTACCGACGGAGGCTTCCGGAGTAGCTCTCCATAGTGTGAAGGGGCACGTGAATTATTATCCTAACAACAACGACCCCATGTGGATTCATTATGACTCCATCAAATCGTGTGGAAAGCGCCTTCAGCCCAGGCTCCACATGAGTGCTAGACCGACACTTGGACCGGTATCAACCGCTTGTGTCCTTTTACGTATCTGCCACTAGTATGATGATAACCGTCATAATGACGATGATGACGGTGATTACATATACAAGTATTGCAACCGGTATGCTGCTGCTCATGAATGCTTCTGACGTATGGTATTCGATCGGGATTAGTGTGTTCTTTAAAGCACCCCTGGAGAGCTGTCAAAGAAGCAAACGCTCACAAGTGTCGTGCTGGTTGCGATTATTTCTAAAAATACAGATTTCAACTCGCCAACGGGCACTATGTGGCACAAACTGTACAATTAAGTAATCTTTGCTAATATTTCAGTGACTGGACATCACTTTGTTGGCGGGTAATTGTGCTGCAAGATTGATTTTATCTGTGATACACAGTGTTTTCCTGCAGCTTATGAGTTCACGTATCCGCAATTACACAATTTATTTACAAAAAAAAAAAAAAAAATACTTAGGCGAGAATTACTTCATTATTAAGAACCAGTCTGTACATATATGTATACACCATATATACGCTGTCACACGGGCATATCGGTGTGACATTTTCAGCTTGTAAAAAAGATACAAATAACAGAAGTTCGAATGGGTGCACCTCACGTGATTTGACTGGGTCATTCAACTAATCTTATCTCCTCTGGAAGGTCTCACCATCAGGTCTCAACAGAAAATTGCCACTTGCCAAGGAAAAAGCGCGATTTTGAGCTTCCTCCTTCCAATTTAATTACATGAGCGCATCATGAACGTCATCACATTTGCAACGCTCTTGTACACCGCCGAAAATTCTCTCCGACATCACTACATCAGTAATGAAGGGATTAAACGAGCCCGAATATGCGAAACAACCCGGCTTAATAGGAGCTTAATGCCATCCACCTTATACGGATCTTTGAAGAGATAAAAAGGAACAAACAGAAAACCAAACAGTCTTTTCTCACTGAAGTGCAATTTTTGTGATTACTTGCACTTTGTGGCTCGAGCACAACAAGAGGAACATCGAGCGCAAAAGTTCTCCGTTCGTCGCAAGGCGAGGTACACGTATGCGCGCACGCCGACCACATGACGAATGCCTGGAATAACATCAAAGGCTTATACGTTCTCGGTTTGATGTTTGCGTGCTAAGCGCTGATTTAATTCTATTTAATTATCGAAGATCGCGAGTCGTGTGTCGGGATCAACGTCATACACTTACGGATTGAACATTCATTTCTTAAGTCTACTTCATGTCGTCATGATAAAGTTTTGTGATTGCCAAATGAGTTATTGACATGGAGCGGTGATGATGTAAAGTTAATGAGATTGGGAGCGATGGTTTCGTCGTGATGGCCTCATATGAGATTAAAATTTGGGCCTTCAGCAAAGGATTTTCTGTTTTTTTATTTTTGTCGCATTCGTATTCAGTAAATTCTAGTTGGGAGATAAAGTCTTTCGAATGCTTCAATCCTTTTGCAATATTCGTGCTGTCCAAACGCCCATTTCCTCGTTATCCACATCTACATGACCAAAAGTCGGCAGAAATGTCCCACATAATCCAAATCAAAATACGGACGGCTACGGATTGCTGTTGATCTCTGATCCACCTAATAACTACTTGGCTCCTGAGTGGTACGTTCTTTTCGCAAACATCCGAAGACTGGTTACAACCTCTTGTTTGTTTCCATCCACCTATCCATTGGACTAAAGATGGCAAATGCCAGATTTGCAGAAGCACTTGCGTACATGCGCCCGGCCGGTTAAATGCGGTCCATGCTGCACAGCAGAGTATTTTTGAAAACATTTGAACCCATAGGACGCATTGTGTGTGTACTCGTTGCAGATCGAACGAACTGGGCGCATTAATTTGCACCCCATCCGCTCGGACATGAATTGGCCAATGAATTTTAATTGTAACAATTCTAATCCAAAGCATCATTATAGGGACGGCCTCGGTTGGGAAACATTTCAAACGACCGGATAAGCTTGGACGATGTGATGGATGCAGTTTTACCACGCAATGACTGCCTGAAACGGCACAACTTGTTCATGGATGCATGTGAATCATTTTATCAATGCGTCGCCTTTGGTGTGCATAATTAATTGACGTCATAGAGGGCGCGTGAATAAAAGTGAGTGAAGATGCGAGAAGCTTGCGTTCTAATGGAGTTCGTGCTTGTAGTCAATTAAAATGAATCGATGAAGAGCTGTGGTGTCAACAAAGCACTTTGAGTAGATTCATGATCAGATGTATTTGGTGGCAAAGCATGCGCGCCTCATTCGCCTTGCATGTCGGTCGAGGTATATGCATGTTAGTGGATAGAATTAGTTTGGCGATTTTATCCCTTTTGGCTGATTGGAATGCACATTTATTCATGTCAGAGAAAAATATTTTAATGAGCACTTATTTTTAATTACTTAAATAGTTAATGAACAAAAAGGTGTACGATATGAAGTACACTGATTGGCTCAGAGATTAGGCTCCAATATCTTAGAGATTAGGCTCCAATGATCCAAAAATCCTGAAAAACTGCGCTTCAAAACCTAGTTGGGAGAATATAATGCACGCTCGAAAGGAAAGGGTACGCACTGGGCTTTGGATAAAGGAACTTTCGACAGCATGTGCAACATTGCCAGGCATCATGGCGTAGATGAAGCACTGGACTTGTGGATCAAAGCAATGCTTGTGCACAGGACATTGACCGCTGATGCAGATCTCGACCAGTGTGTCAAATCCGGCGTAAACAGGGGCTGCCCGCAAGGCGGCGTCCTGACTCCACTGTGCATGATGGTCGACTCTTTGCTTGATGCTCTCAATGCCTCTGGAATCTATGCCCAGGCCTATGTGGATAATTTCGCTGTTCTTTCTGTCGGCTCATGCTTAGCGACTGTCCGTCTCAAAGCACACGCACAACTAAATGTGATCGATAACTGGTGGTACAAGAAATGGGATGTGGGTTAATCCTCTTAAGACCGATGTCGTTCTCTTCACAAGAAGGAGAAAAAATACTGACATGACTCAGTCGGTATTAAAATGCACTCCCATCCCGGTGTCCAAGGAAGCTAAGCATCTGAGAGTCATCTTAGATAGCAAGCTTCTTTGGTCAAAGCATGCTGAGTCAAAAACTACCAAAGCGCTGTCAGCTTTCTGGCAATGCAAAGAAGCTTTTGGCAGAATATGGGACTTATCACCGGAAAGGTCATCTGGATCTGCATGGCAATGGTAAGACCTATAATCTCATATGCATCGGTTGTCTGGTGAAACAGACTAACATGCAGGCATGTCGTAGCCTCTTTTACCAAATTTTACCAAACTCCAAAGAAGGGTTTGTTCCAGCTGTACGGGAGCTTTCCCCAGCGCACCGGGCGCTGATCTAGATGCTATGTTGAACCTTCTACCTCTTCACATATGTATTTATCAGAGAGTATGCTCTGAAATCCATATCTCGAGAAATTACTTTTGCTACAACTCGCACAGGAATAACCAAATGCTTGCGCAAGAATTGTCCTGCGACCCCTGTTTCATGAACTGCCTTCTTACGCATTGACACCCGTTATCCTACTGCGCTGTAATTTCACAATCGAGTTTCCATTGGCGTCAGTGTTGGCTCTTACTGGATACTGAACCTGGAAAGGATAGTCTTCGTATTTTCACGGATGGCTCCAGGTCTGGGCGGGGTTCCGGTGCTGCGGTCTTCTTTGAGCGCGAAAACATCCGACTGCCATGGCCATGCACTATGTTGTGAAGTACAGGAGGAGGGTAAGAGCATATGAGCCTGCAGCGACAATCAAGCTGCACTCAAAGCTTTGTCCAACACCCCAACTAGTTCCGAACTAGTGCATGAACCCATGTCCATCTTGAATAGAGTGGCTAGACTAAATTCACTAAGGCTTGAATGGGTTCAGGACAGTCTAGGATCCCTAAAGGTTAACATCCCTATCACGTAAAACAAATATTTGTTCCAGTATGTAAGCGAACGCCTCATAACTATCCGCGTTAAGGCCAATCTCGGCAACATAAGCTTAATATGTGTCCACGCCCCACACAGTGGAGAAAGACGACAGACATAAAGACGACTTCTATGATCTCCTAAACAGAATACATGCCCAACCTCCCAGCTTTGACACCAAATCCATCAAATAGGAGATTTCAATGCGAAGCTGGGTCAGGAAGCTATCTTTGAACAAGTCATCGGAAAGCACAGCCTACACAACATAACGTCAGAAAACGGACTAAGGCTTGTGGACCTTAAGGCGGGACATAATCTCGTAGTAGCACACCTAAACTTCCATAAGGGGACCTGGCGGTCCCCCGATCAATCGACAACCAATCAAACTGATCATATTGCGATCGACGGCAGACACTCGTCCAGCATCCTAGATGTCCGAACTTTTCGAGAAGCCTGGGGGGTGGCCGTGGTGCAGTGGTTAACATCATCGACCGCCGATCGGAACGTCTATAGTTCAAATTCGCTTCATAGCCAAGTAAAAGTAATTCCTATACGGATGATAAAAAGTATGCAACGCAGTTGTGAATGGAAAGTGACCAGACCTACTGCCTGCAGGCATAACACTCACAGTATATGGTCATCCGAAATTCATCCTCTGCGTATGCAATACTAAAGTGCTAGAACGAATTACTACGAACTATAACCAACGCGGAATTCGGTCGGCTCTCGTCCTATCTAGGCCTAGGACAACCACCCCTGAGAGTAGTAAACGAACATCAACGACCCCAACCACTGCACTCCGTTCAGGTTGTGTGTGTCAACACATCATAAGAGAATATGAAAAACTCTTGAACCTACGCAAGTCTCTAAGAAAAAAAAAAAAGCCAAAATCGACATCATTACCTTGTTGCAGCCAAGGTACGGATGCGAATTTCTCGGAATCAACGGAGTCGAGTAAGAACACCAAAATTTAACGTCGAAAAACTGCAATCGCAAGAGACTGCCAGGACCTTCGCCGATCAAGTCTCCCTCAAACTACATATCTCAATTCCCGATTCAATCTGCACAAACCATAGAACAGCAATGGAGATGTTGTCAGAACGCCATCAGAGAGGCCGCCTCAGATGTACTCGGTTTGATGACGAGTGCAGACAGGACCATGGAGACTGCATACATACATGGCTACACTGCATCGATGGACGAGAGCTGCCCGCGAGCTCTATGAACAGAAAAGAAGGGAGGAGCATGCGCTTCTGAGAAGAAAAAAGAAGGAGAGAGATGACTACGGACAACTAATAGTGGAGTCACAGTCCATGCTAAGATTATGGAAGGATCACTTCCGCAGACTGTATAACGGCGATGATAGTCAAAATGCCGCCATCAGGGAGAGCGAACCATTCACAAAGGACGAAGAGGAAAGAGAATTCCGTCCAAACAAAATTTTGTAAGCGCCGATCACTACATTATTTCAAAGTACTGTTAGGTAGATAACATTTAAGTATAGAAATGGTTCCGGGAGAGTGTAATTACAGGTGGTTTTTGATAGCTCAATGTTATGCAAACTTCTGTCTCTATTACTTTATCCAACATTGTATGTGTTGAGGACCATGTTTTCATTCGCCCTGAAATCAGGTGAACCTTAGCGGTCACAGTTTGTAAGAAGCTGACTTGGGGATTCTTAAGATTTCGTTTAAGGATCGCATTTATTATTCCGCCTTATGCCGAAAATATCAGGATTTTTATTGGAATGTCTTTGCTGAGTATTGAATATACACATGACTGGTTTGGCTTTGCTAGCACTTTGATTTTCTATCAACACATTTCCATTTTTTATTAATGTATCCCTGTACTTTTCCTGCAAGCGAATCCATACAGCAACCTGGCGATATCCGGATGGTCGAACCGCCAACCACACCGCCACATATCCTGGACATGCAAACTTTCAGGGGGCTAACGTCGACTCTGACCATTTCCTCGTGCATGCAGGATTCAGAGCTCGACTGTTTAATGTTAGAAAGCTGTATCAGCCCACGACATTGGACGCCTAGGCACACCGGAGGTTACCAGAGACTACAAATATTTTTGACTATGCACAAATGTCAAAAATATTTGGCTGCATTGCCGCTCAGCCATTCAGGAAGTAACCGAGATCACCTTAGGCTACCTACCGCCCCCGACAAGAAAACTGCGGTATGATGGCGAGTGTGAACAGAAAAAGCGGCACCTGACGAGGCGTACCAAAAGGAGTAAAACTGCTGCGACTAAAGAAAAATCTTCGCGTTCTCCCAGCTCAAGGACATCGAGTAGTCTAGGGACAAACATAAAGTAAGGGTCTTTTATAAGAAAGGTAAAAGCCTTGCAGGAGGCTTCAAGAAAGCCACCCAGGCGCTTCGAAATTTCGAAGGTAATCTTGTCACCGCCCCGCAGGATATAGTGGATGTATTATATTTAAGCAGCTTTTTCAACAGTTGCATGAAATCCCAACTCCAATCGATGAAGTAGTCCTCTCACCGCAGCATCGAAGAACTTGGCACAGCTACTCAAAAGCTGAAGAACAAGAAGGCCACAGGCTCAGATGGCTTGCCATCAGAGCTGTTCGAGCCTGGCGGCTATGTTCTGGTAAGGTGCGCATGCACAAGATCGTCTGTAGAATTTGGGAATATGCCCGACGACAGCTCTATTTGCTCTTACCACAAAAAAAGCCATTCTGCTTCCGGCAATAACTATAGAGGTATATTCCTACTCAATATCTCATACAAGATCATGTCCAGCTGTATGAACGTGCAAAGCCCTGTTGGACCGCACTAATCGGCTGCTACCAGTGCGGCTTTCGGCCCGGCAAATAGACTATAGGCCATATATTCACACTTCGACAAATCCTGGAAAAGAGTGGCGAGTTTTGAATCAATACACACCATCTCTTTATCGATTTTAAAGCCACATACGATAGCATTCATCGCAAAGAATCGTTTGATGCGATGACCGATCCTGGATTCCCGGAAGACTGATCTGGCTGTTTCATGCCACGCTTAAAAATACGCGATGCACCCTGCTGTATGGTTCTAGGACCTCTAAACCGTTTGAAACATGCACCGGATTTCGGCAAGGAGATGCGCTGTCGTGTGACTTCTTCAGCGTGTTGCTGGAGCAGATAGCGCGACGGGCAGGCGTCAACAGGGAAGGCACTATCTTCTAGAAGTCTGTCTAGCTGCTAGGATATGCGGATGACATGCGATTGACATTATCGCGCGGTCTCAGCGTGACGTTGTAGAAGATTTCACGGCGATTGAAAAACAGGCGAAACGAGTTGTTCCTAAAGTCAACCAGGATAAGACAAAATACATGCTGTCAAGCAAAAACCGATCCATCGCTCACCAACTGGGACAAGACACAACGGTTGACAGCTATAATTTGGAGGTGGTTAAGGAATTTGTCAACCTCGGGGCAAACGTAAACTCCACAAACGACACCACAGTGGAAATACAGCATAGAACTGCCCTTGGCAACCGCTGCTAGTTCGGTTTTTCCAAGCAACTCGGGCCGAAACTCCTTGTCAAGCTTTACAAAAATTGCCAGGCTTGCTGTACGAAGCCGAAAGCTGAACAATAAGCAGAACGGCGGCGGAGCGATTTTGGGTTCTTTCGAAAGAAAATTCTGCGCCGGATATTTGGTCCTGTCTATGAGGAAGAAGAGTGTAGGAGAAGACATAACCTTGAACTCTACGAGCTGTACAAAGATGTGGATAAAGACCAGAAGGCAAAGATCCGTCGACTACATTGGCTCGGCTACATCGAGCGCATGAACACGAATGCTCCAGCTAATAGGGTCTTCGACTCCGAGCCTCCTGGTTCGAGAAGAAAAGGAAGACCGAAACTCCGGTATAAAGACCAAGTAATCGCGGATGTAAAAAACTTGCTCTTGATAACTGGAAGCAGCGTGCCCGGGACCCTTAAGGATGGAAGGCAGCTATAGCTCAGGCCCAGATCCTCCATGGATTGCTGGCCTGATAAGTAAGTATTCCATATTTACCTTATGGAAGACATTATGATTTTGTTGTGATCAGCAAGAATGCTGATCTCCGGGATGGAATCATAGCAAGCATACCTTTAGAATAAATGCCGAGTTAGGTATGCAAATCCAAAGAAAGTAGATTAAAATGACGATGAGCTTTCTAAGAAAAAACATTAACATTTTCGTTTGAAACGAATCCAACGTGATTCGGATAATTTTTTTTTCACTCATATAAAAAAAAAGAAAAAAAACGTGTATACGTATCGGAGATCATTGACTTAGAGAAGGAAATTCCAAAACTATTCACTAGGTACATACGTAGGTAACACCTTCTAACACTACCCTTTCGCCTTCAGGTATTTCCTTTCTAATCTTTTCAGCGAGAATAGTCATCTAAGAAACATAGCATTTTATCACTCTTTATCAGACCAACGTCAACATTTTTTTTTTTTCCTGAGCGCCTATGTACTACGCGCGACGGCGTCAACATATTTGCCATCAATTTACGAGTACCTCAACACAAGTGTTCAAACATATCCAGCACACGATATTCTTGCCGCCAAATATTTACTCTTCCCCTTTTCGCACTATCAATTTCGTTCGTTTTCTATGCCACTTTAGGGACCTGATAAATTCCTATTGGAATGATATGACAGAGGGTGGATAGCACAGTGATATAAATTGTGCAAGAAGTTATTCTTTCCGTTTGATTAGATAAGAGTGTCAGGAATTTAAATTCTGATAGATGTGATAAAGCCATCCTGTATTAGAATCTTTCTATGACAACGTGAATGCATCTCGATAAGGGATCTATGAGTTATTTCTGGAGCTTAATGGAGTTTTTGGATTTCACACATAAAACACGTCATTGTATAGATCTAGTTCACTGTTCTAACGTCACAAAAGAAACAGACACGGATTATAGAGAACAGATGAAATACTCTGTACCATAGTATTGCCCCAGAGTTTTCATCTTGACATGACTATAACAAAAATGCTAAACGAACTGTAACCTATCGATTTGATTCAAACCTTAAATACAAAAAGCAATCAAATTGTTTTCGAATAGCCCCTTAATGGTCATCAACGATTCTGCGAAAATCTTCTGTGACAGTAACGCGTGTCGCTAAGGGACACCTTTTGAAGAACACCCGATTCTTCAATTTATAGAAGAATGTCCTCAAAAGAGCAACTCGACCAACTGGATGACCACCTTGACATCGTTCACAATTTTGAACTGTTTTTCACGGTGCTGCCGGCAAACAATTAATTTGCTCCTTTGTTGATACACTGCATGCGCTGGACAGAGGATATTGTTCACTAAACAAAAGTATCATCATTTCTATTGCAAGTCCAAAGAATGGCAAACAATAGGTGGTATTGTAGTGCAATAAATTTTTTGAGAAAATTCTCTATTGTCCGGCGTTTTGCTTTATTGTGCATGGTTCAGCGCAAAACGACTGTAAAGGAGCACCTCCAAGGGAACAGGGAATACCACCAAAGAGCAGAAGGAATAAAATCAACTCGCAGACGTACTGAAGTCCGGACATCCGTGTCAGGAACTATGGAATTATATTAGTCACTTCATCAGTTTGAATATAGTATGTACATACGTACATACACACATTGAAGGATAAAAGTAAAGGTTGACTGTGACAGCCCGATTTTACCTGTTGGCTAAAGACCTTATTGTCTGGCAGGATGTGCAGCTTGAAATTCGGATATGATTGTTCGTCAAGGCGCAATGAACTCTTTCGACATTCCCAAATGCTGATTTTTTATGGATGTCGGCTACGATGCATGGCAATTGAAAAGACTGCCTGTGATAAAGGAGCAGAAGGAGAATTATAGTAGTGGTGAAATATTCCTGGTCAGTGGTAGGTAAGATATAAAAGGTCATGACACTATAAACAGTCTGTCCTTGAAGCTTGTATATTGCCATTTCAAATCAAGAGGGGTGCGAAGCTAACTTCACATTACTGAACAAAAGTGGTCAGAATTAGACCTTTTTCTCTATATTTTAAGTAAGTATGGGGGTGGCTGTGGTGCAGTGGTTAACATCGTCGACCGCCGAGCGGAAGGTCGATAGTTCTAATTCGCTTCATAGCCAAAAAAAAGTAATTCCTATACGAACAAAACAAAGTATGCAACACAGAGGTGAATGGAAAGTTTCCAGACGTACTGCTGCAGGCATAACACTCACAGTATAAGGTCATCTGAAATTCATCCTCTGCGTATGCAATGCTAAATGGACTATAACCAACGCGGAATTTGGTCAGCTCTCGTTCTATTTAGGACAACCACCCCTGAGAGTAGTGAACTAACATCAACGACCCAAACCGTTGCACACCGTTCAGATTGTGTGTGTAACACATCATAATAAAAACTTCTTGAACCTGCGCGAGTATCTAAAACAAAAAAACAAACTTCAGGGAGTTTTAGTGATATAATGTGGAAGGACTGGCTCATATATATATATATATATATATATATATATATATATATATATATGTATTAAATAGGAAATAGATGCGGATAAAAGTATACAAGTGGCACTTTATAACTTTCTACTTACCACAACAGCCAATGTTGGCATGTGTCAGGTTGTTGTTCACTGAGGATCGCAGTTAATTAAAACCTTTTGACAATATCTCGGGCCTACCTAAGGTGAAATGTGTACGACTAACCACATATGTAATTTCTCTAAATACGCGATGTTTTTTACCCTCTTTAAGAATACGTGTTGGAAAGAATCAGAAAATAAATAATCTAAAGATTGGAATGCAGATAGATCAACAGTTGAAATACATATCGCCTTTGAAAAAGTTGTCCCCACGTACATATGTGCATGCCCTGGATTTATCCTTCAACAACGAACATTTACAGTATTAACATAAGGTATCCTGGTATCCTTTATTACTTCTCAAGTTAAATGTCATCTGTGGACACTTTATAATTAGTCGTTAGAATATGAATCGCAGTCTGGTGGATTTCGCCTCGGGGCGGAACTTCTCTGTAGTGAGTAAGTGGTTCCCACACCTCAACATCCATAAAGGGGCAATGGCGGTCCCCTGATCAATCAACCGTCAACCGATTGATCACATCGCGATCGACGTCAGACACTTCTTCAGTATTCTCCATGTCCGAACCTTCCGAGGAGTCACATCGACTCGGATAATTTCCTAGTTGTGGGCAAGATAAGAGCACGGACATCAAAAAAACAATGAAGGCGAGAAAGAACATCAACGTCGGAAAGCTAAGATCGCAGCCGACCGCTAAAAATGTTGCCGACCGAATCTGCCAAAAACTCTGAATATTCGACGCCGCCTCGCGCCTATACTAGCGATAGAAGAAGAATGGAAGCGTTGTCAAAAAGCTTATTAAAGAAGCTGCCACTGATGTGCTGGGTTTTACGACACCACCACCCAAAAAAAAAAAACCCGTGGTTTGACGACGAGAAGACGAGAGCTGTTCGTGAGCTCTACGAACAGAAAAGGAGAGAAGTGAACCAGCTCCTCAGAAAGCAAAAGAAGGAACATGATATATATATAAGGAGAGGTGTTACAGCAGGAATGAAGTCTGAAAATTTTACCAGAAAGGAAAACAGATTTCTAGTGGATATGAATTTCGGGTCAAAGCATGACGGGACGAACGACCTAATACTGTTTACAAATAAATATAAGATTCCGCCCTTCAATCCACCGAGGCTGGGTGGAATCCAATTAATAATCAAAGAACAGGCTCAGTACCTACGCCTAATCCTTGACAGGAGGCTGTATTGGAAACCCAACATTCTTGATCGTGTCAAGAAAGCAACCACTGCCCTCTGCAGTTGTAAGAAAGTCGTGGGCAAGAAGTGGGGTTTTCAACCAAGCATTATGCACTGGCTCTATACAGCGGTCATGGATAAGGTAGTCTATCGAAACCTTATGAGGAAAGTACAAAAATCCGCCAGTTTATATGTATATAAGCGCACACAGACTACATCATCCCGCAGAATGTGTTCACTAGGAACTTCGAAGTTGTCTTTGCATCCAGGGAAGAATGGGCTGAACTGAAAGTCATACCGAAGGACTCGATTTCACTCTATATCGATGGCTCCACGGGTGTAGGCAGTGGAGTCTTCTCAAAGGAACTTAACCTCAACTTATCATCCTGACTCCCAAATCAGTGCAGTGTGTATCAAGCAGAAATAACAGCGATAACGAAGGCCATTGCATGGCTCAGGATCAATGTAATATCCGCTCGCTAAGGATATTATCATTTGCACGGACAGCCAATCTGCTATAAAATCAAAAAAAAAAAAAAAAAAATCTAAAATCAAAAACATCCCTTAACTGCCACCTATCTCTATACGAGATGGCTGAACAGTTCAACATTAAAGTACTGTGGGTTCGCGGGCATAGGGATATTCCAGAACGAACTCGCAAAGTTAGGGTTAAGCACACTAAGTCTTCCTACCCCCGGGTACCTAGAAACACCAATCAGTACGGTAAAGCACATGATAAAACTTCGAACCATAGAGGCGACCAACCTCCAAAGGAATGAAAATAATATCGGCTTTATCACTAAACAAATCTGGCCTAAGGTAAACCTAGGAAGAACCAGGGACCTAGGGGCAACCAAAAGGGCAACCTTAAGAACTCTAGGGGGTTTCATTACAGGTCACTGCGTCATTGAAAAACACGCCGCCAGACTAGGGCTACCTTCCAATGACTTCTGCCGCGGCTGCATGGACGAGGAGGAGGAGAAATCGATACATCACCTTCTCTGCTCATGCCCCTCTTTTGCGAATCGCAGGAGGATCTACCTCGGCGCGCCCTTTTATGAAAATCTAAGTGAGCAAACAGCTCTAAAAATAACTCAACTCCATCGTTTCATCAGAAGCATGGGTTGGTTCTCAGGCAGCGGATCAAGGTAATATGATGCAAGTGGTATCACAATTGACTAACTTCGGTCTACGTGAGGCTTATGCCAACCCCTTGAACCTAACCTAACCTAATGACCGGACGAAAATGGACAGTGATAGAGTCGCAGTCGATACTGAGAATATGGAACAATCATTTCTCCAGAATGTTAGACGGCGAGGCAATCAATTTGGACGACGATAGACAAAAATTCCGTCCCCCCGAATTGGACGAGGTCAAAATAGCAATATCAAGGCTGTGGCGGACGGGCTGTCCGCGGAACTGTTTTGAGCACCTAGGGATGATCTGGCAGGGTGTATCCACCAGCTATCTATAAAATATGGCCGAAGTGAAGCATGCCCATCAAGTGGAATTTAAGTGTCGTCTGCCCGATCCACAAGACAACCTTGACTGCGTCAATTAAAGGGAATTCAGTCAAAAATCCTCCCTGTTGTTTTGTGGGAACGCCTGAAACCGTTCACTAACACCCTGATAGATAAATAAATAAAAATAAATAAATGCAGGTTGACACTCACTATCTATTTGTCGAATTCAAGGCCGCATATGATAACGTGCAAAGATACTAGCTATACAGTACCATGTTTAGTTTTTGACATCACTACCAAACTCGTCAGATTGTGTAGGATGACGATGGAAAACTCTTGCAGGTAGCTTCTGGTGTCTCACAATAGTGGTCTGAAATTTAAATATATTTTACTAGCCCCAATTCAGTATTATTTGTTGTTTCCATCTTTAAGAGCACAGTCATAATTGCCTATTTAAATTATACCATTATCGGAAATAACTTTATTGAGAACTCAATATCCAATTTGTGCTCTAACAAGGAACCAATTCCACTTACCGTCATTAACATTCTTACGTAAAATGACCCGCTTTTCCTCATCCTCAATGTCCAGCACATATTCGCAAGGCCTTACATCTTAATTCGAAAACTGTCTGCTTCAATGTCTATTTCGTTAATCTCCGTAATTCTTCTTACATGCGTAAGTACCTGATGCCATAAATTGTACTTTAAGATGCATAAAACTCCATAAACAAAAATCGCAATCCGAATCCCTGTTTTAATAACACCACTGCCAGTAATTACCTTTTATCCCAAATAACCGTAACCGCAACTTTAAAGACACTTCCCATAGCACAGGTATTTGTACTCGTACGTACTTGTACCTTAATTTCGAAGCAAAAATTCAAGTAGTCATCTCTGCCGTGCTGCGTTTAACTACCGGTATTTTGAGGCACAATCAAATTTACCATCATACTCCCGATCAACCGTTTCATTAATCAGAAGTGGTTAATCTGAAGCAGCAAAGCAGAGCTTATCCGTAGTCGTGAGCCGCTATGCTCCGTATCGAACAAGGGATTTTTGCGATAAAAGTACGAGTATACGGCAATGGGGAGGAGGAACCTCGCTGTACTTTATAACCAACTACATAAACTGGATATGACTTCTTCATTATTAATTTGAAGCATCGATAGATGGATCCGCTTAAGTAATCAACGGTTTCACCGGCGAACTAAATTGGTTACATCGATACGGAATGCTGGATACCAGCATGCAGGTGACGGAAAGCGATCGCCACTTTTCTTTGTTTCCAATTTTATTTAACTTGCGTGCGTGGCGGATTTATTACTCCACACATACGGATATGTTGTATGCATCCTTCTGTTTAACAAGGTGCGTAAATAGCTACATTATGATTGCATAGCGGTTCTTGATGCGAATAAGATTGTGAAATTCAATTTCAGGAATCAAATGTACTTAGTTTCTTGGTCTTTATCGAGTTTTTACCCGTATACATATAATAAGAGACAGAACGAAAACTGACTGATATGGCAGTTGATTGATGATTGTCAGGACATTTCAGAATTTGCAGGACCACCGTGGAGAAATGATCGGTTGACGTTTGCCACGTCCCAGCTCAGGTCGATTCTACTGCTCTACATTTCAGTTCGGTATGCAAATCGATGGATGGGATACACTTAACATAGAGGCAAAAGAGATCAATCTGTTGGAGGAGTAATGCATCGTTTGCAATTCAATGGAATTGGATACTATTCAAATTCGATTTTGGTTTGAACAACAAGTGGTTTCGGTGCCAGTGGACCGCAATGATTTAGTTATTTGGAGACGGGGGAAAGTTTTATGAATTGATTTTTGATTGCTGCCCAATTTATTGATCGCAGATTGATTGATTGATGTTTGACTTTGATTTAATTTGCGATGTTATTTGCATGGGGCTTTTTGAATGAATTTGTATGTAGATTGGACCTCCAGGTGGTCAAAAAAAGGTGGATAGGGAGAACGATTTGGAGCTACTGGGCAAAAAGTATCCTTTAGGGTGAAAGTAGCGGTATGAGCCGCTAGAAGACCATCACAAAATGTTTTTAAAACAAATATATCACAAATTTGACTATATGATACCATTTTCTGAGCACCTTGATTACAGATTGCTTTAGATAGGAGAAAATAATAAAACGAGGTGTGACAATTCTTCTTCTTCTTATGGGCGCTACAGTTGGGGGCGAACCTGGGCCTCAACCAAGATGCCCCTCCAATTAGCACACCCAGTTGGTCGAGGTCCCCTTCCGCATGTGAGCGCCATCTTAGGTGCGGCCGTCCTCTGTTTCTTCGTACCTCGGGGTTGGATTCTAAGACTCTTCAGGCTGGTGTTGTGGTCTAAATTCACTCTACATGATCTAGCCATCTATCCCCACTTTTATGATCAATCCTAGTAGGCGAACTTCCCTATGTACTTAATAATAATGGCTTTACTGCCATCGGTTATGCTGACTTCTTCTTTGATGGCGTTACAGCCCATGAGAGACCAGAACCAAGCTTCTCTCAATCACCCATGTTGTGTGTGATTTATTTTCACATATTTTTCGATGCCGAACGGCGTAATCCGAGAAGCTTTTTCAAGGCAAGTTTACTATGGGGTGTTTTACCAGTACCCCGCCGAGGAGAGACGCCGCGAAATAAACCTTCGATGGCGTTGGCGTTATCGGGATCCGAATTCGCCCATCGTGCGTCAGAGTCCAACATACTAACTACTGCGCCACGTCGCCCTTATGTTGACGATATAACCACAATAATTAAAGGCAAACATGAAGAAATCATAGGAAATCTCATGCAAAACAAACATAATTCGATTCACAAAGAGAAGGATAAACAAACTTTAAACTTTTAAAATCAAAGAACCCAGCATTGCATTAAAGGAAGAGGTAAAGTCCCTGCGAATAACACCAAGAAGACCAAAAACTCTCCTGGAATGGACACATTAACGATATATGTATATCAAAAGCCATCAAGGCCCTCTGGTCCCTAAAACAAATCGTTAGCAAAACATGGGGACTAAGCCCAAAGATGAGTCTGTGGATCTGCAGTCAAATGATTAAACTAACCATACACTATGGTGCTGCTTTATGGTGGAAAAAATGGGGACAAAAAAGTGTCATGTACACACTAAACAAAATAAAAAGGCTAGAGTGTATCTGCACAACTGGAGCAATGAGGACTATTCCGACTGCAGGGTTGGTAGCAATACTAAATACTCGACAATTACACACCACCATACAAGCTGAAATTGCAAAACAAGTCTTAACTTTACACAGAACCTATGCTTATAAAGAAGGAGACTGGGTGGATATTTATAGATTCTTAAAAGGTTGAACAATATTTGGGAGCTCACCCGAGGCGTCGAATCCGTAGACGCCTGACTAGACTCATGTCGATGTACAGCCCGTAAAGTTCGTGATTGAATCTTTTCCACCAACCCCCGTCTGCCTTTATAGGCCCGAAAACCACGCGCAAAATCTTTCTCTCGAACCGACCAAGAGCCTCCTCATCCACTTTTAATAGTGTCCATGCTTCTGCGCCGTACAGCAGGACCGGGGTGATAAGAGTCATATATAGAGCCAACTTTGTCATTCGGGAGAGGGCTCTAAGCAACAGCGATTGGCAGGAGTGATTCTGCGTTTGATTTCGGAACTGATGTCGTTGTTCCGGGTTACTGTGGAGCCAAGGTAGACGAAGTCCTTAACTACCTCAAACTTATACCTGCCAATACAAACGTGCTGGCGAAGACATCGGTTGTGAGCGTCCTTTTTTGATGAAATTTTCGCCGCCTCCATTTCAATACTCGCAATGGATATATGGGTATATGGAAGAAATCAAACGACAGCGCATCGCCCTGACTAAATTCTTTTTTGACATCAAAACTATCGGTAAGGTCTTCACCGATTCGGATGGAGAAGCGAGCATTCTCCAAAGTCATCCTGCATAGTCTGAAGAGTTTAGTTGGGATGTCAAAGGTAGACATGGCGCCGTATAGCTCGTCTCTAATTACGCGGTCGTATGCTGGTTTGAAGTGAACAAATAAGTGGTAACTATCGACCTGAATTCCATTGTTTTTTTTTTTTCAGTATCTGCTGTAGTGTGAAGGTTTGGTCGATGGTGGACTTCCCTGGCCTGAAGTCACATTAATAAGGACCTACCAGGTTATTTAAAAAAGGCTTTAGGCGCTCACACCAAACGGTATACTTTGTAGGCGATGTTAAGGAGACTTATTCCTCTGTAGGTGACGCGGTCAAAGGGGTCTCCATTCTTGTGAATCTGGCAAACGATGCTGGGACTCCATTCCCCGGGCATACTTTCCTCTGACCATGAGTTGGTACATGCTCCTAACCAAGTCATCTCCAGTTGCTTTAAAGGGCTTAGCAGACAGTCGGTCTGCGTCAGTTTCAAGTTTCGATATGGTGATCTTAACTTCATCCCAGTCAGGGGGCTGAAATTTTCTGCGATCTTCGTAGTTAAGAAATGGATCATTCTGCCTGACAGCGGTATATTGCCTAACATCGCCGTTATACAGCATCGACTGCAATTTTACTACTTGATGTCCGTTCTCATTGCTACAGGCTTCCGTTCTGGCTTTATAACCTTGGCATGTTCGCTTTATTTGTTGATAAAACTTTTGAACTTCATGCCTCCGGTAACAGCTCTCCAAGTGCTCAACAGCGCGCCTCTCGTGCTCATTCTTCTTTCCCCTGAGAAGCTTATGTTCCTCCCTTCTTTTTAACTCTAAGGGCTTACGAGCTACTCTTGTTCTTCTACGCAGCGAGGCTTTATATGCCTCGTCCTTCGCTATGTGAATCCTCCAGCATTCGTCGTCGAACCAGGTGATTCTTCGTGGTGGAGTCATGAAACCCAACATTTCAGTGCCTTGCAGGGCTTGTTTACTACATGGCTACTATAAGGTAGTGGTCCGAGTCGATGTGAGCTCCTCGGAAAGTTCGAATATCAAGAATAGTGGAGGAGTGTCTAACGTTGATCGCGATGAAGGAGATTTCGCCCCGTGTCCGTTATCGGATATGGTGTCCTGTAGGCTATGTTTGCCGACGACGCGTTCAAAGATACTTTCCTTACCCAGCTTAGCATCGGAGTCTCCTAGTACAATTTTGATGTCATAGCTAGCAAATTGGGCACACGTTCTGTCTAGGAGATCGTAGAACTCATCTTTGGTGGAGTCGTCCTTGTCTTCTCTGGTGGCGTGAACGCAGATCAGGCTGATGTTAGAAAATGTAGCCTTAATACGTATAGTTACGCGTTCGCCCACATGCCGAAGGCTTAAGACTTTTTGCCTTAGTCCACCTGGAACGACAAATCCGCATCCGCATCGTGACTGGTTGTAGAGCATTATCGCAAAGAGATTGCCAGCAGCGCAGTAAGTTAAGTACTTCAGTTTATAAGCGACCTTTTGCGGGGCGTTTTGGTTAAGCTCTCCAAGTGGTCTGCTTCTTGCTGTCTCGGGGAACAAGTTGAAAAAATAGGTCTGGTGCTGTTCACTTGACACAAGAGTGGTCTCTGTGAATCACTCGTATTTGGAGGTAAGGAACTCCCATGCTCCGGTTTTATGCTCTACTGAAAATATTGAGTAAGTTGCGAAGGTAACCACTATACACTTTACTTGCAGGAATACATATGCTTTAGCACCATTCACGAGTAAAGTAAGTACATTTATTGGGCACAAGGCCTAATCTACCTAATCATAGTTTGATACTCATATGCTACCCAAGTACCCTATGCAAATAAATTGGATGCATATATTTTTTCCATTTTAAACTATCGTGTTCACATCAAAATACATTAATCTTATAACTTTCAACTCAAAATGAATAAAACACAATCCCCGACAGTACAATGAATTGATTGTTGCTCAGTTCCACTGTCCACGCGTAAGGTCCATGCCCCAATGACGAAACATGCCAACCAACGTTGCGCTCGTCGCCAGGATCGTGTGTGGGAATTCCGTAATTAGGCCTCCCAGAGGTTGGACAAAAACAATCACAAATTGTCTCGGACGGAATCAGTCAGGCTGAATCTCGGCCCTTCACTCCGGTGAACACATCTGAACATATGCATGATGGTACTAGCTACCTAGTGCTTGTATCGGCGGCGGCACTCATTGCAAAATTAAGGTCTCTCTTGCAACATACTATCGTCAATTGGCTAATAGCGCTCGTATAACTCAATCAGCAGTGCCTCACAGAGATTTCTTCATTTCCGCGGCCAGAGTTCCCAATCGGCCAGTCGGTTGCTTCTTTTTGTTTTTCTTCCTTTAACATATTCCTTCGAACTATACGATACTTTTGGACACAAAAACAGACATTTTGCGCTCCTTTTTATTACGCTACATATGTGCGTCTGTACGCTCCATGGCTCATGACTTTATTTGTAGTCCATGGCATGTATGCTTCACATTATCGGTTAAAAAGCAAGGAAAAACCAAAAAATCAGAAAGAACAACGAAATGATCTAGAGAGATTGCCGAGCGATATGGAAGCTGAATAAATTTATTGCACTGGATCGTTCGGATAATTGAGAGTGCAGTTTTTTTTCCCACTGTATATTCGCTGGGTTTTTACTCCCTTTTTTATTTTTTCTTTTGAAGGACTACAGTGGATTCATTAATTTAGAAACCTTTGCGAAATTGCCAGGACCACCTTAGGGATAATGATGAATATAGGCATTGCTCTAATTCTCATGTAGGAAGTCCCTTAATCAGGTAATGAGAGGTTTATTGGTTATAAACTTGATTACTTGTCCTGGTTTTTAGGGTTTATATGTTTATGGATCAAAGAGGATAATGGAGATGATGTCAAGCTGGAAATGGATTACTTAGTCAATGTTGACGAAAACATATTATATTGCGTGCAGTTCTTGAGTTCTTAACATGGTCCGAGTGACAATCTAGATAGTTTCTATTGGATTTCCGACGTTTGAAACCTCAAGATCTGTGTTACGTCTAGGTAACACTTTTCGGCTTTTTTTGCCTAGCCAAAGCTGTTCTATCGTTCAGGTCAATAGACTGAATGAATACGGCGCAATAGCATGCCTCTCGTTCCGGCAAGGTTCTTACTGGCAGTTGTATTCCATTTGCCGACCTTCTTGCCTTTCAGTTCCAGTACGCTGCGCTGGGTTAAATCTATTGGTGAGTTCGCTCCTGGATTGGTGGTGTTTTCCATGTCAACACGACACCCCATGACCTCAATCCTAGCAACCATCGATTCCTAGCATAGCTGCAAAGATGATTCACCGAACTTGCACTAATAGCGTCTGCTAAACGCCCGATGGAAGTAAAAATGTTGGAGTCAGTTGAATCGCGTTTTTGAGTGAACTGAATTTTTTTTTGCTTAAAACAAGTCTAGTCCCATCACCATTTACGGCGACATACAGTACAGGCAGCGCCTCTACTAATCCAGGGACTACGGGCTCTCTTGCTTTGGTATATTTCTTCACAAGAGAGAGGGATGAAAATAGAGGCGCATAGCGAAAGTCGTGCTGCGATCATTAGCTAGTGAGTATGTTGTATGAGCAATACGGAAAGTCAAATTTAAGGACCAAGTTGGCTTGCCGAACTACATTCTTGACCGTTCTGAATTTCAGTGACACACTTACGTCTCAAGGGCTCACTTAACCTATGAGATATTCCAAATTCAAAAGCTGTGGTTGGCATTATTGAGAATACTGGTGGCATGGAAAAGCCACTTCTGCAGGCTATTGAATGACAACGATAGACAAGATTCCGCTGAATGATCTATTTATGGCAGATGATGACATCATTTGCATTTGCAACAGCAGGGACACCAGCGTTATGCGCAAATGCCTGAAATCAAATGTAAACAAATTGGTCAGTTCATATCCGTGTGTTTTCGGAGCACTACTTTAAGCCGGCCAGTGAGCTTAGATACTGTGTACTTAAAGCATTATCGGTTTTTCATAAGCTTGCCAAAGTCATCAGGCTATACACGGTAATATCCGAGAACCCTTGATGCTCCATGAGAGTTGGAAGTAATTGTCTATCATTTGTCTATATAAAACAAAGCGAAGACTGACGAAAACCGCATGCTCTGTGTCCTCTTCAGAATTTTGATATTGTGGCCATAGCGGCGACCTATAATTTCCACATCTATGAAAATACTTTCGATAGTCATCGTGTCCAGGCAGAAACTGCGAAAGGTGATAATTACAGTCTCCTGCCGTTCTTGATGTCCAAGTCTCGATAATGAGATTAAGCCTATGGCCCACATCCCCTCTGTGGAAGCGTCCCACCTAGCTTGCCATATTGCCGAGGATGTTGTTCGTTCGTCTATTCTTATACGCTTAACGTGTTGTCCAGCATAACTCGTAGGTACTTCACGGATTTCTTAGACCTAATCGCCTGATCTCCGAGTAAGAAGCTCGCATATTCCACCCTCTTGCGGCTGGTTATGAGCAGAGCCTCCGTTTTGTGAGCTGCTAGTTCGAGGTCGGCATTTACAAGCCAATCGTTCAGTTTAGAGATAACTGTATTCGAAGCCACCTCTACTTCCTCTATGTGCTTGCCTACTGTGAAAATAGCAAATTAGTGCAACATCATCGGCCACCGAGCGAAAGGTCTTTAGTTCTAATTCGTTTCATAGCCAAGAAAAAAGCAATTCCTATACGGACAAAAGTATGCAACACAGTTGTGAATGGAAAGAGACCAAACGTACTGCTGCAGGCATAAGATTCGCCGTACATGGTAAATTGAAATTCATCCTCTGCCTCTGCAATATTAACACCAAAAGTGCATGAACGAATTACTTGAAATTATAACCAACGCGAAAATCTGGTCGGCTCTCGTCCTATCTAGGACAAACCACCCCTGAGAGTAGTGAACGATCATCTACGACCCAAAACCACTGCACTCCGTTTAGGTTATGTGTTGTGTTACCATCGCTCGCACAACGATCAGAAGTAATAAGACCTTAACTTTGAGTGCGGGTGTAACTATAAAAAAGAAAAGTTGTCATTAAAACCGATGATTCATGCTCCTTTGGGAAGCGCTAATCGTAAAACACCATCGTACACAATATTCCACAGTAGAAGTCCGAGGACTGTTCCCTGAGAAATTCCCACAGTAATCCCCTAGAAGCTAATGCCTTCGTCGGTGTAGTACATAGGCCTCCTCTGGTTGAAATAGTTCATGACTATGTTCAGCAAATATATGACGGGGGCACCCGACTCTCTGCGTACTTTACATCAATGGGCTGTCTACTTGTGCTGCATCTTGCGAAGGGGATGACACTGCAGAGCATTTTGTCTGTGACTGTCCCGCCTTTGCTCCCGCATGTCGGCGCACCCTTGGGACCGAGGTGGTGTGTGCCGAATTTCTTAGCTCTATATCATTGAAGTTCCCTGCGGCTTACTTCAGAAAACCCCACAAGAAAAGTTGAACGGGGACAAATGGCATGATCTCTGTGGCCACGTGATATGACGATGCCCACGAATCACTTGTACAGAATGTGTCGTGAGTTGTGTGACACGTAGCACCTTCCCGTTGAAACCACATGTCGTTTATATCCATATCATCTAATTCAGATCAAAAGAAGTAGGTAATCGTCGACCTATAGCGCTCGCGTGGACGTCGATGGCTTGGTCAATGTCGTTCTCAAAGAAATAAAAGAAATATGGACCGATGACGCCGCCAGCCTAAAATCCACAACAGAACAGTGATTTTGCGGTATGCATTGGACGCTTTTGGATCTTATATGGATTGGTATGCATTGGACGCTCTTGGATCTCATGTGGATTGGTATTGTCCTAAGTTCGACAATTTTGTTTATTGACTTACTAACTCATCTAAAAAAGGGCCTCATCGCTGAACATAATGTTTCGATCAGCAGTTTCCAACTGCTCTAGAGTCCATTCAGTGAACACAAATCTTTTTCTTTGGTTGTTTACCTTCAGCTCCTGAGTCAGTTGGATTTTGTACGGCTACAGACCCCTTAGATGCCGCGGCGCTGTGGTTCAAGTGTTGGACTCTGACGCACGATGAGCGGTTTCGGATCCCGATAGCACCAACGCCATCGGATGTTTATTTCGGGGTGTCGTTTCTGGGCGGGGTACTGGCAAGACCCCCCGCAGTATACTTGCCACAAAAAATGCCGAAACGCTGTTCAGAATCGGCATTGAACTCTAGGTCTCTTTCACTTGTGTGAAAAATAAATCACACATGGCTGATTGAGGGAAACTTGGCACTTGCCCTTCATGAGCTGTAACGCCACCAAAGCAAGCAGGCCCGAGTCACGACGCAAAATTCGCTAAGTTGTTTGCGAAGAGCCGAGGAGCGACGAGAAATCCACTGCCGATATTTTCGGCAGATCTTGCGTTTGATCGAAGTGGTTTATCGTTTACCGAACTAGTGGACTTAAATTTATCTACCAGACTGTCCTCTCGGTAGGACGATTATGGTGACCGTAAAATCGATGAACCGCGCGGGACGTTGCCCGAACAGAACACGCACTTAAAAAAAAAACAACGCAATATCGAACCACTGACATACAAACTGGACATACTGAATCAAGGGCAGCCAATTTGACAGATGTGGCTTCAACAATATGGCCGCTATTAACTGCCAAAATTCGGAGGCCCCCATTAGAAGACCCATTACTTTAACGAGCGCATAAATATCCAATTCTGGTCGCAATTTTTTGGTTGTTTCGCTCAAACAATCGAGTTGTGAACAGTAGAAGACTGAATTGACTGTTTCGCTGATTGTAATAACACATAATAGAATCATAGAATAGAATAGAATCACCTTGTTTACCGTCAATTCAGGCTTTGTAGTCTCTTGCCGAAAGTCACCGGACGTTAGTCCATGATCGCTTGCAGTGAATATTTTCGTATGCAATCAATTTTCACCACTCGTGATAAGCCGATTTAAAAATGGTTCTATTTCGTTGCATTTTAGCAGCGTTTCATTGATGGTAGTGGTTGATGTTTAATGCCTGCTCCACCAGCTGCAAAACTTCTTCAGTGATGAGACGTCTAGAGTAAGGTGTATATTTCGAAATTTCCGGAACGGAATCGAACAAACCAACCCCTGGGTCTGGCGTTTGCTCACAACATTTTGACCGTACACTTCGCAAATTCTTCGGCGTGTTTTTGTAGCAATCTCACTTTTTTTGTAGCGCAGATATTTCCCCTTTTAATTCAAATAGATGTTATTTCTTGCGCAAAAGCCAAATTACAAACGGTGTATACAAAAGATGTTGTCTGAAATGTTACCTTTCAAACGCGTTTATTCGCTTGACAGAATCGCATTAGTGCCACCCAATATACAGGCTATTATGGCCACCGGGCGACATCTGGTGATCAGATACGCATGCACAAGCCTCATGACGTAAACGAGAAAAAAAACAAAAAAATTACAATGGCCAATGTTCACTAATGACTTTGACTATCGGAACTTCAATACGTAAGTATAAGATCCTTCCATCCAAAAGCCAGAAGCGTTTTAGCCACAATTTTTTCAAAGAAAAAATCCTTTGATTGGAGTTCCTTCCTCGTTTCAATATTGCATCCGATTTTGTAAAGATATGATAAAATATTTTCCGCTCGCTAAACATTATTGCAAATTAAAGACCAACTCCTAATGATCGCAACCCATCGGCTCACTTCAGATATTTTTTTTTTTTTTAATCATATGGAATTAAACAGCACGATAACTGCATCACTTAATCCAAACAAAAGCAATCGACAAGTTTTATCTCTATCTCTGTCGTAGTTCTGTCGTATCGCAATCTCAACAAGATTTTAAATATGTAAATTAAATGTAAATAGGGATCCAAGTATGCGGATCGTGATAAAGTGATTCGATTTGGCCGCCCTTCCGTTGCTCCTTCAACAACTTTTTCGTGAATTTTAACAGTTTACGATAAGATGCGAATCCATAAGATATTGTATGTTTTGGGGTTTCGTCGTCCAACAAACGATAAACACACTTGTTGCGCATGATTCCTGCATAAACTTATGTAGAAACAGTTTCATTTCAGCCGTAGATACACGTCCAACGCACTCGAACTGAAGAAGATTTTTTAATCCCTGCACACAGATCCTCGCATCGGATATGTTCGTTCTCTTTGCGCTGACATCAAGTGGATTGATGGAAGGGAATATCCTGATGTAGGTTTCTCCTCCCTTGTGTTTTTTTTTTTTTTTTTTTTTTTTCTCCAGGTTATACGTGTTCCTACATAAGCGACTGTAATAGTCTCTGAGTTGAAATAATTTATGCAGACCGTATTTACCGCAGATTAAAGATCAACTTCTGATCTAGGTTCTGGGCCTACATTTGATATTTTTATTTTACCCCTGAAACTAGTGGTAGCGCTAAATGAAAATGTATTTGCTAAATACTGATCCATATGCGGTGGGAATTTCGGTATGAGCCAATTAAAAAAATATTTTGTTGATGGGTCTGTTGTGGATTATTAACATGATGTGATGAAGTCACCTCATTCATCATGTGACAGCTGACAGGTGACTATTTGCACCTCAAGTAACGTCACCAGTATTGGACACACGTCAGTGAGAGGAAAGCCTGACAGACCGCCTACAGACGTTTAACAAACTAATTGGGAGCTGTCTGGACGAAGGAGTCCACATTCGCGGGAGGACTGATGCCAGATTAATGATAAGATGTTTCACTGAAAGGTACGTACGTAGATGGATGTCTGATTGAGCGAGATTGTTTTTTCTGAATCTTTTCGTTTCTGCTTCTTCTTTTTATCTGTTTTTGGCTACGTCTTAAATGAAGAGGGTTTATTTTGACACTTATGTACGTTCTATCGCAATCAGTTAACTTATTTTAACAACTGCGCTGATGGAGTATCGTATACTGCTCTTATGTTTTTCTCATAACTAAACATACGCTAACTACTGTACCTATATTTAAATTTTTGGAGTACAATGGATCAGTATTTGCGGCTGAGTGCTCCAAGAGATAGCAAAAGCCTCCGATATATTTTAATTTTATCTTGTAGGCCAGTTCCTTTATAGAAGTTGAAAAAAAGGTCTACATATAAGCACCTCAGTACGCACCTGAGGTACGAGCAACAGACAGTCTTCAATTTAATACAATTGTTGCCTTAGAATACAAATACCCTTGCAATAAACGTTTTTTGGAAGGCTTATGTTAACTACTCAAGCTTTCTTTTCCTTTGGTGGCATTACTCAAGCAGTCATACATAATACAAAGGACAATCAGACCTACTTACTTACTTAAGTAGCACTATAATTTGTGCTAAGTCCGGTCTTTCAGTGCCTTGTGTCCAGGTGATTGAGTTTTCATTCAATCTGTACATCCACTTACATTTGAAGTCTGCTGCTATATTATACTTCAGGGCTGAAATACTTTTTCATTAGATCCAGACGTCTATCCAGTAATTCAATGTATTTGTCACTGTTCATCATCCCTGTTATTGGAACTAACGATCCTGTGCCAAAATAAGAGAAACAACCCCAAAACATTTGCTTTACAGGATGTTTCACTGTCTGCTGGATATGGGCTGTTGAAAGTGGCTCACCAACGGACCTTCGAACATATTGATGTTTCATACCCTGCACGAAAAAATGACTCTCGTCTGAAAAAAGCACCTTTTTACATTCATCCACGGTCAATTCTTTATATTTTCGCGCCCAAGCCATTCTCTTCTTTTTCATAGCAACAGTCAGGAGTTGTTGCTTCAGAGGTTTCCGTGCCTTTCGTCCAACCTCTAGAAGACGTCGCCGAACTGCTGATGCATCCACGACTGTTCCTGCACCCGCAAGATCTTTTTGTAAGTCGTTACTGTTTTTACTTGGATTAATCCGACTGTTTCTTAAAAGAAGAGCGTCTTCGTTGTTGGTGGTTTTTCGTTTTCGTCCACATTTCCCTGCTCACCGCATCGACCTGGTTTCTTTATGACGCTTAACAATGTTGCTAACTGATCCTAACGGTATGTCACATTCTTCCGCTATCTGTCTCTGTGTTTTAGATGTATGGTCAAACAAAGTTATTACTTTACTACGGATTGCTACGGAGATATCCATTCTTAAACGCTTCTTAATAGCAACAAGCTTGACAGCAATTTAATTCTTGTTTACACAAATCGCAAAGCCTCCTTAGCATTTTCAAAAATTTTAATTCAATTTTTTTTCTGGAAACTGGGCGAACTATGTTTTTTCAGTGCTATTATAATCTAGTTTTAGAATATATGCAATTTGGGAAAATATAAGATCGTTTTGACAAGAAATTAACTTATTTACTATGAACTCAAGGAAAATATATTATGTTCAGATTAATTTGCACAAGACTGTATGTACATCCGTAATAGTCTGTTTAAACCGAAGTTGCTGAAAAGCCGACAAAGTTTCTGTCCCCCTGACCACGACGAAGTTAAGATTGCCATATCGAAGCTCAAGTCGAATAAAGCTGCTGGCGCAGACGGACTGTCTGCTGAGCTCTTCAAGGCAGCTGGGGATGACCTGGTTAGGAGCATGCACCAGCTCATCTGTAAGATATGGTCAGAGGAAAGCATGCCCGAGGAATGGAGTCTCAGCATCGCATGCCCAATCCACAAGAAAGGAGACCCCTCTGATTGCGCCAACTATAGAGGAATAAGTCTCCTTAACATCGCCTATAAAATCTTCTCTGTCGTTTTGTGTGAACGCCTGAAGACTTTTGTAAATAAGCTGATAGGTCCTTATCAGTGCGGATTCAGGTCAGGGAAGTCCATGATCGACCAAATCTTCACACTACGGCAGATCCTGGAAAAACCAATGAATTTCAAGTCGACAATCACCACCTATTTGTCGACTTCAAAGCCGCATACGACTACGTAATTAGAGACGAGCTATACAACACCATGTCTACCTTTGACATACCTGCTGAACTCGTCAGACTATGCAGGATGACTCTGGAAAATGCTCGCTGCTCCATCCGAATCGGTGAACACCTTACCGATAGTTTTGATGTCTAAAAAAGAAATAGGCAGGGCGATGCGCTGTCGTATGATTTCTTCAACATCATATTGGCAATGATTGTGCAAAAATCACTGGCAAATACAAGAGGCACAATCTATTTCAAATCCTCGCAACTCCTTGCATACGCCGACGATATTGACATAATAGGTAGATCACAGCGAGATGTCAATGAGGCGTTTGCGAGTATGGAGTTCGAGGCGGCGACAGTTGGTCTGGCGTTGAGCGAGGGCAAAACTAAATATATGCTGTCATCAAAAAAGGACGCTCACCACCGACGTCTTGGCCAGAACGTTTGTATTGGCAGATATAAGTTCGAGGTAGTTAAGGACTTCGTCTACCTTGGCTCCGCAGTGACTTGGAACAACGACATCAGTTCCGAAATCAAACGCAGAATCACTCTTGCCAATCGCTGTTTCTTTGGGCTCAGGAGGCAATTGAGTAATAGAGCCCTCTCCCGAACGAAAAAATTGACTCTATATAAGACCCTTATCATCCCGGTCGTCTTGTATGGCACAGAAGCATGGACACTATCAAAATCGGATGAGGAGGCCCTTGGTCAGTTCGAGAGAAAGATTTTGCGCGTGATTTTCGGGCCAATAAACGCAGACGGGGCATGGAGGAAAAGATTAAACTACGAACTTTACGGGCTGTACAGCGACATGAGCCTAGTCAGGCGTTTCAACGCCTAAGACGGCTGGGCCATGTAGAGCGAATGGACACCAAAGCTCCAGTCCGGAGATTCTTTGAATCCAACCCCGAGGGACGAAGAAGCAGAGGACGGCCGCACTTAAGATGGCGCACACAGGTGGAAGGGGACCTCAGCCAACTGGGTGTGCGGCAATGGAAAAGGCTAGCAAAAGATCATGCTAGATGGAGGGGCATGTTGGTTGAGGCCCAGGTTCACCCCGAACTGTAGCGCCCGCTAAGAAGAAGAAGAAGATATATAAAAAGGTGGGAGACTCGTAAAATCTTTGCGTGATATAGCAATTCATTCCAGCATTACCAACCGCTAACCCGCCTCAAACACAGCAATCTACAAAGGGTACAATGAGTCGAAAGGATAGGTTCCAATTGCTGATGAACATCCTAAGAAGATCATTGGACAAGTGTGTAGTGGAGGCGGCGAAGGTGCACACAGAGCACTTCTGTCAAATAAAGTCACGAACAATCCAACAGAACTGGGATGAGATAACGCTTCTCTACAGAAAGGTCGAAGAGCAGCAAACCAGTGAAGAGCTCGAGTGCTATTTCGGGATGCAAGAGCGAGTGGAAGAAGTTTTATTAAGCTTGCTGGAAGGTGCGACTCCAGCACCTCGTCCACATCAGACGGAAGCTTCAGTTAATCCCACTGCGAGATTACGCAAAAAAGAACTTCCAAAGTTTGACGGCAGCTATCTCAACTGGCTCCAATTTTACGACCTGTTCAAGCAATTAATTCATGACCAGCCAATACCAGCCGCCCAAAAGTTATATTTTCTGAGAGCCAACGTTACTGGAGAGGCTCACAATCTCATCCAGCACTTCCAAGATACCGACAGCAATTACGAAATTGCTTGGAACACCCTGGTGAAGCGTTATGACAACAAGAGGCTGTTGCTGAGTGCGCAATTTAGCCGACTGCTCTCGCAACCCATGACAACTGGCACCGCAACTAGTCTCAGAAGGTTGCACGATACAACAAAGGAAGTTATGCAGGCAATCACTATCTCGGTTTTCAATGTCAATAGCTGGGACCCAACGGTGGTTCACTTGATGCTGCAGAAAATGCATAAAGAGAGCAAAACACTCTTCGAACAGTCTTTAAGCGACCCAAGGAGCAGCCCTTCCCTAGGAGAGTTCTTGAAACTCCTGGAGCTCAGTTTCCAAACCCTGGAGGCCATCAGTAGACCAGGCGAGGGAAGGAAGACGGCCACTGTTGCAACACGTCCGGATGGTATCAATTGCTATATGTGCAATTCAGGTAAGGACAAGCTTTTCATGAGTTGCACGACGGTCGAATATTCATTTGCTGATGTTTGTAGTCGGGATGAATGAGATCGTGATCGTGTTGTTATATGAGGTCCGACCATTGATGATCAGATTTGTGATTGAGAGACGAGCTGCGGACTGACAAAAACGATGAGAGCCAAGGAACAAAAACAGCCTCCTTAAACCCGGCGTTATCTGCAACCTTTTTTGACGTTGAAGATATCCATTAACCTTTCCTCCAACTTCGTGGCGTAGTAGAATTTATAATGACATCCCGCTGAGTTCATCCAATTATACCAATCTCATGCGCATATTCGAGCAGTTGCACGGACTCGAAAAAGATCGTGCCCCTCGTATTGACCAGTGAGTTTTGCACGATCCTTTCCGAGACAATGTTGGAAAAGTCACACGATAGCGTGTCGCCTAATCTTTTTTGACATTCATCCTTTTTTGACGGTCAAGTCGCTTCCGATCCTGATGGACCAGCGAACGTTCTCCAATGTCATCCTGCACAATCTGACGAGTTTGGCAGAGATGTTAAAACTAGTTATGGCGCTGTGTACCCTGTCTCTATGTACGTTTTCGTATGCGGCCTTTAAGTCGACAAATAGATGGTGAGTAAAGATCTGTCGCAGTGTGAATACTTGATCGATAGAGGACTTCCCGGGCCTGAAGCCCCACTGATAAGGAACAATCAGTTTATTAACGAATGGTTTCAGGCGTTCACATAGTGCAGTAAAGAAGAGCCTATAGGCGATGTACAGGAGACTTATACCTCTGAAATTGGCGCAGAGGCAAGGCGGTCTCCTTTCTTGTGGACCGGCCAAACGATACTAAGATTTCATCACATAGGGCAAGCATTCCTCGGACCATATTTTACAGATGAGTTGGTGCGTACTCCCAACCAAGTCACCTCCAGCTGCCTTAAGGAGTTCGGTATTTAGTCCGTCTGCTCCAGTAGCTTTGTTGGACTTAAGCTTAGAAAAGGCATTCTTAACTTCATCCAGGTCAGGGGGACGGAATTCTCTGCTATCATCCTCCGTTATGAATGGGTCATTCTGCCTGACAGCGGATTATGTTTCGTCATCGCCGTTATACAGTCTGCAGAAGTAGTCCTTCGGGATCCGAGATTATATACATACATATATCCAAGGCACGGTTGTTTTATTCGTTGATAAAACCTCCGAACACCATTCCTGTGATAGCATCTCTCCATCTTTTCGATCGCGAGCTTCTCATGCTCTTGCTTTATAGTTTTGAGAAGCTGATGGGTTTCTTGTTGGTGGCGTTTTGAAACACAGTACCTCAGAAGCAGAGAGCTGAGGCTTATTGACAACGGGTCCATTGGTGTTATACGGTCTGAGCAGGTGTTGAAGGGTTTTTCGAGAGCTTAAGAGAAACGCGATTGTAGTATTGCGACGTTGTATGCCGCTAGCCTTACTGGATGTTTCTGGGCCAGGCTTATTTCTAATCGTAATCTGGCTACCACAAGATAGTGGTCCGAGTCGATGTTGGCTCCACGGAAAGTTCGTACATCTGCCATCAATCGCAATGTGGTCAATCTGGTTGACGTTTGATTGATCCGGAGACCGCCAAGTACCCTTGCGGATGTTGAGATGTGGGAAACGCGTGCTAGCAACAAGAAGATCTCGCCCGTTGCGAAGCCTATTAGCCTAAGTCCATTTTCGGAGGTGGTGTTGTGTAGGCTGTGCTTTCCAATGACCCTATCAAAATTAGTTTCCTTGCCCAGTGTTTCATTGCTACATAAGTCAAAAAACTCAGTCAAGTTAACAAGAAACTTAGTAAAGGTAAAAGGTAATTGCAAGTCTTTATACCTATGTATGTACATATATATTTACTTCTCTCGTTCTTACCATTCTTCGGAATACAAGAATATGACTGACTTTCTAAAGTATCGCGTCTTCTTGTCACGGGCTCCACACGCTATATAATTTTGAATAATGAAAGCAATAGCATTTTCGTGTTATGGCAACCCATTGCAGAAACTTGTTTAAGGAAACGTCACATCAAAGCAATATACATGTCAGCAAAAATGCGATTTCCCTGGACAGCTCTTGAAAATCACTCAGCGCGTTAATTTTATTTTACTGGCAATTATATTCATACGCAAGGCCCGCATACTTCTTTACATTCATCAAAGCATAATTGAATATCTTGGGTTACATCTACTTGCGACGTGCGTCAGAGATATAAAAAGGCAAAGTGTGCCCGTAAAACAAGAGTCAATTGCCCCTAATAGTGTGGTTAAATAACATGGTGTCGCTGACTAAGAAGAAGAAATGCGCCCTTCATACTCGTCTCAAGTAGTTGCGTCGTCACCATCTTCGGAATCTTTTTATCTTACACACGCACCTCGCTTTCAACTCGCAGATATACGAACATCATCCATCCAGTCGCGAATAGAACCCACTTAAGACAAAACAATTACAAGGAGGCCTCTTCAAATCGCTTGTTTACACATGTTGTCTACATGTTCTCCCTTTTGTTTTTCGGTTTTTTCCCTTTGTTTTTTGGAAATTCCTTAGCCTACATCACTCTTTCGCACAAACCAAAAAAATAAAAATGTAAAGTACCCGCATAACAGTGTCCAATTCAAAGTCGAGATACCGCAAGTCAGAGAGGTTTATGATGTCCAATGTCGTGAAATTAATCTCGGGCGCGTATTTATGCAGGCCTATGGCCATCAGAAGGCCACTGTCAGACATTATGCCCACCAGTTTATGGGCCATTTGGCGTACTTAAAGATAATGGAATACACTGAAGTAGCTCGAAGCTACCTACTTGTATAGTACTCCTTGTGAACGAGACACGAATCTCGAATCCACGCGATCAATGTAGCTGGTTTATTCATTACAAGCCAAACCTATTATTAGCGATGTTCAGATACAAATTACGAATCCAGATGATAATGCGCAGCATTGCGCATCATTATCAGGTTCACTGGTGATGTGGGTCGGTGGCTGAGATCGTTGAAAGTAAGGTAGTAAAGGAACGAAAAAAAAACCAAAAAGCATTGACGGAAACAACAACACGCAAATCTGAATTGCAGTGAGTTTCTAAATTAGTTCGAGGAAAATGTACTCAAAAGATTGTTTTTTTCTGATATTGTTATGGAACCCTTTACTTCTTTTGTCCTTAACATACATACATATATTGCTTTCTCAATAACTATTGAAGTGAAGAGTGCAACAGTGTAGCTTACCCCCAACAGGTTACAAGATTGATTTCATTGAAGGTGCATAGATATTTTGCGTTGTTTTGGCTAACATGACAAGGTCCATTTACGCCTGAATGGGCAACATTTAAGAGCCTCTCGTGGGAACAAAAAACTTGCTATTGTTGCGGGCTTAAGTACGTACTCGTAAGTTGGGTCATGTAAAACTCTTACATAAATAGACGCGTATTTGTACAAAGCGGACACGTGCATCTTCTTGAAATGCGAGGAAGCATAGTAGGTTGAAGACCGATACCATTGGGCACCGTTTTCGTCTACGCGGATGTGCCATGCAAATACCAGTAAGAGGGTGTAGAAGTTGTACACGTATGTACATACATATGTCAACCATAGGGTAAATGAAACCAATTGTTAGTTATTCCATTTTATTAGGTAAATTGAAAGGCGTAGCAGTTAATGTTTCCCCTCTCACAATAATAATTGGTTAAGGTCTCAGGAATGAGTGGCTTTCTCATTCGCGACATTTTTGTCTTGTTTAAGCTAAAGCAGTACTTTTAGCCTTGTTCAACGTGTCGAATGTGGCTTAAATAGCACAGAAAACCTAACTGTATAAAGATACCGATATTCTCAGACTGTCAAGCAGTTCTCAAGGCACTAAAGAGTTACTCTTTTAACTCTAAGGCTGTCTGGGAATGCGACAAAACACTGAATTAACCGGCAGAAAACAACAATCTAAGGCTGATTTGGGTACCAGGAGATGAAAACCATTAAGGTAATGACAAGGCTGACATACTAGCTAAAATAGGTGCTCAAGTACATTCCACAGGGCCTTCCCCGCTTTATGGTTTTAGCAATGTGGTTACAATACAACACTTATAAAAATAGATCATAAAAAAAATGAACCAGTTCTGGAACAGTTTTTTTTTATTTATTTATTTTTTTTTTTTTTTATAGAGATTCGCGCAGGTTCAAGAGTTTTTCATATTCTCTTATGATGTGTTGACACACACAACCTGAACGGAGTGCAGTGGTTGGGGTCGTTGATGTTCGTTCACTACTCTCAGGGGTGGTTGTCCTAGACCTAGATAGGACGAGAGTCGACCAAATTCCGCGTTGGTTATAGTTCGTAGTAATTCGTTCGAGCACTTTTGGTATTGCATATGCAGAGGATGAATTTCGGTCGACCATATACTGTGAGTGTTATGCCTGCAGCAGTACGTCTGGTCACTTTACATTCACAACTGCGTTGTATACTTTTTGTCCGTATAGGAGAGTTTGGAGGGAATTAAACATACAAAGAAATTCATGGAACAAAATTGCAACCCAAAAAGGGCTAAAGAAGCTCAAAAACTAAACAAAGCTGACTTAAAAGTGCTATTTGAAGCAAGCACTAACAGGACTCGGGGCATGTATTACCACCTTTACAAATTAGGTCTCAGTAGCACAGTTATCAATAGAAACCATGGAGCATATATTTACTATCTGCCCAAGTCCCGCCGCAGAAAGATTCAGAATGACAAACAAAGCCACAGTAGCAGGGAAAGACTTTCAAGAGATCCCATCTAGAGATGTAAGATTTTGAGGGCAGCACTAAAATCCTAGACCAAAGAAAGGGGGTACACTTTGCTGGTCGCGGTACGAGTATCACAATGTGACACACCGCGATTCCTTCAATTCAAATCGCAAGATCTTGATGGAAATTGTGCATTCATTGAATTTGTCTTGCACGGCCACGGGGGTCTTGGTGCAGGGGTAAACATCATCGATTGTCAAGCGGAAGGTCCGTAGTTCAAAATATACCCATAGCCAAGAAATGTAACTCCTATATGAAAAAGTTGTGCAACACAGTTATTGCGAATGGGAAGTGATCAAAATACTGATGAAGGCATAACACTGACAGCACATGGTCACTTCAAATTATTACTCTGTGTGTGCAGTTCTAATATAACCCCATAAAGGCATGGAACTACAACCCACGTGAAAATTCAGTCGAGTTCCTCGAGAATACTATCTAGTAGGACAACCACCCCTGGAGAGTAGTGAACTAACATCTACGACCCAAACCATCTGCACTCCGTCCAGGTTATATGACAAGTATCATAAGAGTATGACTCTTGAACCTGGGCAAACTATTGAAAACTAAAAAGAAATGACTTCAGTATAGTTCCCAGTGTATACCGTATTACTTTATTGCCACGTGTGTCCATGGTTCCATCCCTAAACCGGCTATTTTGGCACTATGTGAAACATAGGTCGTTGAAAAATCCGACCCCTAGGATTTCAGTATCCCTGGAAATAGCTCCATCGCGGTGTCGCTGTTTACGTCCGTAGTGATATGGCTTACCAACTTTTACCACAATATAGCCATTCGTCCTGCACGGAATTTAACGTCATATGTCTTAAGTTCACACTTCGTAAGCACTCCGTTCACTACTATTTTCTTTACAGAACAACTGATATCATCGCAAATAGTATCCGAATCAGAAAAGCAAATTTTATTCCTAGCAAGATTAAAAGCACTAGGCCAAAAGATAATACGTGGTTTGACTTGAGTTACAAATATACTATAGGCTCAGGGAGCTAAACTTTCGGGCATATAAGTCAAACAGCTCTGAGGAAAACCGAAAAAAGTACATGCTTGCTTGCTTTGGTGGCGTTACAGCCCGTGAAAGTCCAGAGCAAAACTTCTCTCAATCACCCATACTGGAAGTGATTTACTTTATACAAAGGTGAAAGGGGCCCACAGTTTAATGCCGATTCCGAACGGCTTGAGTCGAGAAGCTTTTTCATGGCAAGTATACTATGGGGCGCCTTAGGAGTACCCCGCTCATCGTGCGTCAGAGTTCAACACACTAACTACTGCGCCACGTAGCATACAAGCCAGAAATGACTACAACACCCACATCCGACGGGTTAAATTCCAATCCGACCAAGAATTTAGACGTTTTCATTCCAGCTGTCACCCCCTTAGACAAAAGTCATGAAAACGCTGATTAACGCTGATCGACAAGGAGCTCTTTTGTCAAAAATGCGTGCTTTCGGAATCGATGAGTCTCTTCTTCAATGGAATAGAAGGTACCTTTCGAATAGTTCAATTCATCCAACCAACCGACATCCATATCAGTTGGTTGAGGTCCCTTTCTATCTGCGTGTGGCACGTTGGATGCGGTCGTCCGCTGTTTCTTCGTCCCTCGGGCTTGGATTCAAAGACTCTCTGGGCTGGAGCTGCGGTGTTTAATCGCTCTACATGGCCCAAACATCTTAGGCGTTGAATATGGAAACGTCTAATTAAACTAATGTCGCTATACAGTCCGTAAAGCTCGTGGTTTCTTGCATCCCCCGTCTACGTTTATAGGACCGACAATCACACACATAATTTTTCTCGAAACGGCCAACTTCCTTATCCGCTTTCCATAGTGTCCATGCTTCTGCGCCGTACAGCATGACCGGGATGATAAGGGTATTGTATAGAGTCAACTTGGTCGTTCAAGAGAGGGCTCTATTACCCATTTGCCTCCTGAACCCAAAGAAACAGCGATTGGCAAGAGTGGTTCTGTGTTTGATGTCGGAACTGATATCATTCTTTCAGGTAGACGAAGTCCTTAACTACCTCAAACTTACATTTGCCAATACAAATATTCTTGCCAAAAAAATGTCGGTGGTGAGCGTCCTTTTTTGATGACATTTGGTTATTTGGATATTTGGTTTGGTCCTCATTTACTCCCAAACAAATTTTTGTCGCCTCCGCCTCGTAAACGCCTCATCGACATTTCGCTGTGTTTTTCCCCTTATGTCAATGTCATCCGCTTATGCGAGAAATTGTAAGGATTTTAAATAAATTATGCCTCTTGTATTGACCAGTGGTTTTTGCACAATCATTTCTAATGCAATGTTGAAGAAATCACCCAATTGCACGTCGCCCTGCCTAAGTCCTTTTTTGACATCAAAACTATCGGTCAATTATGCACCGTTTCGGATGGAGCAGCGACTATCCTCCAAAGTCATCCTGTATGGTCTGAAGAGTGTAGTAGGGATATCAAAGGTAGACATGACGTTATATAGCTTGTCTCTAATTACGCTGTAGTATGTGGCTTTGAACCATGAATTTCAGGCCGACACACACCACCTTTCAGTGTCTATAGGACGAGGTATATAAAGCCATGTTATTTTTTGACATCCCTGCCAAGCTCGCCAGTCTGTGGAGGACTATGAAGCATTCTCGCTGTTCCATTAAGGTCGGTAAGGAGTTAACCGAGACATTCGTTGTCAAAAAAGATTCAGGCAGGACAATGCACTGTCGTGTGATTTTTTCAACATCATCCTTTAAAAGATCGTGCGATATTCACTGGCCAATACAAGAGGCACGATCTACTTCAAGTTTGCACAATTGCTCGCATACGGTGATCAATTGACGTAATTGAGAGAGCCCAGCGAGACGTGTGCATCGAAGCAAAGCGGCTAAAGTGGGTCTGAAGGCAAACGAGGGCAAAACTAAATATATGCTGTCGTCAAAGAAAGGCGCACAACACCGACGTCTTGGCCAGAACGTCACCATTGGCAGCTATAACTTTGATGTAGTCAAGGATTTCGTCTACCTTGGCTCACTAGTAACAAGCTGCAAGAAACAAGCGCAGAGATTAGATGCAGAATAACTCTTGCCAACCGCTGGTTCTTTGAGCTTAAGACGGCGCAGAGGCTTGGACCTTACCAAAAATGGATGATGAGACCCTTGGTCGTTTCGAGGGGAACATTCTGCGTACAACCTTCGATCTCGTTTGTATTGACGGAGAGTGGAGGAGAAGATTCACACACGCACTCTATGGCCTGTACAGCCACATCAGCCTGGTCAGACGTCTACCGATATACATCTAAGATGGATGGCTATGTAGAACGAATACACACCACAGCTGAAGCCTAAAGAGCCTTCGAATCCCACCTCGAGGGACGACGCAGCAGAGGACGGCCGCATCCAAAGTAGCACACGCAGGTGGAAAAGAACCTCTACCAACTGAGCGTGCAGTATTGGAAACAACTGGCCAAAGATCGTGCCGGTTGGAGAAGCATGTTGGTTGAGGCCCGAGCAGCCTCAACAGCCCAGGGTGAGCTGTAGCACCACCTAAGTAATTAAGTAAAGTCTGCTTGGATCTATTACGAGAATAATAATCGAAAGCACACGTCGTTATATCGTAATCCATCTCCAGCGACAAATCTTATCGACCATAGCGTCTAACTGAGCGGCTTTAAGTGAAGAATGGCTTAAAATCCCAGCTACCGAAAATTTGTTGCGGTAATTAAGGCTCAAGGAGGCGCTTGAGCATGTTTTTCTTTACAAAATGTAAGTTCACTGCATTTGCAGTGTACTTTAACTCCCACGGTATGTAAGCCGCAAGCAAAAGTTGAGACAGAAATTACATATGTATGTCGAAAAGTAAATACGTATCAAAAAGGACTTACCTGAACCGACGGTCCTGAGTTCGTTATTTTTCTTGTATAGCCTGTTGAACCGTTCGAAAAAATGGTAAGAAACACGGTATTTTTCGCTTTTATAGCAAGTGAAACACTAACAACTCAACCCAAGGATAACACTTTTCTCGAAACAAAAATCGCACTTTTTTCATTGCACACTGAAACTACACACTTGCACGCACATTTTGTGATAACACTTACCAACCAAATACGACATTTACCAGGAGAAATTGATTTTTTAAACTCCGCGCACAAGAAATAAAGTTGCACTTTCGGCAGCCATTCACTTTGTAATAGATGTGTGGAGAAAAATGTCAAGTTTCACTAGAATGCTACGCTGTGATTGGTCGGACTGGCAGAGTGCAAATTTGAAAAGGACCGTTGAATACGTTTATGATTTAAATTTTGAATTTTTGAATTGATGTCGTTGAATTTCGTCGAATGTCACAATTTGAAGAAATGAAGTTCAGTTGAAAGTCTTGAGTCAACAATCTTAGTATTTCCACTATGTTGTTTTTTGCAGAGGTTTGATTTTTAAAATGTCAACATTGTATCTACGGATTGTTAGTTTAGCAGCTGAAAGCTGATTTTCGGTTAGCACATCTTGCTATTTAATGACAAATTTATGAATGCCAGCATTACGCGCGTCAATTGTGGAACTTAGTTTGAAAACCATGGTTCGGTTGCCAAACTTATCGTGCACTACGTCCATTTTACGGTCGACATAGGCATCCATAATCATCCATCTGAGCATGAATAACACGCTGAATCGTTTTCACACTGACTACGTACGCTCTAGTGGACAATACGCTTCTCCAAAGACGACAAACAGTGCGAACAGAAGAAGTTATTGCCGTTGTGGAGCGCAGTATTAAGGAGAACCCAAATGAGTCGATTCGCCATCGTGGACAGCAATTGGAGCTGTGTCCATCCACTTTGTGGAAGATTTTACGAGAAAGGTGTTAGCAGAAAAGCTTATAAGATCCAGCTCGTGCAACAGTTCAAACCGCGTGACCATTATACGCGTCGTAAGTTCGGTTCTTCATGATTCAGTTTGATCTTCTCTTTCAGCGCAAGAGTTTTTTCTCCGATGAGACCCCTTTTTGGTTAGACGGATATGTAGACAAGCAAGATTACCGAGTTCGGATTGGAGAAAACCCAGAAGTCTTTATCGAGACGGCCTTACAACCATGAAAACTCACTGTTTGGTGTGCTTTTTGGGCTGGTTGAATCATTGGCCCATATTTCTTTAAGGACGATACCGGCCATAATGTTACCGTCAATGGAGAGCACTATAGAAACATGATTTCTGACTTCTTCGTTCCTCAGTTGAAAGGCATTTACGTGACAGAGCCTTGGCTTCAACAAGAAGACCCATCATGCCACACGACACGCGACACCATTAATTTGCTGCAGTAAACCATTGCTGGCGCCGTAGCGCAGTGGTTAGTGTGTTGGACTCTGGTGCACGATGAGCGAGTTCGGATCCCGATAAAACCAACGCCATCGAATGTTTATTTCGCGATGTTCCTCCTCGGCGGGATACTGGCAAAACCCCCTTAGTAAGCTTGCAATGAAAAAGCTTCTCGACTCACGCCGTTCGGAATCGGCATTAAACTGTAGGTCCCTTTCACCTGTGCAAAAAATAAATCACACACAACATGGGTGATTGAGAGAAGCTTGGCTCTGGTCCTTCATGGGCTGTAACGCCACCAAAGAAGAAAGTAAACCATTGCTGAGCGCATCATTTCGAACTGGTCATAATTTCTGCGATTCTGTGATCACACATCTTTAGATTTCTATAGGGGTATGTGAAGTTACTAGCCTATGCCGATAAAACAGAGACGTTGTACGATTTGGAAGCCATCGCCCTACCTATAACCCTTTTCACATCAAAACTATCGGCCAGGTCTCCACCGATTTGGATGGAGCAGCCAACATCCTCCAAAGTCCTCCTGCATAGTCTGGTGAGGGATGTCGAAAGTAGACATGGCATTGTATAGCTCGTCTCTAATTACGCTGTCGTATGCGGCTTTGAAGTCGATAGAGGTGGTTAGAGTCGACTTGAGTTTCATTGGTTTTTTTTTCAGGATCTGCCGTAGTGTAAGAATTTGGTCGAAGGTGGACTTCCCTGGCCTGAAGCCACACTGATAAGAACTTATCAGCTTATTTACAAAAGGCTTTAGTTGTACACACAAAACGGCAGAGTAGATTTTGTGGGCTATCTTAAGGAGACTTATTCCTCTGTAGTGGGCGCTGTCAAAGGGATCAGTTTTCTTGTGGATCGGGCACGCATGCTGAGACTTCATTCCTCAGGTGTGTTTTTTTTTACCGTATCTTACAGATGAGCTGGAGCATGCTCCTAACCGGGCCATTTCCGGTCAGTAGTTTTATTCGACTCGAATGTCGATATGGCGATCTTAACCTAGTCGAGGCCACGGGGACGGAATTCTCTGCGATCTTCGTCGTTAAGAAATGGATCATTCTGCCTAACATCGCCGTTATACAGTCTGCAGAAGTAGTTTTTCCGTATTCTCGGCATCGACTGCGATTTTACTATTGGGAATTCGTTCTCATCCCTACCTTGACATGTTCGCTTTATCTGTTGATAAAACTTTCGAACCACGTGCCTGCAGTAACACCTCTTCAAATCCTCAATCGCGCGCTCTTCGTGCTCTGTCTCCTTTCTCTTGACAAGCTTATGCTCCTCCCGCCTTTTTAACTCATAGAGCTCACAAGCGACTCTTGTTCTTCTATGCACGAGGCTTTATGTGCCTCCTAGACAACAGTGGTATACGTGACAATGGTCGTACGCAAAAAAGATTAACTCCGTCATACGACTATATGCACTGAAAGTTTGCTGTGCATATCGGACAGTGTCGGACGAAGCTATATGTGTCATTGCAGGAATGGTACCAATGGTACATGCTGTCCAGCGAGTTACAAAATACCTTTAGTGCCGAAATTCGGAAATCCGGAGCTTTAGCCAAAAATGTCTCCAACTGAAACAAAAGCAGCAAAACATGAGAGCGTGGCATGGAAGACGGGACCAGTCTACAAAAGCAAGATGGACCTATCGACTTATACCCGATATCCATAAATGGATGGAACGCAATTACAGAGAAGTGGATTTCTACTTATGTCAGCTTCTATCGAGCATATCTGAACATATCTGAGTAAGCTTCTTATATTTATTGTGCTTCAACCGATACTTGTTCCAGTCATCTTCCGAATTCGACTTGAGACTTATGACCTTCCTGCGAAGCTTGGCATCCCACCAGGGAACCAATTTCCTGCAGGGAGGCTTGTTGACATGAACAGGATGTTGTTATGAATGGCGTTCCCTACTAATTGTTTCGTTTTAAGTTTATGTTGGGCCTGAGTGAATTTTTCAAGCTCCTCTCTAAACCGTACACAGTCCATCTTTCTCGGATGCCATTTGGATTGCAAGGAAGAGATCCCACAACTTAATCGGGATTCGATGTATCCATGGTCCGACAGCGTAGCATAAGACAAGACTCTCTCTCTCTCTTAGTGATGCCCCTCACATATCTGTTGGATGGGATCAGGTCAATCACCTCCTCTCGTCTCGCTTAAACAAACGGCGGTCAAGAGCCAACATTGTTGTTGATAAAGTCAGTCGAAGGGGCGAAGTATAAAAGACGGTCCTCCCTTGTATTGCATTTGCTGCTGTTCTAATAAGTGTTTTGGGCATTAGCATCGCAACACAAGACGAGATCAATCTTGCTGGCTTCACAGCACTCTACGAGTTCAGTAACTGCCTTCAGTGGTGGAGGTTTTTTTTTTTTTTTTTTTTTTTTATTGTTGAAGGCTTCTGCTATCAGCTGGAGCACTCAGACGCAATACTTGGTCCACTGTACTTCAAAGAGACCTCCGGGTAGTGGAGGTAGTACCTAGTCGAAGGGAAAGTAAGCAGACGCAACGACGAAGTGTTCAATTACTCCGTGCGTTTTGTAACTTACTCTGGCAGCCACTACATATGTAGATCGTGTCCACAAAACTGTCCAAGATTGGTTGCCGAGAGTGGGTTCGATATGAGAAAGCAGACCTTCAGCCTTTCGGATCGCTGATCATAAAGTATCGTAGCATCACAAGGCCACACTGGTGCTTATTCCACACCCACGGTTCTCGAGTGTATACAACGTGATGATTTATACTACTGCATGCAATTCTACTACTTAAAAGAGCAGTAACAGCATTAAAATACTGTAGATTAATCTGAGTAAAAATCATGAATTCATACTGCAGACCACGTCCCATCCTTCTAATACTTGACATGAAATGGAATAAGATCCCATCAAGGCTGAAGTAGGGGCGTGAATCCTACTCAGATTCCAGTGGCGCGATAGAGACGTCATCCATACCTACAACCAGAGTAGAACCCTTTTTTTCAGAGAGCCCTTACTCTCTTTGTAGGAATAGCCCTGGATTCTACGAGCGTAAACGCGTCTGCACCTCCAACTTATTTTCAGGTTTCTCTGGAATCCAGCAGACGGTGAGCGTTACTTTCGTGAGACTAACTACCTGGTAGGGCATAGTTTTCAGAGGAGGGATTTTCGGCAGCATGCTCCTGATTCAGGCCGATGACTGCTGTGTGGAACAACTCACCACGAAAGTGTCATTTATCGTGGCAGACTTCTCTGCCCGAATACTTCTGTATTCAACCCCTTGTTGAATCTAGCTCTAGTAAACGTCATTATATTGTCACTGCCAACTTTCCTTATCCTGACCTTTTCAGAAGAGATTGCTGCCTCTTTATAAAAGGGCTGCTTTTCTCGACTCCTTACGGTCCATAGTATGTCCTCCTCTGAGGAAAAGTTCATATAGAAGTGTATATATCTAGCCATAAGCCATAGGTGCCTGCCTTAAATGACAGATATATCAGATTTTTTTTTCTCTACACTTTTCCTCCAATAACAATAGCGGATACTAACGTACTTCCGCGATTTCCAACCATAAAGTGAAAGACTTGTCGTGCGAACAGGCACTTTTTCAATTTCTTCGTTGAGCTCGGATTTCATTTAAATTTATTTCAGACGCCATTAGGCAAAATGAGATAATTCTTCCTTTAAACGTATACTACAATACACCTGCGGCGTCCAATTCGAAGTGAGGAGAAATAACAAAAACCGAAACGCCTTAAATTATCATATTTGAAGGATCACCACGTATGTATGTATGCATGACGTTCGAGAACGTTTGCATATCGCCGAATAACACGCAACTCCCCTGCAAACAACATAGATCATTTAACAATTACATTTATTGCGATTTCGGGCACTTTAGCTGATTATCAAGACGCGCGCGCAAAACGCACAGCACCGCCCAACCAGAACGTAAACCAGAATCTGAATCTGAATCCGAATCCAAATCAGAACCTTATGATGACTTGCCACGCGGAACCTTTTTTTCTCAATTCCCGCATTGGCATGAAAGCCATACGGCGGTTGTAGCTCAGCAAGCAAATCATTCGCCGATCGGTTGCTGGTGGATATCATTTCTCAATAGCAATGGAAGTGACGGTGGTGGCGGTGGCGGTGTTGTGGTATCACTTTCAAAGAACTGATCCGCTCGCGCGAGCACTCCATACGATAACTGCCTCCGGTAATTCGGTGTGGTTTTCAAAAACAAAAAGGAAAATCATGCTCAATACCCCCATTTGGCACGGTTGCGTTGTGTTGATTTCATTTGAGCATCTGGATCGATCAGCACACGCACTCACTTGATCAGGCAGCCCCATTGAAACAGGAATTTATGATGTGATTTGGATCAATTGGCATAATCTATTTCAATGCCAATGACTTGTATCCATACTTTATCCATAAAATATAGATATGAAATCTTTGCCATATACGAATTGAGTTTACCAATGTGCGGATATATGCCATGTTGTTCTTGATCTCTCCTAAGTAAAGTAGAGATTGAGGCTCAAGGGATCGTATACTTTATAACTAATACTTCATGGAGACAATAAAGAACATCCCGCCATTCAGGTGACCAGGCGGTAATCATTTGAGTCCTCAGTTCTTCAAGTAGCCGTGAAAAATCACGATTTTGACACTGGGATATCCATGAAGAATCCTTTAATGAGGTCCTGTGAATTATTGAAAATTTATGTTCAAGTCTACCTACGAAATCGATGTTGTAGGTAGTCGCTGTACGAGCTGTAATGTTAATGACCCTATGAGCGATGCCTTTCTTTTGGGAAATATTCTACTCCATAGCGCATGCCGAAAAGAGAAAGGAGAATTTATGAACCTTAGAGGGAAAATTGATTTTAAACATGACGACAGGACACTTGCGAGTATCACACCAACAAGAGCTAAAGGAAAAAATCGTTAGCAACAATACGAACAATAGGTGTCAAAATCACTGAACCATGTTTAACTGATTGAGCTAGTCCTTTTCACACATACCTACCGCTGAAGAAAGTTGAATGAAAAGAATTTTTTTTTGTCCAGAGTTCCAGTTGGCAGTTCCCTGCCAAACGTATCCATTAATGAATTCAGTCAAAAAGTTGCTGATTTTTTTACCTCAGAGCTGTCAGAGCCTTCAAATGTGAGTTTGTCCCAGGACATATTTGTGACAAGTGAAATCACATCAGGAGCGCAAAGCTAGTCCCAATCATTTATACCTACCTGACTTAACAATCATTTTCCCAAACCTCAACTTATTCTGACTGTACAATTACAAATGATTTCCCGTCGTTAATTGCCGCCTTTTGTTTGGTTTTCGATTTTAATTGCGCGACTTGTTGGTTGATTAACGACACTTGGCTTAAGGCTTAGCGCCTTGTATAATTTCATACAGCTACTGTGCCGTCTCTCTGTATTACGACTCCAATTCAGCATTTCTGTTGATTTTATTCGTCTTCGTTTGAGTTAGCGATCGAAGCTATAAACTCGGTTACGTTTAATTATCTTGCGGATATTAATTGCTTAATTGCCGGTTTGTTCATCAAATTCGGCAGGATGAGAAGTGCGCTTTTGCTTCTAATTTTTAACTTTCCAGTACCCTTTTGGTATGGTAGACCTTATACTTTTAATGACTAGTGCCATGCGCATAGGATAAGTCATATGGGAACCAGGGTTGCTAGGAAAAGATGGACGTATATTTTGCTCACAGGTGGATAATGTTGTGAATTGCATGATGTTACAGCGATTTCGGGAGAAGACAGGCACATGGATGTTTGGGATGTTTAGATAATATACAGGCAACTTATTAAAAACATAAATGAAAATATGTTTCAAGATCCTTCTTCAGCGAAGTCCTGCTTAAACAGTCCTTAATCTACATTCAGGCGTCTCTTCAACAGAGTCAATGATACTCGGTTACCAGATGTCTGACCACCACACTTTAGTGTCCAAGTCTCCCTTTTTTTTAATGTTCACGAAGGCCCTGACATCTGCAAGAAATCCACAGGCTCAAGAGTTGTATACTCTTATAATGTGCAGTGGTTTGGGTCGTAGATGTTCGTTCAGTACTCTCCAGGGGTTGTTGTCCTAGATAGGAGAAGACGAACCCAACCGAATTTTCACGTTGGTTGTAGTTCTTAGCAACTGTTAGGTGCACTTGTGGTGTTATATTAGAATCGCACACACGAAGTATGATCATATACTGTGAGTGTAATGCTTTCATCAGCATGTTTGATCACTTCTCATTCACAACAACTGTGTCGCCTTAGAGTGTCCGTTTAGGCCAAGTATGACACTTTAAGTAAATAAGATACGTAATATAGGTTTAAGTGTTTTTACCTAGTATAAATTGTTCAGAAAAAAAAGAAATAAAATATTTGCAAAATGTGATAAACAAGACAGCTGTGTCCCATATTTTTCTTCCATGTAGGAATTGTTTTTCCTTGGCTATGGAACGGAAAAAAATGGCTTTTAGACGTAATAACGTAAACCAAAGTCCCTTGGGGAAATACACAGCTTTCAATCATATAACCATCGTACTAACTAAACTTCAGCATATGGCAGATCCTCCGCGGTTGTCATTGATCGTCAGGAACTGTCTAAAATTCCCTCACACTCCGATTGCGTGGACATAACACTAATTTAATGATAACATTCATATCAAATGCAGGAAAGAGCATACCCATCAGCCTCTGGATCGACGTTGACTGTACGATTCATTGAGCGCATCTTACGTTTGTGATGACAGAAATGTTTATTCTTTTTTGGTGGCGTTACAGCCCATGAAGGGCCAGAGTCCAGCCTTTCTCAATCATCCATGTTGTTGTGTGTGATTTATTTTTTTTACACACAGGTGAAAGGGGCCTACAGTTTAATGCCGATTCCGAACGGCGTGAGTCGAGAAGCTTTTCCAAAGCAAGTTATTCTACGGGGGGTTCTGCCAGTACCCCACCGAGGAGGGACACCGTGAAATAAACATTCGATAGTGTTATCGGAATCCACTGCGCAACGGCGCCCTCTTACTTACTTACTCTAATTAGGTGGCGCTACAGTCCGGTGTGAACCTGGGCCTCAACCAACAAACTTCTCCAGCGGGCACGATTTTTTGCCAGCTGTTTCGAGCGACGCAGTCCCAGTTGGTTAAGGTGCCCTTCCACCTGTGTACGCCACCTTAGATTCGGTCGTCCTCTGCTGCGTCGTCCTTCTGAGTTGGATTCGAAGACTCTTCGGGCCGGAGCTGGGTTTTTCATTCGCTCTATATGGCCTAGCCATCTTAGATGTTGGGTCCGCAGACGTCGTACCAGGCTGATGTCGCTATACAGCCCGTATACTTCGTCGTTGTATCTCCTCCTCCATTCTGTTATTTCGTTTTGCCCTCGTTAACCGAAAGACCCATTTTAGCCGCTTCTGCGGCTAATGCTTTCGAGCGCTTCATTGAAGTCCCTCTGTGTTAGTCCAAATACGTAAATGTCATCCACGTAGGCAAGCAGTTGCGCAGAGCTGGAATAGAGCGTACCTCCTGTGTTGGCCAGTGAGTCTCGTATGATATTTTCAAGCACGATGTTGAAAAAATTACATGACTGTACGTAACTTTGTCTAAATCTTTTTCAACACCAAGGTTCGGTTCGAGAGTTCTTAGTTGTCCTCCTGCACAATCTAACGAGTTTGGCAGCGATGTTAAAACTAGACATGGCACCGTATAGGTCGTCTCTATGTACACTGTCATACGCGGCTTCGAAATTGACGAAAAGGTGATGGGTGTCGGTTTGTTATTCTTGGTTCTTCTCCTAGATCGGCCGCAGTGTGAATATCTGGTCTATTGTGGCTTACCTGACCTTATAAGAACATATCAGATTATTCACAAAGGGTTTCAGGCGTTCACACAGTACCACAGAGAAGATCTTGTGTGCAACGTTAAGGATACTTATTCCCCTGTAGTTGGCGCATTTATAGGGGTCCCCTTTCTTGTGGACTAGGCAAACGATGCTGAGATTCCATTCGTCGGGCATGCTTTCCTTTGATGTTATTTTACAGATGAGCTGTTGCATGCACCCTACCAGATCATCTCCAGCCATTTCAAATAACTCGGCAGACAGCCCGTCTGCGCCTTCGGCTTTGAAATTACTAGCTTAATTTCATCTACGTCGGGTGGACGAAATTCTCTTGCATCTTCGTCCGTTGCGAATGGGTCATTCTGCCTGACAGCGGTATTAGATTTTTCATCACCGATAAACAGTCTACAGAAGTGTCCTTTCCATATTCTCAGCATCGGCTGTGACCCTAGTACTAGCTGTCCGTCTTCATCCCTACGAGCTTCTGCTGTGGCTTTATAGCCCTGGCTTTTACCTTTTCGTAAAACTTGCGAGCATTAATGCTGTAATAGCATCTCTCCATCTCCTCGATCTCACGCTTTTCGTGCTGAATTTTTTTCTTCCTTAAAAGCGTGTGTTCCGCTCTCCGCTTCTGCTCGTAATGTTCACGGGTGGCTTTCGTCCTTCTCTGATGGCACGCTGGCTATGCTCCCACTGTTGTTCTGTAGGTTGCTCCGGTGTTTGCGAGAAGTTGAGGGAAACTCGATCGGTAGAGGTCCTAGCGGTCTCCTGTGATTGTAGCTTTCCGACGTCGAACTTGTCCAGCTCGATTCCCGTGGCATCCTTGATATCTTCATTCGTACCGTGGCTACAACAAGGCAGTATTGAGTATTGAGATGCGGGAATCGTGTGCTAGCCAGAAGGAGATTGCGCCCCGCCCGAAAGTCGAGTAGCCGATGTCCGTTTTCGTACGTGGCGTCGTGTAGGCTGTATTTTCCCGTGATCGACTCAAATATATCCTCGTTGCCCAGTTTTGCATTAAAATCTCCTAGAACTATTTTTGTGTCGCAGCTGGGACATTGAGCATAGGTTCTGTCTAGGAGATTGTAGAATTCTTCTTTGAGTCGATCGTTCTTTCCTTCGGTTAGGACGTGAGCGCATATCAAGCTAATGTTTCCAAATTTAGCTTTGATGCGGGTTGTTATGAGGCGTTCGCTTTAATCCCGAAGGCTTGAGTCTTTTTGTCGAAGTGCTTGTCGAATAACGACTCCGGACGCGAATAAGCGCTGTTTGTTGTCCTTGTAGAAGTTCCCGTAGTAGATGTCGCAGTTTTTTCATCCGTCGTTTGCCTGGTCCATCCCCTCGCACTTTTTGGAGTGCGGTTATACCTGCTTTATAGCAGCTGAGGGTTTGCTCCAATTAATCGCCTGCACCCGGTCTGTTAAGGGACCTCACATTCGAGGTGCAGACTATCAAGTCCTTTAGTCGTTTGGAGGGGTCGTCAGCTTTGTATCCGTCCGTATCCGAGGCTTTTGGTTGTTTCGGAACAAGTGGCTTTTTACGTGATAGGGATGTTAACCCTAAGCACAACCCCCAACCTGGAGGGCCAGGTTCCTCTTTCCCCAGGAACAAGGGGTTGGGTCGCTCCACATATTGGTTCACTACCTAGCAGGTGCCAGGGCAGCTATCCAGGGGAGGCCGTCGGAGGCTGTCAACTTGGATTGAGAAGGGACATAGATCGAAGCTGGCATTTGCCATGTTAAACGCGATCAACTTCTTTGCTCCGTTTGCAAACAGCATCACAGTATGTTTGGCGATATTGTCCGGTAGTTAAGCGATTCAGTCTTGAATGAATTGAAATGCAGAGCAATTCGGAAAGGATATGACCTGTTAATCAATTGAAGACGATCAGCTAATTATCAATTCGAACGCACGACAGTAAAGCAAAACCTACTGACCACAAAGTTATTACTATTATTGAACCAAACAAGTCGAACTTATGCTCGACTCTGCAAGACTCAAGACTTGTTGTGTAACCAACGGTCATACTTCTATTCTCTATGTATGAAGTTGAATATAAACAAGTTAGCAGAGGCAAGTTCTTGGTATTACTATTACATACTATTACATCAGTTGCAAAACACCTAAGCAGTCGACATGCGTTGCGTACACTTATATATGTCGCGCATACAGAGCAATTCAAATTGCCATTGTAAGCTAAACAATCCAATCGACAATGGTCCAACGCAAGCGAATATTTATTGCCATCCGTTTTAACCTGATTGCAATGGCCTGATTCCCGGATTGCAGCAACCGATTGCTGAGATAGATCAGTAGACACAGATCACGACGAATACGCGAAGAAGACAAAAGAACATCCGCAAATCATTAATTCTCCTCACAACTGCTGATCGACATTGCATACGATTTTTTGTTAAGATCACCCGTTCAATCGGATTTGGAAAAATTCTAAGCCAATTTATATGAAAACTTTGCTTTCTTGCTCGTGCCATATTCATCATCACCTGCACTTGAATATTTGAGTTCATTATCATTCCAAATAAGGGGATACACACATAGGTCTATATACACTAGTACATGTGTTTACATATGGTGTAGCTGCTACCTGCCATGGCACGCGTTCCTTTGTTTTTAATTTATTATTGTTGTTGTTGCTTCTTTTGACTATGCAGCCGCTGGCTGAACGCCACTAAATAATGGGTATAGGCAAGTTTTTACTTATTTGGGAAAAACGGACACCGGGCCTTTGGGGTTCCCTAATTTTTTTTTTTCGGTCCACCGAGAGGAAAAAGAATCCCTCGCAGTAAAACAGCAACAAAAATTAAATGTATTCGTTAGGAATAGAGGAATCAGAAAACAGGCAGGTGTCCTTATCGATGAGGTGGATTTGATAAAGAGAACATATAAAGATGTATATTACAGATTTGTGACATAAAATGAGCAATGGGACTACTCTGATTGCACTACAACAGGCGCACTTTTTTACCTTGAGGCCAGTTTCAGAGTTCATATTCGTCTGATATATCCGATCGTATCTCATCCAGAATATTGTCGATCTGGATATTCGCAAGTTGAAAGTTCTTTTCATTCACGAAATTAACAACTTCCGCTGGATCAAGTGTTCACCATTTAAGTACTCGTACAAATTCAAGTAAGAATAAAACAAAACGACAACGAAAAAAAAGTGAGCAATTTCCGTTTCAACTTGATCTACTTTATTTCCAGAATTTAATACAATACTCCACACCACTACTAAGCAGTGTGGTTGCAATTCCTTCTTGAGCCCATCCGACGTCCATTCACTTCCCGTTAACATCAATCTTAACTCAGTGAGGAGAAATAAAGCCAGCTAAATGCATCCTTTGCCGTTCCGCTTTCAACCACACCAGATATACATTTTACTTATCGTGGAGTTACCTCAGCACCTAGTCGATCGGAGTGCAACGAAACAAGCAGAAAAACAAAACCACGCTCATGATAAACTGCAATCCAAACAACATGGCCCTCAGGACAATTATGATATTTCATTGTAAAGTATATGGGAGTCGGAGTGTTATTAGCAATAGGTAGTAATATTTTTTCGATATTTCGCTGTTATCTAGAAGCATTCGCGAACCTATATGTACAAGGATGTGAACTTGGTCGAGTGTTAAATTACATGTAGCAACTTTGGGTTTGCTGCGTGTGACTGGTTGTTCCAGACATGAACTTGAACCATCCATGATTTTGTTGCATAAAGATGTGATCTTTGGCTCTTGTCTTCATTGTAATCGCAGGCAGTTTTCTAACCAACTCTTTTATTTTAACGTGACATATATGTATGTAGGTCGTATGAAAATGGTTTAATTCGTTTTCGAAATATTCTCTAGGAAGAACAATAGAATTTTGCGTGCATTTGTAACAAATTCCGAAGTTTCGTTTTGCTTGGCTCATTAACTAATTCTTCGGGGTCGTTTTGAAAGATCCATACAATCATTTGTTGCTTAGTTTCGGCTCCATACAAGTTTGCTTATATCCATGATTCGTCGCCTGTTACAGTTTTAAAGATGACTTTTGTCTTGCACAACACTTATTTCTTGCACAGTAACCGATTTTGGACGACCTTAATGGAATTCGTTATACTACAGCGTCCAAAAAGTAAGGTGACATTTGACTTCAGGCTGCAGATTCAAATGGAATTAGCTAATTTCAGGTAAGTAGGACTGTCTTCGATATCCATGTCAAATTTCACAACAAAAAGCTCAATAGTGTATAAGCTACTAAAAGTGAATTTCTTGGTTTTTATGTCTACAATTAAATTTTATAAGCGAAATGAATCTCGTACTGCTGATTCACTGAGGATGTTGCAGAAAGCCTTTGGTGATCAAAATTGTCGAAGAAAAATGTTAACAAGTGGTCTTAAAGGTTCAAAGAAGGCTGAAAACGTGTTGAAAATGAAGAGTATCCCGGACAATTACAGATCATGCCCATAATGTTGATATTTCAAAAGGATCAGTCAATACCATTTTAATTGATGTTTTGTGTCCCAGACGCGTCAAATCTCGGTTGTTTTCTGGGTATCAGAACACGATGAAACGAATTATTATGTGAAATCAGACTTGGATATATACTTCTTCTTTCTTTGGTGGCGTTACACCCCATGAAGAGTCAGAGCCAAGTTTCTCTCAATCACCCAGGTTGTGTGTGATTTGTTATTCACAAAGATGAAACGGACAGCCAATTTAATGCCAATTCCGAATGGCGTAAGTCTCTCGACTTAGCTTTTTCATGGCCACCGATGAGGGACGTCGCGAAATAAACTTGGCGTTGGTGTTATCGGGATCCAAACACGATCATCGTGAGTCACAGTCCAGTACACTAACCACTGCGGCACCGGACCCTCTATATGTATGCTTCCGACCTGAAAACAACCCACCAGTCAAGTGAGTATCGTGCCGAAGGTGAGTTAAAATCAATATAACGCCCCAAAATCGGTCAAATATCAAGCTTTGGTTGACTGTTTTCTTCGGTCATCGTGGTGTTGTGTATTTTGAGTTTCTTCCACTGGCTCAAACAGTCAACAAAGAGCGTTATGCTTCGTTTGCGTGAAACTATTTTCCAATAGAGGTCGGAATCCGGGCGAAACAACACTTGCCTTTTGTACCACGACAAAGCACCGTCTCATATTATATTGATTTTTTGTGAATGTTCGCCAAAAACTCGGCCCATATCGTTCCACAACCACTTTGATTTGGCATCGTGTGTTTTCTGGCTATTCAACAAACTCAAAAGACCGAAGTGAGAATACCGTCTTGAGTCGATAGGGGCCATAAAAGCCGCATTGAAGACAGAGCTGAAGGCCATCCCGAAAATCAACTTTAATAATTGTTTGGAAAATTGGTAAGTCTGTTGGCATACGTCCATTGTATTGTATGTATGTATGTATGTTGGCGTTACAGCCCATGAAGGACCAGAGCCGAGCTTCTCTCAATCACCCATGTTGTGTGTGATTTAATTTTCCCATAGGTGAAAGGGACTTACAGTTTTATTGCCGGTTCCGAACGGCGAATTTCGAGAAGCTTTTCATGACAATTTTACTACAGGGGGTTTTGTGAGAACCCCGCTGAAGAGAAACACCGTGAAAAAATGTTCGATGACATGGCTGTGTCGGGATTCGATCCCGTGTCATCGGCGTCAGAGGCCAACACACTACCCACTGCGCCACGGTGCTCTCGTCCATTGTATTAGGGGGGGATTACTATGAAGATTATGAGAGTCAGCGAAGCGAGTTAAACGGCGCAATGTTGTTGGCTTACTTCGCATCGAAAGATGAATGATTCAAGTACCTCTAAGCAACATAACTTCCTATGACTAAACGTGCTAAGTACGATTACCATTAAAAATGTCATGTTCTACGAAACCATGTCAGATTTGACATGCTCGCACTATTGTTGTCATATATATCTCAGAACCTAAAGGTTAGTTTAAAGCGAAGATAGGTGGACCTTATACAGACTGGCTTGCCAATATCTCATCGATATTTTCGTAATAGTACCACCACAACGAAGCTTCCAAGAACGTCTACCACGTATAGTCAGCATTGATCCAAAGAGCGCCATCCCAGATGACGATTTTTTTGTGACCAAGAATCATCAGAAAAAAGTGGCGTCAGTGGGACCTGTCTAGAGAACAGAGTTCCGAAAGCCAAATTCAATACGACTCTACGACAAACACGGCATCTCCAATAAAGGTCTTAACACTGTTGAATTTGGTCTTCAGTTGATCTTAATTGGAAAGCAAAGGTGGTGCAACCAAGCCCTAAAGGGGTCAAGGCTCCTCTACCACGTCAAATCTCCGGTCGATAATCTCCTTCAGAGCATGAACACGGTCATTGAAAAGGTGATCCCGGGAGCCATTTCTAAATGGGCTGAAATAAATGCACTCGTCATCAACCCAATGGTTTCTCCTACGTGTTGGCTTGAAACCTATTACATAAGAGGCAGTATCCTTGATGGCGCATTGACAACGCCTCCATTGCTGTTTTACGGTTTGTGCAGTTTGCATCGGCTCTTGAGAGATCTGGAGGGAGACATGATCGGCGATGATCTTGGCGGTCTATTGCCATTGCAGTCAAATTTTAATGGTCATACTCATACACAGTGTCCGTGTACGTACCCTGGCTACAACAAGGTAATGTACCGAGTCCATACTGGCTCCTCGGAAAGTTCAAACGTCCAAAACGATGGAGGAGTATCGATTTGATTAAGAGATAATTGACATTGACATTGTAGACATTGAGACATGGGAATCGTGTGCCAGCTACTAGGAGATTAGCCTAAATCCGTATTCGAGCATGGTGTCATGACCAAAAATGAATATTTTTCTGATTGCCGCCTCAAGATCCTAAACACTTCCGCACCTTTGAGCGGGATACCACCCATGAAAGTGATTAGTCATTCAGCAAAGCAATGCAACGTCATTTGTTCCTGTCATCAAGCCAATGGTTTTAATGATGATGCAATTTCGAAATCACTCTTTTTATCCCACCGTACAAAGGCGGTCTGATAAACTCAGAACAAAAAAGAAAACAATCACCTGATGCTCATTTCTCTTCATCCTAACGAGAAAATGGTTAATTGAAATGTTTATAAAAACCAACTATCGGCAGAGGGTGATTTTTATTTTCATTTCCGCTGCGACGAAACTAGTCTTTTAGCAGTTATCAATTCTCAATTCACTTCGAGGTCCATCGCTATCGGGATGACGGTGTGGTCGGAACGTTTGTTCACTATCTAGGAGGCATGCAATGAACCAGCGAAATTGCCACTTTTACATTAGTCAGCTACTTTCATCGACGGTACGAGTGTGCCAGTAGCTCGAGGATATTCAGTTATCTGATGAATGAACAAAAGAAGGAAATTAAATGAAATAAGAAGGAAAAATACAGTTGAGATTGTGATGATATAGGAGAAAGGTAGCTATAAAAGAAGGATCTCCCGCGGTGGTTGACTTGGTTATTTACAACCGAACATTGTGTTTAATTAGCTCCATGGCATCAGTTTCACAGTGTATCGCTACTAATTTTGATCGTGTTCCCTTTTCGATATCACTCCATTGTTATCCTTTCTACTGGTAGACGAGCAAATTGAAACATGATCCTCGGATGGCAGACATTTATGGTCGTGTAACTAATTTATTGCATTAGGTATCCTCCTTTTTAGAAAATCCTTTATTTGAACCTCTTGCTCGTGTTGGCTAGATCCTTTGGTTATGGGAAATAAAATATAAATTTTGATTTTATATTATGCTGAAGGATGTTGACAACACTTCTGTAGCCCCACCTACCGCAGTCGGGGTCGAGATTGAGTCGAAAATGTCATCGACGGTTTGATAGTGTCATCGGAGATTAATCGAGATACGAACATGCGTGATGACATGTAAAGATATCGGTTTTTATTATGTACGTACATCAAGATTGATGTTGAAATATAGACAAACGCCGTTTGGTTTATTTTGAGAGGCGTACTCGATATTTATTGTTTTTGACGATCTGCTTTCAAGAAACCAATGTTTGTGTCAATGTCAATATTAGTACTTATAAATCAGAGGAAAGGCACTCTAAGGGCGTTACGTGTTTTAAAAAGAACGATCCTTGTAACTCACCTAGTTATCGCAAGGGACGTAATATTTTCCGTTTATGGTCGCATTTGTTGCTCTATATTTCACGGTTGTAAGAAAAGATCGATATCAGGGTCTTTGACCGCCTGTTGAGAATATGCACAGTGCCTTGCTGTGTTGTCTACTAGTATTGTAGTAAGAATTCGTCAGAATAATTTGTTACAAATTTACTTTTCTTTCCCTTTTTCTGTAAAATAGATAATATAGGAAGTCAGATTCAGATAAAATATCCACATGGTACTATTCTAAGCGGGCGATTCATCACATTGAAGTATCTAGCATGCCCATGACATAATGATTTCGTGCAAATAACCGCGGAAATTGGCTACAGACTTCACTGCTTCACCATTCAATTGTTGACATATTTTCTACATAGCTAAAAGCTTCTCCTTCTTAACGGGCGCTACAGTTCGGGACGAACCTGGGCCCTAACCAACATGCCCCGCCAAATAGCACGATCTTTTGCTAGCCTTTTCCATTCCCGTACACCCAGTTGGCTGAGGTCCCCTTCCACCTGTGTGCGCCATCTTAAGTGCGTCTGTCCTCTGTTTCTTCGTCCCTCGGGGTTGCATTCAAATACTCTCTGGGCTGGAGCTTTGATGACCATTCACTCTACATGGCCTAGCCATCCTATGCGTTGAATCCCTAGACGCCTGACTAGACTCAAGTCGCTGCACAGCCCGTAAAGTTCGTGATTGAATCCTTGCCTCCCCCGTCTGCGTTTCTAAGGTCCGAAAATCATGCGCAAAATCTTTCTCTCGAACCGACCAAGGGCCTCCTCATCCGCTTTTGATAGTGTCCATGCTTCTGCGCCGTATAGCAGGACCGGGATGATAATGTCTTGCATAGAGGGTTCTATTACTCAATCGCCTCCTGAGCCCAAAGGCTCAGGCAAGAGTGATTCTGCGTTTGATTTCGGACTGATGTCCTTGTTCCAGGTCACTGCGGAGCCAAGGTAGACGAAGTCCATAGCTACCTCAAACTTATATCGGCCAATACAAATATGCTGGCCAAGACGTCGGTGGTGATCGACCTTTTTTGATGATAGCATATGTTTAGTTTGAGAGCACCGTGGCGCAGTGGGTAGTGTGTTGGCCTCTGACGCCGATGACACGGGTTCGAATCCAGACACAGCCATGTCATCGATCGTGTTTTCACGGTGTTTCTCCTCAGCGGGGTTCTAACAAAACCCCCTGTAGTAAAATTGTCATGAAAAGCTTCTCGAAATTCGCCGTTCGCAGCCGGCAATAAACTGTAGGTCCCTTTCACCTATGGGAAAATGAAATCACACACAACATGGGTGATTGAGAGAAGCTCGGCTCAGGTTCTTCATGGACTGTAACGCCAAAATACATACATATGTTTAGTTTTGCCCTCGATTACTGTCAAATAAATTTTCGACGCCTTCACCTCAATAACTGAGAACGCCTCATTGACATCTCGCTGTGTTCTTCCAATTATGTCAATGTCATCCGAGTATGCGAGGAGTTGTGTCTCTTTTGTTGGCCAGTGATTTTTGAGCAATCATTTCTAATACGATGTTGAAGAAATCACACCACAGCGCATCGCCCTGCCTAAATCTTTTATTGGCATCAAAATCATCCTGCTTCGTCTGACGACTTTAGCAGGGATGTGAAAGGTAGACATAGCGTTGTATAGCTTGTTTCTAATTACGCTATCATATGCGGCTTTGAAGTCGACAAATAGGTGGTGAGTGTCGACTTGAAATTCATTGGGTTTTTCCGGGATCTGCCGTAGTGTGAAGATTTCGTCGATGGTGGACTTCCCTGGCCTGAATCCGCACTGATAAGGACCTATCAGCTTATTTACAAAAGGCTTCAGACGGTCACCCCTAACGGCAGCGAGGATTTTGTAGGCGATGTTAAGAAGACTTATTCCTCTGTAGTTGGCGCAGACAGTGGGGCCTCCTTTCTGGTAGATCGGGCAAACGATGCTGAGATTCCATTCCTCGGGCATGTTTTCCTCTGACCATATCTTACAGATGACACAACTAAAGACAGTCCTCCTTTAATTTGCGCAGGTTCAAGAGTCATACTCTTTTTATGTTTGTCACACAACCTGGGTGGAGTGCAATTGGTTTGGGGTCGTAGATATTCATTCACTATCGCTACTCTACAGGGGTGGTTGTCCTAGATAGGATTCGAGAGGAACTCGACTGAATTTTCACGTTGGTTGTAGATCTATGCCATTATAATGTTACATTTAACTGCACACACAGAAAATGAATTTAAAGTAACCATATACTATGAGAGTTATGCCTTCATCAGTATTTTTGATCACTTCCCGTTCACAACAGCGATTTGGCACAATTTATAGGAAGTATTTCTTGGCTATGGACAGGCCTTAAACTGTAGGCCTTTCGCTCGATAGTCTGTGATGTTTTCTACTGCACCTTGGAAGGAAAATAAGTTTCAAAGTCCCCGTTTACGGAATAGTACAATCTGTCGGGCTAGGAGGCATTGATCCCCTATTTCCTCTCACTAAAATCATTTTATCGGGCGATTTCAACTCGTGGCCAACCCGCCACGTAACCCCGATATTGCCAGTCACACTTCCACTATACGGGACTTGATCCTTACTTCCCAGCCTGATAAATACAACATTGATGTATTATCGCCTCTGGGCTCTTCCGACTACTTTCGATCACGCAAGTAGCGAAAGAGCCCCTTCGGAGCTTTGGCCAGTCGTTGTGTTTCCTCGATAACGACGCGAATGCCGCGTCGCACATATCATCCGAATTTGTCCACGCCTAGTGGGATTAGCATCACCAGGCCAAAGGATTATAAGTGGTTCGACATAAGCTGTAAAGAGGTCATTATACTAAGGGAAGTAAGTTTTCAGGCATATAAAGCAGACCATTTTAAAGAAAACCAGAAACGAACCCAATACCCAGCTTCTACGAACCAAATTCCAGTCCGAACAAAATCTGAGGGGCGAAATCCTCAAATATTCCAAAGGGGAACACGTTTCTGGTTATTTGTCAAAAGCGTTAATAACTTGTCCTCGCCGTCTATACCAACACTTATCCACAACGACGTTCCAGCTATCCCACCCTAAGACAAAACTAACCTTCTTGCGGCCCTCTTCGCAGCCAGCTTGCAGCTCCTAGCTTGCACTTTGGCTCCGCCTGTACTAAAGTGTGTCAATTCCACCATGGGACAAATTTACTTTCGTACTCGTACTTAAGTACTTTCGTACTCAAAGACCCCGAAATACAAAAATCCGCTGGTCCTGATGGCATAGATCTAAAGAGACCCCACTGCACAAGCGCTTTCACCTTTCCTACTCTTCTGCACTCTTTTCGAGTAGGTGGAAAACAGCATTCGTCCACCCCAAAAAAAAGACGAATCATACCTGCAACTACCGACCCACTGCATTAGAGTTCCTTCTCGCCAAGGTCATAGAAACGAATCTTGAATCACGAAAACCGATCAATGACTGACGCTTGATTTTTATACCGGAGGCTCAGCCTACTTCTTCTCTTCAAACCAGCAGGCCCGGCGTCGAAGAACCTGTTAGCTGGAGCATTGGTGTTCATGGTGTTCAAGTTGTTTGAACAAGCCGAAGTAGCAGCGGTTGCCAAGGGCGATTCTATGCCGGATCTCCACTGTGGTGTCAGAGGCAAGCCATCTGAGCCTGCGGCCTTGTTGTTCTTCAGCTTTTGAATAGCTCTGCTGACTTCTTCGATGCTGGGTGGGAGGACTACATCAGCGGCTGGAGTTGAGATTTCCTCAGTTCCTACTACTCTCTCTTGGTCATGCTCGTTAAGCAGCTGCTGGAAATGCTGCTTATACATATATAAGACAAGATTTCCTTTGGAATTTCGAAGAGCCTGGGTGCCTTTTTTAAAACCTCCTGCAAGGCTTTTAGCTTTCTTATAAAAGGCCCGTATTTTATTTGTCCCTAGACTCCTCGAAACCTTGCGCTGGTAGGCCGAGAAGATTCTTTTCTTTAGCCGCAGTAGTTTTTTCTCCCCCCTTCTTCTGGCTCGGTAGTCCTCTCGCGCTGCTCTGGTTTTTCGCTGCAGCATCGCTGACGCCTCGTCAGTTGCTGCCGTTTTCTGCTCACACTCGCCATCATACCACAGGTTTCTTGTCGGGGGTGGTAGGTAGCCTAAGGTAGTCTCGGCTGCTTCCTGAATGGCTGAGCGGCAACGCAGCCACATATTATTGTGCACGACGTGGGCATGCCGAAGAGCCTTTCGCTCAGTTGCTGCCTGTAGTCTCTCGTAGCATCCGATGTGCTCAGGCGTCCAATTCGAACATCCTCGCTAGTGCATTTTACTGACATTGGATGGTCGAGCTCTGAATCTTACTGCTACGAGGAAATGGTCAGAATCGACGTTTGCCACCCTGAATGTTCGTACCTCGGTCATGATTGACGAGTGTCTTGTACATGGTCGATTTGGTTGGCGGTTCGATCGAAATCGCCAGGTTGCTGTGTGGATTCGCTTGCGGGGAAACCTTGTGCCACTTATCACTGCACTGTAAGCTGTCACAAAGTCAGTGAGTGAACCGTTATCTGTTGTTGCATCGTGAAGGCTGTGCTTTCCGATCACTCCGCCAAAGGTGTTCTTCTCACGGATTTTGGCGACCACGCTCCATAGGCTTTGCCCAAAAGATCATAGAAATCCTCTCTGATGGGGTTTTCAGCCTCTTCGATAGGGGCGTGTGCGCTTATGAAGCTGATGTTGTAAAATCTGCCTTTGATGCGGATCACAGCCAGGCGCTACCTCATATGATTAAAATCGATTAACTTCGACCTATAATACTTTACCACGACAAATCCGCACCCCAACATGTGCAATTTTTTGGGACAGCTTTAATAGATGTCGCAATCTTTCCAGCGTATTTCATGGATTGCAGTAATATCCGCCTTGAACTGCATGAGGATTGTTTCTTGTTTATGAGCAATTCCTGGAGTGTAGAGAGTTCTGAGTGTTCCTTTTTAGTGCTATTTCGTCTTCGGGTATCCGTCCGTGCATCCGAGATATTTTGCTCTTTCATATCTTGTCTTATTTTACATGGGCGGGTTGTTGGCCCGCAGTCTGGTCGGGGTGTTGTAGCGCCCTCTTGCCTAGGATGATAACTGCATACATTTTCCCACCTCTCAATGGTTGTTTTAGAAGCTATCCAGAGGGCGCCGCGAGAAGCCTGTATGTGAACTGGACCCGGGCATTGAAACAGGGGTCGTTGCTGGCACCTCGCCAGGTTGAGAGCAATCAACAGCTTTACCGGTATATCCGAGCCCAATCTCTCAAAAAAGAAAATTGAGCACTAGCATGGCAATAATATATTCAACTCTTGTAATTCCTTAGGTGGAACCGATCGATCGAACCAGCGCTGTCCTCCTAACGAAGGTACTTGTTTTGGATGGTCATATAGTTGACATAATCTGTAAACCTAGTTCTATAGAGTACTTTCAGTATGAGCCCATTAAGCCGTTTACAAATACCACTTGGCAGAGATATGATGATGACCATTTAGTGATTTTAAAAAAGTGTTTTCTTTTAACAACTTCAGTCAACTACCCCAACTGATTTTGGAATGACCCTAGCAATCAGCATAACAAGAACATCATCACCATTACGTTTACACCCACTTAATAACATAAAACCAGTCTGAATTGCTCGCTTACACTAGCCGCGTACGACCCGCTAGTATTTCATAACCCTTTAGCCTACCAGACCCTGCGTATTAGCATCTTCTTAGAATTGAGTCATAAAATAAAATAAAACCAATTGGAATTCGACATTTTCACGTTTAGATACATGCGAGATGAAAGCATAATTAAGCAGAACGCGGCCAGCGCACATTCGAAGTAAATTATTTTTATGACACCGAAAGATCAACGAGGTGCGCATGCATTGGCACTGTTATTGAAATTGCTTCAATTAGGCAGCCGTACGGCAGCCAAGTTACAGCCCACGAAACCTAACATTGTATGGAATTTAATGAATTTATGACTCTTAAAACTAACGATACCAATAAGAGGAGGCATCCTTCAAATGATGCCTCCTTATTTGGCAAAGCGGCAGAATTTTTATTACATGCCCGAGGAAGCATGAAGTTGTGCTGCAACAACCCGAACAACAACAGCATCAGCATCGACTGCAACTCTTTCAGATATTTAAATTGTGGTTCACCTAATTTTTATCGTTGCCGAAGCCCAACAGACAACGTCTCCTTCTTCCTGCTTATCATACAACCTGACATGTTGATGCGCATACTGGACTGCCGCACTTGCTGCACTGATCGACGAAGTAAATTCCCCGATGCCCAACGGCATACAGTGACAATTGCGGCCACCCAACATGATGTCCTTTGTGGGGAAGCCTAATATCAGCGTTGTCCATTACACATGACTTGTGACACAGCACCGATGGAGATGCTGGTACCGAGCACAAATTTAGCACTTAACGAGCGTTTGCTAAACATTTGTCATTTAAATTTATCTTTGTTCGGTGCAGATACTATGATGGAGTTCATTTTCGTACGGAAGAGTACATGAACTGGTTTTTTATACCTTTACGTTCCCATGCAAACGATGTAACAGAATAATATCAGGGAACGGAGAAAGATGTTCGTCTTTTGAGGGTTTTAATGGGCGAGCAAGAAATGTTTTGAGTGAATTATTGCACAAACGAACAAGGTATTTTTAATCAGGTATCCTCTAATATCCCGTACCATTACTACCTTTCGAGAGCACCGTGGCGGAGTGGGTAGTGTGTTGGCCTCTGACGCCGATGACAGGGGATCGAATCCCGACACAGCCATGTCATCGAACGTGTTTTTCACGGTGTTTTTCCTCAGCGGGGTTCTGACTAAGCCCCCTGTAGTAAAATTGTCATGAAAAGCTTCTCGGAATTCGCCGTTCGGAACCGGCAATAAACTGTAGGTCCCTTCCACCTATGGGAAAATGAAATCACACACAACATGGGTGATGGTGAGAAGCTCGGCTCAGGTCCATCATGGACTGTAACGCCAACATACATACATTACTACCTTTCACAATATGAATGGTGGCTAGGTCGCTGCATTCAACCCAGCGCTTTCAATTGACTAAGTGGTTCATAATATTTCTGAAAATGGGGATTATTATTAGGGGTGGCTGTGGTGCAGTGGTTAACATCATCGACCGCCGAGCGGAAGGTCTATAGCTCAAATTCGCTTCATGGCCAAGAACAAGTAATTCCTATAGGGACAAAAAGTATGCAACGCAGTTGTGAATGGAAAGTTACCAGACGTACTGCTGCAGGCATAAACAATCACAGCATATGGTCAACTTAAATTTATACTCTGCGTATGCAATACTAAAGTTCTCGAATGAATTACTACGGACTATAACCAAGGCGGAATTTGGTCGGCTCTCGTCCTATCTAGGACAACACCCCTGAGAGTAGTGAACAAACATCAACGACCCAAACCACGGCACTCCGTTCAGGTTGTGTGTGTAAAACACATCATAAGAGAATATACAAAAACCCTTGAACCTGCGCGAGACTCTAAAAAAAAATTATGCCCTTGGTATCTATCTCAAGGAATAGCGATCTTGGCTTTTTTCTGATGGGACTACTCCTTTGTCTTCTTCGAATGAGATATAACCTGCGAAGTATGTTCATTGGCCTCGACTATATAGAGGTTAATCTAAGTTCCATACATGATGGCGAAATGATACTCAAACTCATCGGATTTCTTCTAATGTTCCAACATTTTTGTTTGCCACACCTGTTACTTTCAACACCCAAGATGGAGAAGCCAAGTCATCACTAGATCGGTTACCAGAGGCACTCTACAAGTGGGCGTCCTCTCTCCTCTGGAAGATAGTCGCAAAACGAACTACTAACTAAACTGGAGAAAGAAGGCTGTACTAATGACGTTGCTATTGGCCTCTGAGGCAAATACCTGCCTACACTGAATGACCGTATGGCGTATGGCATCTTCCACATTGCGCAAATGGTCACAAAATAATGGACTCGGAATAAGCCCCCAGAAAACGGATCCTGTTGTAATCTTCACTATAAAACAAAAGATGACGGACGTATGTCCAATCGCTCTACTCTAGTGTCAAACATCTGTCATACTAGACAGGAAATTAACCTGGAAAGAATATTATCGAATTATTATCGAATGAGCAAAGAAGGTAACCATAGCTCTCTACACTTCCAAAAGAGCCTTAAGGAAAAAATAAGCTTCAGCCTCAAAATAACCTTATGATTGTACAACACAATTGTTAGACCTATTCTACTGTACGGTGTTTTAGTCTGGTGGACAACACTAGACAAAACAACATACACAAACAAATCAGGAAAGTACAGACATGTACATCACCAGGGCCACGGTCTACTCCAACGGCGGCGATCAACGTGCCACCTAATCCTACTCGATCCACGGTAAGTAGCTAGCCACATAAATAGCAGCCAGATCAAATGCCAAATCAAAATGGACATGCTATATTACTGGCCATTTCTATCCCGGACAACATGATAACTTTGGCCGAAAACTCCTACCACATTGAACCCACCACAATCTTTGAGAAAAAATTCAAGATAATATACCCTGATGGGAAAAATTGGTCCCGACGAGTGCAACCTCGAAAGGGTTGTGTGAACTTTTACACTAGTGAGTCAAAAACCAAGGACGGAGTGGGTAGCGGGGTATTTAGCAAACAATTAAACCTGAGTCAGGCCGTGAAACTGTCGGATCATTGCAGCGTCTTTCAAGCAGAGCTGTTGGCAATAAAGGAAGTCCTGTCATGGCTAAGGTGGAACGCGATATCTGTCATAGATATTCGAATTTTCGAATACCCCGCCGAGGAGGGACGCCGCGAAATTTACTTGGCGTTGGTGTTATCGGGATCCGAACCCGCTCATCGTGCGCCAGAGTCCGATACATTAACCACTGCGCCACGACGTCCTCATGGCACTAATCTCCCTAAGTTTCGAATAACTTCTGCAGAAACTTTGGACGAAGAGGAAGTTATTTGCCTGACAGCGGTATCGCCGTTATACAGTCTACATACAGAAGTTTTTCTTCCATATCCACATCATCGACTCTGGCTCTACTCTACTGACTCTACTAGTTGTCCGTCTTCATTCCTACAGGCTCCCGCTCCGGTTTTATAGCCCTGTTCGTTCTACTTTTTCGTAAAACTTGCGAGCGTTATTCCTGTGGTAGCAACTCTCCATCTCCTCGATCCCACCCTTTTCATGCTCTCTTTATTTCTTCATTAAAAGCTTGTGTTCCTCCCTCTTTTTCTCATCGTAATATTTTGTTACATGGGCTTGCCCTCATTGCTCATCAAACCAAGGGTTTCCAGTTGGCGGTGATTTGAAACCCAACACATCAGAGGCAGCTTCTCTGATGGTACGCTGGCAACGTTCCCACTGGTGTTCTATGGATTGTGCCGGTGTTGGTGTCGGAATTTGCGAGAGGACGAGGGATACCCAATCGGCAAAGATCCTAGCGGTCTTTCGTTTTCCAGATCGACTCCCTGGCATGCTTGATATCTTCATTCGTACCTTGGCTACAACAAGGTAGTAAACCGAAATTGGCTCCTGGGAAGATTCGTACATCTAGGATGCTGGAGGAGTGTCTGGCATCGATTGCAACATGATCAACCTGATTGATGGTCAACTGATCAGGTTATCGCCAGGTTCCTTTGGGGATGTTGAGATGCGGGAATTGTGTGCTAGCCAGAAAGAGAATACGCCACCCCACCTGGAAGTCAAGTAGTGGATGTCCGTTTTCGGACGTGGTGTCGTGTAGGCTATATTTCCCCATGGTCGACTGAAATATGTCTTCTTTGCTCAGTTTCGCATTAAAATTTCGTAGTACGTTATATCGTAACTGGGTCTTTGGGCATAAGTTCTGTCTAGGGGATCGTAGAAATCGTCTTTGAGTCGATCACTCTTTTCTTCGGTTGGGGGGTGAGCGCATATCAAGCTAATGTTCCCGAAACAAGCATTAATGCGAATTTTCATGGGGCGTTCGCTTACATTTCGAAAGTTTAAGACTTTTTGTTGGAGTCTTCCTTGTTCATTGTTCTCCTTGTAGCAATTCCCTTAGTAGACGTCGCAGTTTTGCATCCTCGTTTTGCCTGGTCCCGCCCATCGCACTTCTTGGAGTGCCATTATATCTGCTTTATAGCAGCTGAGGGTTTGCTTCAATTGATTGCTGATTGAGATTGATGACTGAGAAGCTATCTCTGCGTCAGGCTGAAAACGTTTCTATCTCGGCATTCAGCCCCGTTCGCTTTTGAAGGAAAATGTGAGAAATGTGGGTTAAACGGAGACTGCTGGAGGCATACGGTATCGACCATGATAATTTTAATTTGTCAGTAAGGACCCGGATGACGACAAAATGGTGCAACGTGCCATATTTTACATTGGAGTTATCGTGAAAAAAAATTCCAGGACGAGTTCTTTGCAGCAAGGTGCATATTAGAATGACCGCCAAGACCGTATGCTTAAACTTTAATCGCACATTGTCGACTATTGGCATATTTAGCCAAGAGTTTCTGTGCTGTCAGCTTTTCTCCCGAATCCGCTTGTCTGTCGTATGATGTCATATAATCCTTTGGTTACTTTACCATACGTCGGTAGCAGTGTCGGATGTACCATGTGACATGATGTACAGCATCTGATGCGACTTGAGTGCCCAACAATTTCCCACTTATGCAACCGTAGCAACGGAGGCCTCAGTCTAATACAGTCAATAATACTATTAGTTTAAATATTCATCACAAACATAGAAGGGTCTCGTCTCTTTGTTTAAATAGCCTTTTAGATAAAGTTAGTTTTGCGTTGATATAAATAATAACAGACGTTCTTCTATGGTTTTAAACTCTCACTAGTATGGTCCTATCTTCGAAGAACGATCTAAAGGTCCTTCAAACCTGAAATCAAATCAAGTGCATCTGTTCCAAAACTTATCGATTTTCCAATAAATAACACACTTCACCAACTGTCACTTATCTCCGAGGCGCCTTATCGGAGCGAAGCATGCCAATTGCTGTAATACACGTAAAACCGACTGTTGATTCTACGAAATCATATGCTCATTATGACTGCCGCACTTCAAAACGCTACCGAAGCAATTGATCTACGATCACAGCGGTACATACTCCCAACCTGCATTCAAAATTAAATTATGTCCACACTATCTAACTCGGTATGATTGCCTCAAGAGTTCCTTATCGACCACATTTTACGAAATACATACAACTCGGCAACATGTCTCGGTAAGATTGTCGCAAGCATGTGGATTTGCCTAAATGACTGGCGCCAGACAATACGAGCAGCACAAGGAAAACGAATAGAGAAATACACACAAGACATGCTGCTACACAATGCACTTGCAATAAACCAACGAACAGGTGCCATTCGGCGATCGGATGTCCTTTCTTACCCGTCGGACGATTTGATTACCTTCTCAACTGCTTGCCAAACACTAGTGTCATTAAATTGCTTAGTCTCGCATTAGGTCCGTATATAAGTATGTACATTGTAATTGAAAAACCGGTGAAATTTAGCGGAAATTCTCGTGCAATTAACGGATTGACAAATGGATACTTCCTCTCCCGATTGATGTGAAAATCCTTCCCATATCGAATATCCTTAATTTCAAATACTTTATGAGAGCCCAACAAAAAACAAACAACCAACACTTGTCTACCTAAACGTTGTCGGTGTGTAAAAACAAAAGGACTTCCTAGTGTTTGAAGCCAATCTCTTTGCATTTTGTTTGCATTGTTTTTCGTCCTTTTGTGTCGTACCGCTCCTGGGAATTGAGTCGGTGTTCTTTAATAGAAAATGTCCCGTTGACTAAACAAGTGCAATGGGTAGGAAACTGAATAGGGCCTATTTGTCAACATAAATTTTCTCTCAACATTTTTCGCAACTATCTTGAGAACGGTGTAGTGCAGCAACTGTAGATGGGAACACGAGAACGAGATAAATTAATGAAATTGTTCTTAAATACATATTTTACAATTAGAGGAGGGAGCATATAATTATTCAACTGACACAGACAGATAGACAGTATTCGTCTTCTTCTTCTTAACGGGCGCTACAGTTCGGGGTGAACCTGGGCCTCAACCAACATGCCCCTCCATCTAGCACGATATTTTGCTAGCCTTTTCCATTGCCACACACCCAGTTGGCTGAAGTCCCCTTCCACCTGTGTGCGCCATCTTAAGTGTGGCCGTCCTCTGCTTCTTCGTCACTCGGGGTTGGATTCAAAGACTCTCCGGGCAGGAGCTGTGGTGTCCATTCGCTCTACATGGGACAGCCATCCTAGGCGTTGAATACGTAGACGCCTGACTAGGCTCATGTCGCTCTACAGCCTGTAAGGTTCGTGGTTGAATCTTTTCCTCCATCCCCCGTCTGCGTTTATAGGCCCGAAAATCACGCGCAAAATCTTTCTCTCGAACCGACCAAGGGTCTCCTCATCCGCTTTTGATAGTGTCCATGCTTCTGCGCCGTACAACAGGACTCTTATATGGAGTCAACTTTGTCGTTCGGGGAGAGCTCTATTAGTCAATTGCCTCCTCAGCCCAAGGAAACAGCCATTGGCAAGAGTCATACTGCGTTTGATTTTGGAACTGATGTGGTTGTTCCAGGTCACTGCGGAGCCAAGGTATACGATGTCCTTAACTATCTCGAACTTATATCTGCCAATACAATCGTTCTGGCCAAGACGTCGTTGGTGAGAGTCCTTTTTTGATGACAGCATATGTTTAGTTTTTCCCTCGTTTACCGCAAGACCAACTTTCGCCGACTCGAACTCAATACTCGCAAACGCCTCATTGATATCTCGCTGTGATCTACCTATTAAGTCAATATCGTTGACGTATGCAAGGAGTTGCGAGGATTTGAAATAGATTGTGCCTCTTGTATTGGCCAGTGATTTTTGCACAATCATTTCCAATATGATGTTGAAGAAATCACACGACAGCGCATCGCCCTGCCTAAATCCTTTTTTGACATCAAAACTATAGGTAAGATGTTAATCGATTCGGATGGAGCAGCGAGCATTCTCCAAAGTCATCCTGCATAGTCTGATGAGTTTAGCAGGTATGGCAAAGGTAGACATAGCGTTGTATAGCTCGACTATAATTACGCTGTCATATGCGGCTTTGAAGTCGACAAATAGGTGGTGAGTGTCGACTTGAAATCCATTGGTTTTTTCCAGGATCTGCCGTAGTGTGAAGATTTGGTCGATGGTGGACTTCCCCGGCCTAAATCCGCACTGATAAGGTCCTATCAGCTTATTTACAAAAGGCTTCAGGTGTTCACACAAAACGGCAGAGAAGATTTTGTAGGCGATGTTAAGGAGGCTTATTCCTCTGTAGTTGGCGCGATAAGAGGGGTCTCCTTTCTTGTGGATCGGGCATACGATTCTGAGACTCCGTTCCTCGGACATGCTTTCCTCTGACCATATCAGGCTGGTACATGCTCCTAACCAGGTCATCCCCGGCTGCCCTGAAGAGCTCAGCAGAGAGTCCGTCTGCGCCAGCAGCTTTATTCGACTTGAGTTTCGATATGGCAATCTTAACTTCGTCGAGTTCAGGGGGACGGAGTTCTCTGCGGTCTTCTTCGATTATCATTCTGCCTGATAGCGGTATATGGAGTAACATCGCCATTATACAGTCTGCATGAGTGGTTTTTCCATATTCTCATCATCGACTGCGATTCTACTACTGGCTGTCCGTTCTCATCCCTGCAGGCTTCCGTTCTGGCCTTATAACCTTGGCATGTTTGCTTTATCTGTTGATAAGACTTTCGAACGTCACGCCTGTAGTAACGCCTCTCCAAATCCTCAATCGCGCGCGCCTCGTGCTCTTTCCTCTTTCACCTGAGAAGCTTGTGCTCTTCCCTTCTTTTTAACTCGTATAGCTCCCGAGCTGCTCTTGTTGTTTTATTCAGCGAGGACTTATATGCATCCTGCTTCGCTGTGTGAATCCTCTTGCACTCGTCATCGAACAAGGTGTTTCTTCGTGGTGGAGCCTTGAAACCCAAAACTTCGGATGCAGAGCTTTTCAGGGCTTGTTTGCAAAGACTCCACTGCTGTTCTATTGATGGCGTGGAGGATTGAGGTGTATTGGTGAGCTTAAGGGAGACGCGATCGGTAAAAGCACGAGCGGTTTCTGGCGATAGTGGCTTTCCGACGTTATAACTTTGTATTCTTACTCTACTCCGCTGCGTTCGTGATTCCGTAAGCGCGTCTTGGCTACTACAAGATAGTGGTCGGAGTCGACGTTAGCCCCTTGGAAAGTTTGAACATCAAGAACAGTGGATTAGTGTCTGACGTCGATCGCGATGTGATCAATCTGGTTGGTAGTCGATTGATCAAAAGACCGCCAGGTGCCTTTGTGTATATCGAGGTGCAGGAAGCGCGTACTGGCTAGAAGGAGATTTCGCCCCGTAGCAAGATCAATCAGCCTGTGTCCGTTATCGGAGGTGGTGTCGTGTAGGCTATGTTTGCCGATGACTCGTTCAAAGATGCTTTCCTTACCCAGCTTAGCATTGAAGTCTCCTAGTACATTTTTTATGTCATAGCCGGGACATTGGGCATATGTTCTGTCTAAGAGATCGTAGAACTCATCTTTGGCGGAGTCATCCTTGTCTTCCGTGGGGGCGTGGACGCAGATCAAGCTGATGTTAAAAAATTTAGCCTTGATACGGATTGTTATGAGGCGTTCGCTCACATGCCGATAGATTAGGACTTTTTGCCTTAGTCCACCTCAAACAACAAATCCGCATCGAAACAATCGTTGGCCTCTCTCCCTATAGCAGTCGCCGTAGTAAATATCGCAGTTTTTCATTCGCTTTATACCCGGTCCATTCCATCGCATTTCCTGGATGGCGGTGATGTTTAGGGACCTAACATTCCACGTACAAAGCCGAAGATCATTGTCCTTTTTTCGTTTTTTGCAAGGGCCGTCAACATAAATTCGGTCCGTCATATCCGAGGTTTGTGGTTGTTTCGGAGTTTGTGGTTTTTTTACGCTTACGGCTGTCCGTCTGTTTTTTTGGCGCAGGAGGCTCGCCATTCGCCCTTCCCCGTCGGCAATTTCCATAGGAAATCTCTAGATGACACCACGAGGAGGTTGGGATGAGACTTACTAACAGTGTCGCAAGATGTTCGACTGCGGTGGCTCTTCTCGCTTTTTAGCAGGCCAGCATCCGTCGGATAGATGCTACCCCTACGAGGCCTTTGTTAGTCCTTTGCCATAGACAGTATTACTTCGCATAAAATAATAACAAAATGTAGATTATCACATGTATTACAATTTAGAGATATGCTAATTCATGTTTTTCCTTGCTTCCCAACCTGACAAATACAAATGTGGAGTGTATTATCTCATTATCTCGCTGTCTACTGTACAGCCAGCTCGCAGCTTCCAGCTTGCAATTTATCTCCGCCTGTACCAAAGCGCGCCAAGTCCACCATGAAACTTACATACATATGTAATTATTTCCGTACTCGTACATTTGCAAGCGTTTTTTAAAATATCGACATATTCATATCCGCTGGTCCAGATGGCATAGTTCTGAATAAGAGTTTTTCCACACCGGCGAAAGCACTGCGCAAGCTTTTTCATCTTTCCTACCCCTTTGGGCTCCTACCGAATAGGTGGAAAACAGCATTTGTCCACCCCATCACCAAAAATTGACGAATCTTTTTCTCTTCCAAGGTCATGGAGAACACTGATCAATCGTCAGGTATTAAACTATACTGAATTGCGGAATTTCCTCAATGACCAACTTTGCAATAGATTCACTAGTGAAGCACGAAACCCTTTTGTCAGAAATGCGTGCTTTTGGGATCGATGAGCCTCTCTTCGTTTTTTTTTTTTTTTTTTATAGTCACACCCACACTCAAAGCTAAAGCCTTATAACGTATTGAACGTTGTGCGAGATAAGGCAACATGGAGAGGGAGAGTTTCGCGGAGGTTGATGTTTTGACACACAACCTGAACGGAGTGCTGTGGTTTTGGGTCGTTCACTACTCTCAGGGGTGGTTTATCTTAGATAGGACGAGAACCGCCCAAATTTCGCCAATTTTTGGTATTAATATTGCATAGGCATAGGATGAATTTTAACTGACCACATACTGTGAGTGTTATTGCATGCAGCAGTACGTTTGGTCACTTTCCATTCACAACTGTGTTGCATACTTTTTTCCGTATAGGAATTGCTTTTTCTTGGCTATGAAACGAATCTTAACTATTGACCCTCCGCTCGACGGTCGATGATGTTAACCACTGCACCACGGCCACCCAAACGATGCTGAGATTCCATTCGTCGGGCATGCTTTCCTCCGACCATACCTTGCACACGAGATGGTGCATGCACCTTACCAGCTCATCTCCAGCCGCCTGAAAAAGCTCAGCAGACAGGCCGTCTACGCCCACGGCTTTATTAGACTTAAGTCTTGATATCGCTATTTTGACTTCGTCTAGGTCGGGTGGACTGAATTCTGTTATTTCGTCGTCCATTACGAATGGCTCGTTCTGTCTGACAGTGGTATGTTGTCTATCATCGCCGTTATACAGTCTGCAGAAGTGGTCTTTCCAAATCCTCAGCATCGACTACGACTCTACTACCAGTTCTTCATTTTCATCCCTGCAGGCCGCCGCTCTGGCTTTGTAGCCATGGCATGTTCGCATTTTAAAACTTACGGGCGTCATTGCTGCGGAAGCATCTGTCCATCTCCTCGATCTCGCGCTTTCCGTGCTCTCTCTTCCTTCTTCTGAAAAGAGTGTGTTCCTTCTTCTGCTCATAGATTTCGCGAGCAGCTCTCGTCCGTCGTTGCAGCATGGCTTTATATGCCTCTTGCTTTGCTGCATGGGCTTGTTCGCATTGTTCATCGAACCAGGCGTTTCTAGTTGGTGGTGGTTTGAAACCCAGCACCTCTGAGGCAGCATCTCTGACGGCGCTCCGGAATTGCGCCCATTCCTGCTCTATTGTTTGTGCTGCTGTGGGCGGATTTTGAGAGAGCTTGGAAGAGACACGATCGGCGAAATTTCTGGCAGTCTCTTCCGATTGTAGCTTTCCGACGTCAAACTTACGTAGTCCTACTCGACTCCTAAGCATTCTTGATATCCTCATTCGTACTTTGGCTACAACAAGGTAGTGGTGCGAGTCGATGTTGGCCCCTCGGAAGGTTCGTACGTCGAGAATGCAGGAGGAGTGTCTGGCGTCGATCGCATTATGATCAATCTGGTTGTTGGTCGATTGATCAAAAGACCGCCAGATACCCTTGTGGATGTTGAGGTGGGGGAATCGCGTGCTTGCTTCAAGGAGGTTATGTCCCGCTAGGAAATCGATTAGCCTAAGTCCGTTGCCGGATGTGGTGTTATGGAGGCTATGCTTTCCTATGATCGACTCAAATATATCCTCTTTGCCCAGTATTGCACTAAAATCTTCTAGAACTGTTCTTGTGTCGTAGCTGGGGCATTGGGCATATGTTCTGCCTAGAAGATTGTAGAATTCTTCTTTGAGTCGATCGTCCTTTCCTTCCGTTGGGGCGTGAGCGCATATTAAGCTAATGTTTCCAAATTTAGCTTTGAGGTGGATTGTTATAAGGCGTTCGCTTATATCTCGGAAGCTTAAGACTTTTTGTCGAAGTCTTCCTCGAATGACGAATCAGCACCCGAATAGGCGCTGTTTGTTCTCCTTGTAGCAGTTCCCGTAGTAGATGTCGTACTTTTTCATCCGTCTTTTGCCTGGTCCATCCCTTGACATCATGTACTTTGTCTTATCTTTGTTGACTTTAAGACCAACTCGTTTCGCCTGTTCCTCGATCGCCGTGAAAGCTTCTATAACGTCACGTTAGGACCGCGCGAGCAGACTTGTAGAAAATAGTTCACTCCCTGTCGACGCCTGTCCGTCGCACTATCTGCTCCAGCATCAAATTGAAGAAGTCGGACAGCGCTTCCTCTTGCTGAAATGCATGTTTCAAACGGTTCAGAGGTCCTAGAACCGAACTGCATCATGCTTCGCGTATTTTTTTGGCGAGTCAGATCTGTTTTCCTGGGATCCCGAATTCTGCCATCACATCAAAGAATTCTTTGCGATGAGTGCTGTCGTCTGCGGCAAAGGGATAGTGTGTATCGATTTGAATCTCGCTAGTCTTTTCCAGGATTTGTCGAAGTGTGAATATTTGGTTTATAGTCGACTAGCCGGGCCGAAAGCCTTAATGGTAGTTGCCGATTAGAGTGGTAAGCAATTTTTTCTTTTTTTTTATATTCTCTTGATGGGTCGTTGATGCTCGTTAACTCTCACGGGTGGTTGTCCTAGATAGGACAAGATCCGACCAAATTCCGCGTTGGTTATAGTCCGTAGCAATTCGTTCAAGCACTTTAATATTGCATACGCAGAGGATGAATTTCAGTTGTGAGTGTTATGCCTGCAGCAGTCAGTCTGGTCACTTTCCATTCACAACTGAGTTGCATACTTTTTGTCCGTTTAAGAATTACTTTTTCTTGGCTATGAAGCGAATTTGAACTATATACCTTCCACTCGGCGGTCGATGATGTTAACCACTGCACCACGGCTTTAGTTCATGCAAGAAGTAGGACCGCCTTTTGGTGGATGGGGCAGAGGTGATATTCCAATCGTCGGAAGATTTTTTTCTTTAGTCGCAGTAGTTTTTTCTCCTCTCTTCTTCTGGCTCGGGAATCCCCTCGCGCTGCCGTGGTTTTTCGCTGCAGCGCCTTTTGGCTGACAATGGAGAATTCTCGCTGCTCCATGAAGGTCGGTAATGAGCAAACCGAGACCTTTGATGTTAAAAAAGGATTTAGGCAGGATTATCGTGCTTGAGAAGATCGTGCAAGAGTCACTGGCCAACACAAGAAGTACGATTTATTTCAAGTCTACGCAATTGCTTGCGTACGCCGACGATATTGACGTAATTGGACGAAAACAGCAAGACGTCAATGAGGCTTTTGTGAGCATTGAGGTAGAAGCGGCTAAGATGGGTCTCAAGGTTAATGGGGGTAAAACCAAATATCTGCTTTCATCTAAAAGAGACGGACAACACCGACGTATTGGCCAGAACGTCACCATGGGCGGATGTAACTTTGAAGTGGTCAAGGAATTCGTCTACCTTGGCTCACTGATAACCAGCGACAACAACACCAGCGCTGAGATAAAACGCAGAATCACTCTTGCCAACCGCTGTTTCTTTGGGCTCAAGAGGCAATTGAGAAGTAGAGCCCTCTCTCGGAAAACCAAGGTGACACTATATAAGACCTTGATCATCCCAGTCCTCCTTTACGGTGCAGAGGCTTGGACCTTAGCGAAAGCGGATGAAGATGCCCTTGGTCGTTTCGAGAGGAAAATTCTGCACACTATCTACGGTCCCGTTTGTTCAAACGGTGTATGGAGGAGAAGATATAACGAAGAACTGTACGGGTTGTATAGCGACATCGGCCTGGTACGACGTCTACGGATACAGCGTCTAAGGTGGCTAGGCCGTGTAGAGCGCATGGAAGATACAGCTCCGACCCGAAAAGTCTTCAAATCCACTCCGGAAGGAAGGCGCGGCAGAGGACGGCCGCATCAGCGGTGGCGCACGCAGGTGGAAGGGGACCTCAACCAACTGGGCGTGCGGCACTGGAAACAGCTAGCCAAAGACCGTGCCGGCTGGAGACGCTTGTTGGTTGAGGCTCAGGTTCACCACGGACTGTAGCGCCACCTAAGTAAGTAGTAGCCTTTTGGTACGTCTCGTCGTTTGCTGCATTTTTTTGTTCACACTCGCCATCATACCACGGGTTTCTTATCGGGGGTGGTAGGTAGCCTAAGATGGTTTCGGCTATTTCCTGAATGTTGACATTTATGCTCGACGTAGACATACCGGAGATCCTTTTGCTCAGTTGCTCCCTGTAGACTCTGGAAACCTCCGGCGTGCTCAGGCGTCAAAGGTCGAACCTCCTCATGGTGGTTTGATGCAGCTTTTGAACATTAGACAGTTGAACTCTGAATCTTGCTGCTGCGAGGAGTCAGAGTCAACAATTGCCCCTGAATGTTCGCACATCCAGGATGTTTTACGACTGTCTTGCGTCAATGAGCACATGGTCGATTTGGTTCGCGATTCGACGATCCGAAGATCGCCAAGTTGCTGTGTGGATTCGCTTGGGGGCGAAATTATTAGAATACGTTAATATAAATTGGAAATGGATTGATAGAAGTGCTAGCAAAATCTGACCGGTCATATATGCAATACTCAGGAAAAACATTTCCATAGAATGCCTGAAACTTTCACAACTTTAAGGCGGAATAGTAAATAAAATCCTTAAACGAAATCTCAGGAGTTCTTAAGTCGGGTTCTTACAAATTGTGGCGGCTAAGGGTTAACCTGATTCGAGGACGAATGAAAACATGGTCCATGACAGATATCGAAAGGTAGTCAAACGAAACCGTGGACAAGACACATACAGTGTTAGAATAATGATTAGTTGCTCCTCGGCAGTAGGGAATGACAATCACATGCTTGCCAATAAGCATTTCATAGCACTACCGCACGTAAAACCTCTACATACCTCGGTAGTTCCTGACTTGTTAACGCTAGAGAAGCGGGTACAAAAGCAACATTTTTATCAAAATGGAAAGAACAAAGCGACTGTGAAGGAACGCAGAAATTAATTATATAACTATTGCATACCGCGTCCCATAAATCGTTCACACAAGGGTAGAACTCCATTCTAGCAGTAATAGGGAACGTTGTGTGCACAGCTCCTGCCATGTCTAATGTGTTGCAATGGAGAAGGGCCTAGCTTCCCATTTATGATTTCTCACCATTGCTCCTGTTATACTAGAATAAACAAATCAAACAACAGCGTATTGTTTACATTTTTATCGTCATTCATTTAGGGACACCTTCCTACTGAAATCCATTCAGGGGAAGGCGTGTAATTCAATATGAGATTGTCCAGTTTGTTTGTTCCTGTTTGCTTTATATGCCCTCCCAAACAACAAGCCATTCCGATTCCGTGCATTTCCCATTCATCGAGCAATGAAATATCTTCTCACTCCTCACGAATGCAAGCATTTTACCACCGACAATAGTATCCTTTTCCCCAATGTTTACACTTGTGCCTGGATAGACAGAAAAATATATATGTATATTGTTAAAACTATCAAGCGATGTATCCATTCTCTACTAACAAGGTTAAAAAAGAAAATAAAATCAAATTCATTTTTTTACGTACCCAACTCGGGTGCAGCCATAATACCCACATGCTGCGCCATTGTCCACGGAAGCATAATATTAGCACAACAGTCTTTTAGGATCTTGTCAAGGCATTTTACCTTGACTGAAATTGTTAAGATCGTTATTTATGTTTACTTTTCCCTGAGCAGTTCAATAGAAATACATCTCGAAGGAATTTCTTGCATCGAAAATATTTCACGTTCCCTTGCCAGCGAACGAAATCTATAAAGGTCGAAAGGATGTGTACTTTGCTGAAATATCCTTTTCGAATTGCGCAAATAAATTGATTTTTGATCGTTTTCGATCCTTACTCTATTGTACTCCAAACTCAGTATTTACTCTGACCGCAAGAACATGCAATCTGGACAATAGCTAAAAATCCATCCAACATGTAACGTGCATTCTCCGAAGAATGGGAACGTAGATAAAGTAGTAAGAACTCAAAGTTAACAAGAATTTCGCAAAGAAGGTAGATTCAATGAAAAATTAAAAAAAAAAATAAAAAACTGAAGAATACATAAATACAAGATAAGCGTTTGTGCAATATTTTAAATCTAAGGAGATTAAGGACTCGCTCTACGTGATTATTATTTACTAGGGACGAATGCATTCAGGTTTTTCTGGATTCCATAAGATACCTACAAGTTGAATACCGAATTCCCCGTTTGGGACTACATTGATCGAGGATTACGAAATAGGAAATAAAATTCTGACACGTAAGGGATGGAGTTAATGTATTTTAGTTCCCTTTAGTAAACCCTTTCCTTAACAGTGGCCGACTGACTGATCATCTCAGTCTCGGAGGAGTAGGGGTGATATTACGTGAATAAATGCAATCCTCCAACCAAGGATTAACGAAAAAAAAAAAAATGATGTGTCTGTGGAAATGCTATAGAAACGTGCAAATGATTTTTTCCCTAAAAGGACTGCAATCGAGTTGTTTGGGATGAAATCACATACAGGTATAAAATGATCGTCCTTTGTGAAGGAAGGGTTTTCCGTATGTTTGCCTATCTGTCATCATTCTTTAAAATGTTTTGTGGGTTTGTAATCCCTAGAGAAGTAGATTTTTCTGCTAATTCTCTAGGGATATTTGGGAAGGGGTATGTGTCTAGATCAAGATAGGCGGTCGTTATCATGCCTCTGTCATTTTCCTTGCGATTTTTAGCATTCGATGAAAGTAGTGAGCACGTTCAAATGTATGAAGAAGCATGTGAGTGTACGAATAGATCACTTGATTCACGCTGTAATTGGTCGCAGCGACCTTTGTTGTTAAATCATGTCATAAGTGAAGTGGTGGTAAGGAATAAAAAAAGTTTTTTTTTTTTTTGTAATGCAATTCGAGTGGTGGGAACACAATTTTTGCGAAGATTTTCTGCCTGGCCAGATTGCGTATTGCACTTGAAAAATATCTTGAATAAATCGAAATCTAATGAAAGGAATTTGAGGACGTTTAAGGGAAAAAAGTTAAATGGACAGAAATAATAAGGTACGGAACTCAAAGTGTTCAATCTGGGAAGCCATCCACTTAGGCATGAGTGATTCGATCTTGAAATAAAGAAAATAGCATTCGAGGAGCTTATTTGCAGCTGGAAGCCATAACGTACTCGTACATGCATACATACATATGTATGTATCTATACACATAAATACATACATAGATATGTGTATGTATCCCAAGCTTTTTTTAATAGATTGAATGTTTGAATTTTAAGCTTTCACAGGTTGAAATACTTGAAGAAATGTTAATAACTATCCACTATGTCCACTATATCTGCGTTTTTAGATACATTATTATGTGCATTATTTAGGCTTTCTCTCATGCCCCTACAGAATCAGAAGATATTCAGGAATAGGAGAAGCCGACGAATACTAGTTTTAAGCTTCTGAGAGCTGTGACGCCTGGGTTTTGAGTCCTGTTCCAAATGTGCAGTGGGGCTTTGGATACACCAGATCAGAATTGAGAGTTGTACTCCAGTTTGGGACAAATAAATGCCTTATTTAATGTAGTCAAGTTAATTTTGTGCGGCGCTGGTCATTCCAACGAAGGTTGTCACTAATATACATACATACATACATATAAGGAGGAAAGTCTTCATATTTTTTTATGCAAGTATCATTCATGAATAGTGGTTGGGTCTTGCAGAGGCCAGCATTGTGTTTGAAAGGCATTTCATATTTAATTATGGAATCTGAATTGGAATTTAATAAGTTAATAACAGCGAGCGCTATAGGTCGATGATTACCAATCTCTTTTGGCCTGGAGAGAATATAAACGAACATATACGACCCAAACCTCCTGCACTCCGTCCAGGTTGTGTAACAGACATCATATGAGTATGACTCTTGAACCTGTGCGAACAATAAAAAGGAAAAAAAAATATAGACACCAACGACATGTGGTTTCAATAGGTCGGCGCTTTACCACACAGCTCACGCTACATTGCAATTTCTGCACGAGCGACTCGAGGGCAAGCACTGCAAATATTTATATTTCAAACACCACCCAGTACCCAGCAAGTGTGTCATTCGACACACTTTAAGAATAACTGTGTCACTTAACACGTTCGATCTTTGAAATTGAGGCATTTATCCGTATTAAGACTATCACACGTTCCATTGCATGTCATGAATAAAAACTCTTAGGTTTGTTGCAACGACACTTTTTTTTTTGGTTGCGTTACACCCCATGAAGGTCCAGAGCCAAGCTTCTCTTAATCACCCATGTTGTGTATGAATTATATTTCATACAGGTCAAAGAGACCAACAGTTTAACGCCGATTCCGAACGGCGTGCGCCTGAGTCGAGAAGCTTTCTCATAGCAAGTATACTACGGGGGGTTTTGCCAGTACCCCGTCGAAGAGGGACGACGTGAAATAAACTTTCGATGGCGTTGGCGAACTCGCTCATTAAGCTTCAAAGTCCAAAACACTAACCACTGCGCAACCGCGCCCTCTGGACTGCTTAGATTAAATTAATCATAATTTGCTCCTAAGGAACGAGACTAGGCCAACGTCCTTAAGTGGAAACTGTTCTATCTACGAGGTATGGCAATTAAGTTCCATGAATTAAGTCATAACTCGCAATCTGGTACCGTTGCGTCTTTCATCAATATCTGCCTAGACAAGGGGACCCCTTGTTTCAGTTTTCATCCAAAACTAAAGTCCACATCAAGATTTGTTAGTGTGTATGCGTATTTTTCGAAAAAAAAATTCTTTAGTGGCATCCTAAGAACGAGTGACTCATATTACAAGCAACGTGTTATGATTCAATTCAATGAAGATGAGTGTGTGTTGAAAAGACGGGTGTTTGAATCTCGTACCGTGGTATGGTTCATCGAAAATATATTTCTGCCGAGCAGACAGTAACTGGACAGTTCTATGTTGGCGTCCGGAAGAGGCTGCGAGCACGCGTTTTCTGTGTGCGACTCGAGCTAGCAAAAAAGGGCTGGATCTTACATAATGACAATGCTCCTGCCCATTCCTCGTCTATTGTGCAAGAGTTTTTGACAAAAAAAAAAAATTCCAAAGTCGCCGCATCTACCCGATAATGCCCCCTGCGATTTTTTTTTACTCCGCAAGATGAAGTCACACCTCGTGGACGAGGGAGCGAGCAAACGGAGCAAAGAAGCTTGTCGCGTTTAACAAGGCAAACGACAGCTTCAACCACTGTCCCTGCTCGACCTAATTTAACACACAGTCTCCAGCCTGGCCTCTTCTGGATAGTTGCCCGGCATCCGTCGGATAGTGAACCAATGTGTGCAGCGACCCGACCCCTGCTTAGGTGTAACATCCCCATCACGGAAAAAACAAATTGTTGCCCCATCACAATCCGCATTTTTGTGTTTTACTTTTTTTAGCGACTCGCTCAGGTTCAAGAGTTTTTTTCGTATTCTCTTATGATGTGTTACACACACAATCTAAACGGAGTGCAGTGGTTTGGGTCGTTGATGTTCGTTCACTACTCTCAGGGGTTGTTGTCCTAGACCTAGATAGGACGAGAGCCGACCAAATTCCACGTTGGTTATAGTCCGTAGTAGTTCGTTCGAGCACTTTGGTATTGCAAACGCAGAGGATGAATATCGGTTGACCATATACTGTGAGTGATATGCCTGCAGCAGTACGTCTGGTCACTTTACATTCACAACTGCGTTGCATACTTTTTGTCCGTATAGGAATTACTTTTTCTTGGCTATGAAGCGAATTTGAACCATAAACCTTCCGCTCGGCGGTCGATGATTTAACCACTGCACCACGGCCACCCCCAATATACTGTGAGTGTCATGCCTGCAGCAGTACGTCTGGTCACTTTCTATTCACAACTGCGTGGCATACCGTTTGTCCGTACAGGAATTACTTTTTCTTGGCTATGAAGCGAATTTGAACCTAAAACCTTCCCCTCAGTGGTCGATGTTGTTAGCCACTGCACCACGACCACCCCACACCAATCCGCATCAAAGCTAAATTCGGGAACATTAGCTTAATATGCGTTCACGCTCCAACCGAAGAGAAGGAAGATCGACTTAAAGAGCACTTCTACGATCCCCTAGACAAAACCTATGCCCAAAATCCCAGCTATGATATAAAAATGTTAATAGGAGGTTTTAATGCGAAACTGCGCAAAGAGGGCATATTTGAGTCGATCACGGGGAAATATAGCCTGCACGACACCATGTACGAAAACGATCATCGGCTACTTGACTTCCTGGCGGTGCGTAATCTCCTTCTATCTAGCACACGATTCCCGCATCTCAACATCCATAAAGGAACCTGATGATCGCCTGATCAATAGACCATCAACCAGATTGAATACGTTGCGATCGACGCCAGACACCCCTCCAGCATCGTAGATGTACGATCCTTCCGAGGATCCAACATCGACTCAGAACACTACCCAATTGTAGCCAAGGTACGAATGAGGATATCAAGGATGCCACGGAGTCGAGCTAGACAACGAACGTTTGACGTCGGAAAGTTACACTCACAGGGGACCGCTAGGATCTTTGCCGATCGAGTTTTCTTCAATCTCTCGCAAAATCCAATGATACCGGCATAATTCAAAGAACAACAATGGGAGCATTTGCCAGTGTGCATCTGGGACGCTTCCTCTGATGCACTGGGTTATAAACCGCCGCTAGCTAAAAACCCCTGTTTTGATGGGCAATGTGAGCAAGCCCATGTAGCGAAGCAAACTGCCTACAAAACCGTGCTACACAGACGGACGAGAACTCGTGAACATTATGATCAGAAAACGAGAGTGGAACACACGCTGTCTAAGGAAGAAAAAATGAGAGAATGGAAGGCGTGAAGTGGAGGAGATGGAAAGATGGTACCACAGAAATGACACTCGCAAGATTTACGAAAAGTAAAACGGTCATGCCAGGGCTATAGAGCCAAAGCAGAAGCCTAGTAGTAGAATCACTGTCGACGCTGAGAATATGGAAAGAACACTTCCGTAGACTGTTTAACAGCAGTGATTCACAACTGACGAAGATGTGAGAGAATTCTGTCCACCCGACCTAGATGAAACTAAGCTAGGAATTTCCAAGCTTAAAACTAATAAAGCAGCGGGCGCGGACAGCTTGTCTGCTAAACTATTTAAAGCGGCTTGAGATGAGCAGGTAGGGCGCTCCCTCAAGTTAACTCATCACGGCAGTATAGTTCTCCATACTGTCGAAGAGGTTGTAACCATGGTTCTGAACGAGGAAAATTCGGAGCATTATCAAGGGCGAACCGTGTGAGCAAGATTGGAATGATTGTGTAGAGTTAGAGAGGGACTATAGTAAAGGTCAATAATAAAACTATGCGACAAACTTAATTTGTTTGCTTTTTGTTGACAATTTTCTGGAGCCTAATTGCTTGATCAGATAATGCTTTCTTTAACAACGATAACCGAAGTGTCCGTAAAATGGCTGGTAACCGATGTTGGCTCCCGACCTGTTGCCTTTAGTTATGCCTACCTATGTACATACGTATGTATAACTCGCAAAGATTGTTCCCTTTGCAGTCTTCCATTAAAGGCGGATTATGCGTTTTATGTCTGTAATATGTCCGTTTACTAGCCCATGCAGGTACCCCAACACACTTGAAGCACCTTTAGTGTGGTAACATCCGCCTTAAAGTAGTCTAAAGTTTTGCTTAACTAGTCGGCCGCATCCGATTTGTTAAGGGACTAGATATGTACATACATACATACATACATACATATGTACTCGTACTTCAGGTTGACAACAGAAACTCATCAACTTCGATCATAAACGTCCGTGTCAGAAGCTGTTGGCTGTGTCCTAAGATAACAGATCCTTACTAGCATAAGAAAGAAAAGTCATTGAATGCCGGTCCTTATCAATGCTAATCTTATAGCTCTGTCAATGCCAAAATTCTACAAATCAATTTAAATATTAGCATGACATAGAAAAATCCAATGACAATATCAAAATTTATATGTACATACATACATACATATGTAGATTATCTAAAGTCTATATGCCAGCTACGACTAGGGCCCCTTCCCCTCACAATAAGAATGCGGAACTTCTCTTTCGACAGAGTCGCGTGGACTAAGCGTGGCATGAACCATTCCAACAATGAAATCAACTATTTGAATGCAACGTGAGATTTAATAAAAATCCCCTACCGTCTTGTCGACACAAAGGACCTCTCCGCAACACATTCGCTCACACTGGCGCACACTTAGGTGCGATAGAGAAAACCTATTCCCTCGCCATCTCTCTATCAATAGCGTAGAACAAAAGCATTGTCATTCAAACTCACCCTCTAAGGGCAACTTTCATCTACCTACGACAACGACAACAACAACTACCAGAGCTATGGCTTTATTCAATAGTATGAAATAACGTTAATACCAGTCAAAGGACTCTACATGAATTAATCCTCCATGAGCCGTACTTATCAAATGAATTGAATTTAGTCTCAAAGTGGTCCCCTTGCGCCTCAAACACGTACCAAAACGGGCAAACGCACACCAACTTCGATGAAAATCGAAAAAACAACAACAAAAAAAACATCGATGCGGACAGGATAAATGGAAAACGCGCGAATCGAGTTGCCCTCGAAAAATGTCCTGGGGTTGTGTTCCGAAAAACATCTGCCCATACCATACCAACACATTAGTCTTATCCCAGATATTGTAAACAACCCACCATGTTATACGATTCCTTCACACACATTCATAGCGGACAAAATCCAAAGATTTTTGTTTTTTGGTTTCCAAGGCCCTCAATGCTCCTTTTTGCTATTATTCCGTATCATTAAATTGTGTTCCCGAATCTGTCCCGAGCGAGGGACGACGATTAATAACATTTAGAAAATGGTGCTCTGCTCACTACATACCTATACGCATACAGATCTTAGTCCTGATGTATTGTCCTTCACCCTAGTCCCTACTATTTACCTTTCAGATTTAATCAAAGCTTATCCACAGTAGGCAAGCGTACACTGGGAAATACTGTCTGCTCTCGTGTTGGTGCTGGAATAACAATCGCTATTCCTTTTTAGTGTGGGGGAATATCCATCCTCTAATCAACGGGTTGTCGATGAGTGTAGCGAAAAAAAAAACAGGACTTGCGCGATAGTATTTGCATGGCCTCTCAATTTATGTAAAAATTGCAGAGTGCAGCGCGCACAAAGGAAAAATAAGGCTCAAGGACATTTCGGAAACCGTCAACTATGTCTGGAGTTTTAATTAATTATCAGGAATTACCCTAATCACAGGTGTTGTGCTTATTCGAGTATGATCCTTTTGAAAAACTGTAGATCCTATCAATTGTTGCTCAACCCAGTGAATGCGACACTAATTTTTAAGCAAACCGGTTTTTATTGTCTAGGAATGCAGTAACCCCTCTGTTTCAGTCACAGTTGCAGGCACGAATGTGGTGCAGAGATGGGAGTTTTTAGTCATTTTATGGTCAGCATGATCTGAAAGGGAAACTGCCGAGAGCGATCGATTATCCACGGAAGTACAGCCTGCTGTATAAGCTTAACGCAATTATAGAATCACACAAAGCCAGCGAATGATAATAGGGATAATAGATATTCCAGACTAAGTTAAAACAAACAGGGTTTAAAGTGTTCACATGTACAGTATCAGGTTCAGATTTCAGTGTTGTTTTGTCCTCAGCGCCACCTTGTAGATGGCAGCTGAACTACACTACATATGATACTGATTGAGGAACCGCCGAGGAATACTCTACTATCGACACTGTTCCAGCCAAAACGACTAGAATTAAACCACTGCATATGTCTTCTTCTTTGGTGGCGTTACAGCCCATGAAGGACCAGAGCCAAGCTTCTCTCAATCATCCATGTTGTGTGTGATTTATTTTCCACACAGGTGAAAGAGACCCACAGTTTAATGCCGATTCCGAACGGCGTGAGACGAGAAGCTTTCTCATGCCAAGTTTACTACGGGGGGTTTGCCAATACGCTGAGGAGGAACGTAGCGAAATAAACATTCGATGGCGTTGGTGTTATCGGGATCCGAACTCGCTCATCGTGCGCCAGAGTCCAACACACCAACCACTGCGCCCTCGGTAGCTGCCGATTAGTGCGGTGCAAAATGGCCTTAAACGTTCACACAATACGCTGGACATGATCTTGTATGCGACATTGAGCAGGGATATGCCTCAATAGTTCTTTCAAGAAGTAGGATCGCCTTTTTTGTGGATGGGGCCCTACCTACCTGCCCTCGGTAGGTAGCTGGTAGATAATTCGTAGCCTTCACGAGGGGGAGTGTACACCCAAGCCAGATAGCCCTTTGTGTTGCTACGAGGGGGACAACTTCGTCTTACAAAATTAAGAAGATCAGTTATCCTTATCCGCTGAACGTCAGTCAGATCATTAAGGAACTAGGATCCTATAGGTTTCCTGCTTTGACAGAGAGCCGGTTAGGCGCAGAGCAGATGTTGAATGGATTCAACCTCCCCTCTGCCTTTACAGTTCCTGCAGAAGTCATTCGAAATTTGCCCTAATGTTTGTGCATAACTGCCAAGAAGACAGTGACCAGTGTTGACATCAAACATTTTGTTACTATCGGTTCGTTTCAGGGAGATAAGTTCCATGGTTCGCTGTCGGTCAAGTCGTGACCAGATTTGCCTGGTGGTATGCTATGTTTGTTCGTTGCGTCGTTCCTTGTCTGGCGAGCATATCAGCATGTACCCATGAGAGGTGTATGCCATCTCATTAAGAGAGAGACGGCAGTTGATCCTCGCCTTGGGTGTACAGGCATAAGACTCTAGCGATTTCGATTACAGGACAGCTTTGTTGTTACTGAAGATTCGAATATCTTTGAAAGATATCTTGTTCCACCTTAGCCAAGGCAGGACTTCCTATATTGCTAGCAGCTCCGCCTAGAAACCCCTGCAGTAGTCTGGTAGTTTTAGGGCATGACTTAGTTTTGATTGTGTATAAAGGACTCCGCTGCCTACCCCGTACTTGGTTTCTGACAAATCTGTGTAAAACTCCACGCAGCCCCTGCGGGGTCGCGCTTGTCGGGACTATTTCTGCCTTTCTAGGTATGTTGTTTTTAACTGACCCCAAACTCCAGCGATGAGGCCGATTTTTGGACGAATGGGTACGTCAGCAAACAAAATCGCCGAATTGGGGACGATACCAATCCACATGAAACCCAAGAGCGTCAAATGTATGTATGTATGTATGTTGGCGTTACAGTCCATGAAGAACCTGAGCCGAGCTTCTCTCAATCACCCATGTTGTGTGTGATTTAATTTTCCCATAGGTGAAAGGGACCTACAGTTTATTGCCGGTTCCGAACGGCTAATTTCGAGAAGCTTTTCATGACAATTTTACTACAGGGGGTTTTTTGTCAGAACCCCGCTGAGGAGAAACACCGTGAAAAACACGTTCGATGACATGGCTGTGTCGGGATTCGATCCCGTGTCATCGGCGTCAGAGGCCAACACACTACCCACTGCGCCACGGTGCTCTCAAATGCATCCCCGAAAAGTCACTATTTGGTGTGGATTTTCGTTTGGCGGCGTTATCGGTCCATATTTTTTTGAAAACGACGCACGTTGGCCTCCTGGCCACCGTCAACAGCGAGCGCTATAGGTCGGTGATTACTAACTTCTCTTGGGCTGAATTGGATGATTTGGACACCAACGATATGTGGTTTCGACAGGGGTGGCCGTGGTGCAGTGGTTAACATCATCGACCGCCGAGCGGAAGGTTTATGGTTCAAATTCGCTTCATAGCCAAGAAAAAGTAATTCCTATACGGACAAAAAGTATGCAACGCAGTTGTGAATGGAAAGTGACCAGACGTACTGCTGCAGGCATAACACTCACAGTATATGGTCAACCGAAATTCATCCTCTGCGTATGCAATACTCAAGTGCTTGAACGAATTACTACGGACTATATCCAACGCGGACTTTGGCCGGCTCTCGTCCTATCTAGGTCTAGGACAAACCACCCCTGAGAGTAGTGAACGAACATCAACGACCCCAACCACTGCACTCCGTTCAGGTTGTGTGTGTGAACACATCATAAGAGAATATAAAAACTCTTGAACCTGCGCGAGTTCAAGAGGAAGGCGCCAGGTGCAACATAGCTCACGCTAGAAATTCTGCACGAGTGATTCAAGGACATGGTCATCTCAAGTGGAGGTGATGTGAACTTGCTACCGAGATCGTCGTGCGATTTTACCCTGTTAGACTTTTTCTTATGGGAGCCACAAACCACAGCTGCCCTCAAAGGCAACATATGTAACCCATGCAATCGGTCAAATTCTGCCTGATTAAGCGCCGGAGTCATGGGACATTTCGGATGCGCGCCACCCAGACAAGCCACGGCGGACATTTAAACGATGTTATATTTCATGCATAATGGCATCAATAGGCGAATTAAAAACAGCGATGGTATCTCACACACACTTTGATTGCATTGAATTTGGTTATAGGAAGGGCTTAATGAAAGATTCTGGAATTTCATAATTTTGATAGAAAGTTTAATTAGTGCACATAAGTACCAATTACTGGGGCAACTGCTGCGCAAGCACACTTCACCTAGGACAAGTACCCACTTATATTTATGTGTGTACGAATGTACGTTCCGGAATAAAAGGAGAAGAAAAATCTATTCTCTAGTCACAACCTAATTCATTCCCTGTGCCACTTGAATCCTCGTCTCACCATCATCGCTTAAAAATGTTTGATCCGGGAGTTATTCCAACTGTTGTAGAGCTACCGTCGTCGTACCGTGAGTTATGGGCACACATGGCGCGGAAAATATTTTCTATTACCATCCAGCACTCGTGTATTTCGTCAAGGATATTAGGAATGTTAGTTTTGATTTTTAAATTTATGAATGAACAAACGTCTACAGACTGTTAGAGAGTTAGAGAATCGTCTCGGCGATTGATTAGTAACTAGGCACTCTTCTCACACGAGGGTCATCGGGTTCCACTGGCAAGTGTTACACATGTGGATCGTGTTTGTTTGCCTAACTGTTGTGCATGGATGTCACACATTGTCGATGGGAAACAGGATGCACTTTAAAATGCTTCTTGGAACGAATGTGTCATGGCGCACACGTATGTATGTACATAGTTTGAATTTGTTCAGGAATTAATAAATCACTAAGGGTGTCAGGCTTGAAACAGAAGACGGGAATAATCTCATCTTTTTGACTTAATGAGTGTCATAAAACGTTGCACGAATTCTTGCGTTGTTTTTTTATATCTTAATAAGGACTGAATAGAAGCAGTAACATGTGCCCACAAGTGTAATAAACAGGAGTACGGTTTCGAAATACTGCCCAGGACTAATTGTTCGAGTGCCGCGTTTCACCAGTAGACTAATATCGACTATAGCATCAGCCAAGTCATTGCATTGTCACGGGCGCACCTACTCAATTTTTAAAAGCAAAACGATTGCAGATCATGCCAGGGACCCACCTACATATGTATGTACATGCTCTATTGAATCAGCTGCCTATTTACACATCCAGGGCCCTGTATTTCAATTGTAATCAAATCCACCCCCATCAAATTAGTTCCATATATGCTGATTACCTACGTATGTAGGTATTCAATTTACATCAAGGGGGTACCTCAAGTACCCTTAATTATGTACGTGACTACACACCACAGCTGCAATGCAATATCCTTGATTCCCCATGCAAATGCGCTCGCGTACCCGCTCGTAGGTGATGTTTAGAAAATAATAGAATTGTCAACACCACAACCGATCATGGGCAGAACAGGCCCGGCTATAACACGCGCGAATACGATCAGTGATCCTGATTTCTGATTCCTGATTCTTATTCCACCCCTATAACTTTGTCGGTGACATTGATTGAGCAAGTTCCCGTGTAGTTCGGCATGTGACTAATGGTTTTTTTGTTATGCATTCGTCCCTTTTGCGTTTGCATATTCACTTTTCCTGTCATGCAAGAGTACGAGTACGTGTAAGAGGCAAGAAGTAATGTCATGTGTCAGCAGGAGGGATAGAATCATTTTGACAGTTGAATGTAGGGACGTAAACGTTCCACCATAATTAAATGCAAAATAGTTTCGTTCAGGTTTTATGTTTTTTTTCTTTTCATTTTGCAATCATTGCTATTTGGGCTTTTGTATCGTGGTGTCCTGGAAAGGGGATGTTTGTTTATGTATCGAAACCTGTCCTGTTCGAGGAACGACTGTTGCTGGCATATGACAGAGCGGTTTCGAATACGAATTAAAGGGTAAAGTTACGAATATTCTTATTCTATAGAATCAATTGAGGATCCTCCCCAAATCGTTGTGATGTACAGAAACAAGTTTGGCATTAGAAAAAAATGGAGAAGCAGCAGTCGGTTGGGATTTAACTCGTTCATTTTCAGGGCCCTAGAAATTAACGAAAAAATATGTACAGGTACCACATACATATATGTATGTACTTAACGAAATATGGCCAGTTTTTGCATCTCAGTTTGATCCTTAACGCTAGACTGTGTGCTTTCTGGCCTATATGAATCTCCTCCTCCACTCTCCGCTTACACAAACGGGGCCAAAGATTGCACGCAGAATTTTCCTCTCGAAAGGCTCAAGAGCCTCTTCATCCGCTTTTGATAAAGTCGCCTCAGCGCCGTAGAGAAGGACCGGGATGATAAAGGTTAGTTTTTCGAGGGAGGGCCTTACTACTCAGTTGCCTCTTGAGCCCAAAGAAGCAGCAGTTGGCAAGAGTTATTCTGCGTTTTATCTCACCGCTTTTGTCATTCCTGCTTCTCACTATGGAGACAAGGTAGACGAAGTCCTTGGCTGCCGAAGGTGACGTCCTGGCCAAGACGTCGGTGTTGCGCGTCTTTCTTTGATGACAGCATATATTTGGTCTTGTCCCTATTTACCCTTAGACCCACTTGAGCCGCTTCTGCTTCAATGCTTGCGAGAGCCTCATTGACGTCTCGCTTCGTCCGTCCAATAACGTCAATGTCATCTGCGTAGGCAAGCAATTGTGTAGACTTGAAGTAGGTCGTACCTCTTGTATTGAATGATGTTAAAGGAATCACATGACAGTGCGTCCCCTGTGTAAAACCTTTTTTAACATCGAAGGTCTCGGTTAGTTCACCTCCGACCTTAATGGAGCAGCGAGAATTCTCCATAGTCATCCTACACAGTCTAGCGAATTTGGCAGGAATGTTAAAACATGACATGGCTCTGTATAGCTCGTCTCTATAAACGCTGTCATATGCGGCTTTAAGGTCGACAAAAGATCTCCAAGATCTGCCGTAGTGTAAATATTTGGTCTATCGTGGATTTTCCTGGTCTGAATCAACACTGGTGGGAACCTATCAGATTGTCCACGAATGGTTTCAGGCGCTTACACAGTACGGCAGAGAAGATCTTGTACGCAATATTCAATAGACTGAACCCTCTGTAATTGGCGCAGTCGTAGGGGTCTCCTTTCTCGTGGACCGGGCAAACGATGCTGAAATTCCATATCTTGCAGATGAGTTCCTGACCAGCTCATCGCCAGCTGCTTTAAACAGTTCCGCAGGGAGTCCGTCTGCTCCAGCAGCTTTATAAGACTTTAGTTTCGATATCGCTATCTTAACATCGTTTAGGTCGGGTGGACGGGATTCTCTTTCGTTTTAGTCCATTGTGAACGGTTCGTTCTGCCTGGCGGCGGCATTTTGACTATCATCGCCGTTATACAGTGTGCAGAAGTGGTCGTTCCACAATCTCAGCATCGACTGTGACTCCATTACTAATTGTCCGTGCTCATCCCCGCAGGCAGGCATTGGCATTTTCGCGCTTCTCGTGGCCCCTCTTTTTTTCTTCTCAGAAGCGCATGATCCTCTCTCCTTTTCTGTTTATAGAGCTCGCGGGCAGCTCTCATTCGTCGATGCAGTGTAGCCATGTATTCATTCTGTTTCTCTACATAGGCCTGTCTGCATTCGTCATCAAACAAGGGGTTTCTCGGAGGTAGTGGCTGGAAACCGAGTACATCTGAGATGACCTCTCGGGACTTGAGAGAGCTTGAAGGAGACTTGATCGGCGAAGGTCCTGGCGGTCTTCTGCGATTGCAGCTTTCCGACTTTAAATTTTAGTGTTTTTCTCAACTCCGTTGATTCCGAGAAATTTACATCCGTTCCTTAGCTGCAACAAGGTAATGATCCGAGTCGATGTTGGCTCCTCGAAAGGTTCGGACATCTTGGATGCTAGAGGAGGGTCTGCCGTCGGTCGCGATTACCTTGTCTTCATACCGGAGGTTCGGTCTTTCACTTATTCTCGAACCAGGAGGCTCAGGGTTGAAGACGCTCTTGGCTTGAGCGTTGGCGTTCATGCCATAGACGAATCTTTGCCTTCCGGTCTATAGCAACATCTTTGTACCAAGGGTTGTTACTTTCTACCAAACATGCCTATTTCAAACAAGAGCCTCTACAAGTACATATCGGACATCACTGAGTTCATATATCCTACATATGTACATATGTATGTACGCATAACACATCTGTCTTAAGAAGCTTATTATTTTACTTAAAATGCATACAATTTAGCAAAGGTGTTGCTTTTCAAATTTCCTATCCTCCACAGTTTGGAAACAGGCTGTGGTGGATTTTAAGAAAAATTGTCTAAAAACCACGATCTACTTTACTGCCTTAGGAAAGGGACAAATAAGATTCACGCCTACTGATCTGCCTCCGGGCTTGGTTTTAGCCCAGTATTTACACACGTGCATATGCATGTAAATATGTATGGACACACATATGTGCATATGTACAACATGCTATGCCAGACCAACTTGAATGCTTTGCTACAAAACCGGCATTCTAAATTGTGCCTTCCATCTTTATGGCTATACATACCTGCTCTTGAAATATGTAACAATTGAGCAATTAGGTATAAAATATTAAATTCATACGTACATACATAGGTATGTATGTATGTAGGCATTGTAGGACACTATTCACCGTCATGGGTATGGATATAACCCCTAAATACATATATGTACGTAGATCAACGAACTTTAAACTTCCTGGTAAGAGCAACGTTGCACACATACCGATCGCTGAAAGGTAAATACATAAATAAGTATGTAAGTCAATTTGCATTTTATCTCTTAAAATATACATACATAGCTCTTGTCTATACATAACTTCAATAAAAGGTACAATTTTGTGACTCATTTTCCACTTCCAAGGATACTTAACGAACTTTTATAAACACGATCAAGTTCTTGTGTTTTTGTTTACCTGGAGATACCCACATACCAAACGTATTTTTAGGATTCATATACATAGCTCGAGCACATATTCCTGTGTTTGTCTTCTATCTTCAGTTTTTGCCTTTTTACGTAACGATCTTTTCTGTCAGGAATATTGTGCTACTGGATACAGTCATGGATGAGGTATATAGGCGCACACACTCACAGTGAATACGGGCCACATCAAAGGGAAGGACTTATGAGGCTCTGTCCTGCTGCCACACGGTACAAATTCCACAAGGAAAGTCAGTGTAGAAAATACTTCCGACGTGTGACGTATCATAGGGTACATAGTGTACTGTTCGGTAGATGTACTCCAGGACACTCAGCCCATAGAGCTATTGAGTTGTTTTATCGATCATCATTTGATTTCGAGCAACTGACTAAAAGCCAAAAATCCTACTAAGACGTTAGCGAACAGTTATCTAGGTTGAAGTAAAGATCCTGCCTGCATTTCCGACTGCCGATCCTGTCGCAATACACCCTATGTTCTGTCCGTTGATTTCTTGTGCTCAGAACAAAACCTACATAATGAATACCAACCCCTATTTTATCTGTATATGTGATCAGATGTTAGATTTCCCACCGCAAGGATCCAACTGACATATTCCCTCTCTCATACACATGCACACATACACACACGGGTGTACTAGTAATCACGAAAACAAAAATCGAGAAGGGAAAAAAGTGGTTTCCCTTGACAATGGGGTGGTAACTGACAGCACGAATAGCCATTAAGTTCAATGCGACTGCGTTCAAGCCAGCGGCATAAGGGATGAAGAGTCAACCGATGCATGCATGTACATATGTAGATTAATATCCTTACAGCGACTGTTTGTGTGTATTGGTGCGATACGTCGGTTGCACCTTTTTGAATTTTTATTTTTCCGTCCATTTCTCCACATTATCGTTCGTCGCCCCATGACATTACGGTGCAAGACATCGGGCACGCGACACAGATACCAAGCAGCTGTCCTCCAGCCAGGACATTCGAATAAGAGACACTCTGTCGGGACGATATTTTGTGTGAACAGTGTTGTGTTGTAACCGATCAATTCCAATTTCTGTCTAGATTACCGGGGGACAAAAAACGAAATAAAGTGTTTTAATAATTTTGTTCTTAAATAATTGAAAACTAAAGGGCAATGGCCACGATCGGCATTATGTCCTACGGTATGCCGCCTAATCTAAAACAAAAAAACACATTCAACAAAATTACCATAACGACAAGTAACAACAGCAGCAATATCGGTATTCTCAGTGACAATTCGAGCAATAAACTTGTGATCAATAGCAATACGATCGTTAAGAAAATCAAAGATTTTGGCATGATCGGCAGTGTAAACAAGAGTGGATCGGTTACGATGAGAAAAAAACAAAAACTTGTGCCGCTCATAGAGTCCCACAGTGCGAATGTTTCACATGGCACAGTTGATGAAAATCTCTCCTTATCTCAGCCTCCTGCTAAAAAGCTTAAGGTAAGCAACAACACAATCGGATCTGAGCATCCCAATTCTGTGCAGATTATAACCGATTCGATCAATCTACCGGGCAGAAAGGGATTGCCCGCTCCACAAGCCGTTGCTCGTCGTAATGCCAGAGAGCGCAATCGCGTAAAGCAAGTAAATAATGGTTTTGCTGCACTACGCCAGCATATTCCTGAAGAGATTGCGAAAGCATTCGAAGCCGCGAGCGGTCATAATCGAGGAACTACTAAAAAACTGAGCAAAGTCGAGACCCTTCGTATGGCAGTTGAGTACATTCGTGGATTGGAGAAGCTCCTCGGCTATGAAATACCACCCGTATCGCCACTATCTGCAGATGAAAGTGGTTTCTCTGTGATAAAAGACGAATTTGGACCAAGCTCACCGATCAATGATAACATTGATCAATTCGACGATAGCAATGTCGGTGATCAGGACCTTTCGCAAATAACTGATAGTTTACCCAATATCACAACCTTTAACGGATTGCAATATATTCGAATCCCCGGAACTAATACCTATCAACTTCTGACGGCTGACATTTTTGGCAACGAGGAAAACTTCAGCCCGTTGCTCGATAACAATTGCTATACCAACGAGGACGACCTAGTCGATGAGGATATTCCCGTTTCAATGCTAGCAGTTATCACACCTGCATCAACTCCGTCTGAAACCATACCACCTACATCAATGCCAACCGTGACGGCGCCCCTATCACCGTCGACCATTCTATCACCTGCGACCGGTGGCAATTTATTACAACAGTCGCGTGCCAACAATGATCAGTACATGATGCAGCCACAATACCAACCTATACACGATGCCCCCCATCATGGTAGTTTGGCGCGTGTTAAAATCGAACCCTCCGACGTCGTCTATAATCTAAGGGAACAGCAACAACAACATCAACAGCAATTACTAGGAAACTCATCGCCCCATCTTGATAACAGCGGACAAGGTTTTTACATCACAACCTCATCAGGCGAGAACAGTAACGAGGAGCATAGTTTATACGAGGGTGTCGTGCGCTTGAAGAAGGAGCTCGACGATGTTATTTTGGATAATTCCACAGCCGTTCTATCCGACGAGAGCATGATGGACGCCATTGATTGGTGGGAAGCGAACACGCCAAAAAGCGATAGTGGAGTCATCATCTAAATCGTGTTTTATTAGTTAAATTGATTATTTATTTAAAGATACAAAAAGTATCCACAGATTAAGGTGAAGAAATTCAATAAAACTGTTTCTAGTTCTAAGTGAATCAAATCATTATTTATATTTCCCGATAATTATAGAAAATATAGAAACGCTTAAAATATCTAATTTAATCATAAATTAATTTATACAAACAAACGTATTTATTTGAATTTGTTTTCGTTTTTTTTTTGTAAATATTTAAAAGTAGCTCTAATTGAAACAAAAGCAAAACAAACAAACCAACAAACTTAAGGCATGACAATGGATAAATCAATAAAGACTAATTTATACTACGTATACACACACTTACATTTAAGTTGAATCACTTTTATTTATGCGTTATTCTCTTAAGTTGTACATGTATCTTCCAGTGAATAAAAGTACATTTTTATTGAAAAAAACGAAAACCTTTTGACTCAAACTAATTGCGTTTCCATTTTGGGATATTGACATCCTCTGTAAGACTTGATTGCAATTTCAGTGTTCAGAGACCAGCTAACCTGATCAGAAAGGTTTGTACTGCTGTCAAGTTCTGTATCTAGGTCTCTGCTAACTGCTTACTCAGGTGGCGCTACAGTCTGTGGTGAACCTGGGCCTCAACCAACAAGCGTCTCCAGCTGGCTCGGTCTTTGGCCAACTGTTTCCAGCGCCGCACACCCAGTTGGTTAAGGTCCCCTTCCGCCTGCGTGCGCCACCGATGATGCGGCCGTCCTCTGCCGCGCCTTTCTTCCGGAGTGGATTCGAAGACTCTTCGGGTCGGAGCTGTATTTTCCATGCGCTCTACAGGGCCTATCCACCTTAGACACTGTATCCGTAGACGTCGTACCAGGCCGATGTCGCTGTACAACCCGTACAGTTCTTCGTTATATCTTCTCCTCCATACAGCGTTTGAATAAACGGGACAGTAGATAGTGCGCAGAATTTTCCTTTCGAAACGACCAAGGGTATCTTCATCCGCTTTTGTTAAGGTCCAAGCCTCTGCACCGTAAAGGAGGACTGGGATGATTAAGGTCTTATATAGTGTCACCTTAGTTTTCCGAGAGAGGGCTCTACTTCTCAATTGCCTCTTGAGCCCAAAGAAACAGCGGTTGGCAAGAGTGATTCTGCGTTTTATCTTAGCGGTGGTGTTGTTGTCGCTGGTCATCAGTGAGCCAAGGTAGACGAATTCCTTGACCACTTCAAAGTTATATCCGCCCATGGTGACGTTCCGGCCAATACGTCGGTGTTGTCGGTCTCTTTTAGACGAAAGCAGATATTCGGTTTTACCCTCATTAACCTTGAGACCCATCTTAGCCGCTTCTACCAAAGGCCTCATTGACGTCTCAATGTGCCCGTCCAATCACGTCAATGTCGTCGGCGTACGCAAGAAATTGCGTGGACTTGAAATAAATCGTACCTCTTGTGTTGGCCATTGACTCTTGCACGATCTTTTCAAGCACGATGTTGAAAAAGTTGCATGACAGCGCGTCCACTTGCCTAAGTCCTTTTTTAACATTAAAAGTCTCGGTTTGCTCGTTTCCGACCTTAATGGAGCAGCGAGAATTCTCCATTGTCATCCTGCACAGCCGGACGAGTTTGGCAGGAATGTTAAAACTAGACATGGCTTTGTATAGCTCATCTCTATACACGCTGTCATATGCAGCCTTGAAATCGACGAAGAGGTGGTGAGTGTCGATTTGGTATTCCTGGGTCTTCTTCAAGATCTGCCGAAGCGTAAATATTTGGTCTATTGTGGATTTACCTGGTCTGAAACCGCACTGATAAGAACCGGTCAGGTTATCCACAAACGGTTTCAAGCATTCACACAATACGGCAGAGAATATCTTATATGCGATGTTAAGGAGACTTATTCCCCTATAGTTGACGCAGTTATAGGGGCCTCCTTTCTTATGAACCGGGCAAACGATGCTGAGATTCCATTCGTCGGGCACGCTTTCCTCCGACCATACCTTGCAAATGAGATGTTGCATGCACCTTACCAGCTCATCTCCAGCCGCCTTAAAAAGGTCAGCTCTGCGCCCGCGGCTTTATTAGACTCAAGTCTTGACATCGCTATTTTGACGTCGTCTAGGTCGGGTGGACTGAATTCTGTTTCATTGTCGTCCATTACGAATGGCTCGTTCTGCCTGACAGCGGTTACTTGTCTATCATCGCCGTTATACAGTCTGCAGAAGTGGTGTTTCCAAATCCTCAGCATCGACTGCGACTCTACTACCAGTTCTCCATTTTCATCCCTGCAGGCCGCCGCTCTGGCTTTGTAGCCATGGCATGTTCGTTTTACCTTATTGTAAAACTTACGGGCGTCATTGCTGCGGAAGCATCTCTCCATCTCCTCGATCTCACGCTTTCCGTGCTCTCTCTTCTTTCTTATGAAAAGCGTTTGTTCCTCTCTTCTCTTCTGCTCATAGATTTCGCGAGCAGCTCTCGACCGTCGTTGCAACATGGTTTTATATGCCTCTTGTTTTGCTGCATGGGCTTGTTCGCATTGTTCATGGAACCAGGGGTTTCTAGGTGGTGGAGGTTTGAAATCCAGCACCTCTGAGGCAGCATCTCTGACAGCGCTCTGGCAATGCGCCCATTCCTGCTCTATTGTTTGTGCTGCTTTGGGTGGATTTTGAGAGAGCTTGGAGTAGACACGATCGACGAAGATTCTGGCAGTCTCTTCCGATTGTAGCTTTCCGACGTCTAACTTACGTAGTCCTACTCGACTCCTAAGCATTCTTGATATCCTCATTCGTACCTTGGCTACAACAAGGTAGTGGTCCGAGTCGATGTTGACCCCTCGGAAGGTTCGTACGTCGAGAATACAGGAGGAGTGTCTGGCGTCGATCGCAATGAAAATCTGGTTGGTGGTCGATTGATCAAAGGACCGCCAGGTACCCTTATGGATCTTGAGATGGGGGAATCGCGTGCTTGCTACAAGGAGGTTACGCCCCGCTAGGAAATCGATTAGCCTAAGTCCGGTGTCGAATGTGGTGTTATCGAGGCTATGCTTTCCTATGATCGGCTAAAATATGTCCTCTTTGCCCAGTTTTACCCTAAAATCACACACAGATACAACTGCTGAGTCTCGGTGAGGTGCTGTGAGATTGTCCTCCACAAATAAGCCTAGTCCAGCATCCTCAAATAGCGGTACCAAGACCGACGTTCCACAAGGTGATAAGACATTGGAATACGTACAAAAGCCTGGTCCAACACCCTCAGGAAGCAACAGAAATGCTGCTAACCTCCACATATTTGGTGTCACCCAGAATGCTGCGAGATCCCTTGACTAGGTTTATTCGCCCTAAATTAGGGTTTACAAGCGTTTCTACTATCTGAAGACTTTCCAACATAGTTGTCGACAAACTTCTTGTAAAAATACTGCACGATTTGCGTCTTTTATTTCTCTATCAAATATACAGTGTCGACCAGAATGGCGGCTATGCGGAGGGTTAACAACCCGCCCATATAAAAAGAAAACTTGTTATAAACGAGAATATAGCCAATGATGTCACAGAAAGACAAATGACCACAGTTTTCGAGTATGCTCATGGAATGTGAGAGCTCTCTACACTCCTGGAGCTATTCATCAATTAGAAAAGACCCTCAAACAATAAAAGGCGGATTTTACTGCGATCCAGGAAGTACACTAGAAAGGACAACGAATGGTAAAGAAAGAGTGCGACATTTATTACAGTTGCCACAAAGGGCTGCACTTATTGGGATGCAGTTTCGTCGTCCGAAAATGGCTAAGGACAACAGTCATCGATGTCCTAATGATATCCGGATTAGGACATCAAAATCGTACTCGGGGTCTTCAACGCCGAAATTGGTAAGGAGAACTTCTTTGGCGGAGTAGTCCGGAAGCACAGCGTTGACGATATGTCAACTGACAACGGCTTCCTACTTACGGGCCTTGCGGTAACTTATAATACAGTAATAACTAGCACAAGATGTCCTCACAAGAAGATCCACACAGCAACCTGACGTTCTTCAGATGGTCAAACTGTCAACCAAATTGATCGTGTGCTCATAGACGCAAGACATGAATATGGATGTTAGAACATTCAGAGGGGCAGAGGTGGCAGCAAGACTCAGAGCCCGACTTTACAATGTTAGAAAGCTACATCAGCTCACCAAGAGGAGGTTTAACATTGGAAGCCTGAGCACCTCAGGGATCGCCAGAGACTACAGAGAGCAACTGAGTGGACAACTCGCAGGTATGCCTACGTCGGACATAAACATGTGGCTCCATTGCCGCTAAGCCATCAAGGACGCAAATGAAATTACAATAGGCTACGCGCCACCACCGACAAGAAATTCGTAGTACGATGGCGAATGTGAGCAGAAAAAGCGAGCGACCGACGAGGCGTACCAAAAGATGCAACGGAGAACACGAGCAGCGTGCGAGGAATACCGAGCCAGAAGGAGGGAGGAAAAAAAGACGCGCCGATGGAAGAGAATCTTCACAGCCTCCCAGCCCAACTATATCGAAGAGTCCAGGGAATTTATTTTAAAAGTGTACACTAAACATACAGGGTCTTTCATTAAGCCATTCCTTTTCTCAAATTAAAATAGAACAAAGTGTGTGCGAGATATCATCGAAATTTTTAATTAGTTTGAAAGGCTTGTTGATGCCATTATGTAGGAATATTACATCGCCCAAATGTCCGCGGGAATGCTCTGTTGGCACACATCCAAAATGTCTAATTTTCCATGACTCTGGCGCATAAATCAGGCGGATTTTGACCGATGTCATGGGTTATGTTGGCAGGGCCGCTGTAGTTTATGGCTTATTGGCATAGACCTGCGACTTCAGAAAACCCCACAAGTAAAGTCGGTACCAAATCGCACGATCTCGGTGGACAGTTCACATCACCTCCATGTGAATCACATAGGCACATAGCCACACACGTAGAAGATGATTTTTGGATGAAAATTAGTGTCAGTTTCCGACTACTCCAGAGCCCATTCAGCGAACCCCGTCGTGGGCTGTGGACATTTACCTTCAGCTCTTGGGTCAATTGAATTTTGTACGGGTGAAGGCCCATATCAGGAGGCAAAATTCGCCAAGTTGTGGTCTGGGAAAGCCGAATCCTTGTTTCCTCGTGAGCGACATGAAATCAACTGCCTCGGATTCTCCTGCACACTCTCACGGACAGCGGCGATGTTTTCGGCAGACCTTGCATTTCTTCGACGTACTGTGATTAGTCCTTTCGGTAGAACGATTATGGCGCGGAATGTTGCCCGAATGGAACACCCATTTTGATAAAACAATTTTATCATTTACACGTGTTGTTGAACGCTATGTCATTTTAAGGTGATTTTTCAAAACAGGCTGAATAAACGACAGTCAATTTGACAAATGTAGCTCCTAAAATATGGCCGCTATCAATTGTTAAAATTCAGAAGTCCTTATTGGAAGAGCCATTAGTACTAAATGGCAGTACTGATAGGGTTCGATTTACCGTCCTATCTCATATTACAAGAGAATTGTTCTATATACAAAAACTCGTATGTATTGTTTGTAATAGGAAACCGAAAGCAGTGACTACGTACCGACCTTCAATGGCCTGACACACCTAAAAATCACCCAACAAAGCCATAACGAATATTTAAATTTAATTCTTCAACGTGCCATTATACATGTATTTGAGACTCATATGCTTCACTAAACTTCCAACTCATCATCATTCCTGTTTTTGTGATGAGATAAACTTCTTTCCGTTACCCAAAAGACGGAATACCGACAGGGAGATCCAGAAATACATATATTCGCAGGACTACAATTAGTGGTAGAACCAAAAGGGGCAGGCAGAAGTCAAACTGGGATTTACTTCCTGGATATATTCTTCAGTTCAACAAATTAGCATTTACCCGTAGTCCACATAAACCTTGAACACAATAAGAAAAGGTGATTATATCAGCAGTCACGTACCTACGATGTGTATGTTGCTTGTGGTATCCTTGAGACAGTTTCTTAAAATTTAGGATAGAAAACGGGTTCCCAAGACGCATGGGAATATCGTAACAAGAGAGTCTTTTATTCGCGCATACATAATTAGATGTTCTGTTATTGGTATCCCCTGAATGTGTTACTTTCAAGGATAAGGTTGAGTTTGCGACCGAAAAATAACCCTTAAAATAGGAAGATCTATGAATCATCGCTACAAGCAAACCGTTGCACTTGTCCATTCAGCATTGCATGTCAGGCTGTCATTTCACCACTTTATAGTCCACGGCCCGCTACTTAAATAAAATCATAATTGACGAAATAATATTAATGGCCCATAGCGTAATGTCCTTGTTTTCTTTTCACACACCACTCAAAATCTATTGCAATGACATTAATGCCATACGGTTCGGTAAGCGGTAGCCATAAGGTACACAATGGTTTCGTGATGTCACATGCAAACATATCATCAAATGTCTCCCTGCCATTACGATCATGGTATGTACTATCTAACCTTCTTCCTCGACGGTTCCCGATCATCGTCAAGGACCCATCTTGTCTGTTATAGTATGCAGACTGGTATATGTACTTTTAGAAATGAATGTGCTTCCTATAGAGCACCGCTCTTTGCAAAGTCCCCGTGCATTTAAATTTCTCCCCTTGTTGTTGTTTTGCTTTTTCGTTTTCCTGCAACTCACGTGAAAATATCTCTTTCATCGTGGGAACCTCAAAGTGCATCTATCCTCTTGTACTATGAAATAGTAAAGCACCAAGTAAGAAGGGACGAATATAAAAAAAACACAAAAACAAAATAACGTCCAACGAAAGGACAAAACGACTAGTATGAAAAATGAACTCGATGAACTTTTATGTGCTGATTCATGATTGGAAAAGGACTCTACCTGAATGGAGCAATTTATTTAAGGACATGAGCAATTTTTTTTTTTAAATTTCTCAAAGGAAAATAAATAAAATGAAAATTGTTTTGGCGAAAAAAAATCTATTTGGAAAGCGCTGTCCTTATTCTCTTTTGTCTGCGATCTCCTTTCATAACGATTCCTTGCAAAAAAAAAATTAAAAAGAAAGAAGAATATTGTGAAAATAGATCACGAGTCTACGTACGAGCCAAATACAGACAAAGGCACATACATACATCGTATTGCATGTGGCTAGGTGTTTGTATCTCATATTTTCCTTCAATCAGTACTCGAGTTCCCGTTCACTTTCTTCTTTCCATAGACTACCATCATGTTGATGCAAGTCCCTTATCCTCATGCCAAATGCAAAAAAACAATATAAAAAAGTGATCCATTGTCCTTACAGATCATATGCATATTCAGGACCCTCGAATTATGCATTACCGAATCGAACGCATACATATTGTGTGTCCGATCATCTGCCGTTGAAAGTATGCCAAAAGAAAAACCTTTGGAGAATCCTTAATTACACCGGTCTTTGTCAATGTCCTTATGAGCAACATGCCAGTAGGTACGTTTTGAATATGTATGATTTCCTATTGTTGGACAAATCCAATCAGAGCGCCAGGTAATTCGATCGATTCCTGATGCAGGATCAACCGGTGAAACGACACAGTTTTAGGTTGCATAAATGCATTTTTTGTTATCCTTCTTCTTTACCGTACGCATATTATGCAAGCCCGGATCCATTTTCTTGCAGTTATTTCATACCTTTATATTCTCAGATACAGTTAGATTTATTACGGATAGATGACAGTTAGACAGATACATACATACATAATAAGAAAATCAGTTTCGCCTTACTCCTTGAATAGGACTCCTTTTCGGACCGGTGCAAAATTAAATGAACAGTTAGATGTTAGATATTAGATGTAATTCAACACGCCCAAAAAATATGGAAACACCCCATAGAAGCAGATCAAATGAATATTGTGCCGTCGTGGTGTTGTTGTCCTACTCCCGATAACTTATTGAACCGGTTTGCCGTTCGTCCATTGTTGCTGGAAGGATTTCGACTGATTGAAAGGGTGATGTCGAAAAAATATCGGTGAATTGGGATTTGTGTACGCACCAAACTTTGATTAATGAAATGTTGCCACGAGGAGAACCTAGTCGTTAAAGTCCAGGTGTTTTGTAGAGGCGGCATGGAGTAAGATCACGTGCCGTTTGTTTCAAGACTTGCACCTTTCATGTGGGTTCGTATTACCTCTCCCAATAAATTCTTTCCAAAAAAAAAGCAAACATTGAAAACATGAAGATTTTCTGAAGTGTACATACTATACTTGTACTGAAATCTGAAGTATGTTCATACATACATATGTACAAATTGCTGGAAACGGAACGTATAAAAGTTTTAACTGTAGTGGCAAAATCCTTGAAAAAGTTAGATGTATTGTGGAAGGTGAGATCGGTGTAGTGCAAAACAACGTCCAATTTCTTTCCGGAGCTTAGGAGCAGGCTAGAAATATGTATACTCCTATGGCGTTCTTAGGAACCGCGAGACCTGAGCAAAACAGTTGTGAATTCTTGCGACTTAGTCATCTGGAAGTAATTATCTGTCCTCAATATTTAGTACATGGTTCTTATATTACGAATCCTTAAAAAAATCAACATGTTTTTTCGAATTCCACAACCTTGGCTTCTGTTGCGGCAATGGCTTCCTCATAAATCGCTTTCTACTAAACCATTTTTCCAATAGATACCATAATTCGATAATTTTTATGACAAAGCTTGCTGATGAATGAGTTGATCACTGTCATTTTTTCTTCTTTTTGTCGGAGGCTTCTGCTATCTGTTGGAGCACTCAGATCCAAATATTGGTCCGTTGTACTCCAGGCAACGGAGTAAAGAAATGAGAAGGAGCTCCAGTGATGTAGAGCTAAGAAATTCGGCACACACCACGTCGGACCCAAGGGTGTGCCACGGTGCGCGAGCAAAGGCGGGACAGCCACAGAGAAAATGCTCTGCAGTGTCATCGCAACATGCGTAATGGCAGTCTATTCTCCTTAAAGACAGGAGGAATGCTGCGGATTTCTTCCAGACATCAAGGCATACGCACTTAGTCATCCTGCAGCTTAGATAATCCCTCCATCTCCGGTTGTGTGTATCAAACACCCAATCGTTAATGTAGGAATTTACCGTGGACGCAGGCAAACCTAGAACGGGTTCAGGCCCTGTAAGCTCTCCTTTGAACCCATTCTGGCGAGTTCATCAGAGATCTCATTTCCTGGGATCCCAGAGTGACCTGAAACCTATAATTTAGAATTTAGTCTACCGACTCTGTTCAAGAAGAACTTGAGTTCCTGCACTAATCTGGAGCTAGTTCTGGGGTTGGGGACAGCTTTTTCCCCTCTACCTGTGTTTCACAACATAGTGCATGGCCATTAGGATTGCGTATATTTCTGATTGGAAGACAGACGCAAATATTCTTAACGAGAAGAGCAGTCGGATGTTTTCGCGCTCAAAAAAACCCCAGCTCCGGACCCCCGACCAGACCTGGAGCCAGCCGTGAAAATGCGAAGGCTGTCCCTTCCAGGTCCAGTATCCACTGCGCAGTAGGGTAGGTAGCTAGGTAGGATCGTAGCCTTCCCAGAAGTGAGAAGAACACACATAGGCGGGGAGGCCCGTTGTGCAGCTACGAGGGGGCTTAGTCCCCTATTCGTGGAACCATTTTGTGCTTCTTAAGAAGTAAGAAGAGCAGGTATCCCTACATGCTGAACCTCTGTCAGTTCGTTAAGGAAGTAAGAGCCTAGGCATCGTTGCCTGATTGTGCAGATTGCCGGGCAAGTGCAGAGAAGGTGGTTAATGGATTCGACCTCCTCCTCGTCTAGACGTGGAACCATTTTGTGCTTCTTAAGAAGTTAAGAAGATCAGGTATCCCTACTTGCTGAACCTCTGTCAGTTCGTTAAGGAAGTAAGAGCCTAGGTATCGTTGCTTGATTGTGCAGATTGCCGGGCAAGTGCAGAGAAGGTGGTGAATGGATTCGACCGCCTCCTCGTCTAGACAGCTTCTACAGAAATCATTCGGAACTATACCTAATTTTTGCGCGTGACTGCCGATAAGGCAGTGTCCGATGATGACACCTATAGCTTTGTAGATGTCAGTTCTTTTTAGGGAGATTATACTCCTTGTCCGTTGACTGTCGAGCCGGGGCCAGATTTGCCTGGTCATAACGCAGGTATGTCCCTGAGTCCATCTCCGGTTCGTCTCGGCCCTGGCGAGATTAGTAAGATTAAGTTTACTGGTTGCAAGGGGTATTCCCTCACAAGCCGCGATTGATTGTAGCGTCGTTCCCTGTTTGGCGAGTGTGTCGCCTCTTTCATTCTCTGGAATGCCGCTGTGTTCTGGTACCCAGATGAGTTGTATGTTTAACTGTTCGGCCATCTCGTTAAGAGATAGGCGACTGTCGAGACTAGTTTTTGATGTGTACACATAGGACTCCAACGACTTTAAGGCTGCTTGGTTATCCGTGAGAATGCGGATATTCGTAGTGGACATCACGTTCCACTTCAACCAGGATATGTCCTCTTTTATTGCCAACAGTTCCGTCTGGAAAACGCTGCAGTGATTTTGTAATGTTAGAGCTTTATTCTTAAGTTGTTTGCAGACGACTCCACTACCCACCCCGTCCTTGTAGTGTAGAAGTCTACGGAGGTTAGGTCTTCCTCTTCTTCTCGAACCAGGAGGCACGGAATCGAAGACCCTCTTAGCTGGAGCGTTGATGTCCATGCGCTCGATGTGGCCGTGCCAGTGTAGTCGACGGATCTTTGCCGTCCGGACTACATCCACATCTTTTTACAGCTCGTGGAGTTCGCGGTTGTGTCTTCTTCTCCATTCACCTTCCTCAAAGACAGGACCAAATATCCGGCGCGGAATTTTTCTTTCGAAAGAACTCAAAATCAGCTCCGCTGTCCTGCTTATCGTCCAGCTTTCGGCTCCGTACATCATGACTGGCAGTATGAGCATTTTGTAAAGCATGACTTTGGTCTCTCGAGTGAGGAGTTTTGACCCCAGTTGTTTGGACAAGCCGAAGTAGCAGCGGTTGCCAAGGCCGATTCAATGCCGGATCTCCACTGTGGTGTAATTTGTGGAATTTACGTTTGCCCCGAGGTAGACAAACTCCTTAACTACCTTGAAGTTGTAGCTATCAATTGTTATATTTTGTCCCAGATGGTGAGCGACGGATTGGCTTTTTACTTGACAGCATGTACATCGTCGTGTCCTCATTGACCTTAAGACCAACTCATTTCGCCTGTTCTTCAATCGCCGTGAATGCTTTCACAATGCCACGGCGAGAAAACGCGATGATATCGATATCATCCGCGTATCCTAGCAGCTGGACGGACTTGTAGAAGATAGTGCCTTCCCTGTTGACGCCTTCCCGTTGCACTATCTGCTCCAGCACCAGGTTGAAGAAGTCACATGACAGCGCATTTCCTTGCCGAAATCCGGTGCATGGTTCAAACGGTTCCGATGTCCTGGAACCGAGTTGCACGGTGCATCGCGTATTTATAAGCGTGGCGTGACACAACTGGATCAGTTTTCCCGGGATCTCGAATTCGGCCATCGCACCAAACAGTCCTTCACGATGAATGCTGTCGTATGCGGCTTTGAAATCGATGAAAAGATGGTGTGTATTGATTCGAAACTCGTTGGTCTTTTCCAGGATTTGTCGAAGTGTGAAAATTTGGTTTATAGACGATTTGCCGGGCCGGAAGCCGCACTAGTAGCTGCCGATTAGTGCGGTGCAAAATGGCTTTAGACGTTCACACAATACGCTGGACAGGATCTTGTATGCGACATTGAGCAGGGATATACCTCTATAGTTCTTGCGAGAGGTAGGATCGCCTTTTTTGAGGCAAATTGAGCTGGTATTCCAGTCGTCGGGCATGCTTTCGTCTTCCCAAATTCTGCAGATGATCTGGTGCATGCTCCCTACCAGAACATTGCCGCTAGCCTTGAAGAGCTCTGATGGCAAGCCATCTGAGCCTGCGGCCTTGTTATTCTTCAGCTTCTGAATAGCTACTTCAGCGGCTGGAGTTGGAATTTCCTCGGTCCCTACCACTCTCTCTTTGTCATGCTTGTTAAGCAACTGCTGGAAATGCTGGTTAAATACTTCCACTATTCCCTGCGGGTCGGTGACAAGATCACCCTCGCAGTTTCGAAGAGGCTGGCCAGCTGGAGACGCTTGTTGGTTGAGGCTCAGGGTCACCACGGACTATAGTGCCACCTAAGTAAGTAAGTACACTTTATTCGTCTATTAATATCACCGATAAGCAGCATATCAATTGTATCGACTTGTATTCGTTGCCAGTGTTTGCGGTTTAAATAAATTGGTATTAAAACTACTTCGCAATTGATTGTTTTAATTTCTAAAGTTTGCCAACCCTCTATCCTTTTAAAATGATCAGCAATCGCATTAAGACTGTTGCGATATTCGTACAACGTACATACCACCACTTCCTCTCCCAAATGCTGATGTTTGTACTGCAGGTACACAGTTGAGCTCATAATTCATAAAAATTGTTTTAAATCTATTGCCATCGAATTCTAAAAGATGAGCTTCAAATAACACAAATATAACAAAGTTCTGGTAGACAGGATCGCATCACGCATCGTGTGAACACGCCTTAGCGCTTGTGCCCATAGACTGGTAGACAGGATCGCATCACGCATCGTGTGAACACGCCTTAGAGCTTGTGCCCATAGCCAAAGAATGTTCATCAGATGACGGCAATGAATGGCTTTTGGCACCACCAACGGAGATGACATTTGAAGTCAGACTTGAAGTTACGTTTTCTCCAGAGAAAATGACACCAAATGAGATATCCCGAAAAACTGTTTTTATTACTTCCGCTCCCTTTTGTTCCCCGCACATCAACTTCCCTTTATCTGCTTTGCAATGGTTTTTAGTTTTGCTTCATTTTACAAGTCTAAGCAATAAGATATGAGCTGCCATCTTTAAAAATGTTCAAAAGACCCTCCTAACAAACCCACTCTTGCTTCATTATAGAACTCTATTCAAATTGTCTCTTTCTTCTCATAAGGATGTCCTGTGTACTGAAACTTGAAATCAGGATCTCACTTGCTACCAACGATTTCGCGAAAACAATCTGGTTCCAATGCACTCAGCTGTGTTACGTACTGAGTACATAATTATCATAAAAAAAAAAAACGAAAAATACCCATATACTCAAGATATTATACATGAGTAAGGTAAGAATTATGAACGACGAAGTAAACACGTTTCAAAACCCAAGGAGGGGGTCTGCACTTATATGTACTTGTCTTCAACTTGACATTCTATGGCGTACACTAGCAGCCGACACCATTATTATTTCACTCTACAGGTATTCGTGTCCTCCCCTTAGAAATCCATAAGAAAAACGCGAATAAAGACCACCTTATGACGCTCGTATCCCTATAACTACACGTATAGCTAACCACTCGAACAAGTTAAGATTGTTCTCATGAGCCAATGTCGCGTAGTGCCTGGTGCTTGCACACTACGAGTATGTTATCAATGGGAATTGGCATTGACTGGCATATGTGTACATACGAGTACATATATAAATATGTACGTCGTGTATTCGTACCATTGAACCTGAAACTAATCCCTGACATTTCAAAAAATATGTCCCCTAGAAGCGAACAAGCACTCCGCATGGGTCCACCGCGTAGTAATTGTTAATCCAGTGGCAAAAATATCTCCTTCCGGTCCTTCAGTTGCCTAATAACAGTCTTCCAATTCACGATTCACATTTGGCGACGAATTCAACTAAAATCCATACGTTTCCTGTGAGAGGATGGATAAATAATCCTTTCGTCCTTTCGATTTCATATCAAAAGAGTTTCTCTTCGTCCTTTATTGCCAGACAATAGAACGAAATAGTGAAATCGATGGGAGAAAGGATTTCAGTAAACAGCTATTCGTTACAGTTATTGCAATTATCGACGAGACGGAAACATGCATTGTCTGGCGGCAGAGGACAAATGAACAACCATTTCGTACTACCTTACACCGCATCGTGGAATCCTATTTTCAGGGCGATAAATCTGGAGGGATGAAACACACTTTCAATTGGATTTTCCATTCTGCCCAGAGGGAATAAAGTGCAAATTCGATTTTGCAGGATAGTATTTCAAGATTTGTTGTGATCATTTTCTCAGGCTTATTTCGTTTCGTAGCACTGAGCCTGATCGATGTTCCCCATTATTTGGGAACTGAAATGTTTGAATGCTTCAAGGGTATGGAATGTGTATTAGGGTCCAGAAGGAAGGTTCGTTATCGGCTAACATGCTCAATAGGGTTTTTATATGTCCGTCCAAGTAGCCAGATAAGGAAAAACGTTGGTTCTTCTTCTTCTTATCGGGCGAACCAGGACTTCAACCAACATGCCCCTCCAACTAGCACGATCTTTTGCTAGCCTTTTCCCTTGCCACACACCCAGTTGGCTGAGGTCCCCTCCTACCCGTGTGCGCCATATTAGGTGCGGCCGTCCTCTGTTTCTTCGTCCGTCGGGGTTGGATTCAAAGACTCTCGTGTCCATTCGCTCTACATGACCCAGTCTTCCTAGGCAGTGAATCCGTAGATGTCCGACTAGGCTCGTGTTGCTGTACAGCCCGTAAAGCTCGTGCTTGAATCTTTTCGTCCATCATCCGTCTACGTCTGTAGGACCGAAAATCACACGCAAAATCTTTCTCTCGAAACAGCTAAGGACCTCCTCATCCGCTTTTGATAGTGTCCATGCTTCTGCGCCGTACAGCAGGAGCGGAATGATAAGGGTCTTCTATAGAGTCAACTTTATCGTTCGGGAACGAGCTCTATTATTCAATTGCTTCCTGAGCCTAAAGAAACAGCGATTGGCATGAGTGATTCTGCGTTTTTCGGAACTGATGTTGGTCATTGCGGAGACAGGGTAGAGAAAGTTCGTAACTGCCTAAAACTTATACTGCCAATACAAAGGTTCTGGCCAAGACGTTGGTGGTGAGTGTCCTTTTTCGATGAAAGCATATACATATTTAGTTTTGCCCTCATTTACTGCCAAACCAATTTTCGCCGAGAGAGAAGATTGTGTAGACGATGTTAAGAAAACTTATTCCTATGTAGTTTGCGCAGCCAAAGAGGCCCATTTTCTTGTGGATCGGGCATACGATGCTGAGACTCCATTCCTCGTGCATGCTTTCCTCTGACCATATCTTACAGATGAGCTGGTGCATGCTCCTAACTAGGTTATCCCCAGCTGCCTTGAAGAGCGCAGCAGACAGTCCGTCTGCGCCAGCAGCTTTATTCGACTTGAGTTTCGATATGGTAATCTTAACTTCTCTGCGGTTTTCGTCGATTAGAATTGGCTCATTCTGCCTGACAGCGGTATATTGATTAACATCGCTGTTATGCAGTCTGCAGAAGTGGTGTTTTCATATTCTCAGCATCAACTGCGATTCTACTACAAGCTGCCCGTTCTCATTCCTGCAGACTTCCGTCCTGGCTTTATAAACTTGGTATGTTCGCTTTATCTGCTGATAAAACTTTCGAACGTCAGGCCTGCACTAACACCTCTCCAAATCCTCAATAACGCGCTTCTCGTGCTTTTTCTTCTTTCTTCTGAGAAGCTTATGCTCCTCCCTTCTTTTTAACTCGTAGAGCTTACGAGCTGCTTTTGTTCTTCTATGCAGCGATATTTTATATGCCTCCTGCTTCGCGGTGTGTATCAGTCCTGAAATCGTCATCGAATCAGGTTTTTGTTCGTAGTGCAGCCATGAAGCCCAAAACCTCAGATCCAGAGATTTTCAGGGCTTGTTTCCAAAGGTTCCACTCTTGTTCTATTGCCTGCATGGAGGGTTGGGGTGTAAGCACGAGTGGTTTCTGGCGATAGTAGCTTTTCGACGTCATAACATTTTTTCTTTAGATTTATTTTTAATATATTTTTTAATGTCTTGCGATTTTACCCACTTGGCTAAGAAAAAGGTAATCTTGGACTTGAGAATGCCGCAGCAAAGTTCGGTACTTATATCCCTTCGCTGAAACCCTTCCTAGCGAGTAGATCGGCGACTTGCCTGCCTTTAATGCTTTTGTGCCCTGGTACCCACTAGAGTTTGATCTTATTTCTTTTGGCTAGGTCCTGTAGGGCATCATGGCATTCCTTAACGGACTTTAAGTTCGTACTATACGAGCTCAAAGCTTTGTGCGCTGCTTGAGCATATTGATTGTTACTCCTCTTATGACAGTCTCTAAGTCAGGGTGGCGTATAATTCGGCCTGGAAGACACTACGACTTATTCTTAGCTGCCGATACTGTCACCGAGATCTCTACGGATGTGGCTGTTATAATCCAATAGTTAGTGGGATGGTCTACACCTCTGCGGGATATTGCAGTGGTGATTGAGCTATAGTCAGTATTATCGCCAACCCCCTCAATATCGAGGAAGGCGCAAATTGTGATCTCCTCATTTTCAACACGTTCTACTAGGTGGTATACCGCATGCTCCATAGATCGCTATTTGCGATATGTATATTGGTTTGGATGCAATGGTATCTATTTCTCTAAGATACCTCTAATATGGAGCTCTATCAGTATTTCCACTGTTTTTAGTAGGGAAGATGTTAGGCTGATAGGGCGATAGGATTCAGGTTGTTCGCTTGATTTTCCAAACTTAGGGGTGAAGGCAAGGTTCACTTCTCTCCAGATTTAAGGGATGTAGCCCAAGTTGAAACAGAGCCAAAAAAAAAGCTATTAGTGCTAGAATAATGTCTAGGTCTTTCTGTAGAATAGCAATGGGCGATTGCCCATTTAACCCTGTCGCATCTCAAAAAGATGTCGCTTGGGGCTAGATCTGGTGAGCAAGGAGGGTAGTCAAACAAATCAAAATTATTTTCGCCATCACAGCCGTTGAGATATGAGACGTTCCTGCGTTCCTGTTAACCTGAACATTAAGATAACAGGAACGTACTACATACTAATGAAGAATGTGAAGACTATCACAAACGAACCTCGCCCTTTCTTCTGCAGACAAAGTTTTTACCTACAACTACCAAGATACAACCCCTTCTTGCAAACTTTTCACAATCATTTAGTATTCCTTCAATGAGTTCTCCCGGAAGTAGTCGTTTAAACGCAAGGCTAAAACCAAACATTTTTAACACATTCCAGTAGCCGTCCAAAACGAAGCCTTGATGTCACCTTTACGTATCTTTTTCGAAAGCTTAATCAAAGTACTTGCCATTCAGTGATTCCCACTCAAAGCAAACCTCGACCATACATTTGTCATTGACACATGCCCATTAACACACGGTAGTATGCCGAATTTTATCGAATTTAGTTAGCCTTCCACAACAACCAGTATACCGAGCGAGTGTCCACCTTAATTCCATCAAATAAATATCTGTCATTCGTCTTACCATTGATCCGCTATTATAGTTTCAATTACAGCACGTATTGATGCCGTAAGTGCACAAGCGTCTTATATCACCTCCGGTCGATGAGTAAAGGTCCGGCAAGAGGAGATTAACGAACATCTAAGAATACATACGGAGGCAGTGCTATGACATCTCTTGGCTTATAGTTGTTTTTGTTAGCACAATAAGGAGCTTGCAGAATAATCCCGAATTGATGGTGGTAAATATTTTGACATCATCATCGCCAGCCAGCTCTGTGGTCTCTTCTGTCTGCGAGCGATCGTGTGATCCGATAGTATTATTGCATTTCTACATGAATAATAATCAGCCGTACACCGTAGGTGCAGTAGCGGAAGACAAGAGAGCAGGAGGAGGAGAAGGGGGAGGAGGACAAGGACGACAAGTAATTTGAGACGAATGTGTTTGATGAGTTGTTGATGACTTTTCACCAATATGTTCATGTACTATGGGTTCGATAAAGAGTTGAGACAATAATACTGAGCGAGTAAAGTGCCAGGATCGGATTACACATACACCCGATGCCCAAGTGACGACTAGTTAAGTGGGTGTGCTACTGGAGGCAATCAATCTCATTCAAGTGTCAATCCACCAAGAGTCAAACCTACCGAATATGATAAAAGGATTGTGATGACAAGTTCTACTAATAACATATGACACTTTTGCTCGTTCGTTAAATGAAAACACAACCGAATGGTTGTCATAGATTGTGTGCAGGAAACGATGGGGTCCTGTGCACCATATGGAGATCAACAACATGTTCAGTATGTTCTGGAATATGCTATTTAGAAAATTATATGGAAATCAACTGGTGTATTATTGTAAGCTAGTGGTCCCCATGCAAGTGCGGCAACATAGTGTTAGTAGGTCTGCGATGCATGAAATGAGAATTCGTTTCAAAACATACGACACATGTTGCTGAGGTAGGAGTAGTAGTACTTAAAAAAAAAAAAACGAAACTAAAATGGTAAAGAGTGTAGGAAGGTCCTGAAATGGTGTTTGTGCATCATGAAAGATACAGAGTGATATTTTTCCATTCTGTCATGCGTGACACGGAGACGAAAATTGAATTTTTTTTGTTCATGTTTATCGGCAGCAGATTAAAACCTTATGACGACCCGATCTTGAAAATTGGAGGAAAATCTATGAGACAGTATTAGTGCTAGGACAGTGAATGTAACACTCAGAAGAGTGCTTTCCCTAAATGAGGATCATTGGGCTTGTTGGATGCGTCTGTTCCATGTGACACAGTTTTTGTTTGGCTAACTTTTCTTGCTTACACGTTCCTTAACTTATGTTTGCTGCTTTTAAACAGTAGGGACCGTTTTACTCAAGGCTGTTTCGTAAGCATTTTGCTGTCTCTTCGAAACGTGGGTTCGTTGGAAGCCTAGTATGTCAGAAGCTGCGCCACTGAGAATATTCCAGAATAGTTGCTCTGAATATTCAACGTTTGGTATTTAGCCAGGGGATTCGTTCATATAGAGTCGAGCTCGGTTGGTTAACGCACTTGTAGTTTTTCAATTTCGCTAGTGTATGTCACGTAGTATCGCATTCACTCTGCGGCGATCTTCATTTTATGTAAGATTCAAGCCTCAAGCTACAAACTAAGACAGGTTTTGTAGTTTTGTTGAATTGCTCCGGTTTTTTGGGAGAGATGCTTATGTCGTAGATCCATTCTATCTTCCTTTTTTATTCCTCTACGCAAGCAATTGTATCGATTTAAAATATTAGCCAGTCAATCCACTTTAGGTAAAACGCATGGCAATGCGTCGCCTACTTGAGTCCATGATAATGACGTTACCCTCAACCTAAGGATCCAGCCCGTAATTACTCAAAGAGCAAACACATTCATTCTGCTACAAATGAAACGGTCGTCAGAATTCAAAGTTTACTAGATTCCGCCGACCTTAAACTAGCCGAAGGACTGTGGAATATGCAAACTTCTGGGTTGGCAGCCAGCCAATCAAGTCTAAGGAGGTCTGAAATACTGGGGTAATACTTGACAACCAATATAATTTTAGAGCCCAGGTCAAATACTACAGTAAAAAGTCGCCACAAATGCTAGCAACGCTTTCCAGAATGCTGCCGAACATCAGTGGATCAGAATACGCGAGTAGTATCCTTGTTGTAGTAGTAGGAGTAAGCTCAATACTCCTTAGCCCTTACAACGAATGAGGCAAAAAGAAAGTTCCGGACTGCATATACATAGGCTCTGTGCAATAAGGACAATATGCGGTTTCCAGACAATCTCGGAATGAAGCAGCCCGTGTCATAGCGGGTATGATCCCCATTAACATCCTCGCCAACGAAATGCACAGGGTTTACCTAAGGCGAACCACAAACCGTCAAGAAACTAGTGCTATCCGGAGATAGCACTCAGACGCAGATACTGGTCAATTTTACTCCAGAAAGACACCTAACATTACTGTATTTTCCCCCTTTTCCGTAGATCAAATGAGAAGGAGCTTCAATGATTTAGAGCTAATATATTCGGCACACACCACGTCGGTCCCAAGGGTGCGCCACCGTGCGCGAGCAAAGGCGGATAATCACAGAGGAAATGCTCTGCAGTGTCATACTCCCCGCAACATGCAGCACATGTCGGCGTCTCACTTATGCCAAGCACGCAGAGATGCTTAGCAAAAGTGTAATGGCCTGTGAGACTCCCACAAGCCTTCGGAACACGATTCTCCTTAAAGACAGGAGAAACGCTTCGGATTTCTTCCAGACATCAGGGCATATACGCTTAGTCATCCTGCAACCTAGATAATCGCTCCATTTACGTTTGTGAGTATTAAACACCCAATCGTTAATGTAGGAATTTACCGTGGACGCAGGTAGAGCTAGAACAGGTTCAGGTCCTGAGAAGCTCTCCTCTGAACAAATTCTGGCGAGTTCGTCAGAGATTTCATTTCCTGGGATCCCAGCGTGACCTAGAACCCATCATTTAGAATTTAGTCTACCGACTCTGTTCAAGAAGAACTTGAGTTCATGCACTAATTTGGAGCTAGTTAGGGGGTTGTACAAAGATTTGAGTGGAGGTTGTTGTCACTGCAGACGCATATTATTTTCCCCTTCCACCTGTGCTTCACAACATGGTGCATGTCCATTAGGATTGCGTATATTTCTGATTGGAAGACAGACGCATATTTTCCCAACGAGAATAGCAGTCGGATGTTTTCGCGCTCAAAAAAGACTACAAAGAAGTTGGAAATGTCTTCCGGAGTAGACAACCACTTAGTAAACATTTCCTTTGTCTCTCGCACCAGGACTTGTGCTAGGACTCACTTCTCACTTTATTTATTGATATCCTGCTCGATGAATATTTCAATTACAAATATGCTTGTGTGCGTTGTATCCTTCACCTTTTATGCACAAAAAGTGAATTATAGATTTTCGCACCAGGATTTTTGGACCAGAATACATGATCCGCCTAAGACTTTACAGCTCGATGACTTTAAGAATGGATAATGTCACACATTGATATAATAGAGTCCTTAAAATTGAAGCGCATGGGTGTTCCAACGGGTATAGGTATCTATGACAGTAATGCACAATGATTACAACAGGAAAAGAGAAACAAAACTGTCGTAACAATGTCAGTGTTTACCAGCAGGAGATTACCTATTGTACAGATTTGGCACTGACGTACGATTGTTGTAGTTTTTCCACTTTAATTCTACGGTATGCAAAAGTATCTTGGTTTTCGTATACGAAAATGCATTGAAGGGTGAAATATAAAGAAAACACATCATATCTTGTGCGTAAGTGAGATTGGCATCAGACATATAGCACATATGGACCTATGAGCATAGGTCCATAGGTCGCTATGCCTCTGGAGATTAGAGTTGGATCGGCTTGCTTGTGCTAAAGGAAAAGGACAATTGCCGGCATTTTCTGAACCGAAGATCAATTCTCACTTTGGTTTGATGTGTGTATAATGGGAAATTAGACTGAAAATTAGATGACCTAATACGAGTATTATATAAGATACATTGAGTTCTTTAGATTTAAGTCACTATACCCTCAAAGTTTGCTTTTCAGTGCTCTGTCTATATTTATATATTATTATAAATTGTCGTTTGATTATGACATTTATAACTCCAGGAAGTTGTACTCGTATTGTAATGAAAGACTAATATGAGTTAAGATTTTTCCTTAATTAACGACCTGATCGCTGACGCAGGTCTCGGACAATATGTCAAATCGGGCAATGCAAAGGTCCTCTGGATCACGTAATAACCTACACGAATGCTATAAAGGGTAGTAACGACTAATAAAGGCCTCGTAGGGGTAGCGTGTTCGACATGCGCTGGCCCGTAAAATAGCGAGCAGAAGCCACTGCAGCCGAACATCTAGCAGCTCTGTTAGTAAACCCTATTTCCACCTCCTCGTGGTGCCACCTGGGGATTTCTATTTGAAATCGCGAACGGAAAAGGGTGAATGGCGAGTTTCCTGCGCCACAAAACAGGATAAGTGTCGGTTAGGCTATGGTTCGGCAAGCCATACCTGGAAAAAAACCAACAAGCCAAAAAACCCGAAAAAAGCCTCCGATACAAAAAAACGGATGGATTAACCGATGACGACCCAGGAAACAACCAAAGGAAAAATGATATTCGGCTTTGTACGTGGAATGTAAGGTCCCTCAATAGACCATGTGCAGCCGAACAACTTGCGGAGGCCCTAGACTGTTATAAGGCAGATATTACCTCAATCCAGGAAGTGCGATGAGATGGACCCGGCAAAAAGAGGATGAGAAACTGTGATATCTACTATGGCGACTGCTACAAGGAGAGAAGACCACGCTTATTCGAATGCGGATTTGTTATTAGAGGTAGACTTAGGCAAAAAGTCTGGAGCTTCTGGCATGTAAGCGAGCGCCTCATGACAATCCGCATCAAGGCTAAATTCGCAAACATCAGCCTAATTTGCGCTCACGCTCCTACCGAGGACAAGGATGACGCTACAAAAGACGACTTCTACGACCTCCTAGATAGGACATATGCCCAATGTCCCAGTTACGATGTTAAAATCATACTGGGAGGACTTAATCCAAAACTAGGCAAGGAAGTCGCCTTTGATAGAGTTATTGGCAAGCACAGCCTACACAACGCCATATCCGAAAATGGATTTAGGCTGATAGACTTCGCAACGGGGCGAAATCTTCTAGTTGCTAGCACGCGTTTCTCCCATCTAAACATCCACAAAGGGACTTGGCGATCTTCAGATCAATCAACCGTCAACCAGATTTACCACATTGCGATTAATCCGACATTCTGGATCTGCGAACTTTTAGAGGACCCAACATCGACTCGAACCACTATCTTGTGGCAGCCAGGTTGCGACTACGAATATGCCTGGCCCAGAAAAATCGAGTAAGGCCAGCGGCATACAACGTCGCAATGCTACAATCGCAAGAGACCGACAGAGCCTATGCCAGTCGCGTCTCCCTCAAGCTCTCGGATAACCCTCCAACACCTGCTCAGACTGTGCAACACCAATGGACCCGTTGTCAACAAGCCTTTGAAAGTGCTGCTTCCTAGGTACTGGGTTTTAAACCGCCACCAACAAGAAACCTATGGTTTGACGACGTGTGTAGGAGGACAGACGCAGCCAAGCAGCAAGCCTATCAAGAGGCGCTGCATAGAAAGACGACAGCTGATCGTGAGCAAAAGAGGAGGAAGGACCCTAAGCTTCTCAAAACAAAAAAAAAACAGAGAGCATGAGAAGCTCGCGATCACAGAGATGGAGAGATGCTATAGCAGGAATGACGTTCGAAGGTTTTATCAACGAATAAAACAAACATGCCAGGGATATAAGACCAGAACGGTAGCGTGCAGGGACGAAAATGTAAACCTAGTAGTAGATTCACAGTCGGTACTAGGAATCTGGAAAGACTACTTCTGCAGACTGTATAACGGCGATGATGAAACAGATCCCGCTGTCAGGCAGAATAACCCCTTCACAGCGGATGATGATAGCAGAGAATTCCGTCCCCCTGACCTGGACGAAGCTAGGAACGCTTTTTCTAAGCTTAGGTCCAACAAAGCTGCGGGAGTAGACGGACTACCTGCCGAACTCTTTAAGGCAGCTGGAGATGACCTGGTTGGGAGTATGCACCAGCTCATCTGTAAGATATGGTCAGAGGAATGTATGCCCGATGAATGGAATCTGAGTATCGTTTGCCCGATCCACAAGAAAGGAGACCCCTTTTACTGCGCCAACTACAGAGGAATAAGTCTTCTGAACATCGCTTATAAAATCTTCAATGCTGTTCTATGTGAACGCTTGAAACCGTTCGTTAATAAACTGATTAGTCCATATCAGTGTGGTTTCAGGCCCGGGAAGTCCACTATAGACCAATTATTCACACTGCGGCAGATCATGGAAAAAACAAACGAGTTCCAGATCGACACCCACCACCTGTTTGTAGACTTTAAGGCTGCATACGATAGTATAAATAGAGACAAGCTATACAACGCCATGTCAAGTTTTGACATCCCTGCCAAACTCGTCAGATTGTGCAGGATGACATTGGAGAACTCTCGCTGCTCCATCAGAGTCGGAAGCGACCTAACCGATACCTTTTATGTCAAAAAAGGTTTTAGACTGGGCGACACGCTATCGTGTGACTTTTTCAACAACGTCCTTGAAAGGATCGTGCAAGACGAGGAGCACAATCTTTTTCAAGTCCCTACAACTGCTCGCATATGCCGATGACATTGACATAATTGGACGAAGTCAGCGATGTCATTGAGGCCTTTACGAGCATTGAGACGGAAGCGGCTAAAATGGGACTGGCGGTAAATGAGGGCAAAACGAAATATATGCTGTCGTCGAAAAAGGACACGAGCCACCGGCGCCTTGGCCAGGGCGCATATATTGGCAGGTATGGTTTCGAGGTAGTCAGAAACCAGAAGTGACATCAGTGCCGACATCAAACGCCGAATAACTCTTGCCAACCGCTGTTTCTTTGGGCTCGGGATGCAATTGAGAAGCAGAGCCCTCTCTCGAAATACCAAGGTGATCATATACAAGAACCTTATCATCCCGGTCCTGCTTTATGGAGCAGAGATGCAGAGAAGCGGATGAGGAGGCCCTTGGTCGTTTTGAGAGAAAAAGTTTGGTCATGTTGAGCGCATGGAAAACACTGCTCCGCCGGAAGATCTTTGAATCCAACCCCGAGGGGCGACGCGGTCGATGACGGCCAAATTTAAGGTGGCGCAACCAAGTGGAAGAGGACCTTAACCACCTAGGCGTGCGGCACAAGAGACTGCTGGCGAAAGACCTTGCCAGTTGGAGAGGTTTTTAAAGGAGGCCCAGGTTCGCCATGAACTGTAGCGCCAAATGAAGAAAAAGAAGAAGATGCAATAATGAACTTTCCACCCCTTGATATACTTGCATTTATTAGACTTTAAAGACTGCACCTTTCAGAGATATAGGCACCTTTCAGAGATCTAGGCATCTTTCAGAGATCTAGGCACCTTTCAGAGATATAGGCAATCCTAATGGCCATGCGCTATGTTGTGAATGATAGGTGGAAGGGTAAGACACATGCGTCTGCAGTGACAGCTAAGCTGCTCTCAAAGTAATGTCAAACACTTTAAAAGTCCCAAGTTAGTATAAGAACTCAGCGCATTTCTGAACAAAGTCGGTAGATTAAACTCAATAAGGCTTGCTTGGGTGCCAGGTCATTCTGGGATCCTAGGAAATAAGATCTCTGATGAACTCGCTAGAATGGGTTCAAAGGAGAGTTTCTCGAAAATAGAATTCGCATTGGATCTAGCTGCTTCCAGGGTCAAAACCCACATCGTAGATGGAGGGAATATCCAGGATGCAGGATGACTAGGCTCGTATGTCCTGATGTCTGCAAGAATAAGAAGAATTATCCTTAAGGAGAATTGACTACAAAAGATTTGCGGACGTCATTACGGGGTGTAGAACATGGCTATATTGACAAAAGTATCTATTAGACTAAACTGAATAATTCAATGCAGTATTCAAGTTCCCGCCAATTCTTCATATTTTTTTATACATACAGTTCGCTCAGGTTTAACAGTTATACTCTTATTATGTTTGTCACACCACCTGGATGATTTGCAAGATGGTTTGGGTCGTAGATATTCGTTCACTACTCTGTAGAGGTAATTGTCCTAGATAGGAGGAGAGGAACTCGACTGAATTTTCATGTTGGTTGTAGTTCCCAGTAAATGTTAAATGCCAATGCGGTGTTATATTAGAACTGCGCACACAGAGTATGAATTCGAAATGACCATATACTGTGGGCGTTTTACCTTCATCGGTATTTTTGATCACTTCCCATTCACAATAGCTGTGCTGCCATGTTACTGGCAATATATATTGTTGATGAGACTACTACTCTGTTATGTGATTTCCATTTATAAGGCAGTTATGTTAGAATTATTTTAAGTTTTTATATATGATACTAAGGACGTCGTCTGAACAACTACATGATGCATTAAATAGAAATCGATCCCATGGAAACTTCCCTCTTAGAAAAGTAATTAGAAGCCTGATATATTGAGCAACTGTCAAAGGTTCTAGCGTGTACGATTAAATCTCTTGCTGCGAAAATGAAAAGTTGCCCTTCGTTGTTGCTTATCTCTCAATGAAAAGGCGGAGTAATTTGATATTGTTATAAAACAACCCTCTTGCTCCAATTAAGGATTTTATTAAACTTGATAACATTTATTTCATCAACAAATGGTGGATGAAGTGTGCCACTTGCCCAAATGAACTAAGTATTTGCTTGTGACCTTCAAGGGAATTATTAGCTCTTTCATAGTGGTGACACAACTGGCTACTGCAGGCTACGTTTGCCTTACGACAATTTTGCCCGTGGCTGCTTTTGCTTTTCTACAGGAAGAAGTATCTTGGTGCATTCTTGTATGCGTGAGCTTACTAGAATAGAGAAGACTTACATATATAACACACTTAATCAGAAACACAAGTATGGTCTAAGTAGGATGTACGACCAACAACAGAACTTGCCTATCTAATTGCAACGAGGCCTGACATCTCCCTTGCTAAATGTTAGAGACTTCTTCTTCTTCGGTGGCGTTACAGCCCATGAAGGACCAGAGCCAAGCTTCTCTCAATCACCCAGGTTGTGTGTGATTTATTTTTCACACAGGTGAAAGGGACCTACAGTTTAATGCCGATTCCGAACGGCGTGAGTCGAGAAGCTTTTTCATGGCAAGTTTACTACGGGGGGTTTTGCTAGTACCCCGCCGAGGAGGAACGTCGCGAAATAAACATTCGATGGCGTTGGTGTAATCGGGATCCGAACTCGCTCATCGTGCGCCAGAGTCCAACACACTAACCACTGCGTCACGGCGCCCTGCTAGAGACTAAGTCCATATAATTACAGTGAGGCGTATATTCTAATACTCGAAGGAATGATCGTCTATAGTCAGAATTTTGTTTTTAGAATCTAAAATCATAAGCTTAGCTACTTATTCTTCGTCATATTGCATGGCACATCCATTTACAGTTACTCTGAAGTAAGTGACTATAGGTCCATTGGAGGTAGACCTAATCGACAAAAGATCGTAGAGATGGTAGTCAACAGAAGCTTCTTTTGAAAGGTACTCGCCCAAATTTGAGCTATTTTGGACGCACAAAATTGAGTGAGTCAATGTGAGTGTTTTTATAAAAATGGAAAAAATCGAGTATCGAGCACAGGTCCAGGAAAAATAAAGAGGAATTGGACCTTGCGTACGGGGACTCTGTACCGTAATTTACCAAATTAGAGCTTACGACACGATGAAGGTCTGGGACGTCCAAAAACCGCAACAGTCGATGACATCGCTGAAGTTCATAAAATGGTGCTTAACGACCATCAAATTAAAGTGTGAGAGATAACAGAAGCCATAAAAATGTCCAAAGAACGTTTTTGTCGGGTAATGAATCTAGATTTGAGCATGAGGAAACTGTTTTGTTCTTGTTAGACCACAAAGGTTTTCGAATGAACGTGTCCAACGCTCTGTGGTGCTTAGGCGCAATAAACTTGGGTTTTAGCTCCATTTGTCAGCTTGAAACTGTTTAACTACATCCCTTACTCACTAAATATAGCTTACTTATTTACTTAGGTGGCGCTTCAGTTCGGGGTGAGCCTGGGCCTCAACCAACAAGCCTTTCTAGCTAGCACGACATTTTGCTAACCGTTTCGCACGCCCAGTTGGTTGATGTTCCTTCCCAGCTGTGCGCCATCTTAGATGTGGCCGTCCTCTGCAACGTCTTTCCTCGGGGTTGGAATCGAAGACTCCACGTGTGCTCTGCTGTCCATTCACTTTACATGGCCTAGCCATCTAAGGGTTTGGATCCGTCGACGTCTTTGCCCTCGACCAAGAACCTCTTCATCATACTTTTTTGATAAGGTCCAAACCTCTGCGCCATAGAGGAGATCGGGATGATTAAGGTTTTACAGAGGGTCACCTTTGTTTTCCGAGAGAGTGCTCTACTACCCAATTGCCTCTAGAGCCCGAAGAAACAGCGATTGGCAAGAGTTACTCCGCGTCTAATTTCAGCACTGGTGTCGTTGCCGCTTTTTACCAGTGAGCCAAAGTAGTCGAAATCCTTGACTACATCAAAGTTACAGCTGACGTTCTGGCCAAGACGACGGTGTTGTACATTTTTCTTTAACGATTGCATATATTTGGTTTTGCCCTCGTTTACCTTCAGACCCACTTTTGCCGCTTCTACTTCATTGATTAAAAAAGCTTCATTGACGTCAGATGTGCAGAATTGAAGTAGATCGTGCCTCTTGTATTGGCCCGTGAATTCAAGGATAATGTTGAAAAAATCACATGACATAATCCTTTTTTGACATCGAATCTTCTTCTTCTTCTTCTTCTTCTTAGCGGCCGCTACAGTTCGGGGTGAACCTGGGCCTAAACCAACATGCCTCTCCACCTAGCACAATCTTTCGCTAGTCTTTGCCAGGGCCGCACGCCCAGTTGGTTGAGGTTCCCTTCCACCTGTGCACGCCACCTTAGATGCGGCCGTCCTCTATTTCTTCGTCCCTCGGGGTTGGATTTAAAGACTATACGGGCCGGAGCTCTGGTGTTCATTCGCTCTACATGGCCTAGCCATCTTAGGCGTTGGATCCGTAGACGCCTGACTAGACTCATGTCACTGTACAACCCGTACAGTTCATGATCGAATCTTCTCCTCCAACCCCCCTCTGTGTTTTTGACATCGAAGGTCTTGGTTAATTCCTTACCGACCTAAGTGGAGCAGGGAGAATTCTCCATTTTCATAACATGGCTCTATATAACTCGTCCCCATATACACTGTCATATGCGGCTTTAAAATCTACGAAAAGGTGGTGTGTCGATCTGAAATTCATGGGTTTTCTCCAAGATTTGCCGCAGTGTGAATAATTGGTCTATCGTGGATTTTCCTGGCCTGAAGCCACATTGATAGGCACTTGTTAAATTGCCCACAAATGGTTTCAGGCGTACACACAGCACGCCAGAGAAGATCTTATGCGCGATGCCTCGTACCTTGGTTAGGTCGAAAACTGTCCTGGACACCCTTGTAAATGTGTAATTTAAGGGACATTTCCTTTCTTTCCGTTAAAGAAAAACGTAAAAGCCACGATTTCGATGAAAGCAACTATGCATGAGATAGACCGTTGCACCATGCGGCACTGAAAAATAATTTCTTAAACTGGAGTATGAGGTGAATCGGGCTCTGGAAAGAGTCATGCAATATCGCTTCACTGAAATTTCACATTACCTGTTAAATTCACCTGGCGAATAAATCCGTGCAAGCGCTACGAACGGAAGTATACTCCCAGCAATCATTAAGACATTTTCCTATGTCCATCTTCCCCGTGTCCTCGTGTGAGCAAAACATTTAGAATGTTGAAAACGCCAATTGTCACGGTGTGAATGCTGATAGGATCGTGATGGACAACAGGATGAATGAAGATTAATGACGGGTTGGATAAAAACCGTGGCAAATCCATTCTGAGGTTTCCTCACTCAGCTCTAAACAGTGTTTTGTGGGAGAAATTGATATCCGACTAAACGATTTGGCGTAGTGATTATCGAACTATCGTTTTGCTGCAAGGCGGGGAATGATGGATTATCATCATTTCCTGCCTTTAATACTTTTGCTCGTTATCGTGTGAAGTGCACTTTCGTTATTCAATGTATTTTACATATTTTCAAATTACATTGCGAATATTTTAACCCCTAACAATGTCCTTGACACGGTTGAGTAGGTTGCCCAGAGGAAACTAAATCAAGCGTAACACTGAAACTAAGTGCCAAGCATTTTATTTCTAATCGAATGGATCACAGCCGTTCAGTTTCGATATTTAATTGTATGATTAATTTGCATTTAACTTATATTTTATTTCTCAAGTTTTAATGTGACATCTGTCTTTTAGCAAACCAAATAATTGTTATGCCCGTATAAAGCATTTGGGCGCCGAGAAACAGTGCACGGATTGAGGAAACGTGTCTAAAAATGCCCAGGCAATGGGTAAATTAAGGCTTCATTAAGGTGATTTGAAAACGCTGCCTTTGGTAATTTTACTTACTTACTTAGGTGGCGCGACAGTCCGTAGTGAACCTGGGCCTCAACCAACAAGCGTCTCCAGCTGGCACGGTCTTTGGCCAGCTGTTTCCAGTGCCGCACGCCCAGTTGGTTAAGGTCCCCTTCCGCCTGCGTGCGCCACCGATGATGCGGCCGTCCTCTGCCGCGCCTTCCTTCCGGAGTGGATTCGAAGACTCTTCGGGTCGGAACTGTATTTTCCATGCGCTCTACATGGCCTAGCCACCTTAGACGCTGTATCCGTAGACGTCGTACCAGGCCGATGTCGCTGTACAACCCATACAGTTCTTCATTATATCTTCTCCTCCATACATCGTTTGAACAAACGGGACCGTAGATAGGGCGCAGAATTTCCTTTTCGAAACGACCAAGGGCATCTTCATCCGCTTTTGTTAAGGTCCAAGCCTCTACGCCGTAAAGGAGGACTACGATGATCAAGATCTTATATAGTGTCACCTTGGTTTTCTAGAGGGTGCTCTACTTCTCAACTGCCTCTTGAGCCCAAAGCAACAGCGGTCGGCAAAAGGGATTCTGTTTTTTATCTCAGCGCTGGTGTTGTTGTCGCCGGTCATCAGTGAGCCAAGGTAGACGAATTCCTTGACCACTTCAAAGTTATATCCGCCCATGGTGACGTTCTGGCCAATACGTCGGTGTTGTCCGTCTCTTTTAAATGAAAGCAGATATTTGGTTTTACCCTCATTAACCTTGAGACCCATCTTAGCCGCTTCTACCTCAATGCTTACAAAGGCCTCGTTGACGTCTCGTCTCGCTGTGTCCGTCCAATCACGTCAATGTCATCGGCGTACGCAAGCAATTGAGTAGACTTGAAATAAATCGTACCTCTTGTGTTGGCCAGTGACTCTTGCACGATCTTTTCAAGCACGATGATGAAAAAGTTGCATGACAGCACGTCACCTTGCCTAAATCCTTTTTTAATATCAAAGGTCTCGGTTTGCTCATTACCGACCTTAATGGAGCAGCCAGAATTCTCCATTGTCATCCTGCACAGTCGGACGAGTTTGGCAGGGATGTTAAAACTAGACATGGCTTTGTATAACTCATCTCTACACAAGCTGTCATATACAGGTTTGAAATCGACGAAGAGGTGGTGAGTGTCGATTTGGTATTCCTGGGTCTCCTCCAAGATCTGCCGAAGCGTAAATATTTGGTCTATTGTGGATTTACCTGACCTGAAACCACACTGAGCCGATCAGGTTATCCACAAACGGTTTCAGGCGTTCACACAATACGGCAGAGGAGTTCTTATATGCGATGTTAAGGAGACTTATTCCCCTATAGTTGGCGCAGTTATAGGGGTCTCCTTTCTTATGGACCGGGCAAACGATGCTGAGTTTCCATTCGTCGGGCATGCTTTTCTCCGACCATACCTTGCAAATGAGATGGTGCATGCACCTTACCAGCTCATTTCCAGCCGCCTTAAGAAGCTTAGCAGACAGGCCGTCTGCGCCCGCGGCTTTATTAGACTTAAGTCTTGATATCGCTATTTTGATTTCGTCTAGGTCGGGTGGACTGAATTCTGTTTCATTGTCGTCCATTACGAATGGCTCGTTCTGCCTGACAGCGGTATCTTGTCTATCATCGCCGTTATACAGTCTGCAGAAGAGGTCTTTCCAAATCCTCAGCATCGATTGCGACTCTACTACCAGTTCTCCATTTTCGTACCTGCAGGCCGCCGCTCTCCCGATATTCAAGGAGGCTAAGTATCTAGGAGTCATCTTAGATAGTAAGCTTCTCTGGTCAAAGCATGTTGAGTCAAAAACCACCAAAGCGCTGTCAGCTTTCTGGCAATGCAAAGGAGCTTTTGGCAAGACATGGGGTTTATCGCCGGCAAAGGTCCTCTGCATCTACACGGCAATGATAAGACCTATAATCTCATATGCATCGGTTGTCTGGTGGAACAGACTAAAACGCAAACACGTCGTAGCCTCTTTCGCCAAACTCCAAAGAACGGTTTGTCTCAGCTGCACGGGGACTTTCCCCAGCACGCCGGGCGCTGCTCTAGATGTTATGATGAACCTTCCACCTCTTGATATATTTATCAGAGGCTGTGCTCTGAAAGTCATGTCTCGTCTGAAGAGAAATGGCTTTTGGTACAACTCGCATAGGAATAGCGGTTTCCTTGCGCAAGAATTGTCCTGAGACCCCTGTCTCATGGACATGCCTTCTGACGCATTGACGCCAGTTATCCTATTGCGTCGTTATTTCACAGTCGGGTTTGCATGGCGTCAGGATTGGCCATGGCTGGATACTGAACCTGGAAAGGATAGTCTTCGCATTTTTACGGATGGCTCCAGGTCTGGGCGGGGGTCCGGTGCTGAAGTCTTCTTTGAACGCGATAACATCTGACTGCATTTCTCGTTAGGAAAGTATGCGTCTGTCTTCCAATCAGAGATATACGCAATCCTAATGGCCATGCACTATGTTGTGAAGCACAGGTGGAAGTGGGAAAGCATATGCGTCTGTAGTGACAGCCAAGCTGCACAAAAAGCTGTGTGTAACCCCTTAACTAGCTCCAAATTAGTGCTTGAACTCAAGTCCTTCTTGAACAGTGTCGGCAGACTAAGTTCATTAAGGCTTGTATGGGTTCCACGTCACTCTGGGATTCCAGGAAATGAAATCTCTGATGAACTCGCCAGAATGGGTTCAGAGGAGAGCTTCTCAGGACCTGAACACGCTCTAGGTCTACCTGCGTCCACGGTAAATTCCTACATTAACGATTGTGTATTTAATACACACAACCGTAGATGGAGGGATTGTCCGGGTTGCAGGATGACTAAGCGCATATGCCCTGATGTCTGCAAAAAATCTGCAGCATTCCTCCTGTCTTTAAGGAGAGTCGACTGCAGAAGGCTTGTGGGAGTTATCACGGGCCATTACACTTTTGCCAAGCATCTCTACGTGCTCGGCATCAGTGAGACGCCTACCTGTGCTGCATGTGGCGAAGAGGAGGATGACACTGCAGAGCATTTCCTCTGTGATTGTCCCGCCTTTGCTCGCATACGGTTGCGCACCCTTGGAGCCGACGTGGTGTGTGCCGAATCCCTAAGCTCTACATCACTGAAGCTTCTTCAAATTTTTCTCTGGAAAACGGGGAAAATACATTAATGTAAGGTGTCTGTCTGGAGTACAATGGACCATTGTTTGCGTCTGAGTGCTCCAGCGGATAGCAGAAGCCTCCAAAAAAAAAAATTATACAAATTAAAGAGAATCGATTCCAGAATCCAACAGCTCGAGTGTCGACCCAGGCAGTGGAGAAAAACCAGCTTCTTTACATGTTCTAAAAAGCCATCAATGAACTCGGTTGGACTAAACCGAATCCATGCATTAGCGCGTCTGGAAACCCTTTGAGAAGTATCCTGTCGCCAATCTGAATGTTTTAGTTTTGTTTATTACCCTGTATATTCATTGGTTTACCTTAGTCGAGCTACAAGAGTAACAGAAACATATTCGATAAAAATGGAATTGGCAGGTTAACCAAACTCAATTTTAATAATTTGCAGATATGCACGCGACCAACATGCGACGTGGTACTGCGTACTCAGGTGTACGCAAGTCTGCCTCTGTGAGTAGTAACCTCCAACATTACCTTTTCGAAATTTATGCAAACAAGACATTTCAATGCCAACCACAAAACAAAGGGATGGAATAAAAAAACACCCACTTCCGCCCTTTTCTTGTCAAAATCATCCCTTCGCCGCAGTTTCAAGTTCACCACGCAACGCAGGACCTAGCCCAATAGAGTCATACAATAGACATCACGATACGATACGAATATACTTTTTCTTTCATTTAAATTGCGCACACGGAATAGCATCTTGCATGGAGTACTTCTTGTATTATGGAAGCACTTGTCGGGCGGCAGCGAAGGACTCTAGTTTCAAGGAAGTAAATGGGAAATCGAGAATAAATGAAGAGGAAACGTTTTCACTTTCAATGAGCGCACGCCGACGCACAGCGTGCTGTCTTGTTGTTTTCATTTGCTCATTGTTTTTGTTTGATTGTGCGTTGTCTTTTTATACTCGTATGTAGCTTGAAGTGGATCACGAGAATCCTGACAGATAGACCTCTTAGGCACGGTAAGATTCTGCGTGTCGCAAGACATGCTCCATTGTGCGTGTTATGACAAATTGATGTTAGAATTGTTGTTCCACGTACTTGAAGAAACACGAGACACTTGTTTGAATACACATTCTTCCTTATCTAGTCGAATTTGGGTATTTTTAGATTTTTGATTTACTGCCGCAGCGGGTTGAGTAGATTTCGGATGACGTAGGAAGGTGGTGTAAATACTTTTAACCTGAACCTGAGTAGGAACCAGGGGAATAAAGACCTATACTGTCATTCATAAAAAGTCGTACATATTGAAAGGCCACCTATTAGGACCCTTCGCCAAAGACTAGTATCCCAACGAGAGATTTTTTTTTGCGTCCAATTGTCACCTTACGCAAAGTCTTCATCGATCACTGTACACAAGAAGCTACAGGGCAGTCAAGATAGTGGACTTCGGGTTGATCTGCTCCTTTAAGTGATCCGGAGAGGCTTCAGTCAGCAGGCTTTTCTAGATCTCACCATATTAAGCTAGCTGCTTCGCCGCATCTCTGTCCCTGCTCAATCCAAGTTGGCATCCACTGAACAGCTGCCTGGCATCCGACAGGTAGTGAAACAATATGTGTAGCTCCCGGCTCCATTGTTCCTGGGGAAAAAGGAATCTGGTCCTCCAGGTTGGGAGTTGTGCTTAGCGGTAACATCCTTGTATGTATGTATGTTGGCGCTACAGTCCATGAAGAGCCTGAGCCGAGCTTCTCTCAATCACCCATGTTGTGTGTGATTTCATTTTCACATAGGTGAAAGGGACCTACAGTTTTATTGCCGGTTCCGAACGGCGAATTTCGAGAAGCTTTTTCATGACAATTTTACTACAGGGGGTTTTGTCAGAATCCCGATTACCACGGAAAAAAAAAGTGTTGCGAAGCAACCACAAGCCTCGGATACGGACGGATATAAACTTGAGAGTCTGCACCTGGAATGTGAGGTCCCTTGACAGACCGGCTGCAGGTGATAAATTGGAGTAAACCCTCAACTGCTATAAAGCAGATATAACCGAACTCCAAGAAGTGCGATTGGATGGACCAGGCAAAAGACGGATGAAAAACTGCGATCCCCCCATCTCAACATCCACAAGGGTAACTGGCGGTCTTTTGGTCAATCGACCACCAACCAGATTGATCACACTGCGATCGACGCCAGACACTCCTCCAGTATTCTCGACGTACGAACCTTCCGAGGGGCCAATATCGACTCGGACCACTGTCTTGTTGTAGCCAAGGTATGCATGAGGATACCAAGAATGCTTAGGAGTCGAGTAGGACAACATACGTTTGACGTCAGAAAGCAACAATCGCAAGAGACTACCAGAATCTTTGCCGATCGTGTCTCCTCCAAGCTCTCTCAAAATCCGCCCACCTAGAAACCCCTGGTTCGATGAACAATGCGAACAAGCCCATGAGGCAAAACAAGAGGCATATAAAACCATGTTGCAACGACGGTCGAGAGCTGCTCGCGAAATCTATGAGCAGAAGAGAAGAGAGAGCACGGAAAGCGTGAGATCGGGGAGATGGAGAGACGCTTCCGCAGGAATGACGCCCGTAAGTTTTTCAACATGCCATGGCTACAAAGCCAGAGCAGCGGCTTGCAGGGATGAAAATGGAGAACTGGTAGTAGAGTCGCAGTCGATGCTGAGGATTTGGAAAGAACACTTCTACAGACTGTATAACGGCGATGATAGACAAGATACCGCTGTCAGGCAGAACGAGCCATTCGTAATTGACGACGATGTAGGAGAAATCCGTCCACCCGACCTAGAGGAAATCAAAATAGCGATATAGCCTGTCTGCGGAGCTTCTTAGGGCGGCTGGAGATGAGCTGGTAAGGTGCATGCACCATCTCATTTGCAAGGTATGGTCGGAGGAAAGCATGCCCGACGAATGGAATCTCAGCATCGTTTGCCCGGCCTCTAAGAAAGGAGGCCCCTATAACTGCGGAAACTATAGGGGAATAAGCCTATTTGACATCGCGTATAAGATCTTCTGTGCCGTATTGTGTGAACGCCTGAAACCGTTTGTGGATAACCTGATCGGCTCTTATCAGTGTGGTTTCAGGCCAGGTAAGTCCACAATAGACCAAGTATTTACGGTACGGCAGATCTTGGAGAAGACACTCACCACCTTTTCGTCGATTTCGAAGCTGCATATGACAGCGTGTATAGAGATGAACTATACAAAGCCATGTCTAGTTTTAACATCCCTGCCAAACTCGTCCGACTGTGCAGGATGACAATGGAGAATTCTCGCTGCTCCATTAAGGTCGGTGATAAGCAAACCGAGACCTTTGATGTTAAGAAAGGATTTAGGCAAGGTGATGCGCAGTTATGCAAACTTTTTCAACATCGTGCTTGAAAAGATCGTGCAAGGGTCACTGGCTAACACAAGAGGTACGATTTATTTCAAGTCTACGCAATTGCTTGCGTACGCCGACGACATTGACGTTATTGGACGGACACAGCGAGGTAGAAGCGGCTAAGATGGGTCTCAAGGTTAATGAGGGTAAAACCAAATATCTGCTTTCATTTAAAAGAGACGGACAACACCGACGTATTGGCCAGAACGTCACCATGGGCGGATATAACTTTGAAGTGGTCAAGGAATTCGTCTACCTTGGCTCACTGATGACCGGCGACAACAACACCAGCGCTGAGATAAAACGCAAAATCACTCTTGCCAACCGCTGTTTCCTTGGGCTCAAGAGGCATTTGAGAAGTAGAGCCCTCTCTCGGAAAACCAAGATGACACTATATAAGACCTTGATCATCCCAGTCCTCCTTTACGGCGCAGAGGCTTGGACCTTAACAAAAGCTGATGAAGATGCCCTCGGTCGTTTCGAGAGGAATATTCTGCGCACTATCGACGGTCCCGTTTGTTCAAACGATGTATGGAAGAGAAGATATAACGAAGAACTGTACGGGTTGTACAGCGACATCGGCCTGGTACGACGTCTACGGATACAGTGTCTAAGGTGGCTAGGCCATGTAGAGCGCATGGAAAATACAGCTCCGACCCGAAGAGTCTTCGAATCTACCCCGGAAGAAAGGCGCGGCAGAGGACGGCCGCATCACATCAACGGTGGCACACGCAGGTGGAAGGGGACCTTAACCAACTAGGCGTGGTTGGTCCTAGATAGATAGATAGGATAAGTGAGTGGGACAGAGTCACCTAATCACTGCGGCCACGAGTGGGCCTATTGTTATGACCCCCGCTTACAGTTCACTCAGAAAACCTGAGTTCGTGATACAACTTAGTATGCTTTTGAGTGAGCTAGCAGCGATTTCTTCTGCTTCAAGATAATACTTGCCTAGGTGACGATGGCGTGTACTGACACGCAGTTACAGTGGCATAGTATGTGCTCTGCTGTTTCTTCGTCTTCATTACACAATCGGCAAGTGTCATCTTGTATGATGCCCATTGTTTTGAGGTGTTTATTAACTGGGCAGTGTCCAGTAAGGAAACCTGTGATTAAGCGAATCTGACTCCTCGAGAGCATGAGAAGTTGTTTCATTCTTTTAAGGGATGTAGTTGGGAGGAACAACTTGGCTTGTCTGCTACCTTTCGTTTGTAACCAGTAGTGATCCGTCGTGTTCCTCAGCCAATTGTTTATGCAGCATTTGGTGGTGCTGATGGGTATACCGCAGAAAGCCCGTGGCATCATAAATGGTGATGCAGAGCTGATCAGTTCATTACCCACGATGGACCACAGGAGCGGTGAGAGGACCCCGCCTTGAGGGCATCCTTTCGCGGCGTTTACGCTGATTTTATCATTGCCTAGTGAGGTGTCTATTTTCCTGTTGCTAAGCATGTGTTGGATCCAATTGCATGTGGTATTGTCCACCCCTGTGCTGAGGATGCAAAGGTTTATTTGGGTGTACATATTCGGTGTTATCGAAAGCACCCTCAATATCGAGAATTCGGTCCTACACGTCTTCTCGACTATTTATCACCCCAAGCAATATATTTCATACTTTCAGGCTTCGTATAAAAAACTTTGGACTTTTTTGTGAAAACATTTAGAATAATCGTGCAGTTATCCAGAGCTCTTCAAACTGTAGTAATCGTAGAGAGGTGAAATTAGGAGTATACCGTTAGTCGTAAATCATGGGCTAATATTCATATTGCAGCAAATGCACAAACCAGATGTGTGTCTATTCAATACAAGAACCTAACGACATAGCGAAGTTGCTCTTTAGCTCAATATTTGATTGTGACTCGAAAACTATTTGCCGCCAAAAAGCAAGATACAAAATCCCACTTATAAGGTTGCTAATAAACAACATCACGATAGCAACAAAAGGGCTTTGTTTAATCGTCAAACTCCTGACAATCAAAACATTTTTTCAAATCGAATCGAAAAGCAGTAGGAAGCAGACGTGTCGTCGTATCGACTTATATAATTTGAATTTTTTCTCACGGATATTTTATCTTTGTTTTGTTTGTATCTAAAATAAGATGATGAAGAAAAAGAAGTCATCTGTAAGCTCTATCATCCAGAGATACAGCACGGCGAGCTTGGAGGACCGGATGCAACCAGATCAGAAGAAAAATGTTTTATTTACCCCAAAAGGTCACACCACACAAACAGATTTCACAGGAAAAACGATAGCGGTATTAATGCTTATTTAAATCTCATTATTTCGTTTGGTTGAAAAAATGGTATTTTTGTAGCACGATAAGCAGAGAGAACCGGAAGAAGTGGAGGAGTCCAAATTGAAATATATACCAGACTTGAATGCAATTATCAATAAGGTCAAGAAATTTAAAGACGACGAGTTCATCTATCTCACCTATATGGTGCCGAAGGAGAGCGAACATTTCACGCCATATAGCTTAATGTATGTGATGATATCAATGAGTTCGTTGTTTTCTTTAGTTAGGTTTTCTAATACTTCAGTGAGGTTGCGTACAAGGATATGCCGAATAAGAACCAGTATTACACTATGAGTCGAAGTGGCGTAACATTTTGGAGCTTGACAGAAAACTATTTCACAGAACTCGACCAGTGGCAGCGCGAATTTCAGATGTACATGAATATTGTGAAAATAAAATTATTTTCAATGTACAGGGCATGGAAAGGTTTTAAGGTGTGGGAGAAGGCGTTAAAGTGGAGAAAATTCGACGAGGCCTATAATAACATAAGCCAGAATTTATTCTATGCAATTCCGCAACTCGCCTGTGCTGCTCTGAAGTTACGCGACGATGTCGAGAAAATGCGAAGCAAGACTTTTATCAGTGTCACTTGTAAGTTTTGTTGTGAAAAATATTAGTCCTAGTCTTTAGGTCTTCCCATAATATCTTAGCAGCCATGAAAGCAGACATTCGTGCAAACAACAAGTTGTTTTAGTTGAAGAACTACATTTTGCCAAATGGGTTGCTTATGCAAATGCTCCGCTTTGTCATAAAAAACTCAGTTCACTTTGGTTAATAATAGCGGTCGAGAGTGTTGTTACAAGCATATGAGCATAAACGATTCATCATGACAGTACACCTAAAGAATCCAATCCTGGGCACATTGTCTAACCAGAGATCGCCCATTTTGTTTAAAAAGAGATCTTATTCTCCTGTATTTCAGGCAATGCAGTAATATCATTTTTTCACATTCTCGTACGATGTTTGTGGTCGGGTTATGCGCTGTACTTGAACCAATTTAGATTCAGTGTGCAGCCCTAGGATGTAGTCACAGTTATTCTGATAAAAAGGGTAATCTATTAGACTTGTAGTGTCTACGTCCGTTAACAGGATACTTTGCTCAAAGCTGTTATTGAAGTCGATTCGGGTGCTCTATTCATTAACAGGCCAACTTGCCTTTGAATACATTTAAGGAGTATGTGAGTTTGCTCTAGATGGCCATGACAAGAACCATCTGTCTTACTAGAACAGACCGTGGAAGTACAGGTCATATGACCAAATAGAGCCGCTTCGTGGTTCTCGGTATGACTATCAGGTAGAGTAAAAGAAAATCAACAGCACTAGACAAACAGCAAAACCTTTTTGGTCATGACGCACCATTTTTGACCCAGGTCGCTGTAAGTGATCCACTTTTCATCACCAGTTACCAACTGTTTTCGAAATCGGTCTATTTAGTTGCCATTCAGCGAACCGGAGATGGAACGCAGCGTTAACTCGTGTGGTGCCAATCCACCAAGCTTCTTTTTGTGTCTAGCTCTATTCAAATGGTTCCAAACAGTTTTTTGGGCAGTGCTTAGCTCATGGCCAATCAAAATAGTAATTGATTAACGACCAGACGACGATTTCCATAATCGACATTTTCAACAATCAGCGCCTTTCACACTTTTCTCCACCAGCACATACCTACATATGTAGGAGTAGTCTTATTTGATGGTCTTGTAAGCAACTTTAGATCTGTTTCTGGGGTCATGATTACAACTCCAGATATGGCATATCGCCCACATGGACCGACAGATTAAAGCTGTCTACTACCAGAAACAGTAGTAGTTCGTAAAAAAGCGGTCAGTGTTCTAAAGAAAAGAAGAGAGTGCATCGTCTTATGGCATTCTTTCACTTTAAAAATGGTGGCATGGCGTCAGCAAATTTAAATTTGATGACACAGAGTTTTGTAATTATTGCCTGCCTTAGCAGGCAGATTACTACCGAATAGAGTCAAGAGTCATCTCGAGAGAGAAAAGTTGACAGAGTTATGAGTATATGTAGGTCTTTGCCCGCCCTTTGTTTGATGTAGCAACGACACTAGATCCCTGACTGAACCCAAGTCAATCTAGGAAAACAAAAAATCTTTCTAAATTTTGTACCATAGGAAATTGCGAGAAGCTCTTGACATATTTTTAATTAATCTCGAAATATTAACTTCCTAAACAGCTATCGAACGATGGCATCCATTCTACTACATGGAACTTCACATGAAAATCTACGAAGAATTAAGGCACGATATCAAATTCTTTCGGGAGAAAGCTCGAAAATATATTTGTAAGCCTGCTCAAATGCTCTTTACAACTTTTTCAATACTTGAAGCATTTTTTTTTTAGACGATGCCTGCTACGAAGCAATAACTGCCAGAGGTTTTTATCCCACCGACGAAATAGACTTCTTTCCTTCCATCAAGAAAATGCGAGAAGCCATGAGCTTCATGGATCGCGCTAAGAAGCGTAGTTTCTGCAAATTACTTAGCAAGTAAGTCGATTAATACAATACTTGGAACCCTTTCTAAAACGTTTTTTCTCCAGTTTTTTGAACTACTGTGATCATATCGTAGTAGCGATGCTTTATATAATTACATCAAATAGCTTTGAGCGTTTGGCCACATCGCTGAAAACCCATCACGAGTTAGGACCTACAGAACAGGATTTGCTGGCAGATTTGAGTGTTGGCGCCAAAGTCGAACCACCGCGTCCGAAGAATAAGCCACAGGTTTGAAATGTTTATTTTATAAACTTGTTAGGTGGTCTCTCTAAAGGGTTGTGAAGTGACTCAATGCCTAAAACTTACATTTTAATTCTAAATGAGGTCTTGGGAAATGCTTCATATTCGCTACCACAAATTGCAGGCTATGCTTGGCATTGCCATGATATAGAATTCCCTACCGCTGTCAAGACTTAGTAGTTATAGATCGCTCGAAAAACCTGTTTCTTAAAACCGTATCGTGTGTAGCCGCATTGACAACTCGCTTCCCGAATTTCTGTTATCCTGGTGCTATTTTGTCAGCACTCTAACGACACCTTAAGTATGTTGCAGCGATACACTTAGTAACTAGGTGGGTCGCAGGGCATCCAAGTTGGAGCGAAGTCTGGTTCCACACAGCGCGTGTTTTTTTGCGCCATCGTTCCAATTTGAGCACGTATCCATACGGAGCTTTTTCTTCACGCGCCTGTTTTTTGACATTTCGCTTCACATTTCATTTTCGTTAGCCTGTGGTGATGTTTGAAAAGTAAGAATGGTATCCAAACGTACACTTCCAATTCAGAAACAGGAGTGAAGCGACATCGCAAAACAAAAAAAGGCACGAAGTAGCTACCCGGTCGTGACTGTGCCAATGTATTTCTATTTCACTTACCCTCTCTGAGAGCACCGTGGTGCAGTGGGTAGTGTGTTGGCCTCTGACGCAGATGACACGCGATCGAATCCCGACACAGCCATGTCATCGAACGTGTTTTTCACGGTGTTTCTTCTCAGCGGGGTTCTGACTAAACCCCCTGTAGTAAAATTGTCATGAAAAGCTTCTCGAAATTCGCCGTTCGGGACCGGCAATAAACTGTAGGTCCCTTTCACCTATGGGAAAATGAAATCACACAAAACATGGGTGATTGAGCCATCGTCAAAAACGCGCCGTGTGGAACCGGACGAAGGGATCCATTTTAAAACTCTGTTTATTATTTTATTACGGACTTTGCGACAGCTCGTAATGCGGTGATAAGTAGCACAAGATTCCCTCGTAAGCGAATTCACACAGCAACCTGTCGATCTCTGGACGATCGAACCGCCAACCAAATCGACCATGTGCTCATTGACGCAAGGCAGTCGTCAAACATCCTGGATGTGCGAACATTCAGAGGGGCAAATGTCGACTCTGACCACTTTCTCGTAGCAGCAAGATTCAGAGCTCGACTGTCCAATGTCAGAAAGCTGCACCAGCCCATCAGGAGGAAGTTTGACATTGGGCGCCTGAGCACACCGGAGGCTACCAGAGTCTACGGAGAGCAGCTAAGCGAAAGACTCTGCGGTATGCCTACGTCGAACATAAATGCCAATAATATGTGACTGCATTGCCGCTCAGCCATTGAGGAAGTAGCCGTGGTATGATGGCGAGTTTGAGAAAAAAAAAAAGCAGCAACCGACTAGGCGTACCAAAAGGCGCTGCAGAGGAAAACCAGGGCAGCGCAAGAAGAGTACCGAGCCAGAAGAAGGGAGGAGAAAAAACTACTGCGACAAAAGAAAGGGATCTTCGCAGCCTCACAGCTCAAGGATATCGAGGAGTCTAGGGATATACATAAAACACGAGCCTTTTACAAGAAAGCCAAAGGCCTTGCAGGAGGCTTCAAAAAAGGCACCTAGGCTCTTCAAAACTGCGAGGGTAATCTTGTCACCGACCCACAGGGAATAGTGGAATATTTAAGCAGCATTTCCAGCAGCTGCTTAACGAGCATGACCAAGCGAGAGTGGTAGGGACCGAGGAAATCCCAACTCCAGCCGCTGAAGTAGTCCTCCCACCCAGCATCGAAGCAGTCGGCACATCTATTCAGGAGCTGAAGAATAACAAGGTCGCAGGCTCAGATGACTTTCCATCAGAGCTCTTCAAGGCTGGCGGCGATGTCCTGGTAGGAAGTATGCACCAGATCATCTGCAGAATTGGGAAGATGAAACCATGCCCGACGACTGGAAAACCAGCTCTATATGCCCCATCCACAAAAAAGGCGATCCTACCTCTTGCAAGAACTATAGAGGTATATTTTTGCTCAATGTCGCATACAGGATCCTGTCCAGCGTATTGTGTGAACGTCTAAAGCCATTTTTCACCGCACTAATTGACAGCTACCAGTGAAGCTTTCGGCCCGGCAAATCGATTATAGACCAAATTTTCACACTTCGACAAATCCTGGAAAAGACCAACGAGTTTCGAATCGATACACACCATTTTTCATCAATTTCAAAGCGGCATACGACAGCATTCATCGTGAAAGACTGTTTGGTGCGATGGCCGAATTCAGGATCCCGGGAAAACTGATCCAGTTGTGTCGTGCCACGCTAAAAAATACGCGATGCACCGTGCAACTCGGTTCCAGGACTTCGGAACCGTTTGAAACTGCATCGGATTTCGGCAAGGAGATGCCGATTGAAGAACAGGCGAAACCAGTTGGTGTTAAGGTCAATGAGGACAAGACGAAGTACATGCTGTCAAGCAAAAACCAATCCGTCGCTCACCACCTGGGACAAAATATAACAATTGACAGCTACAATCTCGAGGTAGTTAAGGAGTTTGTCTACCTCGGGGCAAACGTAAATTCCACAAATGACAGTGGAGATCCGGCATAGAATCGCCCTTGGCAACCGCTGCTACTTCGGCTTGTCCAAACAACTGCGGTCAAAACTCCTCACTCGAAAGACCAAAGTCGTGCTTTATAAAACGCTCATACTGCCAGTCTTGCTGTACGGGGCCGAAAGCTGGACGATAAGCAGGACGGCGGAGCTGATTTTGGGTTTTGGAACTCTACGAGCTGTACAAAGAAGTGGATGTAGTCCGGAGGGTAAAGATCCGTCGATTACACTGGCTCGACCACATCGAGCGCATGGACACCAACGCTCCAGCTAAGAGGGTCTTCGAATCCGAGCCTCTTGGTTCGAGAAGAAGAGGAAGACCGAACCTCCGGTATAAAGACCAAGTAATTGCGGATGTAAGACATCTTGGTCTTCATAACTGGAAGCAGCGTGCCCGGGACCGTCAAGGATGGAAGGCACCTATAGCTCAGGCTCAGATCCTCCATGGATCGCTGGCCTGATAAGTAAGTAAGTAAGTTTATTATTTTATCAGTGCGCGTGAGCAATCATATACCCCGTTTACATGCGCAGTGGAATCCGGATTCAACTAGGATCGAAATTCATATAAACACGGATCGAGTTGAAATAGAGTTGACTCGACTCGATCCAGCTAGTAGAGCTGGACCGAGTGGAAAAAATGCATGTAAACCTGGGTCGAGGAGTCGAACTGATATTTTGTCTCTGTATGTGTGAGATATCTTTTTTGCTTTTTTGCTGGCTGGCATAACGCAGGACTAACACAATCAAAATAAAAGGTCCGTATATACTTTCTCTCAGCCACCCATGTTGTGTGTGATTTCAGTTTCCCATAGGTGAAAGGGACCTACAGTCTATTGCCGGTTCCGAACGGCGAATTCTGAGAAGCTTTTTATGACAATTATACTACAGGGAGTTTTGTCAGAACCCCGCTGAGGAGAAGCACCGTGAAAACACGTTCGATGACATGGCTGTTGTCGGGATTCGATCCCGTGTCATCGGCGTCAGAGGCCAACACACTACCAACTGCGCCACGGCGCTCTCTGTAGAATGTAGTTGGGAATTTTCATTTTGTGTGTGCAGTTGGGACATTTCTCTTTTTATGTGCTTTCAAAATAACATATGTACTTTAAATTGCATAAATAATGACTATAATGAAAGCACAACCTTTGGTGTGTTAGGGCAACACACTTACCATTTGCAGTGTAGACGTATGTATGTATGTATGTCGTTGTGTTTAAACGTTATCTTCGTGGTTATTTAAGCTGCCATTCACGACTTAGTGAGATGGAATGATTTGTAAGGGTGCAGAGTCTTACCCTTATTTGTATTTAATATTTTCCCAGAAACCCTTCTTCCTGGCAGAGCTCCTTCTGAAGCCAGAGAGTGTTGACATCGAACCATCCGAGTAAGTTGAGAAAACCTTTTGAAAACCTTTTAATAAAGAAAAATTGTATACTCTCTCCTTTTGCTCGCAGAGACACAATGAAGGCTATATTCCATCAATTGACACACTTAATTCTAGACTGTGTAATGGATGTTAAAAGCCTGACAGAAGACCCGATGTTCAATTTATTTACTGAGTAAGTAATACAAGCAACCATCTATGTACATGTACCCTTGCAGTACCGTTTTAAATTCAATTTTCGTTCTTTCCTTTTATTTTTAAAGGCCATCTATAATGGGACGGCAAGAAGATCGCCTAAACAATCCTCCACCTGATTTAACTTTCCTCTTCAGAATTGACAAGCGCTTCCAGGAAAACCGAAAGGTAGTTTTCGATTGCATTCGAAGTGCTTATGAAAAAGCAACCATCTATACTCAACGTTTCGAAACTATTCGACTTAACTACGAAGCCGATGTCAAAACTGACGCCAGTATAATCAGAAACGAAAGAGGTACCTACAATTGTCCGACAAATTTTTTCGATTTTTGTACACGTTATCACCTTTTGTATAGACCTTGAAAAGCTACGTGCGTTTTGTATCCGATATCATGCCAATATGCATGCTATTGACGGAATTCAACCAGAAGTCAACCTCGGATTGCTGGAACTAACACAGAGTAGCTTCAAGGATACAATTACGCCAGAGTGCCTTCGACTGCTCAATGTGCTTGCCATCTATCTACCAAAGTATTAAATTTAAAATATTTTCATTTCATTCCACTTTAACCAATAATGGCATAAACGTTACAGATTGGCAATTACAGAAGTCGAGAAAGTCCAACAAAGGGCAGAAGAATTGCATGACAAGATAACTGCAGAACCAGAAACCACTTTGGAAATAGTCGCTCATTTAAGGTACCTTCAAAGTGTCGAGTCGGAACTGCAAGCAGTGTTTGATTGTGTAGATTATGCACATGACACTTTTATACTCATTAAGGATTTTGAAATTTTAATTGATCCCGAGGAAAAGGAAAAATACATGGGTGAGTTGAACAATTGGAATTAGTATGAGTTACAGTTCCTTAGCACTAAGCTAGGTTAGGACCAGCTAACAATTTAATAACTGGACTTAACTGCCTTTTGTCGTAGAATGAAAACGCTATTAACATAGGATTCATGTAAATATTAGATGAGCTAGTCTTCTATGTAAAGCCTGTATAGCTGTCTAATAAGTAAATTCTATCATCGACGACAGCTTAATGTGCAATTATGAATATTTCGTGAATCCTATGTTAATCTTTGTAAGGTTTGAGGTAAAATAAAAGTCCAAGTTCCTGTCAGAGTTATGAATATGTGGAACAATAGGAAGACAGTATTGCAAATTGTAGTTGAAAAAAGATGATAGATTGATCAAAGCCATACCTAAGAAGATCTGGCATATACGTAGTTTACAACCCTTATTCGTAGACGTTCAGCACATAATTGGGTCTCACATCAAATATAAACGTTTGCGCAAAGACTACACGTATAACCTAAAGTATGTCGAAGAATTGCAAAAATACGAGTCACAAATATCCTGTAGAGTCGAGCCATTGGGTTTCTCTGAAAATCAGTATATAGCATCTTACATTAACTACATATCTATGTCATTTATCCATTCATCACAGGTGATTAGGTGGAGGGCGCCGTGGTGCAATGGTTAGTGTGTTGGACTCTGACGCACGATGAGCGAGTTCGGGTCCCGATAACATCGACGACACCGATTGTTTATTTCACTGCGGGGTACTGGCAAAACCTCCCGCAATATACTTGCCATGAAAGAAGCTTCTTGACTCACGTCGTTCGGAATCGGCATTAAACTGTATGTCCTTTTCACCTGTGTAAAAAGTAAATCACACACAACATGGGGGATTGAGAGAAGCTTGGCTCTGACCTCTCATGGGTTGTAATGCCACCAAAGATAGAAGAAACACGTTCGTTGCTTTGTATTATGGTAATTGTTCGGAAGGTGTTACCATATAAATTGCAAACCGTTCACAGATTGTGACCTGCGGATGGATTGGTGGACTTTAAATCACCAAATGCTGCTAAGCCGTGTAATCTCTCATATTGACGATTTGAACTGGTTGGCCAGATTGCTAGATCTAACATTTCCACCTTTCTTCCTCTATCTATTTTCTGAAATCTCACCTTTACTACAACAATTAATAAATTCTTTAAAGCCAACGTGGAAGAAAAAATCACCAATCCGAGGACAGATGTTAATCGAGTTAGAACAAATGTACATCTCCTCAAGACATGACCATTTGACCAATATTATTTTGTCAACTAAGACTCATGACTAGACTCATGTCGCTGTACAGCCCGTAAAGTTCGTGGTTGAATCTTTTCCTCCATCCTCCGTCTGCGTTTATAGGCCCGAAAATCACGCGCAAAATCTTTCTCTCAAACTGACCAAGGGCCTCCTCATCCGCTTTTGATAGTGTCCATGCTTCTGCGCCGTACAGCAGGACCGGGATGATAAGGGTCTTACATAGAGTCAACTTTGTCGTTCGGGAGAGGGCTCTATTACTCCTTGCCCCCTGCGTTTGATTTCGGAACTGATGTCGTTGTTCCAGGTCACTGCAGAGCCAAGGTTGACGAAGTCCTTAACTACCTCCAACTTATATCTGCCAATACAAACGTTCTGGCCAAGACGTCGGTGATGAGCGTCCTTTTTTGATGACAGCATATATTTAGTTTTGCATTCGTTAACTGCCAAACCATTACTGGTCTATTACGCTAAATTATGCACTCAGCAACAATTTCAATAAATTGTTGAAATCAAAGCTCTGTCAGGAGAAACGAATACGATAACATTCTGGCTGGCAGGAATATGGGCCTTAAAAGAATATGGGCCGATGAATCCATAAACCCATACAACACACCAAACAGTCAGCTTTAATGGTTGTAGAGGCGTCTCGACAAAGGTCTTCTCCACTCAAAGTTCGGCAGTTTTTCTGGTTTACGCATCCAATAAACTAAAAAATGGGTATCGTTGGAGCACAAAATTTTGCATTGAAAATGAAGACCAAGCTAAATCATGTTTTCGTCCCATTCACCGATCCTCCGACGCGTATAATGGTCTGATCAACTCTAGAACAAGCTAGATGGTACGAAAACGGTTCATCGTGTTCCGAATAACTTGCTTAGATGAACGATTATGTCGACTGTGTAAAATGCACGTAGCGCACGGTAAGGCAAACCGAACCATGGTTTTCAAAATAAGTTTTCACATTTTGCATGCGTTGTTCTGGCGTTAATATATTATCGTAAAATGGCAAAACGTACTAACCACAAATCAACTTTCAACTGTTAAATTAACAATCTGTAGAACCAGTGCTGCCAGTTTAAAAACCACGTCGCAAAAAAAGCACTCATACGACCGGCTTGGTGAACTTGAAACTTCAGTTTTTGTGTCAATTGGTTTTTCTTATGCGAATGTATGTCTAAACCTTACTACAATATTCGCTAGGTTAAGGTTGCTGAAAGGCGACCTGGAAAGGAATCTAGATTTGGTTCTTCATCTACACTTTCAGCAATTTTAGTAATATTTTCGTTTGGACAGTCATTGCTCGATCAACTCGGTTGGCCGATTACTACGCTCTTAATTATTTCACAGGTCGTATAAAACGTGGCAAACATAACACGAGCTTTTATAATAAATTCCAACACATTATTGAATAGCTGAGTTCCCTAGATAAAAAGGTAACTGTAATAGAGCGGGAACGTCATAGGATGACCGCATGAAACTTTAAAATAATAGTCTGCCAAAGTACGGACATAGTTTTGAAATTTTCTTAGCTCCAATTTGAATTTAGTTGACACAGTTTTGAGGTGACTTTTAGATGTGAGCACGCCACGCCGTGTCTGATTCCTTCATTAATCTTCTTTCTTCTTCTTTGGTGGCGTTACAGCCCATGAAGGCCCATAGCCAAGCTTCTCTCAATCACCTATGTATGAACCTATTGTTTAATGCCGATTCCGAATGGCGTGAGTCGAGAAACTTTTTTCTGGCAAGTATACTACGAGAGGTTTTGCAATACCCCGCCGAAGAGGAACGTCGCGAAATAAACATTCGATGGCGTTGGTGTTATCTGGATCCGAACTCGCTTATCGTGCGTCAGAGTCCAACATACTAACCACTGCGCCACGGCGCCCTCCTTCACTAATACTGGTTTAAATACCCAATTTGTGTATACAACATGCAATCCGAACCATGCATAGACGGTTAATATTTTTTTTTTTTTTTCCTCATAGATACCGAGGACTTCGTGGTCACCCTCAAGGAAACCCTTATCGAGAAACAAGGTGAAAGAGAACAGCTCATACGAAAATTGAACGAATTTCTCCAAGAGGATGTAAAAGAGTTGTTCGTAGAAATACGTGCAGTCGCTACCGAGATAAAGGACTTTAAATATCTAGACGTAATTTGTGTGGTTTCGAAAATATTTAGAAAGTCTTTTTGAATAATGATTTGTTTTCCAGAAAAAATCTGACCCTGATGAGACCAAATTAGCGCTCAGTGCTCTTCTTGAACGTATTACTGAATGTCAAGCAAAAGCCCAAGAGTATCGGTCCTACCAAAAGGAATTCAGGGTAACTTCATACTCTGCCAAGCATATTATTTTGTATTGAAATAATCAGAATTCACTTACCAGATTGATGTTACGCGATACGATGAAATGGAATACGCCTTACAAGATATACGAATGCGACAGAATCTATGGAGCAGCATTGAAGAATGGGAATCCTCACTCGAAATGTGGGAGAAGTTAGGTTATCAAAATCTTAATATGGACACTATGACCAATGTAAATGGCAAAATACTAAAGAGCTGCGTGCAGTTTGAAAAATATCTGCCGCCAAACGACCTAGTCCCTGCGCTTAAAAACAGCGCTGAAGCTTTTAGAGACAAACTTCCTGTCTTGGCTTATCTCAAGAATCCAAGTTTGAAAGGAGTGAGTGCTACAGCATGGGTTGTAGGAGTATAACCTTCAAGTTAATTTTGATTTCATTTTGCAGCGACACTATACAGAGATGGAAGGTGTACTGGGCATCAGGATATACCACGAGGAAAACGTTCTTATATCCAATTTCGAGGAGGCACATGCCTTCGATGAGGATGTATCTAATAAGCTCATGGAGATTTCGTCACAAGCGTCCGGTGAGGCGCAGCTAGAGAATATGCTTAAGAACATTGAAAACATCTGGAAGGAAACGGAATTGTTGATTGTTCCACATCGTGATTCTAAGGATGCCTTTGTACTGATGGGCACCGATGAATTGCAGGTTGTTTTAGATGATTCGAATGTAAATATAAATACAATCGCTGCTTCAAAATATGTTGGTCCGATTAAGGCCAAGGTAGATGAATGGATCGAAATGATGGAGCAGTTTGGTGAGACTATGGGTGAGTTCTAACATCTACATTAGATTGCTGGTAATAACGGGCGCTACAGTACGGGGTGAACCTGGCCCTCAACCAACATGCGCCATCTTAAGTGCGGCCGTCTTCTGCTTCTTCGTCCCTCGGGGTTGGATACAAAGACTCTCCGGGCTGGAGCTGTGGTGTCCATTCGCTCTACATGGCCCAGTCATCTTAGGCGTTGAATCCGTAGACGCCTGACTATACTCATGTCGCTGTACAGCCCGTAAAGTTCGTGGTTGAATCTTTTCCTCCATCCCCCGTCTGCGTTTATAGGCCCGAAAATCAAGCGCAAAATCTTTCTTTCGACACGACCAAGGGCTTTTGATAGTGTCCATGCTTCTGCGCCGTACAACAGGACCGGGATGATAAGGGTCTTATATAGAGTCAACTTTGTCGTTCGGGAGAAGGTTCTATTACTCAATTGCCTCTTGAGCTCAAAGAAACAGCGATTGGCAAGAGTGATTCTGCGTTTGATTTCGGAACTGATGTCGTTGTTCCAGGTCACTGCGGAGCCAAGGTAGACGAAGTCCTTAACTACCTCGATCTCATATCTGCCAATACAAACATTCTGGCCAAGACGTCGGTGACGAGCGTCTTGACAGCGTGATGACAGCATATGTCTAGTTTTGCCCTCGTTTACCGCCAGACCAATTTTTGCCGCCTCCATCTCAATACTCGCAAACGCCTCATTGACATCTCGCTCTGATCTACCTATTATATCAATATCGTCGGCGTATGCAAGGAGTTGCGAGGATTTGAAATAGATTGTGCCTCTCGTATTGGCCAGTGATTTTTGCACAATAATTTCCAATATGATGTTGAAGAAATCACACGACAGCGCATCGCCCTGCCTTAATCCTTTTTTGACATCAAAACTATCGGTAAGGTGTTCACCTTCGGATGGAGCAGCGAGCATTCTCCAAAGTCATCCTGCATAGCCTGATCAGTTTAGCAGGTATGTCAAAGGTAGACATAGCGTTGTATATAGCTCGTCTCTAAATACGCTGTCGTATGCGGCTTTGAAGTCGACAAATAGGTGGTGGGTGTCGACTTGGAATTCATTGGTTTTTTCCAGGTTCTTCCGTAGTGTGAAGATATGGTCGATGGTGGACTTCCCCTGCCTGAATCCGCACTGATAAGGACCAATCAGCTTATTTACAAAAGGCTTCAGGCGTTCACACAAAACGGCAGAGAAGATTTTGTAGGCGATGTTAAGGAGCTTATTCCACTGTAGTTGGCGCAACCAGAGGGGTCTCCTTTCTTGTGGATCGGGCATACGATGCTGAGACTCCATTCCTCGGGCATGCTTTCCTCTGACCGTATCTTACAGATGAGCCTAACCACGTCATCTCCAGCTGCCTTAAAGAGCTCAGCAGACAGTCCGTCTGCGCCAGCAGTTTTATTCGATTTGAGCTTCGATATGGCAATCTTAACTTTGTCGAGGTCAAGGGGATGGAATTCTCTGCGGTCTTCGTCGATTAGAAATAGATCATTCTGCCTAACAGCGGTATATTGACTACCATCGCCGTTATGCAGTCTGCAGAAGTGGTTTTTCCATTTTCTCAGCATCAATTGCGATTCTACTACTAGGTGTCCGTGGCATGTTCGCTTTATCTGTTGATAAAACTTTCGAACATCACGCCTGCATTAACACCTCTCCAAATCCTCAATCGCGCGCTTCTCGTGCTTTTTCTTCTTTCTTCTGAGAAGCTTAAGCTCCTCCCTTCTTTTTAACTTGTAGAGCTCACGAGCTGCTCTTGTTCTTTTATGCAGCGAGACCTTATATGCATCCTGCTTCGCTGTGTGGATCCTCCTGCACTCGTCATCGAACCAGGTGTTTCTTCTTGGTGGAGCCTTGAAACCCAAAATTTCGGATGCAGAGCTTTTCAGGTCTTGTTTGCAAAGGCTCCACTGCTGTTCTATTGATAGCATGGAGGGTTGAGGTGTATTGGAAAGCTTAAGGGAGACGCGATCGGTAAAAGCACGAGCGGTTTCTGGCGATAGTAGCTTTCCGACGTCATAAATTTGTATTCTTACTCTACTCCGCTGCGATCGTGATATCCGTAAGCGCATCTTGGCTACTACAAGATAGTGGTCCGAGTCGATGTTAGCCCCTCGGAAAGTTCGGGCATCAAGAATAGTGGAGAAGTGTCTGACGTCGATCGCGATGTGATCAATCTGGTTGGTAGTCGATTGATCAAAAGACCGCCAGGTGCCCTTGTGTATAATGAGGTGCGGGAAGCGCGTACTGGCTAGAAGGAGATTTCGCCCCGTAGCAAAATCAATTAGCCAGTGTCCGCTATCGGATGTGGTGTCGTGTAGGCTATGTTTGCCGAGGACTCGTTTAAAGATGCTTTCCTTACTCAGCTTAGCACTGAAGTCTCCTTGTACAATTTTGATGTCATAGCTGGCGGAGATGATGACAGCTCATCTTTGGCGGAGTCATCATTGTCTTCCGTGGGGGCGTGGACGCAGATCAGGCTGATGTTAAAAAATGTAGCCTTGATACGGATTGTTATGAGGCGTTCGTACACATGCCGAAAGCTTAGGACTTTTTGCCTTAGTCCACCTCGAACAACAAATCCGCATCCGAACAATCGTTGTCCTCGCTCCCTATAGCAGTCGTCGTAGTAAATATAGCAGTTTTTCATCCGCTTTATACCCAGTCCATTCCATCGCATTGCCTGGATGGCGGTTATGTTTGCTTTATAGCGGTCTAGGGCGCCCGCGAGTTGTTCGGCTGCACGTGGCCTGTTTAGGGACCTAACATTCCACGTACAGAGCCGAAGATCATTGTCCTTTTTTCGTTATATACATATATGTTGGCATTTTTTTTTTTTTTCAGAGGAATGGAGTAACTGCCAAACATCATGGATGTACCTGGAGGCAATTTTCTCATCGCCAGATATTCAGAGACAGTTACCAAATGAGGCTAAGATGTTCATGACCGTGGATCGTAGCTTCAAAGAGATTGTTAGGAACGCATTGAAAATTTCTTTGGCTCTGCCCGTAATGTCGAGTTCCGAAGTTTGTCATGCCTTAAAGGTGAACAATAAAATGTTGGATAGTATAACTAGAGGCCTCGAAGCCTATTTAGAAGTCAAGAGAGTCGTCTTTCCCAGGTACGTGCTTTTTTTTTAATTTGAATATAAACTGATAATCTCAGATGTATTTAATGCCCTTTAAGATTCTATTTTCTGTCCAATGACGAACTACTCGAAATACTCGCACAGACGAGAGTTCCACAAGCTGTTCAGCCGCATTTAAGAAAATGCTTCGATGCTATTTCCAAACTGGAGTTCGGCCAGAAAGAGAGTGGAGATGGAAAGGTAATTCTCACAAATGATATTCTTGCTATGCTGTCACCAGAGGGCGAGAAGCTCCTCTTTGGGAAAGGCTTAAAAGCTCGTGGAGCAGTTGAAGAATGGCTGAGCAAGGTCGAAGACGCCATGTTTTTGTCAGTAAAACGTTACATGAAGTTTGGATATCAGTGTTTTCCGGCAAAAGAACGTCACAAGTGGTTTCAAGGTATATATGAAAGAAAACGAAAACGTGAATAGCTCCACATTTCCTTTTAGACCATCCGAATCAAGTGGTTTTGACGGTATCACAGCAACAGTGGGCAGCAGATATTCATGCGATCTATGACGTACCGAATCAACCCAAGGAGGAGATCCTTATACAGATTAAGAACTATGAGAAAAAATGCTTCGACAACTTGTCTGCACTGGCGGCTATCACACGTATGGATATATCAGGCCTTCTACGGAAAATCCTTTGCGCACTCATTACAGTTGATGTTCACGCTAGAGATTCCGTCACCAATTTGATGGAGAAAACCGTGACCAAATCGTACGAACTCTCTGAGTTGTTTCCTTAATACTCGTATCAGTGTTCATGAAATCTATCTTACAGAAGCGACTTTAATTGGCTTAAAATGTTGAGATTCTACTGGGATACCTTGAGCGAAACTATGGTATCACAAATGGCATCAGCTCGGGTGCCATACTACTATGAATATCTAGGTGCCGGCGGAGTATTAGTACTCACACCTTTGACGGATCGTTGTTATCTGTGCTTGATGGGTGCGCTACAAATGGATTTGGGTGGTGCACCTGCAGGACCAGCTGGTACGGGAAAGACAGAAACAACAAAGGATCTTGCAAAGGCAGTTGCCAAGCAATGTGTTGTCTTCAATTGCTCGGAAGGTTTGGACTTTAAAATGATGGGTCGCTTCTTTTCGGGATTAGCACAATGCGGTGCATGGTGTTGCTTTGATGAATTCAACCGGATTGATATTGAGGTGCTTTCAGTGATTGCCCAACAACTGATAACAATTCGAAATGCAAAAGTGGCCAAAGCTAAGAGGTATATTCCAAGTTTTTTATATCTATCATGGTATCACTTAAATTTTCCCCCATGTTTTAATAGATTCATGTTTGAAGGTCGTGAGATTAAACTAAACAAATCATGCTCTGTGTATATTACCATGAACCCAGGCTATGCCGGACGAACAGAATTGCCCGATAATTTAAAGGCTCTTTTCCGTCCAATCGCTATGATGGTACCGGACTATGCTCTTATTTCCGAAGTTATTTTATATTCCGAGGGTTTCGAGGACCCGAAATTACTGGCCCACAAGATGGTTCAAATGTACAAATTGTGTAGCGAACAATTAAGTCAGCAAAATCACTATGATTTTGGAATGCGAGCTGTGAAGAGTGTACTGGTAATGGCTGGTTCCCTAAAGAGATCGGCTCCGAATCAACGTGAGGACATCACGTTAATCGCGGCACTTCGAGATTCCAATATTCCTAAGTTTCTGGCCGACGATGCTTTTCTGTTTAGAGGTATTTTGTCAGATTTATTCCCGGGTGTTGAGCTGCCGGACTCATCACATCCGGCCCTACAAGAAGGGCTAATTGTTGGGCTAGAAGAGAAGAACTTGCAGCCAGTTCCATCGACAATACGTAAGTGTATTCAACTTTTCGAAACGATGTGTGTGCGATGGGGTGTTATGTTGGTCGGGCCAACTGGTGGTGGAAAATCAACTGTCTTGCATGCTCTTCAATTTTCTTTGACCCACTTGAAAAAATTCGAGGTACCGGGACCCTATTTCCGAGAAGTTATCATACAAAAGTTGAATCCAAAGTCAGTTTCGATGAACGAACTCTATGGTTATGTGAATTACAAAACTATGGAATGGCAGGATGGACTGCTGGGATTAGCAGTGCGAACCGCAGTTCAAAATGAAGGTAAACCGGCAACGGACTAGTTTGGTACCTATTTCATTTCAAATACTTATGTTTTAGATGAAGTACATCAATGGATTGTGTGCGATGGTCCGGTAGACGCAGTATGGATCGAAAACATGAATACTGTACTTGACGACAACAAAATGCTTTGTCTAGCTAACTCGGAAAGAATCAAATTGACTCCCTGGGTTCATATGGTCTTCGAAGTCCAAGATCTGGCCCAAGCATCTCCGGCCACGGTATCACGCTGTGGCATGGTCTATGTAGATCCCGAAGAGCTTGGTTGTCTTCCTCTTATCCAGTCATGGAGAAACGGTGGCATTTCGAAGAAACTCTCACATGATCAATTGGAATTCGTGCACAATCTTTTCAAGACCTACTTTGAAAGCTTTATCAAAATAAGCATCAAATATGGCACGTATCCCATCCATCAGGTGGTCACCTCGAAGACAATCCTTTGCTGCACTTTACTGACTGATTTGATTGAGAAAGTCAGATTGCCACCGATGCCAATAGATGAGGCTAAGAGCATGTTAAGCAAAATGTTCTTGTGGTGCTCTCTCTGGGCCATCGGATCGAATTTCAAGGACGATTCGCAGGCGGTGATTGAAAAGCAAATGCGAAAGGTCATAAAGGAGCCTTTAAGCGAGCAGTAATGGCAACTACCAGGCTGAAAGATGATATCCGATAAAGTAATTTTTCATTCCAGACTCCCACCAGACTCGATTTGGGAATATCGAGTGGACCTTAAAGAGAATGAATGGGGTAAATGGTTGGAAGTTCTTGAACCATTTCAATTCAGTCATTCAGACAAGTATTTTGACATGCAGGTGCCAACGGTAGATACAACTAAATTTGGGTCAGTATGCCTATCACAAAGGGGTTTGTTTCATCTCACAATATTTGCATTCTAGTTACTTTTGCCAACTATTGTTTTTGCGAAAGTTTCCGGTTATGATTACGGGTGATACTGGAGTGGGCAAGACAGTCCTGGCTGTGTCGACACTCAAACGATTGGTTAAGAGAAATTTCGTGCCTGTTTTGTTGAATTTTTCAGCTCAGACTAGTAGTATTCGGACACAAGAAATGATAGAGGCACAGTTAGAGAAACGAAAACGAACTATGCTGAGTGCTCCTGTGGGTAAAGTGGTTGTTATATTCATAGATGATGTGAATATGCCCAAACTGGATACTTACGGCAGCCAGCCGGCAATTGAACTTTTGAGGTAAGTGTTAATGGTTTATGCAGCATGTAGACTAGTTCCCTTTATTTGACATTCAGACTCGTGATTATCGCTTATTTTCGTCATGGATTTCAAAAGTCCCTAAGATGGACTGTGTACACTGTAATGAGATATAATATCTCTGTATGCCTCGTTGCTGATAGCTACTTATAAGACAGATTCAATAGTTTTTTTGCAATTTCCGAACTTAAACTGTAGTAACTAATGAAGCCTTGTTATGGCTCATACATAGGGTAATATCCAACAGAAAAGAATACCAAAGTCGCAATATAAACCCCTACTCTGCACAAGAAATGGAATGTCAGTTAATCCTCTCAAGACGGATGTCGTTCCCTTCACGAGAAGAATTAAAAATACTGGTATGACTCAGCTGGTGCTAAAAACCATTCCCATCGCGATATCCAGGGAAGCTGAGTACATACTTGGGAGTTATTCTAAAGCGCAAGCTTCTTTGGTCAAAGCATATTGATTGAAAAATCACTAAAGTCGTGTCCCCGTTCTGGCAATGCAAAGGTGTCTATGGCAAAAAAGGGGAAGTATTGGATCTACACGGCAATGATAAAACCGATAATCTCATATGCATTGGTTGTCTAGTGGAACAGGCTAACACGCAAACACGTCGTAGCCTCTTTCCCCAAACTCCAAGGAACCTTTTGCCCGAGCTGTACGGGGGCTTCCCCAGCACAGCGGGCGCTGCTCTGTGAGGAACCTTCCACCCCTTGACATATTTATCAGAGCTCTCCAAGCTAGTGTATAAACCTAAGGCCTTTCTGACAAAGTCGGTAGACTAAACTCACCAAGGCTCTCTTGGGTCCCAGGTCATTCTGGGATCCCAGGAAATCTCTGATGATCTCGCTAGAATGGGCTCAGAGGAGAATTTCTCAGGACCTGAAACCGCCTTGGGTCTACCTGTTTCCACGGTCAATACCCATATCAACGAATCGGGTCTTTAACGCACAAAACCGTAGATGAAGGGAATATCCAGGACACAGGATGACTAAGCACGTATGCCCTGATATCTGCAAGAAATTCGAAGCATACCTCTTATCCCTAAGGAGAATTGACTGCAGAAGGCTTACGGGCGTCGTTATGGGCCATTACACTTTTGCCAAGCATTTCTGCATGCTCGGCATCAGTGAGACGCCTACCTGTGCTGCATGTTGCGAAGAGGACGACACAGCAGAAAACTTTCTCTGTGACTGTCCCGCCTTAGCTCGCGGACGATGGCGCACTCTTGGGGCCGACGTGGTGTGAGCACAATCTCAGCTTTACATCACTGAAGCTCCTCATTTTATTCCGGAAAACAAGGATTATACAGTAAAGGTAGGTGTCTGTCTGGCAGTACAATGGACCAGTATTTGCGTCTGAGTGCTCCAGCAGATAATAGAAGCCTACAAAAAAACAAACCCCAAGAGCCTTGCTCCGGTAATTTTCATCACTATGATACACTTATCACCAGCAAAGTCGTTTTCCATGGACAGGAACAAGTGGTTATAAACTGGCGCCAAGTGAATGTATAAGATCTTCCCAACTAAGCTCCCAGAGCTTCTAACGAGTCATTTTCTATGTACGTGGACTGGCGTTTTTCTGATGGAATACAATTCTTCTCCTATTGGCAAACCATTCCTTTCGAAAATGGGTCGAATTGGTTATGATTCAGCAGCGATTCGCAGGTAGAAATTCGGTTCATGACGTTTGCTTCGTGTTAAATCTTCTGTTTAAATACAAACACAAATGGTTTGTCGATTCGACAATTTTGACATCGAAATTTCCGGCACGGAATTGACAAGAGCAAAATTGAGGTTAGGACACTACTGTTGATTGATTGTATGGTTAGGTAGCTTTCCTACGCAAAGCGCTGGGGTCACTTATACCAAGATAGGTCTATTGTGCTATCACTCGAGTCGGCTTGGTCACCATTACTGCTAGAACTATTTTGTGTTTTGAATTCAATTCGATAGTTCATCAAAGAAGTATCCTTCCAAAAATTGTCTTCTTGAGGACAATTGCATAGGAGATTGGATGGGGATTCTTCATCTTTGTCATCATGACGCCTATTGCAATAGTCATTATATGGCAGTTCTAATCTAGCGGCATGTATCCCTAATGCGCAGTTTATTATTAGGACTACAATCAGCCTGCGTATACATTGCCTGCGCATTTTTAGCAGGCTAGTGGTTGTACGTTAAGGGCGTAGTGGTTAGTGTGTTGACGCACGATGAGCGAGTTCATATCCCGATAACACTAACGCCATGGCAAAACCACCGTAGCATACTTACCAGGAAAAAGCTTTAGGCATTCAACTGTAGGTCCCTTTCACCTGTATAAAAAACAAATCACGCACATGGGTGATTGGGAATGCTTGGCTTTGGCACTTCACGGGCTGTAACGCCACCAAAGTACTCTCTTGAACAACTTCACATACACAAATCCACTGGTCCAGATGGTATTTCCCCAATAATTGTGAAGAGGTATTTTTCTACGCTGGCTAAGCCACTGCGTAAGCTTTTTCACCTTTCCTACTCTTCTGGGCTCTAACCGAGGAAGTTGGAAAACTGCATTTATCTAGCCCATTTCCAGAAAAGGCGAATCTTCTCTGTCCAATAACCGATCAATTGCACTAACGTCCCTTCTTTCCAAGGTCATGGGAACGCTGATAAATTATCAGGTAATGAAATATCCCGAGTCGCAATCAATAACTGGTGATTTGATGGCATATCTCACGGAGAAGTAGAACCGTTCGCTTCACCAGACGGCTGAGAGCAAAATAGTTGCATTTGATATTTCGAAAGCGTTTAAAAGAGCTAGAAAAAGCTAGCTTTCGAATCGTTCAATTCAAGTTGTCCTGGCCGGATTCATTTTTCTAAATTATCTCTTGTCTGCTACTTCCAATCCAATTCACTCCTTCGCTGACGACAGTACCCTCAGCTTCTCATACTCGTTCACTTCTTTACGATCCTGCACTTCGGCTGTAGACAGTGAGCTCTGTTGAGCAATTGTTGCAACAGTGTTTTTTTAGAATATCTTCAATATGAGTCGAACAGAGCTGACGTACTGTTGTACTGTTGTACATTTTTTTGTCTGGCTTTCGTAAAGCTATAGCCTCAGTAAACTGTTTACAACATTCGAAAGTATTTGAGCCTTATAACACTACTAAAAGAGGTTCACACGAAAATAAAGGTTACGTTCGTAACCGGAAACTGTTTAAACTTTCAATATAACTTATTGTACTGCCCGGCTTATCTAGTGAGGAAAACTGACATACATACGTATGTATCTCCATACGAAACCTACTGTTTGACCTATTGCTAGTTGTAATGTTTGGGGGTGGCCGTGATGCAGTGGTTAACACCATTGACCGTCGAGCTGAAGGTCTGTAGTTCCGATTCGCTTCATAGAAAAGTAAAAAGAAATTCCTTTTGTGAATGGAAGGTGACCGAAACGTACTGCTGCAGGCATAACACTCACAGTACATGGTCATCCTCTGCGTATTATGCAATATTAACATCAAAAGTACATGAACGAATTACTGTGAATTATAACTAAAGCGAAATTTGGTCGGCTCTCGTCCTATCTAGGACAAACCACCCCTGAGAGTAGTAAACGAGCATCTACGACTTAAAAACGACTGCACTCCGTCCAGGTTGTATGTAAACCCGCACGAAACTCTCCTTCTCCCTGTTACCTTCGCCCCCACAACGTTCAACGTTATAAGGCCTTAGCCTTGAGGGCAGGAGTAACTGTACAAAAAAAAAAAAAAAACGTTCGTACGTTTGTAAACTTTTCGTCGAAAATAATTCGAGAACAAATAACGATATTGACTTCGAACAAATTTTATTCAATGCGTAATTACGTAATAAAGAACTGATTAGGACATCACCGAGTTTAACTCAGCGGTATTTTTTATAACACAAACCTTATCATCATCATCATTTTCAGTGGCCCGCATGTTCCACTAGAAGAGTCGCGGGGGTTATGCGCGCACGCGGGATCTCCAGGCCACTCGATCCTCCGTCATCGAATCTAACTCATCAGGAGCTATGCCCAAGCGCACCCAGACGAGTTGTTGGACTTGGTCCAACCACCTCGTCCTGGGTCTGCCAAGCGGTCGCCTGCCTGATGGTATTGCATTCAAGGCACGCTTCGGAAGTCGTGATGATGGCGACATTCGTCTCACGTGACCAAACCATCGAAGCATAGCCCTTTCCGTTCGGAGAAGCAGCTGCTCAACATTAAGCTCCCCGCGCACTGCCGTGTTTCTCACCCTATCCCGGCGAGTAACTCCCATAACAGCACAAAGAAATCTCATTTCGGCAACTTGTATTCGCGATCTTATTCTTTCGGTCAATACCCAAATTTCATGACCATAGGTGAGAGTTGGAACAAATACTGAGTTAAAAACCGCTAACTTGGCTTTGACACCAAGCTCGGTCTTCCTGATTACAGATCTGCTGTTTCAAAATTGACCCGACTTGGCCAATCCTGCAGGAAAGCTCAGTATTACTCCTCCCATCACTCGTGAAGAAGACCCCGGGATATTTAAACTTTTCCACCTGATGAGATGGGACTCCACCAACATGTAGAGTGCATTGGACAGGTGTTCTGGAAATAACCACAATCTCGGATTTGTCCACGTTAACTCTCATTCCAGCATCAGCACATACGGCCACAAACTTATCTAGCGCGCGCTGAAGCTCCATCTGGGAGGATGTGAGGACAACTAAGTCATCTGCAAAAAGAAGATGACTTATCCTCAACTCTCCCAATGTAAAACACTCCTCGCCTCGACTGCGCTGCAACATCCAGTCCATATACATATATAATGAAAAGAAGAGGTGACAAGACGCACCCTTGGCGAAGTCCAACGCCCACGGTGAGAGATGTTGATTTACTACCGCTAACCCGAACGCAGCTGCTACAGTTTGTGTATAGAGACTGAATGGCCCTCAACAGAGGACCATCAATCCCATACTCCTGCAGAACACTCCAGAGTTTACCTCGAGGGACTCGGTCATACGCCTTTTTCAAATCTACAAAGCAGCTGTAGATTGGTTTGGCGTACTCCCAAGCCTTGTCGAGTACCATTCTTAGAGTACGAGTACGAGAAGTACGAGTCGGTTGTACTTCTGTCGTGACGAAACCCGCACTGTTCATTCCCTATCCTGGAATCGACCACAGCTCTAGAACGCGCCTTCAACACCTTAGCGTAGACCTTACCGGGGACAGGACTATAGGTCTGTCCCCCTCAGTGCCCTGTTCGGGATTGAGCAGCTCCGAAAAGTGCTCGCTCGATCTGCGTAAGATGTCCATCTCATTGGAAAGGAACACACCATCTTTGGATTTAACTCCTTCGTTGATGTTGAATTTCCTTCCTCTGAGCCGGCGAATGGTTCGCCAGAACACCTTTTTCGCAGATCTATGGTCGGCTTCCAACTTCTCGCCGAACTCCTTCCAGGAGTGCTCTTTCGCTGCTCGCACAGCAAATTTGCAAGTTCTTCGCGCCACAGTGTATCGGTCACGACAAACCGGTCTCTCAACAAACATCACGTGCAGAGGCATTGACAGCTGTTGAAAATAGTCGCCATTCTTCCTCTACATGCGATGGAACAGTTTGAATTTGCTCAAACCTTTCGGATATGTGTCGTGCGAAGTGCTGCCGCACCTCACAGCTCTGTAGTTTCTCCCACCGTAGGCGTGTAACCAGTCTTGGTTTCCGCCTTGGCAGACGAGGTACTCTATCAGTAAGATACAGCTTACACAACACCAGGTGATGATCAGTTGACAGTTCAGCCCGATGGTACCACAAAGAAATCTGTCAACGATTTCTGTTGAAGACTCCGACGATACCACGTATATTTGTGAATGTCTTTGTGCGGAAAGAAGATGTTCATAATGGACATGCCATTTGCACAGCAAAAATCCAACAACCTCTCTCCGTTCACGTTTTGATGAGGATCACCGTTCCTCCCAATCACACTCCCCCGTGTCGTTGCATCCACACCCACGTGGGCGTTGAAGTCACCCATCAGGATATGGGAATCCATCTCAACCACCCTATCAAGGGCCGCATCAATTTCATCCAGGAAAGTCGCATACTCAGACTCTAGATTCGGTGCATACACCTGCACCGGAGCCAAAGTGGATCTTTCAAATTTGAGTTTTAAGATCGCGACTCTCCCTCCTAATGGTATCCACTCGCTGTCTGCCAGCCTAGGACTTATGAGTATCCCCACTCCCGCCTGTGCAGACATTTGAGGTGCAACTCCCGACAGGAAGAGTTTCCACCCGTCCGAAAGGTCCACAGTTTTATATCCTCTTTGCTTTATCGAAGAGATACCTACGATATCTAACCGATACCTGGCAGCTTCCTCAATCAGCTCGTGATACTTCCCTGTGAGCGATGAGACGTTCCACGTGCCCATCCTAAGTCGATGCCGTTGTCTGTTGCCCTTTACTCCCCGCACGCACTGGTTAGTGCATGGCGTGATGCACTTGCGGTATCGAAGTGTGAATCGTATCTTCATCTATCAGATCATAAGACGATATCGGAATACCGGTACAGGTGAGAACTAAATTTGAGCGATATCCACGTCGTCTGTGTTTGGCTGCTGCAAACATGCTTCGTATTTTACAGAATAAGGCGATGGCCAAGCCTCTCAGTTGCTAAACAGTTGCTCAGAAAGCAATGCGGTTCCAAAGATTGAAAACGTTTAAATGGCGGTACGTTCGCGGCGACGAACGACCGACGTACTATTCGTCGTTAAAAACCACCGACCGCGATAGTTTGGCCGGAGTATTTGAGACTAGGAGGCTCGCTTTCGTGTCGGCGAGAGTGGAAATGAGCGCCGAAATTTACAGAGAAATTATGTTGGGATGTTGTGACAAGCCTAGAGTGGCAAGACATTTCAAAAAAAGCAGCTAGATTTCTCAGCGAGGCTCTGCACCCGGTCACAAAAACAGGAAAACTCAGGCTTGGCTTTAAAAAAACAGCTCAAGACTTAATTTTAACGATTTCTACACACATGGACTTCCCCATATGGAGCATATTTGAGAGTAAGATTGGAAACAAAAATTGCGAAACACAAGAATGTGCATTAGCTCGTATGAGCTAAATTCCGACATATTGGATACCGCGCTCGTCTTCAAAGGTAGCCATATTCAAAATTGAATTCAATAAATGTTTAAGGGAATTTTTATAGCCGGAAGGGTAAAAACCTCTTCTACATGTTACATTTCAACTGAAATACTCTACAAAATCCCAAACAAGCAATGTGCACGCTTGTGTTTAGGGGCAACATCCCTATCACAGAAAAAGAAATAAAATATTTCGAAGCAACAACAAACCTCGGATACGGACGGATACAAAGCTGGCGACTTGCGAGTCAGCACCTGGATGCGCTTACTTGGTTGCGAATTCGTTATTCGAGGAAGACTCCGATAAAAAACTAAAGTTTTCAGCATGTAAGCGAACACCTCTATAACAACCCGCATCAAAGCTAAATACGGGGAAATTGGCTTAATATGCGTTCACGCCCAACCAAAGAAAAAAACGATCGACTTAAAGAGGACTTCTGTGAACTCCTAGACAGAACCTATGCCCAATGTCCCAGTCACGATACAAATGCCGTACAAATACAAATGCCTATACGACAACCTCGTCCGAAAACGGATACCGGCTACTTGAATTCCTGGCAGGCCGTAATCTGCTTCTACCTAGCACACGGTTACCGCATCTCAGGATCCACAAAGGAACCTGGCGATCACCTGATCCGTCGACCACCAACCAGATGCGATCGACGCCAGACACCTCTCCAGCATCCTAGATGTACAACCCTTTCAAGGAGCCAACGTCGACTCAGATCACTACCTTGTAGCCAAGGTTTGATGTCGGAAAGCTACAATCGTAGGAGACCGCTAGGATCTTTGTCGATCGAGTTTCCCTCAGGGAAATAAGTCAGTGCATAATTTAAGTGTGCATTGAGACGACATCCCTGCCAAACTCGTCATATAGTGCAGGATGACAATGGAGACCTCTCGCTGCTCCATTAAGACCGGTAACGAATTAACCGAGACCTCTGATGTTAAAAAAGGATTTAGACAGGTTTACGCACTGTCATCTCACTTTTTCATCAACGTACTTGAAAAGATCATACGAGACTCACTGGCCAACATAAAAGGTACGATCTGCGCAATTGCTTGTGTACGCGGATGAGATTGACGTAATTGGATGAACACAGCGAGACGTCGAGGGGAGCAGAATCGGCTAAAATGGGTCTTTCGCTAAATGAGGGTAAAAACAAATATATGCTGTCATTCAAATAAGACGACACCTTAGCCAGAACGTCACAATTGACAGCTATAATTTCGAAGTGGTCAAGGACTTCGTCTATCTTGGCTCACTAGTGACCAGCGACAACAAAACCAGCGCAGAACTACTCTTGCCAATCGTTGCTTTTTCGGGTTGCGCTACACAAAACCTTAATCATCCCGGTCCTTCTCTATGGCGCAGGGGCAGAGACTTTAACGAAAGCGAATGAGTAGGCCCTTGGTCGTTTCGAGAGGAAAATTCTGCGTTTAATCTATGGTCCCGTTTGTACAAACGGAGAGTAGAGGAGAAAACAAACCCCCCCGTGTTATAGTTGCCATGGAAAAGTTTCTCTACTCACATCGTTTGGAATCGCCATTAAACAGTAGGCATCTTTCACCTGTATGAAAAATAGATCACACACAACATGGGTGGTTGAGAGAAGCTTGGCTCTGACCCTTCATGGGCTGTAACGCTACGAAAGGAAAGACGGGCTGTACAACGACATCGATCCTCGGATCCAGCGTCTAAAATGGGTAGACCATGTACAGCGAATGGACAACATAGCTCCGGCCCGAAGAGTCGTCAAGGGACGACGCAGCAGAGGACGACCGAATCTAAGGTAGCTCACACAGGTGAAAGTAGACCTTAACCAAGTGGGCGTGCGGCGCTGGAAGCAGCTGGCAAAATATCGTACCAGCTGGAGAAGCTTGTTGGTTGAGACCCAGGTTCACACCGGACTGTAACCCACCACAGAGCATGGGGAAGCTCGGACATAAACAAAAGAGGTGAGTACCTTTTCGAATTCATTCGCAAAAATAACCTCGATATTATAAATCGAGCAAATACTCCCATCTTTATGAAAAGAACCAGAGAAGATGTCCTAGACCTTACCCTAACCACCCCGTTCATAGGCAACTCTATCCTAAACTGGCATGTCTCAATAGAAACATCGATGTCAGATCATCGACAGATCTGTTTTGACATTCCAGCAGGAGGGAAAATAACCAGAACATACAGGCAACTGAGAGCAACAAACTGGGACACCTATAGCCTAGAACTCGCATAATCGATCGGAAATTGTCCTAATAGCATCAGAGACATAGATAGCCTTGGAGTTAGCTGTGACAGCCTTAATGCTACAATCCTATCTGCCTTTCACAACGCTTGCTCAGAGAAAGTCGTCAGGCAATCGCACCACTCCATGGTGGAATAATAAACTGGCCAAGCTAAGAGCACTGAAACTGTTCAACAAAGCTAAATAGGCTGGTGACTGGATACAGAACTGCGTAGCGGTTTTGCAGGGGTTTGCAGCAGTCTATCAAATACCCAGAGCATCGCTCGTATCCACAGAGTCCTCGCCAAAGAACACACTAATCGAATTGGACTGCTGAAAAAAGCAGATGGCACCTACGCGAAAAATGGTCCAGAAAATTAGAAGTTTCAACCAGTACGCACTTCCTAGACTCCAGCTGGTGCTCTCCCATACACCGCAGATCAGGGTAACCAGACCCAACAGGGAAGATTGGAAGAGAGCACGAGCGAAATTTCACGAGGGAAGTCAACTCCTTTGACTCTTAAATCTCCTGGGGAGGATGGTGCCTTCCCAGCCCTCCTTCGGAAAGGAAGTGTGCAAATCAGCCCTTACTAATCAACATTTTCAGAATCAGTTATGCATGGGAGTACATACCGACGAGCTGGAAAGAGGAATCGGTCAAATTCATTCCCAAAGCAGGCCGTAGACCTACAGATCTTCCCAAACGCTACCGACCGATAAGCCTTATCTCTTTCTTCCTAAAAACTATGGACAAAATACCGGATAGGCATGTAAGGGACGACGCTCTGAAAATATCACCATTTCACAGTAACCAATATGCCTACCAGCCTGGGAAGTCAACCACGCATGCTCTTCAGGATCTAGGAGCTAACAGCCCAGATCAACAAATCCCTGCGCGGCAAAGAAATCGCAATTGGATCCAACATATGCTTAGTAATAGAAAAATGAACACTTTACTAGGCAATGATAAAATCAGGGTAAAAGCTGCGAAGGGCTGCTCTCAAGGCGGGGTTCCCTCATCCCTCCAATGGTCCATCGTTGTCAATGAACTGATTAACATACTCAGCACTCAGCAACAATGGTTTCTATACCCAAGGCTATGCCAACGACACTCAACCTTGTGCCGAACTGGTGCATAAAGGTTGCACTAAATGTCAACCCCCAAAAAAAGCACCATAGTCACTTTCATCAAAGGAAGGAACAGACATAGACTCACCAAACCCACTCTCTTTGGTGAAGCGATAGAATTCTCAAAAGATGTCAAATACCTAGGAGCAACTCTAGACGAAAAGCTCACTTGGAACTCTCACATTACAAAGACTATTGAGAAATTCAGGATCTCTCTATGGACCAGCAAAAGTCTCACAGGCAAAAATTGGGGCACAAATCCCAAAAAATCCCAATGGCTCTATACAGCCATCACCAGACCAATACTCACATACGCTGCGTCCGTCTGGTGGTGCAAAACAAAACAAATATCAGTACAAGCCAAGCACAACAAACTGCAAAGATTAGCTTATATCTGCATTACAGGGGATATTGGAACAACGCCCACAGCAAGTCATCACGGTCCTACGACATCTTCATCTCCAACTGAAGAAAGAAACCATGGTCTTCGCCCACAGACTCGTCGCGGAGGATGACACTTATTGTAGGCTCTCTCATCCTGACATTCTTACTCAACTAAATAGGCATGAAATCCTAAAGATATCTCTGCTTAGACGGTATTGTGTCTATATATGTTTTGTAGTTTGTATTGATGAGGGATTTCTGTGTGCAGTTTTGCAATATTCGTGGGTTACGGAAGAATTTCTTGGCCACGTGTGTCCATCTCTCTCTCCACAAACCGGCTGTTTTGGCACTTGTGAAACACAGGTCGATGAAAAGTCTGATCCTTCGGATTTTAGTCTTCCTGGATATAGCTTAGTGCCATTAGTGACATTGCTTACCAGCTACTTCCACAGTATAACCAAACATCCACCTCGGAATTTAATTTCATATGGCTTAAACTCACATTCCGTAAGCACTCCGTTCACTACTGTTTTCTTTATAGAAGCCCCAGTCTAGACAGGAATGCAACATTTGATGCACTCGACGCACTGTCTGATTCCATCCAGAGAATTGTTTCCCCGTTCCCTCGCACTGAAATCGTCTTAGCGGGCGATTTCAATGTACACAATTCTCAGAGGCTTCGACATTCTGGACAGACAACACCTGAAGGAAGGTATGTTGAAATCTTTGCTAAGTTAAATCAAATAACTCAACTTGTGTTTTGCGGCTTCGGGAGTCGGCAGTCTTGTATTCATAGAAAATACAATGAAAAAGCAAGATTATTTGAAAATTTTACAGACAATTCTTCCGCCTAGCGCTGGTATGTTGGGCTTGTGTCAGTCATGGATATTTCAACAAGACAACGACCCCAAACATACAGGCAAAATTGTAAAAGAGTCGCTAATGGATAGAACTCCTAAACAGCTGGATCATCCTCTGTTTGATGATCCTTGGATAAACAGATCAGGAAACGAAGTATTACTTCGAAAGATGGCCTCAAACGTACATATGCTTCTTGAGGAATGAGAAAAATATCTCAAGAATATACAAAAGCCCTTGTGGAGCCCATGCCGTGGAGATTGGAAGAAGTAATAAAAGCAATAGGTGGTTCAACCTCATATTAAAATATTATTTTCAAATCTGTTAACTTTATATTGACGCGTGAATTCAGTGCTTATTTTGTTTTTATTGCCATAAACCTGTTAATATTATTTTGGAATGTAATCAATTTTATTTTTTTAGAGAGAGTACATCCAGGCCTTTTAAAATTACACAGAAATAACAAACCCCAAGCACTTATGTAGATGGTATTGAACTCAAAATCCCAAAATTGTTTGTGTTAACTTTATATTGGTGCTCACTGTATGTACATACAAGTAAGACAAGCATGCAATGAAGCTCGAAATTAATAAACTAAGACTCACCTCTTGTGATTCCTTTTTAATAGTTATTGTTGTTGACACGCGAACGCGATTCCTGACCGAAATCCCGAGTACCGAAAAACCGAAAAAGCACTTTACGCGAGGTTTTCGCAATCTTTACACATCCACACATTATGTGTGGAAACATAAACAATATCACAACTTAACACTTTACACTAACAACCAATGTAACACTTATTTTCTTCATAACACCTCTTTGCTTCTTTACCTTTTCACAAAACACAAAACCAAAATTAATTAGAAAAAGAAGAAAACACTAATAACACAACTAACAAATACGAAAACCTTACTAGTGACGGAAAACAATTAAACGAAACGATCGAACGACATTTATCGACTAACCAATTCCAGCGCGAAATCAATACTGCACTGTCAAACGAGTGATTTAAGCACAAACAAGTTCTAGCGGAGACCATTCCTTTGATTTGCTGATATTGCGGGAGAACTTCGAGTGGGAGGTTCTGAGTTGATCTCTTTTACTCGTTCCCTGTTTTCGTCATTTCGAGTGGGTGAGTGTCTCTGCTATCAATAGTGAGTACTGGCATTTTATGAGTCGCTGGTAAGTTCATTCAAGTTGAGTCAGAAAATAACAAATGTCTGCACTCTGGACATTGCTTTTTAAAAATTATAGTTTAAAAAAACTGAAAAACACGCTTTTAGAAATCAAGGCAACGGACACAAGCAAGGGACTAGATTGGGACTAGATATCAATCGTTATAATTTTTCACTAGTTTTCTTCCGAAATGCAGAGTTAGAGTTAGAGAGAGTACGGGGGACAAAGTCGCCTGATCACTGCGGCCACGAGTGGGCCTATTGTGATGTCCCCCACTTACACTTCACTCAGAAAACCTGAGTTCGTGATAAAACTTATTACGCTTTTGGGTGAGTTAGCAGCGATTTCTTCTGCTTCAAGATAATACTTGCCTAGGTGACGACGACGTGTACTGACCAGGCAGTTACAGTGGCATAGTATGTGCTCTGCTGTTTCTTCGTCTTCATTACACATTCTGCAAGTGTCATCTTGTATGATGCCCATCGTTTTGAGGTGTTTGTTGACTGGGCAGTGTCCAGTAAGGAGACCTGTGATTAAGCGAATCTGACTCCTCGAAGGCATGAGGCACGAAGGCACGATCAACTTGGCTTGTCTGCTACCTTTCGTTTGTAACGAGTAATGATCCGTCGTGTTCCTCAGCCAATTGTTTATGCAGCATTTGGTGGTGCTGATGGGTATGCCGCAGAAAGCCCGTGGCATCATAAATGGTGATGCAGAGCCTTTCCTTGTTAGAAGGTCCGCCTTTTCGTTGCCTGTATGGCCCCTGTGTCCAGGTATCCAAATGAGATGAACTCTGTTTGTACTGGCCAGCTGATGAAGTAGCTGTAGGCAGTCCAATACCAGTTTGGAGGTGATTTCATAGCTCTTTAGGGCTAGAAGTGCAGCCTTGCTGTCAGAGAGAATGAAAATGTTTTTGTTAAGTATATTTCTGTTTATATTTTCTCTGAGGCAGAGTTCTGTAGCAAATATCTCTGCTTGAAAAACGGAGTTATATTTGTCCATGCTGACGTAGATGCATGTGCATGTGTATTTGCTCCGTATACTCCAGCCCCAACGCCTTCGTTTGTTTTGGAGCCATCTGTGTACCACACGTAGGATCCACGATTGAAGGGGGGGGGGTCTATCCTGCTCCCAGTTTTGTCGGTTGGGGAATGTGACCTTGTAGTTTTGGCTGAAGTTGTATTTGGGGAGACAGTTGTCTGTGAGAGATATCTTTAGGATTTCATGCCTGTTCATTTCGGTAAGGATATCAGGGTGAAAGAGCCTAGTTAGAGTCATCCGCCACGATCAGTCTATGGGCGAAGACCATTGCTTCTTTCTTCAGTTGGAGGTGAAGAGGTGGCAGGTCTGTGATGACTTCTAGTGCTGCTGTGGGGGTTGTTCTCATGGCCCCGGTGATACAGATGCAAGCTAGTCTTTGCAATTTGTTGAGCTTGGCTTGCACTGTTGCTTGTTTTGTTTTGTGCCACCAGACGGGCGCAGCATACGTGAGAATTGGTCTGGCGATTGCTGTATATAGCCAGCGGGTCATTTGGGGTTTATGCCCCAGTTTTTGTCAGTGAGACTTTTGCTGGTCCATAAAGAGATCCTGGCTTTCTCAATGGTCTTTGTAATGTGAGAGTTCCAAGTGAGCTTTTCGTCCAGAGTTATCCTTAGATATTTGACTTCTTTTGAGAACTCTATCGCTTCACCAATGAGGGTAGGTTTGGTAAGTTTGTGCCTATTCCCCCTTTTGGTGAAGGCGTTTATAGTGCCTTTCCTAGGGTTGACCTTTAGCGCAACCTTTATGCACCAGTTTGCAACAAGGTTTAGTGCCCGTTGGAGGAGTTCCGAGACTGTGTTTTCGAATTTGCCTCTAACCAGGATCACTATGTCGTCTGCATAGCCTTGGACATAGAAACCATTGTTGCTGAGTATGTTAATCAGTTCATTTACCACGATGGACCACAAGAGAGGTGAGAGAACCCCACCTTGAGGGCATCCTTTCGCGGCATTTACACTGATTTATCATTGCCTAGTGAGGTGTTTATTTTTCTATTGCTAAGCATGTGTTGGATCCAATTGCATGTGTTGTTATCCACCCCTGTGCCGAGGATGCAACGTTTTATTTGGGTGTTGTCGAAAGCACCCTCAATATCGAGAAAGCAACTTATCGCAATTTCTTTGTCGCTCAGGGATTTGTTGATCCGGGCTGTTAGCTCCTGAAGAGCATGCGTGGTCGATTTCCCAGGCTGGTGGGCATATTGGTTCTTGTGAAGTGGTGATCAGGGCACCGTCCCTGATATGCCTATCCAGATTTTTTTCCATTTTTTCGGACTGTAGAGCTCAGCCAGGTCTGTGGGTCTACGGCCTACTTTGGGAATGAATTTTACCGTTACCTCTGTCCAGCTCGTTGGTATGTATCCCCATGCATAGCTGGTTCTAAAGATGTTGATAAGCATGGGGCTAGTTAGCGCACTTCCTTTTTGAAGGAGGGCTGGGAAGATGCCATCCTCCCCCGGGGATTTGTACGGGTCAAAAGAATTAATGGCCCATTTTATGCGTCCCTCGTGGAAAATTTGTCGTGCTCTCTTCCAGACCTCCCTGTTTGGTCTAGTTGCCCTGATCTGCGGAGGTATGTTAGAGAGATTAGAGGAAATGATTTTGGTGTCTGGGAAGTGCGTACTGGTTTGAATTTTCAGTACTTCTGAACCATTCTCCGCGTAGGTGCCACCTGCTCTCCTCAACAGTCCAATTTGGTTAGTGTGCTCTTTGGCGAGAACTCTGTGGATGCGAGCGCTGCTCTGTATGTCTGATAGACTACTGCAGAACTTTTTCCATGAGTCTCTTTTGGCTCTTCTAATCTCTTGGTTGTAATTGGTGTGTGAGGTACGGTACTGTGTCCAGTCACCAGCTCGTTTAGCTCTGTTGAACAGTTTTCTGGTCAGTGCTCTTAGCTTGGCCAGATTGCTGTTCCACCACGGAGTGGTACGATTGCCTGACTTGACTTGCTCTGGCAAGCGTTGTGAAAGGCAGATAGGATGGTAGCATTAAGGCTGTCACAGTTGAGTTCGAGGCTGTCTATGTCTCTGATGCTATTGGGGCAGTGTGAAGCTGAGATCGGTGGAGTCGCCCGCTAGGTAGGCTGAGCAAATTACGACATCTGACCTACCTTCCGCAGTAGATAGCTGAATAATGGCAGCTGCCAGGTCCTTATTCGTATATTCTGAAATGGGAATGGCTTTTAATGGTTTTATTAATCATTATGTAAGCTCTAGGTCGTCCATCATGTGTGGAGTCGTAGAGCAGCTCACCTGATAGTCCTTTGATCTGGTCTTTGATCGTATAAGGTTCCTGGATAAAGGCTATATCGAAGTGATCCTTGTTAAATCTATGGGTCAGTACTGCAGACGCGGCCTTTGCATGCTGTAGATTTATTTGGATGCACTTTAATCCCGACAGGGTGGATTAAGCGAGATACTGGCAGGGCCGCCAGTGTTAGTGACTGGTACAACCATAGGGCTGACCCCTGAAGTCTTGGTTGCCCGAGTAGTTGCAGAGTTAGTTTAATGTTGATGAGTCGATGTTGGCTCCTTGAAAGTTTCGGACATCTAAGATGCTGGAGGAGTGTCTGCCGTCGATCGCAATGTGATCAATTTGATTGATTGTCGATTGATCGAAAAGACCGCCAGGTCCCCTTATGGATGTTGAGGTGTGGGAATCATGTGTACTTGCTACTATGAGATTATGTTCCGCCATAAAGTTCACTAGCCTTAGTCCGTTTTCTGACTTGGTGTTGTGTAGGCTGTGCTTTCCTATGATTCCTTCAAAGATCTCTCCTAGAACGATTTTGGTGTCATAGCTGGGATATTGGGCATATGTTCTCCCTAGGAGATCATAGAAGTGATCTTTATGTCGGTCATCTTTCTCCTCTGTGGGTGCGCGGGCACATATTAAGCTTATATTGCCGAGATTGGCCTTAATGCGGATAGTTATGAGACGTTCGCTTACATACTGGAAGCTTAAGAGTCTGCCTCGAATAACAAATCCGCATCCGAATAAGCGTTGTTTATATTCTCTGTAGCAGTTTCCGTAGTATATATCACAGTTTTTCATCCGCTTTTTGCCTGGCCCATCTCATCGCACTTCTTGGAACGCGGTAATGTCTGCCTTATAGCAGTCCAAAGAGTTGACCAGTTGTCCGGCTGCACCTAGTCTGTTGAGGGACCTAACGTTCCAGGACCCGGAATTCGTTTCCTTTTTGACGTTTGCGGGGGTCGTCAATATGTAATCCGTCTGTATCCGAGGCTATTGGTTGTTTCTGAATACATTTTTGTTTTACGCGATAGGGACGTTACCCCTAAGCGCAACCGCCAACCTGTCCCTCAACTAGTCCTATGGGTGGGAATACTGCATCCGCCAGAGAACTACCGAGGATAGAGCTGTGCCTTGTCAACGCATCAGCTTTGTCATTTCCCTCTATGTTGCTATGGCCAGGAACCCGGAAGAGAGTGATGTTAAAATAATCGCCTACATACCGGATTTCGTCTTTACACTGTGGGACTAGTTTGGATGGTATCGTGTGTGAATTGAAAGCTTTGATGGCTGTCAATACAACGACAACGACTCTTTTAGAAATGGAGTAACGGATGAGTATCTTGTAAATCCTCTTAATCGCTAGGTCTCCAGCTAACAAATCCAGCACCTTAGTGCATGATGCGGTATATCTAATGTGAAGGTCAAGAGCGAGGAGGTTTAAGAATAGGGCATCTGTTACACCATTGCCGGCTGACTTCTGGACTCGGTTTAGTTTGGTAATGTTGTAGTATGCTTTGCCTTAAGGCCGGCCACCATACAAGTGATCCTTAGGTGAGGATGAGGCGTACAACGGCTGTATACATCCACAGCACCAGTTTGAGCGGATAACTCTAGGATAACTTCTAGATATCTAGCTTCGAAAGACAGAAAGAGAATGTCTGGTTGCTCAGAGTATCTTATACAGCATCAGTTCGGTTTTACTCGGATTTACTAGCTTTGTGATTTCGCTAATTATCGAGGGGAACATCCCCGATACCGGACAAACCATACGAAAGTTTAAAACGTGTAAATGGAAATTACCAAAAATATGTAGATCCACAAAAAGCTTGAGAGATTCAATACTCGATGTTTTCAAACCTGAGCTGGTCATGTTACTGGCACTGCCGGCTTTCCCTATCCTGACCTTTCCAGAGAAGATGGACGCCCCTTTGTAAGAAGACTGCGTTTCTCGACTGTTTGCAGTCCTAAGGGTCTTTTTTCCAGAGGAAAGGGTTTAGCTATGTGAAGTGCCCGCCTCCGATGAGTGGGTTTTGGTTGTCTTCGTCTTTTGGTTTGATCTTCGTAAATCGCCGCATTTACCTTTAGACTCGGATTGCTCGCCGCCACGTCAGAGGACGCTGTTCTTGGCCGTCTTCCGTTTGCGGATGCTTTTACTTTTTTTAGTTTGAGCTCTTGCTTCCTTCGGACGTTGCGCTGCTCCGGAAAAGCTTTGCCGGTTTGCGTGTCGTTGGAACTCGAAACAGCGTTACCTTCTGCATCACCACAATTTTTTGGCGACAGAACCTTCAATGCTTCCAGCTCCCCAGTTCAGGAACTTATCACGCTCTAACTGGGGAGTTGATCCTGCCTAGAGAATGGGAGTTTGAAGCGCACGCGGAAAGTGCTGGCATGCTTGTGCCTCTTACAGCAGTCTTCAATAGCCGCTGGCGTTTTCTGCGTTGCGCACTCCCGGAAAAGGAGGGGATCTTAGATGAGAGTATCGGATCAGCTTCGGTAGGAGATACCTCTGTTGACCTAATCCTCTTACCTGACTCTTCCAGAAATTTAACTCGTCTATCGTGCCTTCGGTTTTGTGAGCCTCTTTGCACAATTTTACGGGCATGCCTCTTTTCTCTTCTTTTTTGGGACTTAGCAGTATACTTAATAGTACAACTCTGCTGGATGCACCACTCAGGCTCAGTTCAACCAGGTAGTCGTCCCGAGCTGCCGGTGAGCTTACAAGGAATAGCGGGGCGTCCAGAATCCTTCCCCCGACTGAGGTCAAAGAGATTGTGGGTGGATTTCCGCAATTGCGAATGCCACCTGGAGTACTATTATCCTTTTCATTTCTATTCATTTCATTTCTTCGAGTCCATGACCTCTTGAGCCTCCCGCCACGACAAGGCGCCCGAAAAATGGAGAGACTTCAGTAGTCTACTAAATTATATTTGACAGAAAGCTGGTTGGTTGCGATTAACATTTTAGTTAAACTTAGGTGGGTCATCAAGATACTACAACAAAATATTGGGTACCCAACGACCTCACAAGCTTGATACGTCGTATGTGGGCCTACAATAGCAGGACGTAAATTAGATAGCATCGCATGCTTAAATACTAATACAGTTCTTACAGTTACTGCCATCTTATTATTTCCTTACAGACAATTCCTGGACTCGAAAGGTTTCTTCGATCGTGAGAAGCTCTATTGGAAGGAAGTCGTAGAAGTCGTTCTCGGAGCTGGATGTGCTCCACCAGGCGGAGGTCGAAATCCACTAACACCTAGGTTATTAAAAAAAAAATTGTTCAAACTCAATTGCATCAATGTATCTATTCATATTTCAGATTTGTGCGACATTTCGCTCTGCTGGCATTACCAAAGCCTAATAACGATATCCTCACAACCATCTTCGCCGGCATACTTTCCGGGTAATTCTATCGAACATGTCATGTTATTTGTTTAGCAATCAATAGTATTGATCTCGTAGATTTCTGAATGATTTTTCTACATCTATACGCAATCTAGCGCTACCAATTTGTAATGCGCTCGTTGAAATTTATTCCCGAATCGCCGAGGAAATGCTTCCCACGCCCGACAAATCCCATTACATTTTCAACTTACGCGACTTGTCAAAGTGTGTCCAAGGGATACTACAATCCGACAGTTCTAACTACACTGCAGATATGCAGATACTGCGGCTGTTCTATCACGAGAACATGCGCGTATACTATGATCGTCTGATTAACGATGATGACAGATCAAAGTTCCAGGCACTCATCACAGAAGTAAGTTGGAAGCACTTCAACAAGCAAGTTGTGAAGGAAAACGAGGTCGTGATGTTCGGGGACTTTATGATTTTTGGACAAAATATCTCGGAGAGAATCTATGAGGAAATCAAAGATGTCGAAAAGTTGAAAAGTATCTTGATGGATTACATGGACGATTACAATGCTAGTACTGGAAAAGATATGAAGTTAATTATGTTCCAGGATGCACTGGAGCATACAGTAAGGCTGGCACGTTTGCTGCGTGCAGATCGTGGTAATGGGCTTTTAGTCGGAGTTGCTGGAATGGGAAAGCAATCTTTAACCCGACTAGCAGCACACGTTAATGAGTATAAATGCTTCCAGATTGAGCTTAGACGGAACTATGACATTTATGCGTTCCATGACGATCTGAGGGTTCTCTATAGATACGCAGGGGTAATGTGTAATCGGTTTCCAAAAATAGAAATAAAAGTGAATTAGTTCGTTGTAGATCAGCAATACACCCCTTGTCTTCCTCATTGTGGATACGCAAATTGTAGAAGAAGAGTTCCTCGAAGACATCAACAACATACTGAACTCTGGTGAAGTGCCGAACCTTTTTGAAGGTGATGATTACGAGAAGGTTATCTTGGACGCCCGAGAGCCTTGCAATGCTTTAAATAAATTGGTAAGTATGAGCTAATGAACTAACTAGGTTATGACACACTCGAATGTGGTCTGGTTGGCTTCTAGAGCGGATGCACCAGAGATGACATTTACAAATTCTTTATTAATCGCGTGAGGAACAATCTGCATGTGGTTATCTCTATGAGTCCAGTTGGTGATGCATTCCGACGACGTTGCCGTATGTTTCCATCTCTAGTTAACTGCACGACCATTGATTGGTTCTCTAATTGGCCATCTGAAGCCTTATACTCTGTCGCGCTGGGTATTCTCGAAGACGTGGCCAACAAAAAGGAAGACCGCGAAAAGCTAGCTCGTACCAGTGTTTTTATGCATAAGGTTTAACCTACTGAATACCGCCATCCACCAATCTCTAAATACTTTCCCATCCCAGACGGTCGAAGATGCATCCATTAAGTACTATAAGGAAATGAAGCGTCATTATTATACAACACCCAGCAGTTACTTGGAACTTCTTAAGCTATACAAAAGTCTCCTGAAAACTCGCACTAACATAATTATTGCCAAACGAAGACGCATTTCAAACGGTCTCAATAAAATCCTTGAAACAAACAGCATCGTAAGCTATACTATGTAGTTGGACAGAATTATGCATAACTGCAAAGACAAACTTTTCTTGCAGATAGCCGTCATGCAAAAGGAGCTCGAGGTGATGGTGCCACAGCTGGATTCGGAATCTAGCAAAATGAAAGAGTTGCTACAAAAACTCGAAATTGATACGAAAAATTCGGATTTGGTCAAAGAATCCGTGGCCAGGGACGAAGCAGTTGCCAAAGAAAAGGCTGGCGTTTGTAAGGCTATCGCAGATGATGCAATGAAAGATTTGGAAATTGCAATGCCTGCTTTAAGAGAAGCCGAAACAGCTCTGAATGCCCTAAGTAAAGCTGACATTAATGAAATAAAGGCATTCACCACACCGCCACAACTTGTCCAATTCGTCATGGAAGCTGTGTGCATTCTTCTGGGTGCTAAGTATGAATAAATGTCCCTAAATCGCTTTTATTTGTCGTATGACGAAATATATTTTTAGACCAACTTGGGCATCTGCAAAGACAGTTATGGCTGATGTAAACTTCTTGAAACGATTGATGGAATTCGATAAGGAGCACATCTCCGATGCAACCCTAAGAAAGATCAAATTGTATATTGAACACAAGGATTTCGTCCCGGCTGTAAGTTTATACTATCCAAAAGTCTTAGGCATTTTCAGGAGATCTTTCTTTCATTCTTTCTTGTCATAGAAAATTGAGAAAGTGTCTAAAGTGGCTAAAGGTGTAAGCTTGTGGGTAATAGCTATCGATAAATTCGCAAAAGTCTATAAGGTAGTCGAACCGAAGATTAAGAGGCAAAAGGCAGCTGAAGCGGAATTAAATGAAGTCATGAAAGTCCTGCGTGCTAAGCAAAAAGAACTCGCTGATGTTGAAGCAAAGATTCAAGCCTTAAAAGACTCAATCGATGTAAAAAGTCGAGAATTCAAAGTGGTCCAAGACAGGGTAGATCTTACATATGGAAGGATCAATAGGGCTGGACGTCTAACATCAGCGTTGGCAGACGAAGAGGTTCGATGGAAAGAGACCGTTAAGGTGAGCTCTCTTTAAGCCGTAGGGTCTCTAGTGATATTTTAATTTTTCACCATGTTTCTCTCATAGACTTTGACAAATGAATTATGGGCAGTTCCCGGGGATGTGCTCGTCTCGTCCGCATGTGTTGCCTATCTGGGCGCATTTTCAACCGACTACCGACGCAATTTGACACAAATTTGGGTAGAGGAGTGTCAAAAATACAAGATCCCGAGCAGCTCGGAATTCAGTCTCTTAAATATACTCGGAGATGCATATGAAATTCGATCGTGGACTATGGCCGGCCTACCAAAGGATACTATCTCCATAGAGAATGGACTATATGCCACACGGGCCTTACGTTGGCCCCTGATGATCGATCCACAAGAACAGGCGAATCGATGGATTAGAAATTTAGAAAAAGCTAACCATCTATATGTCTTGAAAATGAATGAAGGCAATTTCTTACGAATCATGGAAAATGCCATTAGGCAAGGTTTCCCTGTTCTGATCGAAGACATTGATGAGAATATTGATCCATCATTGAGGCCAGTTTTGCAACGGGAAACATTCATTCAGGAGGGGCGAGTGTTCTTGAAACTGGGCGAAGTCACTATTGACTATGATCAAAATTTTAAATTGTATATGACTACGAAGCTGTCGAATCCACATTATTTGCCAGAGATTTGTATTAATGTGACTTTGGTGAACTTTCTTGTCACCGAAGCAGGTCTCGAGGATCAGTTATTGGCGTAATTGACCTATTAAAGGAAACATTCAGCGTCTCATGTGTCTTTTTTTATAGAGATATCGTGGCTATCGAGCTGCCCGCGTTGGAAATTCAGCGAAACGATCTTATAGTTAAAATCAACACAGATAAACAACAATTGTTGGCGCTGGAAGATAAGGTGTTGAAACTTCTGTTTCAGTCCAAAGGTAACATTCTGGACGACGAGGAGTTGGTGGAGACGTTAAATGATGCGAAGGTAAGAGCGTATCGTTAGTAACATTTATTAATTTACTTATTTGCTAGGCCAATAGTATTAGGGTTAGATAGGAGATTGTTTATGTTGTTGTGGAAAAAGAGTTGGAGCCATTCAATCTGCTGTGGCATCATTTGATGGCCTTAAATCGCCAGGCACCGACGGAACATACATTATGATGCAAGGAGGTATAAGGCTTCCTACCTTGAAAATCATTTTCACTGCTTGCCTGGCACTTGCCTACAGTACCTATTCCATGGCGCACGATGAAAGTACTCTTTATTCAAAAAATTGGGAAAGAGAATTACTTACTCGGCAAGAGTTCTAGACCAATCAGTCCAACACACTTCTTGCTGAAAGGCATGGAGGGAATAGTAGAGCTGCACGTGCGTAAAATTGCCCTTCGAATGTATTCTTTTTCGGAGATGCAACATGCTTATCAGCCCGGAAAATCCTGCGAGAGTGTGCTTCAAAACCTAGTTGAGAAGATAGAATGCGCACTCGAAAGGAAAGAGTACGCGCTCAGCATTTTCGTCGACATTGCGGGAGCTTTTGATAACGCAACTTTTGACAGCATGTGTAGCGTTGCTAGACGAAATGGCGTAGATGAAGCACTGGGTTTGTTGGATCAAAGTAATGTCTAGGCACAGGGCGTTGATCATTGATGCAGGTATCGGACATTATGTAAAATCTGGCGTAAACAGGGGCTACCCGCAAGGTGGCGTCCGGTCTCCGCTGTTATGGTGCATGGTATTCGACTCTCTGCTCGACGCTCTCACTGCCTCTGGTATCTAAGCCCGGGCCTGGGCGGATGATGTCGCCGGTCTCTCTGTCGACTCAGGCCTAGCGATTTTCTGTCTCAAAATACAGGCGATCGATGAGTTAATGTCAGTTAATCCTCTCTCAAGACTGATGTCTAACTCAGCTAGTGCTAAAAGGTATTCCCATCCCGATATCCAAGGAAGCTAAGTACCTGGGAGCAATGTTAGGACGCAAGCTTTCTTGGTCAAAGCATATTGAGTGAAAACCCACCAAAGCGCTGTCAGCGTCCTGGCAATGCAAAGGTGCCTTTGGAAAAACATAAGTTTTATCGCCGGCAAAAGTCCACTGGATCTACACGGTAATGATAGGACCGATAATCTCATATGCATCGGTTGTCTGGTGGAACAGGCTAACACGCAAACACGTCGTAGACTCTTTCACCAAACTCCAAAAAATGGTTTGTCTCAGCTGTACGGGGGGCTTTCTCCAACACGCCGGACGCTGCTCTAGCATCCAAGCCCTGCACCAAAAGCTGTGTCCAACCCTTTAATCAGCTCCAAGCTCAGCTTAAGGTCTTACTGAACAAAGTCGGTAGACTAAACTCCCTAAGGCTTGTTTGGGTCTCAGGTCATTCTGGGATCCCAGGAAATGGGATCGCTGATGAACTCGCCAGAATGATCTCGGAGGAGAGTTTCTTAGGATCTGAACCCGCTTTGGATCTACCTGCTTCCACGGTGAATACCCACATCAATTATTGGATTTTCGATATGTGATAACTTCGGCGACACCCTGTCGAAGTAGCTGAGGAAATGTCAAGCAACTGTCACGGTGACAAGACGTTTTTGAGGCTGTCTTCCGGAAGCACGCGTACGAGGACGAGGACGAGTAGACGGGCGACAAAAAGAAGAATAAAGTGTATCTGCCTTTGAAATCCACTACCATCTTGCGAGTTTCATTTACCTTTTCCGATTTACCACATTTTGGCGACGAGGAGAAGACAACAGCATGGCACTGAATGAGAGCGTGATGGCAAACGTGAATAATGCAACTTCACAAACATTCGGTAAATTGGAACAATTTGGAGCAACGATGGCGTGGAATAATTATAGAGAACGGATGGAGTTTTATTTTGAAGCAAATGGCATAACCAACGAAGTTTCAAGGAGAGCCATTTTCCTGTCCTGCGTAGGAGAATCAACTTATGAAATAATACGTTCATTGTTGACTCCACTTACTCCGAGGGATGTGTCGTTCAACGAAATTTTGGAAAAATTGGACAGTCATTTCCACCCGAAACCAAACGAAATCGTACAAAGGTTTGCATTTCACAAACGAAGCCAAAGGTGTGATGAGACGATCGCAGATTTTGTGAAGGATTTAAGGAAATTGTCGGAGCACTGCAATTTTTTGGAGTTGGATAATATGCTGAGAGACCAAATTGTCTGCGGGGTGGCGGATGAGGCGTTGCAAAAACGCTTATTTAGTGAACCGAAATTGGATTTTAAACGGGCGTATGAGATTGCATTAGCCCAGGAAGCTGCTCATCGACATGTACTAGATGTGCGTGGGAGCGGGGAGGTTATGGCTATCTTTTCAAAAAAGAAGTCGGGAAATGTGCGATGCTATCGTTGTGATGGCAACCATTTTGCGGATAAATGTGTTTTTAAAGAAAAGAATTGCGATTTCTGCCACATGAGGGGGCACGCCAGCCGAGCATGTTTTAAAAAGAGGGCCGCTGACCGACAATCGAAAACGGTCCATGCGGTAGGAGAGAGGGAGGATGAGAAAAATCGGACTTCGTCTACTGATTCAAATTATTTCTTTGAGTTGAACACAATACAAACATCTACGACGCCACAAATCTTAACCAAGGTGTTGATAAATGGGGTGGAGGAATTTTTTGAGGTGGATTCCGGTGCGGCATGTACAGTTATTTCCGAGTCAACCTGGAAACGCATAAACCGTGGGAATCAGAAGCTTATACCATCGCCGATAACTTTGCAGACGTGGTCCAAAGAGAAGTTACAAGAATTGGGAGTAGCTGTGGTGAATATTAAGTATAATTATAAAGAATTGTCTTTGCCGGTTCTTGTGATTTCAGGTGGTGGGAGATGTCTGTTGGGCCGAGACTGGTTTTCTGTTTTGGGAATCACGGTGCAGGGAGTATACGCAATCGAAGGGACTATGGAGGTGATGAGTATGTTGAAGAAATACCAAAATGTATTTAGAGACAATTTGGGTGCATTTAACGGACCACCTGTCTCGATTGAATTGCTGCCGGAGGTGAGTCCGATTTTTCTAAAACATCGGCAATGTCCGATTGCATGGAAACCGGCGGTTGAAAAAGAGCTCGTGAAACTGGTAGAACAGAAGATATTAGAACCAGTTCTTTTCTCGAGATGGGCTACGCCAATTGTGCCGGTATCAAAGTCGGACGGGACTATTCGAATCTGCGGGGATTACCGAAGCACAGTTAACGCTGTTATTAAGACCAACTCTTATCCGCTCCCTCTCTTTTCTGAGGTTTTGGCTGCCATTTCGGGAGGTCAATTATTTACAAGGTTAGACTTACAACAAGCTTATCAACAGCTAGTGGTAGATGATTTCACCGCGGAGGTTTTAACGCTCAATACGCACAAAGGATTGTTCCGGGTCCGCAGGTTACCTTTTGGCATTTCGGCCGCACCAGGGTTGTTTCAAAGGTGCATGGATACATTATTGGCTGGTATAAGCGGCGTGAAAGCATATCTAGACGATATTGTTGTTTCTGGTAAGGATGAAACTGATCATGCACGAAATTTAGAAGCGGTTTTAAGAAGCTTGTCCAGAGCCAATCTAACGGTAAGGAAGTCAAAATGTATCTTTGCGAGGAGAGAAATGGATTTCTTAGGATTCCATATCAGTGGGAAGGGAGTATCGCCCAACAAAGAGAAAGTCAAGGCAATCCAAGAGGCGGCGGTTCCAAAAAATAAGCAGATGTTGCAATCTTTCCTTGGACTACTAAATTTCTATAACGCCTTTCTGCCCCGTAAGGCCACAGTAGCCGAGAAACTACATCGCTTGTTAGACAAAGATGTCAAATGGGAATGGACATCTGAGCATCAAACAGTTTTTAATGAGCTAAAAGCTTTGCTCGATTCTAATACCCTGCTCATACCCTATGATGTGGATAAGCCCCTAGTTTTATCATGTGATGCCTCTCCGTACGGGGTGGGGGCGATTTTGGCTCATAGAATGGAAAGCACCGGAGCGGAACGTCCAATTGCCTTTGCGTCGCGCACTTTGGGTATTCACGAGCGCAATTACGCTCAGTTGGACAAAGAAGCGTTAGCCGTTATATTTGGTATGAAGCATTTTCATCAGTATGTGGCCGGTAGACAAGTTATAATTCTCACGGATCATAAGCCGTTACTGGGAATATTTAACAGACAAAAGCAGATTCCGCAAATGGTTTCGCCGCGCATGTTACGGTGGTGTTTGCTGCTGATGGCGTATGATTATAAGATGGAGTATCGACCCGGTCCAAAAAATATTAACGCCGATTGTCTGAGTCGGCTGCCACTGGAGTCAAAAATTGATGCGTCAGGGAAAGAACCGCTGGATGTCCTGATGTTGGAAAGGGGCAATGTTCCACCAATAAATGTCGACCAAGTCGCTACCGAGACCAGTAGAGATCCAATAATGTCACGCGTCATACATCCGACGCAAGGCGGAACTGTCTACGCACAGAGGTTGCTTACTGTGGGGAAGTAGACTAGTAGTACCACCTAAGTACCGACCACAAATTCTGGATCTCCTTCATGGGTATCATCCGGGAATAAGCGTGATGAAAGCGTACGCTCGAAGCTACGTGTGGTGGCCTAAAATGGACCTACAGATTGAGCTTAGAGTGCAGAAATGTACCCTGTGTCAAACGACTCAACGTCATCTGCCAGCGGCACCGCGACAGTTTATTCCGTTTTCGGAAAAACCATGGAGCACTTTGCATATAGATTTTGCTGGGCCCATTGAAGGGATCACATTTCTAGTGGTGGTAGATTCGATGTCAAAATGGTTAGAGGCCAAAATAATGCGCAACGTTTCTTCGGCCGAGGTTAAGAACAAACTGCGGGAAATTTTCGCTACGCACGGACAACCTCAAAGAATTATTTCCGACAACGGCGCTGCGTTTGTTTCAGCAGAGATGCAACAATTTTATACATTGAATGGTATCAAGCACAATGCAATAGCTCCTTATCATCCGTCTAGCAATGGCCAAGCCGAACGGCTAGTACAATATTTGAAGACGTCTTTGAAGACTATGATAGAGGGAGATATGTCAACTAGACTACAACGCATCTTATTCAAACAGCACACAACCCCGAACACCACAACGGGTAAAACCCCAGCGGAATTACTCATGGGACGGCGACTTCGAACCGCTTTAGACATAGTCCATCCGGATGATGGTAAGCTAACCCCCATACTAACCACCCCAAGCCGAGGTGTACGAAGTTTTGAAGTGGGAGATTTGGTTTACTTCCGAAACTATTCTGCAGGCCCCGTGTGGTTAGAGGGTTCGATAATCGAGATCACAGGCCCAGTATCATACGTCGTTAAATCAAAGGAAAATAAAGTAGTACGAAGGCACGTAGATCAAATTAAACATCGTATTCCTTGTGACGAACCTGTTTTAATGGAAATCCCTGCCGAGAAGCAACAGTCTGAAATCACATTAGAACGAACGTTTTCAACATACACATCACCTCCTTCGTATTCATCTACCGAACCGAGTTCCGAGCTAGAGCCTAGATCGATAATACCGCCGACGGCAAAGGAGACAAGTGGGATGCTGCCCACGGCCGATGTGGACATCCCCACCACCTCGGAAAGCTGCGGGGCTAAAGTGATTACTCGCTATGGAAGAGTGATTAAGCCTCCGGAGCGGTATGGCGCGAATCTTAAGAGCGGAGGAATGTGATAACTTCGGCGACACCCTGTCGAAGTAGCTGAGGAAATGTCAAGCAACTGTCACGGTGACAAGACGTTTTTGAGGCTGTCTTCCGGAAGCACGCGTACGAGGACGACGACGAGTAGACGGGCGACAAAAAGAAGAATAAAGTGTATCTGCCTTTGAAATCCACTACCATCTTGCGAGTTTCATTTACCTTTTCCGATTTACCACACGATACACACAATTGTAGATGGAGGGAATATCCAGGATGCAGGATGACTAAGCGCGTACGCCCTGATGTCTCCAAGTAATCCGTAGCATTCTTCTTATCCTTAGGGAGAAGACTTACGGGCGTCATTATAGGCCATTACACTTTTGCCAAGCATTTCTGCATGCTCGACATCAGTGAGACGCCCACCTGTGCTGCATGTTGTGATGAGGACGACACAGCAGAATACTTTCTCTGTCCCGCCTTTGCTCGCGCACGGCGGCGCACCCTTGGGTGGTCACTTCCACAAAGGTCATTAGAAATTTCCCATTGGATATGAGGAGTCAGGTTGGAGGAATAGAAAGAGAGATCGGTGTGGGTGAAAGTGGAGTGACTGTTAAAATGAGTGAGAGAGCCGTCGTTGAGCAGTTGATAGTCTGATTTGGTTATAAAATTAGAAATTATTACTCTTGGGGGAACCCCAGCTTTGAGTCCCAGCCGTTAAAGGAAGATTGATGTCAGGAGAAAGGAAGTTTAGTTTGGATACGATTGAAATTAGTAGTGCTTCAAGCTCTAGGCAATACCTTAATAGGGATTATGGGATGTATTTCGGGAGATGAGTTGGTAATGAATGGGAGTTCGTAGGTGGATGTTAGATGCGTTTCTTGGAGTGGTATGATTTAGGGAGATGATGTTTTGATTAATAATAGTGGTTCATTATAGTTGTCCAGGTATCCTTTTATGTTCCATTGGATTATTTTGAATGTGGATATTGTGGGTTGAAGATTCTTGATGGTGATTTTAGAATTGGTGCGTTTGATGAGTTCCCGCCATCCTGCGGGAAATGTTTACGGTAATGGTAGTGGGCCCATTGGCACACGGTTTGAAAATGGCGGGGTCGGTAAGGTTGTTGTTAGATGTGTGGTTAGATGATTCATCATGGTTTGTTGAAATGGGTGTGGTCAAGTTGTAATTTTTTTTTTTGGTCGTTGGTGTGTTGTTGTTGAGTGAAGTAGAGTGCGATTGTGTTGGACGAGTGGAAATGTTAATCGTTCCTCGATACCCGCGGCATCGCTTATCGTGAATATTGTTACGAATTTATTCAATCCCCACACCAAATAGGGTTCGCACCGCTGGATTGCGATAAACTACAATTTTCTACGTTTTCCCAATTAAAAACACACACACACTTTTATTTCTTTCACCACAGATCAATTATCTTAGTAGCTTCACCACTTTTATTTATTATCCAATACAATCCACTTTAAACTTTATTACACAGTACAATCCACTTTAAACTTTATTACACGATACACAAACCTTTATTGAAAGCTTTTCTTTTCACCTTGGTTGATCACACCGACTTGTCACACGCTGTTTTATACCACAAACTGAGTGAGTGTCAAGGGCGAGTGTTCGCGCTTATATAGCTCTCGGTCCACCGTCTCGAACGTTCGCCGTTGGAAGTTCCCCATAGGAAATCTCTAGAACGCTCTGACAATTCCATTGGAAGTTGACATCATTCCCATCCCCGCTTCCAGAGAGTTTTCGAACTTAACGGTCCGCTTGCATCTCCGCAACAATATGTTCCTACTGACCAGACATTGACTGGATAGTTCTATGTTGGCGTCCTGAAGAGGCTGCGAGCACGTGTTTTCCGTGTGCGACCCGAGCTCGCCAAGAAGAGTTCAAACTTGCACCGCGACTATGCGCCGGCCCATTTCTCCTTGATTGTGCAAGAGTTTTTGACGAAAATAGTAATCCAACGTTGCCACATCCACTGTATAGCCCCGATATTGCCTTTTCTTATTCCCCAAGACAAGGTCACACCACACTTCAAGGGATCTCATCTTGGCGTTATAGAGAAGATCAATGAGGCTGTAAGCATGGTTCTGAACGAAATAACTTCCGAGGATTATCAAAGATGCTTCGAATGGTGGGAGCTATTTAGACGAAGTCCTTAAATACATAGAACTTATATCTGCCAATACAAACGTTCTGGCCAAGACGTCGGTGGTGAGCGTACTTTGGTCTCGTTTACCGCCAGCCTAATTTTCGCCGCCTCCATCTCAATATTCGCAAACGCCTCAAGGAGTTTTGCACAATTTTTGCACAATCATTTCCAATATGATATTGAAGAAATCACACAACAGCGCATCGCCCTGCCTAAATCCTCTTTTAACATCAAAACTATCGGTAAGGTGTTCACCGATTCGGATGGAGCAGCAAGCATTCTCCAAAGTCATCCTGCATAGTCTGATCAGTTTAGCAGGTATGTCAAAGGTAGACATAGCGTTGTATAGCTCATCTGTAATTACGCTGTCGTATGCGGCTTTGAAGTCGCCAAATAGGTGGTGAGTGTTGACTTGAAATTCATTGGTTTTTTCCAGGATCTGCCGTAGTGTGAAGATTTGGTCGATGGTGGACTTCCCTGGCCTGAATCCGCACTGATAAGGACCTATCAGCTTATTTACAAAAGGCTTTAGGCAGAGAGGATTTTGTAGGCGATGTTAAGAAGACTTATTCCTCTGTAGTTGATGCAGTCAGAGGGGTCTCTTTTCTTGTGGATCTGGCATACGATGCTGAGACTCCATTCCTCGGGCATGCTTTCCTCTGACCATGTCTTACAGATGATCTGGTACATGCTCCTAAGCAGGTCATCCCCAGCTGCCTTGAAGAGCTCAGCAGACAGTCTGTCTGCGCCAGCAGCTTTATTCGACTTGAGTTTCGATATGGCAATCTAAACTTCGTCGAGGTCAGGGGGACGGAATTCCCTGCGGTCTTCGTCGATTAGAAATGGATCATTCTGCCTGACAAGCAGTATATTGACTAACATCGCCGTTATATAGTCTGCAAAAGTGGTTTTTCCATATTCTCAGCATCTACTACTAGGTGTCCGTTCTCGCAGGCTTCCGTTCTGACTTTATAACCTTGGCATGTTCGCTTTATCTGTTGATAAAACTTTCAAACGTCACGGCTGCAGTAACACCTCTCCAAATCCTCAATCGCGCGCTTCTCGTGCTCTTTCTTTTAAAAAGCGTATGCTCCTCCCTTCTTTTTGAAATAGTAGAGCTCACGAGCTGCTCTTGTTCTTTTATGCAGCGAGGCTTTATATGCATCTTGCTTCGCTGTGTGAATCCTCCTGGCAGGTGTTTCTTCGTGGTGGAGCCTTGAAGCCCAAAACTTCGGATGCAGAGCTTTTCAGGGCTTGTTTGCAAAGGTTCCACTGCTGTTCTATTGATAGCGTGGAGGGTTGAGGTGTTTTGGAAAGCTTAAGGGAGACGCGATCGGTTTCTGGCGATAGTAGCTTTCCGACGTCATGACTTCGTATTTTTACTCTACTCCGCTGCGTTCGTGATCTCCGTAGGCGAGCCTTGGCTACTACAAGATAGTGGTCTGAGTCGATATTAGCCCCTCCAAAAGTTCGAACATTAAGAATAGTGGAGGAATGTCTGACGTCGATCGCGATGTGATCAATCTGGTTCGTGGTCGATTGATCAAAAGACCACCAACTGCCTTTGTGTATATCGAGGTGTGGGAAGCGCGTACTGGCTGGAAGGAGATTTTGCTCAGTAGCAAGAAGTGTCCGTTATCGGATGTGGTGTCCTGTAGGCTATGTTTGCCGATGACTCGTTCAAAGATGCTTTCCTTACCCAGCTTAGCATTATAGTCTCCTAGTACAATTTTGATGTCATAGCTGGGACATTAGGTATTGTCTAGGAGATCGTAGAACTCATCTTTGGCGGAGTCATCCTTGTTTTCCGTATGGGCGTGGACGCAGATCAAGCTGATATTAAAAAAAATTAGCCTTGATACGGATCGTTATGAGGCGTTCGCTCACATGCCGAAAGCTTAGAACTTTTTGCCTTAGTCTACCTCGAACAACAAATCCGCATCCGAACAATCGTTGTCCTCTCTCCCTATAGCAGTCGCCGTAGTAAATATCGTAGTTTTTCATCTGCTTTATACCCGGTCCATTCCATCGCATTTCTTGGATGGCAGTTTTGTCCGCTTTATCGCGATGTGATCAATCTGGTTGGTAGTCGATTGATCAAAAGACTGCCAGGTGCCCTTGTGTATATCGAGGTGCGGGAAGCGCGTACTGGCTAGAAGGAGATTTCGCCCCGTAGCAAAATCAATCAGCCAGTGTCCGCTATCGAATGTGGTGCAATGTAGGCGTTACTTGCCGATGACTCGTTTAAAGATGCTTTCCTTAATCAGCTTAGCATTGAAGTCTCCTTGTACAATTTTGATGTCATAGCTGGGACATTGTGCATTGTCCAGGAGATCGTAGAACTCATCTTTGGCGGAGTCATCATTGTCTTCCGTATGGGCGTGGACGCAGATCAAGCTGATATTAAAAAAAATTAGCCTTGATACGGATCGTTATGAGGCGTTCGCTCACATGCCGAAAGCTTAGAACTTTTTGCCTTAGTCTACCTCGAACAACAAATCCGCATCCGAACAATCGTTGTCCTCTCTCCCTATAGAAGTCGCCGTAGTAAATATCGTAGTTTTTCATCTGCTTTATACCCGGTCCATTCCATCGCATTTCTTGGATGGCAGTTATGTCCGCTTTATAGCGGTCTAGGGCGTCCGCGAGTTGTTCGGCTTCACGTGGCCTGTTTAGGGACCTAACATTCCACGTACAGAGCCGAAGATCATTGTCCCCTTTTCGTTTTTTTGCAAGGGTTGTCAACATTAATTCGGTCTGTTATATCCGAGGCTTGTGGTTGTTTCGGAGTTTGTAGTTTTTTACGGTTACGGCATACTAGCCCGTAGCCCAACCGACTAATCCTGCATTTTGGCGCTGGAGGCTCGCCATTCACCCTTCCCCGTCTGCGATTTCCATAGGAAATCTCCAGGTGGCACCACAAGGAGATGGAGATGGGATTTACTAACAGTGCCGCAAGATGTTCGACTGCGGTGGCTCTTCTCGCTTTTTAGCAGGCCAGCATCCGTCGGATAGATGCTACCCCTACGAGGCCTTCGTTAGTCCTTTGCTATCCTGTCTCTTCGTCTGCATATGTCTAAAAGTTCGTTAGAATCTCATCGATGTCCTGAAATATGTTTTAGCGCGCTCTACTGGCGCTTGTCGAAGAACCATCTTTGTTTAATGGCACATTCAGCTCCATTGATGTTTGATTACACCGTAGTCTTTTAATCTTCTCTTAGGAAACCTCGCTCATTATTGCTACCCGTTTGGTGGATACCGAAGAAACAGAAAAAGTAATAACGGCTACCAGAGAAAGATACCGAAGCCTGGCTTCCCGTGGAGCTGTCCTTTATTTTGTCATAGCGGGTCTTGCCGAAATCGATCCCATGTACCAGTACAATCTAAAGTACTTTTCGTTAGTGTTTTGCAATGTCATTCAAGTCGAACATCCCAAAATGGACACCGAAGAGCGTATAGCCCAGCTCAAAGAAGACGAACTTAAAGCAATGTTTCTGAACATTTCTCGAGGTCTATTCGAAAATCACAAACTCGTTTTCAGTTTTCTTCTGGCAATAGCCATCGAAAAGCAGGTAAGATTCAATTTAACCATAATGAAATCCTTAACTAAAAAGTATGTGCTGTAGGAGGGACGATTGGTACCATTGGAATTTGCTTTCCTCACTCGAGGAATTGTCGGTAACTATGAGTTGAAACCTAAACCTGCAGGCGTGAACATAGCAGCTCAAGAATGGGAAATGTGTTGCTATATGGAACAAATGTTTCCCGATTTCAAGGGTTTCGGTGAGGATCTAAAGAGCAAATTGGTTATAATTGTTGAAGATTTTAAGGAAGTATGTACATACATACATATATTGTTTATTGTTTAATAGGAATTTTGAGAAAATTTGCTTTAATTTTGTTGTAGGTTTTCAATTTCGGTGGCTCAAAGAAGCGCGGACAGAATTGGAATACGAAATTGACGAATTTCCAGAAGCTCATGCTGATGAAAGTGTTTCGTCCGGAGAAGTTTGTCTCATGTATTTCGGCTTATGTGAAGTCAACCATTGGCAGTTACTTTGTGCAAGTTTCCGGTGGAAGTCAATTAAAAACTGTGTAAGTTGGCTAACCGAATGGTTTTTTTGTTTTCAACCGTCACCAATTGCATCACTATCTGCAGCTTTCAAGATACATCAAGCGTGACTCCTCTCGTTTTTGTTCTATCGACCGGTTCTGATCCAATGGCCGGATTTTTGAAATTCGCTGAAGAGATGCAATATCTAGATAAATTCTATTCGATTTCTCTGGGACAAGGTCAGGGGCCAATTGCCGAAAATCTAATTGAACGCAGTTTAAAGGTCGGTCATTGGGTATTTCTGCAAAACTGTCATTTAGCCACGTCATGGATGGAACAAATGGAAAATATTATTCGAAACATTACTCTAGGCATAACCAAGACTCACAACGATTTTCGTTTATTCCTCTCTTCCATGCCGACGAAATCATTTCCAATCAGTGTTCTTCAGAACTCGGTCAAATTGACAAACGAACCGCCGAAAGGCATCAAGGCAAACGTCCTTGGTGCTCTTACTGATATGAATAAAGAATTCTTTGAGCAACATGTACTTGGCCCCAAGTGGCGAGCTTTGGTTTTCGGAATCTGTATGTTCCATTCGGTGTTATTAGAACGTCGTAAATTCGGGCCACTTGGCTGGAACATCTTGTATGAATTCAATGAAAGTGATCGTGAGTGCGGCATCAAGACATTGGATATTTTTATCGATCGTAAAAAGGCAATGGAAGAGATTCCATGGGAGGCGATTTTGTACATAAATGGAGAGATAACCTGGGGTGGACGTGTGACCGACTACTGGGATCAACGCTGCCTGCGGACAATCCTAAAGATATTCTCTTCATCTGTCATCATTGACGAGGACTATCGTTATTGTAGTAATCCATTTTACCGCAACCCACGAAAGAGGACACTTAAAGAGTATAGAGAATATGTCCAAAGCTTTCCAGCTGAGGAGGATCCAGATCTTTTCGGAATGAATCAAAATGCCAATATAGTATTCCAGAAGAAGGAAGCAGATTTCTTCATAGCAACGCTACTCTTGGGACAGCCGAAAAGTTCTGGAGACGAGGGCAAATCGGCAGACAATGATATTTGTTTAGGTCTCATTCAAAAAATCCAAGAAGTCTTGGTAAGGAAAATTCTTAGGGAAGACATGCATCCTGATCTGCAAATAGTAAATTGCTCTCACATTTTCAATCATTGCTTTGTGCGCCTAATTTTCTATTTATACTTAGCTCGACGCTAAAGGTCAGGTCCTTTCACTTACAACTGTCCTGACCCAAGAGATTGATCGCTATAATAACTTTCTGAAAATAGTTCACAGTAGTCTAGTAAATCTAGACAAGGCCATTAAAGGTTTGGTAGTAATGTCCGAATCCTTGGAGGAGGTCTTCTGGTCACTACTCAACAATTTGGTCCCTCAAATGTGGGCCGGAAAAAGCTTCCTTTCGATCAAGCCTCTACCAAATTATATAGCAGACTTCCAGAGACGAATCGACTTCATGCAGGATTGGATTAAAAATGGATCACCCCGTTCATATTGGCTTAGTGGACTCTACTTTCCCCAGTCATTCCTGACTGGTGTTTTACAAACACATGCTAGAAAATATGTGCTTCCAATTGATTCTCTAAAGATTGACTTTTACGTCACGGATACGGTGTTGATTCAGCAGGACTTTTTCGAAAGGCGACAGGAAGGAAAATCTGTAAGATATACATATTCATCCTATATGATTTAGTAACTCGACTCCTTTGATTTGTTGTGTTCAATTTAGTGTGACGACTTGTTCGGGAACATGGAAATACCTGAAGTCGGAGTGAATGTCCACGGGGTTTTTATGGAAGCAGCACGTTGGGACAGGCAATTGGGCGGACTATGTGATGCACGCGAGGGCGAGTTGTATTCACGTTTGCCAGTCACACAATTCAGACCATGCCTCAAGCTCGATGTGGGCAATCGTTATGAGGTAATGTAGAAAATGTCCTGTATATATCGTTCAAATGTCTGCATTTTTCCCCCCTCTTAGGCTCCTTTATATAAGACTCAATCACGTTCAGGTGTACTGTCTACAACTGGCCATTCAACCAATTTCATTTTGCCTATTTTACTTGAGAGTTTCAAGTCACCTGACTTTTGGATACTGCGTGGAACTGCTTTGGTGTCGGGAGTTATGGAAAATGACTCTTAATTTACGCGTTAAGCAATCCTTGTTTGTTTGAGTTGTTATTTATTTTGTTTTTGAGTTAAATACATTTCGGAATGATCACTCTATGATTTAATAGACCGTTACTTAATCATTCCAAGGTTGTTCAACGTTAGGAAAGTATAGCCTACCTAACATTTAGTGCTTCTTAAGAAGTTAAGAAGGTCAGGTATCCCTACTTTCTGAACATCTGTCAGGCCGTTAAGGAAGTAAGAGCATAGGTAACGTTTCCTGATGTTGCAAAAAGCTGGACAGGCACAGAGAAGGTGGTACTTGGATTCGACCTCCTTCTCGTCCTGACAGCTTCTGCAGAAATCATTCGGAACTATTCCTAGTTTTTGTGCGTGACTGCCAATGAGGCAGTGTCCTGTGATGACACCGATTACCTTGTAGATGTTAGCTCTTTTTAGGGAGATTATACTCCTTGTGCGTTGACTTTCAAGCCGAGGCCAGATTTGCCTGGTGATGACGCAGGTATGTCCCTGGGTCCATCTCAGGTTCGTCTCGGCCCTGGCGAGATTGGTCAGATTATGTTTAATGGTTGTGAGGGGTACTCCCTCACAAGCCACGATTTATTGTACCGTCGTTCCTTGTTTGGCGAGTGTATCGGCTTTTTCATTACCTGTAATATCGCTGTGTCCCGGTACCCAGATAAGCTGTATTTTGAACTGTTCTGCCATCTCGTTAAGAGATCGGTGACAGTCGAGACTAGATTTTGATGTGTACACATATGTAGTATTCCAACGACTTTAAGGCTGCTTGACTGTCTGTGAGAATGCGAATATCCGTGGTGGATATTACGTTCCACTTCAGCCAAGACAAAGCCTCTTTTATTGCCAACAGTTCCGCCTGGAAAACGCTGCAGTGATCTGGTAATTTTAGAGCTTTATATAGCTTAAGTTGTTTGCAGAATACTTCACTGCCCACCCCGTCTTTGGTTTTAGACCCGTCAGTGTAGAAATCCACGCATTTTCTGCGGGGTTGAGTTTGACGAGTCCAGTTCTGTCTGTCCGGATATATCGTCGTAAAATGTTTGTCTAAGACTATGGTGGGTTCTGTGTGGTTTACGACCTCTACGGTATGAAGCAAACCAATAGTAGATGCAACCCCTAAAGCCAGGGGCGGAATCGGCTAAGGTGATTTGTGACAAGTGACAGTCACATTCGCGGTTTCGGTATCGTGTAAGGTGATAGTCTCTGTGATTGTCACATTTTTGTGACAGTTTTCTGGGGTGGAATCGGCTAAGGTGATATGTGACAAGTGACAGTCACATTCTCGGTGTCGGTATCGTGTAAGGTGATAGTCACTGTGATTGTCACATTTTTGTGACAGTTTTCTGGTGACAGCTATTTAGCTATCACTTTCATATGTTCTGTGCGTTTGATATGGCTTTGTGCTTTTGTGTGTTTTATAAAATAGAAAATATGTGTTTCCGTGCTTGGAACTATTTTTAAGCGAAGATGAAGAGCTCAATGAGACATTGATGAAAGTTAGAATTCTGAGGAAGAATTTGAGAAATCGGTTTCCTTTCCCTGTACGCCGACAAAATGTTAAATTGGCCAATAAATGAATTGAATGCAATAATGGCATTTCTAATATGTACATTATTTACTTTTCCCAGTATTTGTGCAAAACAATCGGTGACAACGGCCCTGATTATAATTTCAAAATTTCTTTTTACCTATCTTACAGCTGTCTTAAGGCAGCCCTACACGGCGAACATGTTCGCCGATTTTGTTCGTGAATTTGATTTGAATGTCGCCGAGTAAACATAAATAAATAACCATAAGCGCAACCACTTGTGTTTATTTATCGTACATGTTTACCCTCTGAAGAATCAGCACGAAATGAATGTTCTCCAAATGTGTTTGCCGTGTAGAGAGTAACGCCAACAAACCGATTCGGCGAACATGTTCGCCGTTTAGGGCTACCTTTATCTATCAGTAACTCCGAAAAAGCAAGTGTTGCTCCTTTTCTAAACTTTTTTTGTGATAATCTTACCCGATACCAAAAGATGATGATAGTCACATATGACTGTCACCAAAGTGACTATCACCTATCACCTTAGCCGATTCCACCCCAGCTTTAAAAAGCTTATTTAGCAACAAAGTCTGATCTACAGTATCAGAGCCTTTTCTTTGCTCGTATTTTTCCGGTTATCGTCTAGATGGTGCTGCAAACAAATCAATACAAACTTCTGTCTTCCATAACTATTGCTGAATTTCCAAATTTATTGAATTCCCTTAAAATAAATCATAAATACCGTCTATAACTAAGACTACACACTACTTCTTCGAATGAAGTACACTACCGTCATTAATTGGAATTCTCATCTATACTGTTTGCATTTAAAAAATAAAAACAAAAAAACTGTTCAGTACAAAAATCTGAATACATTCAACAACTTATTTCATAAAAAACAAAAATAAAAAACTTTTTCAACAAATTGGTATTTAATATTTGGCACGTACATAAACCTGTTGTTCTGCCCAAAAACAGACAATCAAATCAACTTCTCTGGGTAAGCTTCAGTTTTTTTTTTAGAAAGTCCCTAATTATATCCTTACGCTGCACCATTCAAATTGAAGTTTTGAACTTTTTATTTATCAATTTTTTTTTATTTTTTAAAGTACATCTACTTAATCCAAGAATTGGTAAATTGCGAATAACAACAAATCAATTAAAATTTGAAAAAAAAAATAAAATATATATGTAGGTATTGCAACAAATGGAAAACGTTGACATGCTTCTGCATTAGCGGTAAGAAGTCTATTGCTACTTGAACGTGTGCTGTGAAAATTGTTTATAACAACAATTCCTTGTAAAATTCAGGTCAACTCTTGTGGAACTGTGTGATGCTTTAAGATTTGATAACGTTGCTTTTTTCTTTTCCTTTTTCGTTTTTTTTTTTTTTTTCTAAGTTTCAGCTTTTCCGTATGATCCGACAGGGGGACGATATAAGGTCGGCAAGGAGTACACTTGTGGAAGATTAAATGCATACTTTCGTTTTCCGATATTCTTTAGAACATTATCCATGCGAGTGCCTTCACTGTAATAAGTTAGAGAGTTGACAAATGTAAAAAAAAAATACTAGCAGCCTAGTAGCATTCGAGACATTCCCTGTCAGTATTTCTAAAGGACTAACCATAATAGGCAAAGGACTAACAAAGGCCTCGTAGAAGTAGCATCTATTCGACGGATGCTGGCCTGCTAAAAATCGAGAAGAGCCACCGCAGTCGATCATCTTGCGGCACTGTTAGTAAGTCCTATCCCCACCTCCTCGTGGTGCCATCTAGAGATTTTCTATGGAAACTACAGACGGAGAAGGGCGAATGGCGAGCCTCCTACGCCAAGAAACAGGATTAGTCGGTTGGGCTACGGCCTAGTAAGCCGTAACCGTAAAAAAACCACAAACTCCGAAACAACCACAAACCTCGGATATAACGGACCAGATTTATGTTGACGACTCTTGCAAAAAACGAAAAAAAGACAATGATCTTCGGCTCTATAAGTGGAATGTTAGGTCCCTAAACAGGTCGCGTGTAGCCGAACAACTTGCCGACGTCCTAGGCCGCTATAAGGCGGACATAACCGCCATCCGGGGGTGGCCGTGGTGCAGTAGTTAACATCATCGACCGCCGAGCGGAAGGTTTATGGTTCAAATTCGCTTCATAGCCAAGAAAAAGTAGTTTCTATTTCGCCAAAAGGTATGCAACGCTGTTGAGAATGGAAAGTGACCAGACGTACTGCTGCAGGCATAACACTCACAGTATATGGTCAAACGAAATTCATCCTCTGCGTATGCAATACTAAAAAAGTGCTTGAAAGAATTACTACGGACTATAACCAACGCGGAATGTGGTTGGCTCTCGTCCTATCTAGGTCTAGGACAACCACCCCTGAGAGTAGTGAACGAACATCAATGACCCCAACCACTGTACTCCGTTCAGGTTGTGTGTGCCAACATATCATAAGAGAATATAAAAACTCTTGAACCTGCGCGAGTCTCTAAAAAAAAAAAAAAAAAAATCCAGGAAATGCGATGGAATGGACCGGGTATAAAGCGGATGAAAAACTGCGACATTTACTACGGCGACTGCTATAGGGAGAGAGGACAACGATTGTTTGGATGCGGATTTGTTGTTCGAGGTGGACTAAGGCAAAAAGTCCTAAGCTTTCGGCATGTGAGCGAACGCCTCATAACAACCCGTATCAAGGCTACATTTTTTAACATCAGCCTGATCTGCGTCCACGCCACCACGGAAGACAAGGATGACTCCGCCAAAGATGAATTCTACGATCTCCTAGACAGAACGTATGCCCAATGTCCCAGTTATGACATCAAAATTGTACTAGGAGACTTCAATGCTAAGCTGGGTAAGGAAAGCATCTTTGAACGAGTCATCGGCAAACATAGCCTACACAACAACACCTCCGTTAACGGCCACAGACTGATTGATCTTGCTACGGGGCGAAATCTCCTTCTAGCCAGTACGCGCTTCCCGCACCTCGATATACACAAAGGCACCTGGCGGTCGTTTGATCAATCGACTACCAACCAGATTTATCACATCGCGATCGAAGTCAGACACTCCTCTACTATTCTTGATGTTCGAACTTTCCGAGGGGCTCACATCGACTCGGACCACTATCTTGTAGTAGCCAAGCTTCGCCTACGGATATCACGAACGCAGCGGAGTAGAGTAAGAATACGAAGTCATGACGTCGGAAAGCTACTATCGCCAGAAACCGATCGCGTCTCCCTTAAGCTTTCCAATACACCTCAACCCTCCACGCTATCAATAGAACAGCAGTGGAACCTTTGCAAACAAGCCCTGAAGAGCTCTGCATCCGAAGTTTTGGGCTTCAAGGCTCCACCACGAAGAAACACCTGCCAGGAGGATTCACACAGCGAAGCAGGATGCATATAAAGCCTCGCTGCATAAGAGAACAAGACCAGCTCGTGAGCTCTACTATTTCTACAAAAGAAGGGAGGAGCATACGCTTTTTAGAAAAAAGAAGAAGCAGCACGAGAAGCGCGCGATTGAGGATTTGGAGAGGTGTTACTGCAGGCGTGACGTTCGAAAGTTTCACCAACAGATAAAGCGAACATGCCAAGGTTATAAAGCCAGAACGGAAGCCTGCAGGGATGAGAACGAATGAATTCCAAGTCGACACTCACCACCTATTTGTCGACTTCAAAGCCGCATACGACAGCGTAATTAGAGACGAACTATACAACGCTATGTCTTTGACATACCTGCTAAACTCGTCAGACTATGCAGGATGACTTTGGAGAATGCTCGTTGCTCCATCCGAATCGGTAAACACCTTACCGATAGTTTTGATGTCAAAAAAGGATTTAGGCAGGGCGATGCCTGTGTGTGCAATGATCACTGGCCAATACAAGAGGCACAATCTATTTCAAATCCTCGCAACTCCTTGCATACGCCAACGATATTGACATAATAGGTAGATCACAGCGAGATGTCAATGAGGCGTTTGCGAGTATTGAGTTCGAGGCGGCGAAAGTTGGCCTGGCGGTAAACGAGCGCAAAACTAAATATATGCTGTCATCAAAAAAGGACGCTCACCACCCACGTTTTGGCCAGAACGTTTGTATTGGCAGATATAAGTTCGATGTAGTTAAGGACTTCGTCTGCCTTGGTTCCGCAGTGACCTGGAACAACGAAATCAGTTCCGAAATCAAACGCAGAATCACTCTTGCCAATCGCTGTTTCTTTGGGCTCAGGAGGCAACTGAGTAATATAGCCCTCTCCCGAACTGCTCGCATATGCCGGTGAGATTAACCTAATTGGACGAACTCAGCAAGATGTCATTGAGACCTTAACGAGCATTGAGGCGGAAGCGGCTAAAATAGGACTGGCAGCAAATGAGGGCAAGAAAAAGGACGCGAACCACTGGCGTCTTGGAAGGTTTAATTTCGATGTAGTCAAGGACTTCATCTACCTAGGCTCCGCAGTGGCATGCAACAATGACATCAGTGCCGAAATCAAACACAGAATAACTCTGGCCAACCACTGTTTCGTTGGGCTCGGGACGCAATTGAGAAGCGAACCGTCTCTCGGAAAACAAAGGTGACTTGTCATCCCAGTCCTGCTTTATCGACCTTATCGAAAGCGGATGACGGGGCCTTGGTCGTTTTGAGAAAAGAAACCCGGCGTACGATTTAAGGCCCGATCTGCATAAATGGGGAGTGGCGACATGAACGTAGCACGGCGTCTGCGGATCCAAAGCCTAAGATGGCTAGGTCATGTGGAGCGCATGGAAACCACAATTCCCGGACTGGAATTTGGCTCGGCGGCTGTGGTTATTACAGTAATTTCTGGATCGTATTATGTACTTTTTCCGGTTTAACTTGACTTGCCCCCAAATTAGAGTGATTTGGCCCAGGTTGAAGCTGGACTTAATGTGAACTGGGTTATTTGAAATAGGACCGAACATTTACCATGGCTGCCTGACGACTTAAATGGTTTGAAGGTGACTATTGGGACAATTTAACAAGAACATCCTAACTCTAAGAAAGATGACATCAAAAGACACGCGGTGAGAATTCCACGGTCTTAGATATCATCTCCACAAATTAAAACCATCCGATGAAACAGAGAGTAAACTCTGTCCGAAGAACGACAAAAGGAGATGAATCCTTCTCTGGGAAACTGTGTCTCTTGAGGAAGTGATCTTTTTGGTTAATTGTGTTTCTAGTAGCACAGTCTAGATACCGATACTAACAAAGGGTAGGATACTAGGCGCCATTGGTAGGGCATTCAAAATATAATTTCCGTTTTGGATAGCTTTGGCCGCCGTTAAGGATTCATCTAAGCACGGTATACTGGGAACGGTTCCCGTTGAGCTGCGACAGAGATCGTTCTTCAGAGTTTGCTAAGAGATGGTTTTCAGTCGCTTGATGCTGACGTGATATGTCCTACTATGTTGCGCAGAGATATTTGACGAACGAAGGACGACGATTTGACAAACAATATTCTTTGGAAGCTCTCCTCCAAAAATGAGTTAAAGCCTGTCGTCAAACTATGTAGGGTGTGAATACTTACCTCCTCATGGTACTGAGAACATTTGGCACGAGATTCGGAGGTAAATGGAAATCCTGCACAAGCACACGGCACTGTTCCAATGTGACAGCCATTCCAGTTCGATCTTTGGCACTTTTACACGAAGTAAATCTTAATCCGAACATTGATCGACAAATATCCTCAGCCAAATGTAGGATTTTGATATTCTTCGACTGATTAGTTTGCAATTGTCTTTCCATTAACGAAAGCAGTCCAGCTACTGCTTGCTCGGGCAGTATTTGTTCACTTTTGCTTGGTGTATCGGGCGCTTTTAAACTTAACTTACGGAAGCGTGTATGATACTGCATGAGTCGCTCGAAATTATCTTTATTCGAACGATGTTGATCGTAAGTATAACCCAGTGTTTCGGCCAGGGTAGCCTTTTCGTTGATGCCGATGTTGAAGAAAACTGGAGTCACTTTGAAGGTGATCAGTTCTTTCGTAGGAAGGATCGCGTACACCGTTTCAGGTACTGGAAGCGAAACATTCAGTGCTTGACGCATACCAGTCACTCGGGGTATTGGCACTGAGGAAGAATCCCTACAAGTAAAAGGATTCAAGTTATTTAGAAATGATAGTGAACAAGTAGAAGTGGACCGTAAAGTACCTTTGAATATTACTTCTGACCAGAGTGAATCGTACAGTTAAGAGGTCTTCGATTGCGATTGACATGTCGCCCCACATGTCCGTCTCACCGCCATAGAGCGACAGTAGGCACTCAAAATAAGCCAGGGGCCCCAGGCCCGAAAGAACTCTGATGTAGTTTTCGGAAACGTTGGTTCCCCACAACCTTGCCATAAGTGCACTTATTAGAGTGGTTAACTAGAAGAATAGCAAAAGATTAGTCTAGAAAGGAAGACGGCAACTAGTGACTCTATTACAGCTTGAGAGAAGCAAACATCCCGCCGATACATGATATCGAGATTCGTACTATTCCGTTTCATATCCTGTTGCAATCGTTGTACGGAATGCATTAGCCTAGCAGTCTTTAGTAAACCGTCCATTGCATGGCGTAGCTTTCTCATTGATGGTCGAAGCTCTGAAACCCAATCTGTGGTCATGGAAAGGTCCAAACCTTTGACAAAACAAAACATTTCCTTTTAAAGCATTGCCAAACCAAACAACCAAGGTAATACGTTACCATCTGTAAACTTGTTGCCCTTCTTCGAATTCACAGGGACGTCATCATTCTGTTCGACTTGTGACTGATTCAAGTCAATATTTAAATCCATATCTAGGCTACTTCCCTCCTTAATCACAGTTGACTTTTGCTGACATTCTGCTTGATTCGCAACAATATCAGGTGTCGTTTTCACAAAATCATCGTCTCGCTTCAAACCCGTCTTTGGATGCCTCAAGCGTATGGCAGGACTTCCACAACGTCCGCATAAAAACTTTATCTTACTCACTAGGCACATGACACTAGCTTCAATGTTCAACTGCGTAAGATCCAATGGTTCTGGCTCTTCGGTCGGTCGATAATAGTTGGCCGACGGACTGGTGCTCATCATTTTCGTATCCAAAAAACCAACACTCTGACCAACGGCTCGCGACGCATTTGGTGGTATCAAATTGTTATCCCCCTCTAAGTCGAGGCTAGAGCATGCCGATTGAATTTCCTCCGATATGCCATCCATACAGCCTTTCTCTTTCGGACTGTCATCGAAATGCGAGTCACGAAAATCCAATCCATAGTTGATGTTAACTGATGCTGGTAGCGATTGGTGCGTGGTTGCTGCCTCTGATTCGGATTCATTTGCTAAAAGCTGTTCGCTGTACAGTTTCATTGAGTTCTGGATGGAGAATATCGTACTGATATCCGTCATCGAGGGCGATTTCATACGCTTACTGCCACCAAAGCCGTACGGACGACAGGATGTTGGGGTGCGTTGTGTCTTTGGCCATAGGTCAGGCGGTGCAACAATTGGCGTGGCAAAGTCCTCCAGTTCGGGTGACTTTAAATCAAGTGCACTTAACTGTTGTGTTATCTTTTTAAACGGCGACATTGGCTACGAGAGAGAGAACACATTAGTTAAAGGAGGATTGTGTAGAAGGAGATTAGGGGGTGTCCTCACCATTAATTTGTTGTCGGGTTCGTCTATGATGCGATGTTGTTCGATAAACGAGAATGCTTCTTCAACGAGACTCGGTTCCCATATGTTAAGCAGCGCCTTGGTTTTGGCAATCATCTCGTTACAGAGCGGCATCATTCCTTTGGGATTCTTCGACTTGGCTAAGTACAATAGTTGGGACATGATTTCCACAATTTCCTTGCGTAATTGCTTAATAGCCTGCACGGCATTGTTTGCCGTTTGAACTTTACACTCGTTGTCATCGAATTTCGAAGGAGAGTCCTTAACCTGTTGTAAGAGTCTGGCAAACGGCAAATGGGTAAATGGTTTCAAGGGTCAAGGGGTAATTCCAGGTAAATGGAAAACTTACTTGATCAAACCACCCGTGCGTTGTTTCCCGGAATGTCGCGTAAAGGCGCCAACTGTTACAATATCCAATACGGCAGTACGATTGAGTGTGTCGTTATGAGCCCACATTCGCTGTAAGTGCAAATTTACCGGTATGAACTCGAGCGATTCGTCAGTTTTCACCGAAGACTGCTTGAAGAAGGGACCTAAGACGAATGGTTGTCATCAGTCCAAGGTATCATATGTGTCCATAGACACTTTCTTACCATCTTCCTTCGTGGATTGTTGTAGAAACTGTTTCGCCTGTGAGTAATCTTTCAAAAGCTTCAGGTGCTTATCAAGCAATTCAATTTGTTTTCGTTTCCATTCTCCACCAAGCTCACCCATGCCCGAGATTTCCTGTAGCAGCTCCTTCTCTCTCATTATCCAAATCGATCTGGAATTAAAAGGAACATTAAGACATGTTTGTAATTATGTACATCTGGATCAGTATGGCCATACAAGAGTTGCTGTGGAATGATGTAACAATATCGACTTTCCATGAGAACCTCTTGAACGCTGATATCTCCTCCCAAGCCGGAGCTCAATCGATACGTATGGATCTAGAAAAAATAAAAGCAAACAAGACGTTGCTACAAATATCTCACTTAAGTAAGCCTAAACGTCTTACGCGTGGATTGGTGAAGACTTCACAGATCTTCTCCTGAACGGGAACAAACATTTTTGCTCCCAATTTCGATGGAAGCGACTGTGATCTCCTATGACCTGTAAATAAGATTCTTGCGGAATATTGCTATTAAGAGATTCCTTTTTACGAACCTCTCGATTGCGGATCGACAGTTTTGATAGGTGACCTGGGCGGACGCATTTCCGGATCCGGAGCCCATGATGCGATCGTAATCGATCCAACCTCTCCACTGGCAGATTTCAGTGGAATTCGAAATCGTGTCGCATCCTAGAAAGACACGTATGAATAGTAAGTGCGGAATTCACTTCAGACGACCAACCTGAATGACACCAAGACTGATTTCGGCATATCCGATCGGAACAGACGTCTGCGAGACCCTTTCTCGCACATCATACAACGTAAATCGAATACACGATTCGGAATTTAGATAATCACTCGCACGGAAGCACACTGTACATAGGAACTGTGGATTCGAGTTACGCTCTATGATCTCGGTGCGAGCATACTGTCGCCAACAGCAATCAATTCCATTGCGAATTTGTACGGCGATTTGTGGATTTGGCAAGCGACCATTCTCGTCACTCGGCAGATTATCACACGAAAGAGCTGACTCGCAAATTGGAATCTCCAACAAATCTGAAATAAAGTTAAAAGGATCAATCAAAAAAAGAGTGACTCTTGGCGCATCACGGACAGCGTGAACTCAGTTTCCTGGTTGGACAGAATCCTTGAAAAAAATTCGATCGAATTTTGAATCGTACTAAACGAAGTTGACATCTCTCCGCGCTCCCTAGCGAGTAGGTGCAATAGATTCGCAACGAATTTGAGCATTTTCCCCCACAAATACAGCGCGCGAATGGAATTCGTGGTAAGAGGGTCCAAAGCATTCGGTTTGGGACTTGAGAAGCTCCCGATTTGAATTTTGATTTTTAATAGAGAATTTTGTGACCGACATCTGTTGTCGGCTGTCTAATGAAGCTGTGACTGAATCGGACTATTTGATTGTTCATACTTTTCGGAATATGAATTTGATCCCCGAATCAAGTGTAGGCGAAGGGTTTGGTAACAATCAGCATCCACGTGTGGGCTTTGTTGTAGTTCAGTCCATGAACTTTGGGCGTTTTAAGGAGCAGCAGTTTCCCATTCGGAAGAAATAGTATGACAATGTAGCTCCAAGTTCGACCGGCGGATTTGACGAAAATAACGGTAAAAGAATCGCGTCAGTGGACGTTTTTTTGTGACCTAGGTGTATGCAGATCTAAAACATTCATCGAAAGTCCCATTTCGTGGGATCGCAGTTTGGCATTGGGAACACTTTGCTCGAAGAGCTCTTGAGTAGCAGAAATATTTTGGCAGGGGCGAAACCCAAGCAATCCCTTCCACCTCCTTCCCAAAAACTCCGCTGCGTCTGCATCATTTCTAAGTTAGATTTCGGTGACACGATGCGAATAAATAGCCAGTTTAGGTGAGCACCGTACCTACCACCCCCGACAAGAAACCCGTGGTATGATGGCGAGTGTGAGCAGAAAAGGGCAGCAACCGACGAGGCGTACCAAAAGGCGCTGCAGAGGAAAACCAGGGCAGCGCAAGAAGAGTACCGAGCCAGAAGAAGGGAGGAGAAAAAACGACTGCGACAAAAGAAAATAATCTTCGCAGCCTCCCAGCTCAAGGATATCGAGGAGTCTAGAGATAAGCATAAAACACGAGCCTTTTACAAGAAAGCCAAAGGCCTCGCAGGAGGCTTCAAAAAGGGCACCCAGGTTCTTCGAAACTGCGAGGGTAATTTTGTCACCAACCCGCAGGGAATAGTGGATGTATTTAAGCAGCATTTCCAGCAGCTGCTTAACGAGCATGACCAAGAGAGGGTGGTAGGGACCGAGGAAATTCCTACTCCAGCCGCTGAAGTAGTCCTCCCACCCTGCATCGAAGAAGTCGGCACAGCTATTCAGAAGCTGAAGAATAACAAGGCCGCAGGCTCAGATGGCTTGCCATCAGAGCTCTTCAAGGCTGGTGGCGATGTTCTGGTAGGGAGCATGCACCAGATCATCTGCAGAATTTGGGAAGACGAAAGCATGCCCAAGGACTGGAATACCAGCTCTATTTGCCCCATCCACAAAAAAAAAGCGGTCCTACCTCTTGCAAGAACTATAGAGGTATATCTCCGCTCAATGTCGCATACAAGATCCTGTCCAGCGTACTGTGTGAACGTCTAAAGCCCTTTCGCACCGCACTAATCTAATCGGTAGCTACCAGTGCGGCTTTCGGCCCGGCAAATGGACTATAGACCAAATTTTCAGACTTCGACAAATCCTGGAAAAGACGAACGAGTCTCGAATCGATACACACCATCTTTTCATCGATTTCAAAGCCGCATACGACAGCATTCATCGTGAAGGACTGTTTAGTGCGATGGCCGAATTCGGGATCTCGGGAAAACTGATCCAGTTGTGTCGCGTCACGCTAAAAAATACGCGATGCACCGTGCAACTCGGTTCTAGGACTTCGGAACCGTTTGAAACATGCACCGGATTTCGGCAAGGAAATGCGCTGTCATGTGACTTCTTCAACCTGGCGCTGGAGCAGATAGTGCGACGGGCAGGCGTCAACAGGAAAGGCACTATCTTCTACAAGTCCATCCAGCTACTAGGATACGCGGATGATATCGATATCATCGCGTGGTCTCGCCGTGGTATTGTGGAAGCATTCACGGCGATTGAAGAACAGGCGAAACGAGTTGGTCTTAAGGTCAATGAGGACAAGACGAAGTACATGCTGTTAAGTAAAAACCAATTCGTCGCTCACCACCTGGGACAAAATATAACAATTGATAGCTACAACTTCGAGGTAGTTAAGGAGTTTGTCTACCTCGGGGCAAACGTAAATTCCACAAATGACACCACAGTGGAAATCCGGCATAGAATCGCCCTTGGCAACCGCTGCTAATTCGGCTTGTCCAAACAACTGGGGCTAAAACTCTTCACTCGAAAGACCAAAGTCATGCTCTACAAAACGCTCATACTGCCAGTCTTGCTGTACGGAGCCGAAAGCTGGATGATAAGCAGGACAGCGGAGCTGATTTTCGGTTCTTTCGAAAGAAAAATTCTGCGCCGGATATTTGGTCCTGTCTGTGAGGAACGTGAATGGAGAAGAAGACACAACCGCGAACTCTACGAGCTGTACCAAGATGTGGATGTAGTCCGGAAGGCAAGGATTCGTCGACTACACTGGCTCGGCCACATCGAGCGCATGGACATCAACGCTCCAGCTAAGAGGGTCTCCGACTCCGAGCCTCCCGGTTCGAGAAGAAGAGGAAGACCGAACCTCTGGTATAAAGACCGAATAATCGCGGATGTAAGACATCTTGGTCTTGATAACTGGAAGCAGCGTGCCCGGGACCGTCAAGGATGGAAGGCAGCTATAGCTCAGGCTCAGATCCTCCATGGATCGCTGGCCTGATAAGTAAGTAAGCAAGATATTTCATAAGCAGGCGGTTAATCAGCGTTTCCATGACCTTGGGAAGAAGGGACGTTAGTGCAATGGGTCGGTTGTTGGAGGAAGATGATTCGCCTTTTTTGGGTATAGGCTGGATAAATACTGTTTTCCACCTACTTGGAAAGAGCCCAGAGGAGTAGGAAAGGTGAAAAAGCTTATGCAGTGGTTTTTCCAGCGTAGAAGAACACCTCTTCAGAACTATTGGGGCAATACCATCTGGACCAGCGGATTTGTGTATGTCGAGGTCCTTAAGAACCCTTGCGACTGTACGAGTGCGGAAGTGGATTAGTTCCATGGTGGAATTGACGCACTCTAGTACAGGCGGAGACAAAGTACAAGCTGGGAGCTGAGAACTGGTTGCGAAATGGGCAACAAGTAGGTTAGCTTTGTCTAAGGGGGTGACAGCTGGAATGTCATTGTGTATGAGCGTCGGTTTGGACGACGTAGTTGAGTTTTTTACGTTTTTTACAAATGACCAGGCACTTTTGCTACCTTTGGAACATTGAAGGAATTTACGCCTTAATTTTTGGTCGGATTGGAATTTAACCGGTCGAATGTGGGTGCTGCAGTCATTTCTGGCTCGTATGTACTTTTTTCGGTTTTCCTCAGAATTGTTTGCCTCGTAGGCCCGAAAACTTAGCTCCCTGAGCCTAATAGCCTCTTTGCAGCTCAAATCAAACCACGTATTATCCTTCGGCCAGGTGTTTTAATCTTGCTAGGAATAAAACTTGCACTGCCGATTCGGATTATATTTGCGATATCAGTTGCGGCGTCCACGTCGTTGTCGAGGAAGCACAACGACCAGTTAAAGATCCGAATGAAGTTGTTAAGGATGCACCTGTTGGCTTTCTCGTATAGCCATAGTGTTCTCTTAAGAGCTTTTTCTATAACTGGATGCTGGGAGTTAAGGAATGTTGCTGATATCACAGTGGTCAGACGAGCCTAGGGACGACAATACATCGATCGTGTATTTGTTAGGCTGAAAGGCAAGAAACAAGTTCAGGGTGTTGGCGGTATGACTGGCAACATCCGGGATACGGGATAGTTCATTCAAAAGCTGAGCTAATTGGTCCAGGTAGGTAGGTAGGACCGCAGCCTTCCCAAAAAAGAAAATGAGAAGAACACACATAGGCCAGGGAGGCCCGTTGTGCAGCTACGGGGGGGCTTAGCCCCATATTCGTGGAACCATTTTGTGCTTCTTAAGAAATTAAGAAGATCAGATATCCCTACTTGCTGAACTTCGATCAGATCGTTAAGGAAGTAAGATCCTAGGTATCGTTTCCTGATTGTGCAGAATGTCGGGCAGGCGCAGAGAAGGTGATGAATGGATTCGACCTCCTCCTCGTCTAGACAGCTCCTGCAAAAATCATTCGGAGTTATACCTAGTTTTTGCGCGTGACTGCCAATAAGGCAGTGTCTAGTGATGATACCGATAACTTTGTGGATGTCAGTTCTTTTCAGGGAGATAATACTCCTAGTCCGTTGACTATTGAGCCAGGGCCAAATTTGCCTGGTGATGAGGCAGGTATGTCCCTGAACCGGAGATGGGTTCATCTCGGCCCTGGCGAGATTTGTAAGATTGTGTTTAATGGTTGCAAAGGGTATACCCTCACAAGCCACGATTGATTGTAGCGTCGTTCCTTGTTTGGCGAGTGTGTCGGCTCTTACATTACCTGGAATGTCGCTGTGTCCCGGTACCCAAATAAGTTGTATGTTGAACTGTTCGGCCATCTCGTTAAGAGATAGGCGACAGTCGAGACTAGTTTTTGAAGTGTACACATAGGACTTCAACGAGTTTAAAGCTGCTTGGCTATCCGTGAGAATGCGGATATCCGTGATGGATATTACGTTCCACTTCAGCCAAGACAAAACCTCTTTTATTGCCAACAGTTCCGCCTGGAAATCGCTGCAGTGATTTGGTAATTTTAGAGCATTGTTCAGCTTAAGTTGTTTGCAGAATACTCCACTACCCACCCCGTCTTTGGTTTTAGACCCGTCAGTGTAGAAGTCTACGCAGTTTCCGCGAGGTTGAGTCTGGCGAGTCCAGTTTTGTCTGTCCGGGTAGGTCGTTGTAAAGTTTTTTTTCCAAAATTGTGGTGGGTCCTGTGAGGTCCAGGTTTTCTCCCATAGTTGACCTGTTATTCAGGATGGAGGAGTGGCCAGTGACATAGCTCGACCAGTTTGAGTTGGCTTTAAGTCTAATGGCCGTTTGTGTGGCAATTTACTTGCTGAAAATATTGAGTGGTGTAAGGTCGGGTATCATGTTAAGCGCAGCCGTTGGGGTGGACCTGAGAGCCCCGGTAATGCACATACCCGCCAACCTTTGTACCTTCTCGAATTGCTTGATGTATGTTGTCTTGTCCAGTGCTGTCCACCAGACTGTCACTCCATACATTAGTATGGGTCTGACGACCGTGATGTAGAGCCATAGGGTGATCTTGGGGTTGAATCCCCATTTTTTCCCTATGGCTTTCTTGCATGTGTAGAGAGCTATAGTTGCTTTTTTAGCTCTTTCGATTGTGCTGCTCTTCCAGGTTAATTTCCTATCTAGTATAATGCCAAGGTATTTGGCATTGGAGGAATAGTTTAATCTGGTACCAAGCAAAGTAATAGGGCAGTGTTCCGGGATTTTGTGCTTTTTGGTGAATAGCACGAGCTCCGTTATCTGGGGATTCACCCTGAGCCCGTTGCTATGCGCCCACTTGCAAAGAATTGAGACTGGCGTTTGCATACGGTCATTCGGTGTGGATAGGTATTTATCTGAGATTGAAATAGCAACGTCATCAGCGTAAGCAATAACGCCCAGACCTTCTTTCTCCAGTTTAGTTAGTAGCTCGTTTACGACTACATTCCAGAGAAGAGGTGAGAGGACTCCTCCTTGCGGGGTTCCCATGGTAACCACTCTGCTGGTTACTTGGCTTCCCATTTGGACTGAATCCTGCGCGTTAATAATAGCTCGCTGATCAGTTCTGTCAGAGTCCTCTCTACATTTAGCTTTTTTACCCCTTCTATTATTGCTTTGGGAGTGACGTTGTTGAAAGCGCCCTCTATGTCTAGGAAGGCTGTTAGAGTATATTCTTTAAGATGGATTGATCTTTCGATTTTCCTCACCAGTGTGTGCAAGGCTGTTTCGACAGATCTACCCTTACAGTAGGCATGCTGTGCCTTAGAAATTAGGGACGGATCCAAATTGTGGGAGAAGTGTGGGAGTTTTTGCCGGCCTTGAGGATGAAACGTACCTTTGCGCACTTCCACTTTTCTGGAATGTGACTCCAAGCTAAGCATTCTTTAAAGATAATCTCTAGCCATAGTATAGTCCATTCCATAGTTTGTGTGAGTTCGATAGGGTAAATTTAATCCGGACCTGGCGATTTGTAGGGCTTGAAGCTTTTTAACGTCCATATGATGCTCTCTCTAGAGATAATATGGTCGTATTTTCCCTCTGTCGCAGAGGAGAAGTGAGTTCCTCGCGAGTGTTTAGAGTTTCTTCCTCAGACGTTGTCTAAACTCCGTTTGCTGTGAGGCAGCTCGGAGATTGTGGATCTTTCGAGAGTATTTTCCTCAAGCTCTATAGGCGCCTACAATTTTCTCCATACTGTTGCGAAAGAGTTCCCAAGACAGCCTTTGTTCTTTCCTCAGGGTTTGTTTGTACACTCTGAGTGAATAAATAAAAGCTCCAGTCTCTGTCGTTACTTGTACTCTTTGCTTTATTGAAGAGTTTTCGGCAGTTCTTACGGATCTTACTTAGATCTGCGTTTCACCAAGAAGGGTATCAATTCTTTCTTGATTTGTGGGTTGCGCAGCTGTTGACCCGTGCGTTGCCCAAAAGTAATTGTTAGAATATTGACCATTTTGTCTATATCTATGTGGACCGCGGGCTATCAGGGGTCCTTTCTTCTTGGGTTGCAGGATGAGTCAATTGGGGTTAATTGGTCTAACTCAGCGAAAATTTCAACATACCTTCCTTCGGCTGTTGTCTGTCCAGAATGTAGAAGCCACTGAGAATTGTGAACATTGAAATCGCCCGCCATAACAATTTCAGTGCGAGGGAACAGGGAAACAATTCTTTGGAATTGTGAGACGTGACATATCTGTCCAGGTTTGGGCTTCTATAGAAAAAGCGTCTCTTTACCAATTGTCTGGTGTCTGGTGAAGTTTCACAGCAATAAAGACGTCTTGTCTTTGCACCACAATCAAACCACAGCACCGAAAACGGTCACCGTCCGAAATGATTGCAGCCCTTGTTTGAAGAGTAGGAAAAAATAGCTCATTGATAAGACATTCATCAAGAATGAGGAGGTGAAGTCTGCGTTTGATGACAGATTTAAGAAGATCGATGATTCATACTATAAAGAGTGTATTAAGGGTATTGCTGGGAAATGTATCAACTTAAAAGGAGATCATGTATCATGTCTGGTCTGCATCATTGGCCATTGCTCGAATAGTGCTCCCTATTAACAAAAGTACATTCATCAAAGGTTTAAGTTTCTTAAAAATAAGTTAGTTAGCCTCTCGGGATTAGTATGACTGTTTCAAGTAGCCTAATGCTCGTAAACGTGTGTTCTGTATAGTTTTCTTTTCAAGTTTTCCATGCGATCAAACGTAACATGCGAATTTTCATCAATAGTAGGTAAATGTATTGAATTAAAAGAAATAATAAAATGGAGCAAATGCGCTGCTCTTTCCACGACACGATATGGTTAAAAAATAAATAGAAAATGTCCACAAAAAGGTAAAAAAGAAAACGAACAGCAAAACTAATTGAAAACAATCGCCAGTGCCACATGGAAAATTGGAAAATAAAACATGCCAAGTGTTGGATTGTTTTGTTTCTGTTTTTATAAAACATTAACAACATTTATTCATCTATCTTAGAGAACATAAAGTTAGGTAAATGGTATGTAAGGATTAACTATGTACACAATGCACCCTTCGACCGCACACAGGGAAATTGAAAATAAAAATTAAAATGAAAATTGCTTGTACTAATGGTAAATCACATACGATCGTTTCGGACTACATAAACTTATCAACTAAACTGAGTATGGATTTGTTATTAAAATTGTATAAGATCACCTTCTTCTTTCTTGGCTGTAGTGTCTTCCTGAGGTGGTGGTACTACAACCGGTGCGCCGCGCTCGATGCGATTTCCCATATTAGCTTCGGCTATACGGTTAGCTAAGTATTTGATCTGTTGGTTAAGATACGCGTAACTTGCAAGTTGAATACTTTTCACCCAAGCTAAACGATCTTCTGCGGTTCTAGCTGCTATTCGCTGCGAAGGACTACCTTCGAATTCTGGAATGAATGGCAATTACTAATGGTGTTTGATGAGTTCTTGATGAAGAATGATTGTCATTACCTAGATAGAAGGCGAATCCATCGATTTCTTTATTATCGGACTTGATGAGAGGTCTACAGTTCTCGAGAACGATAATACCAACCGGAAGAGATGTTCGGCTTTGGTCTTTGAGATAGAATAAGATATTACCTCGTAACTTGCACCAACGAGGCGAATTTACTGCCAAAGAAGAGAGCAACACGTCTGGTTATGCACATATTGTATATCGAAGGGGTAGGAATCGTCTCAAAACTACTGAAACTACACACCTAGTCCTCTCATAAGTTCTGCAACACAATTTCCATCGCTTATCGTTCGCGACTTTTTTCCCAGAACACATACACTGATCAGTGAAGAATACTAGTCAGTTTGGTTCCAGTTTGTAAACTATCAACATGGAGTGGGGCGTTAAAAGAGAATCGAGTCGCGGTAATAGCGTTGCAGAAGTGCGGACAGGGTGCTGGTCAAATTTCCGAGTTGCTAAAACCACTCGGAATATCAAGAATATTCGTTTATCGGGTTATTGCTCCGCTTCGGCGAGTTGTCTGGAGTAGAGGTCAGACTAAGAAGTGGTCGTCCTAACTAGTGCGATGGTAAAGGCAGTGCGTGAACGTATTCAGAGAAATCCCTTTAGGAAGTAGAGTCATTGGATATATAAACCAAATCCATGTCGAGACAGATTCGGGATGATCTGCATATGAAAGCCTATCGTCGGTCCACGGGTCATCTGCTAACTCCTTAACTAAAAAAATGAGGCTGGAAAGATGCAAGCGAGTTTTGCAAATGACAAAATGTATGTCACTTCATCTAGGTAAATAGGTAGGTAAGTTCGTAGCCTTCCCAGAATTGAAGAGAATAAATATAGGCCAGGGAGGCCCGTTGTGCAACTACGAGGGGGTTTATCCCCCTATTCGTGGAACCATTTTGTGCTTCTTAAAAAGTTAAGATCAGATTTGCTGAACATCTGTCAGGCCGTTAAGGAAGTAAGATCCTATGTATCGTTACCTGATTGTGCAGAATGCTGGGCAGACGCAGAGAAGGTGGTGAATGGACTCAACCTCCACCTCGTCTAGACAGCTTCTGCAGAAATCATTCGGAACTATTCCACTTCATCTTCTTTTTTGGTGGCGTTACAGCCCATGAAGGACCAGAGCTAAGCTTCTCTTCAATCACCCATGTTGTGTGTGATTCTATTTTTCACATAGGTGAAAGGGACCTACAGTTTAATGCCGATTCCGAACGGCGTGAGTCGAGAAGCTTTTTCTAGGCCGCCGAGGACGGACGCTGCGGAATAAACATTCGATGGCGTTGGTGTTATCGGGATCCGAACTCGCTCATCGTACGCCAGAGTCCAACACACTAACTACTGCGCCACGGCGCCCTCATTCCACTTCATCTAAGGAACCGAAAAAAGTTGTTCCAAGGGTTCAACGTGGCCGTTATCCCGCATCCGTAATGGTTTGATGAGGAGACCTTTCAACATTGTGTCACATCCCTCCATTTCTGTGAAAAGGGCGTAAAAACTGATGCAAAGCTTTACCAAGGGTTGTGAAGGGTTTGACCAATACCCTTTTCAATGGACATAGATGGTTCTTCCAACAGGACACAGCTCCAGCGCATACAGCCAAAACCACACAGGCTTTATAGCAGCAGAAGATTGGCCGTCGGGGATTCCAGATCTGAATCCACTGGATCATGGTTTGTGGTCAGAATTGGAGAACATGGCCTGCAAGACTCTCCACAGAAATTTGAAAAGCCTTAGAACAGCATTAATCAGAGCAGCGTCCACGATCTCCATAGAAACCGCACGCGTCGCTATAGCCCTATGGCGACACCGTTCGAAAGCTTGTGTTAAAGCAAAAGGCGGTCATTTCGAGTGAAATGTTTGTTTGTTTTTTCTTATAGCGTTTTATATGTGTAACAAAACTTATGGCAAGATTAGGCATGTCGCTGATTTGAGCGCAAAAGCAATTTAAATGCCGCGATTAGCATCAAAGAATCGTTAACGCAATGGGACATTCTCCATGACGTTGAGCACAATGTTCTTATCACTTAACTTCTTCAAATTTCGGAATAAATGAATCACGAATAGCTTTGCATCCTACAAACTACCAATACTTACCGTCATTGCGTCTGAAGAAACCCTCTTGTCGTTCGGTTATTATGAGAAGACCTTCCTTCTCGAATTGTGTTGCTGGATTAGAAGCCAATGTAATCAGTTCTTGTCTATTAAAGCGCATATTTTCAATTTGATCTGTAACGAAAATAACACGTCACTTAGAAGCATTCGTTTCCACTGTGTCTTCCCAAAAGTTAACACAAAAGCGTAATACCTATGCATTGTACCTCTTATGGAAAACTTTGGACGTGAGGTGTGTACACATCCGCTCAAAACTACAAATGACATAAGTTGACGAGGTGTAGGAAGAAAAACTCTCTACGCCTTGCCACCATCTGTAGGTGGCACCCTAGGCTCGATTATGCACCAGCACCTTCCTAAGCAAACATTATAAACGTATTTAATCACTTTACCTGGGATTATCGGTTCGTGGCTACTGGGGAAGGCGAAATAATGCTCATTTTATTCCTATTTCAGCATTGTCTTCGGCAAGCGGTTCGCTATCATTTGACCACAAGCTCCAATTGTCTGAGTTGATAGCGTTTATTACTTATATCAGTTGTTCTTTATTTGAACTATTTTTAAGTTATTTACATAAAACAATATTAAAGCTGCGATCAAACGTCCCCTCCACGAATCATGTCAACGACGACAAAAGAATTTTCTTTTCCAACTGACAGAAAATCGTTTTTTGATGTTTTTCATCGCACATTTGACAGTTGGGTTTATAACGGGCGTTCAGGCGGATGTATAGGAGTGGTGTTCGATGAAACGTCAAATTTAAAGCAATCGTTAACGTTCAAACATTTATTATTATTGTTGTTACGAATTTTAATCCCACATGTAATAGGGTACGTATCACTGGATTGAGATAAACTACAACTGTCTACTTGTTCTTCTTCTTTTTCTTAGTGGGCGCTACAGTTCGGGGTGAACCTTGCCGCACACCCAGTTGGCTGAGGTCCCCTTCCACCTGTGTGCGCCATCTTAAAAATGCGGCCGTCCTCTGCTTCTTCGTCCCTCGGGGTTGGATTCAAAGACTCTCCGGGCTGGAGCTGTGGTGTCCATTCGCTCTACATGGCCCAGCCATCTTAGGCGTTGAAACGGTAGACGCCTGACTAGGCTCATGTCGCTGTACAGCCCGAAAAGTTCGTGGTTGAGTATTTTCCTCCATCCCCCGTCTGCGTTTATAGGCCAAAAAATCACACGCAAAATCTTTCTCTCGAACCGACCAAGGGCCTCCTCATCCGCTTTTGATAGTGTCCATGCTTCTGCGCCGTACAAAAGGACCGGGATGATAAGGGTTTTATTTAGAGTCAACTTTGTCGTTCGGGAGCTCAAAGAAACCGCGATTGGCAAGAGTGATTCTGCGTTAGATTTCGGAACTGATGTCGTTGTTCCAGGTCACTGCGGAGCCAAGGTAGACGATGTCGAACTTATATCTGCTAAAACAATCGTTCTGGCCAAGACGTCGGTGGTGAGAGTCCTTTTTTGATGACAGCATATGTTTAGTTTAGCCCTCGTTTACCGCAAGACCAACTATCGCCGACTCGGAACTCAATACTCGCAAACGCCTCATTGACATCTCGCTGTGATCTACCTATTATGTTAATATCGTTGGCGTATGCAAGGAGTTGCGAGGATTTGAAATAGATTGTGCCTCTTGTATTGGCCAGTGATTTTTGCACAATCATTTCCAAAATGGTGGTGAAGAAATCACACGACAGCGCATCGCCCTGTCTAAATCCTCTTTTGACATCAAAACTATCGGTAAAATGTTCATCGATTCGGATGGAGCAGCGAGCATTCTCAAAAGTCATCCTGCATAGTCTGATGAGTTTAGCAGGTATGGCAAGAGTAGACATAGCGTTGTATAGCTCGTCTCTAATTACGCTGTCGTATGCGGAGAGCACCGTGGCGCAGTGGGTAGTGTGTTGGTCTCTGACGCCGATGACACGGGATCGAATCCCGACACAGCCATGTCATCGAACGTGTTTCTCCTCAGCGGGGTTCTGACAAAACCCCCTGTAGTAAAATTGTCATGAAAAGCTTCTCGAAATTCGCCGTTCGGAACCGGCAATAGAACTGTAGGTCCCTTTCACCTATGGGAAAATTAAATCACACACAACATGGGTGATTGAGCTAAGCTCGGCTCTGGTCCCTCATGGGCTGTAACGCCAACATACATACATACATACATGCGGCTTTGAAGTCGACAAAAAGGTGGTGAGTGTCGACTTGAGATTCATTGTTTTTTCCAGGATCTGCCGTAGTGTGAAGATTTGGTCGATGATGGACTTCCCCGGCCTGAATCCGCACTGATAAGGGCCTATCAGCTTATTTACAAAAGGCTTCAGGCGGTCACACAAAACGGCAGAGAAGATTTTGTAGGCGATGTTAAGGAGACTTATTCCTCTATAGTTGGCGCAATCAGAGGGGTCTCCTTTCTTGTGGATCGGGCATACGATGCTGAGACTCCATTCCTCGGGCATGCTTTCCTCTAACCATATCTTACGGATGAGCTGGTGCATGCTCCCAGCCAGGTCATCCTCAGCTGCCTTGAAGAGCTCAGCAGACAGTCCGTCTGCGCCGGAAGCTTTATTCGACTTGAGCTTCGATATGGCAATCTTAACTTCGTCGAGGTCAGGGGGGCAGAATCCTCTGCGGTCTCCGTCGATTAGAAATGGATCATTCTGCCTGACAGCGGTATATTGACTAACATCGCCGCTATACAGTCTGCAGAAGTGGTTTTTCCATGTTCTCAGCATCGACTGCGGTTCTACTACTAGGTGTCCGTTCTCATCCCCGCAGGCTTCCGTTCTGGCTTTATAACCTTGGCATGTTCGCTTTATCTGTTGATAAAACTTTCGAACGTCACGCCTGCCTCCAAATCCTCAATCCCACGCTTCTCGTGCTCTTTCTTCTTTCTTCTAAGAAACTTATGCTCCTCCCTTCTTTTTAACTCATAGAGCTCACGAGCTGCTGTTGTTCTTTTATGCAGCGAGGCCTTATATGCATCCAGCTTCGCTGTATGAATCCTCCTGGCAGGTGTTTCTTCGTGGTGGAGCCTTGTAGCCCAAAACTTCGGATGCAGAGCTCTTCAGGGCTTGTTTGCAAATGTTCCACTGCTGTTCTATTGATAGCGTGGAGGGTTGGGGTGTATTGGAGAGCTTAAGGGAGACGCGATCGGTAAAAGCACGAGGGGTTTCTGGCGATAGTAGCTTTCTGACGTCATAACTTTGTATTCTTACTCTACTCCGTTGCGTTCGTGATATCCGTAAGCACATCTTGGCTACTACAAGATAGTGGTCCGAGTCGATGTTAGCCCTTCGGAAAGTTCGAACATCAAGAATAGTGGAGGAGTGTCTGACGTCGATCGCGATGTGATCAATCTGGTTGGTAGTCGATTGATCAAAAGACCGCCAGATGCCTTTGTGTATATCGAGATGCAGGAAGCGCGTACTGGCTAGAAGGAGATTTCGCCCTGTGGCAAGATCAATCAGCCTGTGTCCGTTATCGGAGGTGGTGTCGTGTAGGCTATGTTTGCCGATGACTCGTTCAAAGATGCTTTCCTTACCCAGCTTAGCAGTGAAGTCTCCTAGTTGATGTCATAGCTGGGACATTGGGCATATGTACGTTGTGTCTAGGAGATCGTAGAACTCATCTTTGGCGGAGTCATCCGTGTCTTCCGTGGGGGCGTGGACGCAGATCAGGCTGATGTTAAAAAATTTAGCCTTAATACGGATTGTTATGAGGCGTTCGCTCACATGCCGAAAGCTTAGGACTTTTTGCCTTAGTCCACCTCGAACATCAAATCCGCATCCAAACAATCGTTGCCCTCTCTCCCTATAGCAGTCGCCGTAGTAAATATCGCTGTTTTTCATCCGCATTATACCCGGTCTATTCCATCGCATTTCCTGGATGGCGGTGATGTCGGCTTTATAGCGGTCTAGGGCGTCCGCAAGTTGTTCGGCTGCACGTGGCCTGTTTAGGGACCTAACATTCCACGTACAAAGCCGAAGATCATTGTCCTTTTTTCGTTTTTTGCAAGGGTCGTCAACATAAGTCCGGTCCGTTGTATCCGAGGGTTGTGGTTGTTTCGGAGTTTGTGTTTTTCTTTACGGTTAGGGCTTACTAGGCCGTAGCTCAACCGACTAATCCTGTTTTTTTGGAGCAGAAGGCTCGCCATTCGCCATTCCCCGTCTGCAATTTCCATAAGAAATCTCCAGATGGCACCACGAGGAGGTGGGGATAGGACTTTCTAAAAGTGCCGCAAGATGTACGACTGCGGTGGCTCTGCTCGCTTTTTAGCAGACCAGCATCCGTCGGATAGATGCTACTCCTACGAGGCCTTTGTTAGTCCTTTGCCATCTCTGTCTACTTGTTACTCGAATTAAGTACACACAATTTTATTTAATCCACCTCAAATCAATTATTTGAGTACTTCACCACTTTATTTATTCATACAACTTATTGACCTAACCTTTATTAAAAGGTTATTCAATTCCACCGAATGAATCTAAGGGCGAGCGCTCAGCGGCATACTGCTGAATGTTCTAGAATGCTCTGGCATTTGGCAGTATGCCGCTGTAAGTTACCATCATTTCAATCAGCTTCACTAGAGCATTCGAGCTTCGACAGCGAAATTCGAACATAGCCTCCGGTTTGTGTCTCCGTAACACTGCCCTCGTGCTATACTTGTTCGTCCTCAAACTAGCGTTTTGATCCTTCTCCGTAGTATGGCGCTAGCCTCTCTACGTGGGCAATCTTACATTTCGCCCATCTGTTGCCCGTCTGCTGTATTCGGTATACCACTTCATTAAGCTTCTTGATGACCTCACATGGCCCGTCCGAGGCCGATTGCAATTCGGGACACAAACCTTTCTTTCGTTGTGGGTTGTACAGCAATACCAATTGTCCTGCCTCGAATCCAGAAGAGTTCGCCCTTAAGTCGTATCTCGCCTTCATCTTATCGCTGACCAAATTCAGTCGCTCCCGGATGAACTGATGGATGGAGTTCAGCTGTTCCTTCTTTTCGGTTACGAAGTCTTCCCTGCCGCTAGCTGTTGGTAGTACTACGCCGAACTAGTCCGATGGAAGTCGGAGATCAGTTCCAAAAATGGCTGCAGCTGGTCTTATTGCCGTTGAATTGTTGTGTGCCGAACGGTACGCCATTAAGGAAAGGGGAAGATGTTCATCCCAGACCTTCTGATCTCCAACGACGACTTTTCTCAAGTATTCCTCCATCGTCCGGTTGAACCTTTCGACCATGCCCTCAGATTGTGGATGTAATGGTGTTGTCCGTGTCTTTCTGATACCTAGCATGTCGCAGAGTTCTTTGAACACCGACGACTCGAAGTTCCTTCCTCGCGCAACCCAGTTATTCACGAATCATCCGAAACAGTTTTGGCTTCTTGATTCGGTATGCAAAACACTTCAGGCCATTTGCTGAAGTAGTCGATCACCACCAGCGGGTATTTGTTTCCGGCGTTGCTTGTTGGGAATGGGCCTCCGACGTTCAAACGGTGCTCCCACATTGTACTGCTGCATATTTCCTCGAGTTTTCCTAAAGGGTCTCTTTGCCTTTGCACACTGTTCACACCTGCGAATAAAATTTGTAACCGATTCATGGCATCCTACGCAGTAGGTACGTCTCTTGATCTTTTCTACAGTCTTGTTAACACCAAGATGAACCCCGCTTGGTCCCTCGTGGTATTCTCGGATGACCTCGTCGGTTTGTCCCTTTTGAATTACTAGCAAATCGTTTACCATGTCCCCGTTTTCACTTTCCCAACTGCGGTGAGGCAACCGTTCTTCAGCTTCAAACTCTGCCATTGAGGCCAGCTAGCTTTTACGATTGGGCTTTCGTTGAATATTTGCTGCCACGTTGGACGTAAACCTCGTTCTTCGTGATCGATGATGACTGCCAGGTCGGCATCATCTCGCTGCTTCATTCCGACTTTCCCGGCAGTCCACGAATCTTCTGGCAGCACATGGAAACGACGGGTGTCGGGGACTTGTTCCTTGGTTTCTGCACGTAAAAAATGCTTGCAGACTGCTGGCAACGTTTGCAAATCCTGGGGCGAATCGCAAAGTCCCAGCAATGACCTGTACTCATGAAGATTCTTCGACCGTGGCCATTCCCTAACAGCCGAGATTTTGTCTTCATCTGTATGGGCTCCTTCTGCAGTCACCACATGTCCTATGTATTTCACTCCGTTTTGGAAGAGCGAACATTTCTTCGGGCTCAATTTCAGTCCGGCTGCTTCAAGCTTCTTAAGGTGATCTTCGAAATCCTTGCCCATGACAAGTCCTCCAGTGAAGTCCTCTCAGTACATGGTTTATAAGTCTTTCGAAGGTGGCTGACGCATTGCAAAGACCGAAGGGCATCACAGAGATTTGCCGCAACTCTCCCCCGGCGGTGAACGTGGTCTTTTCCTTGTCTTGCTGGTCAAGCTCTATTTGCCAGTATCCACTTTGCAAGACCACTTTGCATCAGATAGTGTGTCCAAGGTGTCGTCGATTCTCGGTAAAGAATAGCTGTCTTTCTTCGTGATGTCGTTCAGCTTCCTGTAGTCCACCAGAATCGGGTGCTTCCATCCTTCTTCTTAACTAGCACTACTGGCGAACTCCATGGGCTTGCAGATGTTTCGGTCACGCCCTTCTTTTCCATCCCGTCGATTAGTTTGATCACCTCGCCTTCTTTCGTCAAGGGTACCCTCCTCGGTGATTGCCGGATCGGTCTAGAGTCTCCTGTGTCTATTCCGTTCTTACCATTTGCAAAAACTGTCCAATACTTACGAACTAGGGAGAGTGCTTTACTTATCTGCTTCTCCCCTTCATGTCGCGTCCACTCTTTGGCCATTGTTTTCAAGAAGGCTTTTGTTGAACTGGATTTCCCGGTGTTTTTGATTTTCGCAGTTCATAATGGCGGCAGCTTCTTGGCATTGGGCGATTGTTGTTCCTCTTTTTGTCGTTTTAGGTGTACCGGCTGGATCCAGGACTCTTACTGGAGCCAATTGGCCTCGTCGAGGTTCCATGAGAGCCCTTCCAACAATGATATCGCTGGGTCGATTTCGTTTGTCGGGTTCGACCACCCACATTCGGCTTGTCCCCGTATCCTCTTCTATCTTTGCCCAAACCACAGCTTCGGCATTCGGTGGAACTGTTTGGCGCGCTTGCACGATTATTCGCCTGACCCTGTTACCCTGTCCATTATCAATTGTTAATAGGAGCTCCAAGTTACCGTACTTCATCACTTTTTGGTTGAGATCCAATGTGAAACCTTGCCTAATCATGAAGTCGACGCCGGTTATGATGTCATCAGTAATGTCCGCAACGATGAAATCACGCTGGAACTCGACGGTACACATCGTAATTCTTTTCCGGACCTTACCCTTAACTTCCACCTTCTCACGAGTTACTGTTCGAAGCCTTACCTTGGTAAATGGTTCGATGTCAGAAACCAATCCGCTTCGAATGACTGAATGAGTGGCGCCCGTGTCCAAAGTCAGTAGATACCGTCGCCCGTCCATTTTCCCCTCGACGACTAGGCTGGTTACAACCCTTCAGATTCGGGATACGAGGATGCTGGGGCACTCCAATGTGGGAGTCAGCGCATACCCCTCTGCACTGACTCGTTCTAGTTTAACGAAGTGTTAGGTAAACCTTTTGCACCTCCATCTTCGCGTTCTCTTGCTTGGTCTCTCGACCAACGCTTTCTTCGCAGGCGGCAGTTTCTCGCAATGTACCCCTGCTGGTCGCAGATGTAGCATCTACCCGGAAATGAGCCACCCCTAATCGCCGCTGTTGTTCTGGAATCATCCAGGTCTTCAGATATGCGCCGTAGTGTGATGGAGGGTCGACATATCAAGAGCGATGTTTCACATGCGAGAGCGCTGGTAACTGTCTCCTTGAAAGATGTCTTTGGGAGGAGAATCAAGCTTCGTTGCGTATCGGGTTCCCTTAGCCCTTGGATGAAAGAATCCGTTTTCAGTTTTTCCACCACATCAATTGGAACATCCGCATAGGCTAGATGACACAGCCTCTCGATGTCGGCAGGGTACTGTTGGATAGTCTCGTTTCCACGCTGCTTGCGTCCTTTAAGCTCCAGCTTGTGCATCTCCTGCTCACTGCCGTATCTTCGATGAAGGGCTTCCCATATGGCTGTGTAGTTCCTTCTCTGGGTCTCCGGGATGGTCTGTAGTATATCAGCCGCTTCACCTTTAGGGGAAATTACTAGGGCGGCCACACGGTCGTCTTCTCCCCATTGATTCCGTTCCGCTGTTGTTTCGAACTGCAGCTTAAAGATGTTAAAGGCGCTCGTGCCGTCGAAGTTGGGAGCTGTAAATTTCGATGCTGCAACCGGTACGACACTTCCTTGATGCTGAACGTTCTGGACAGTTTTCTCGAGTTCCAGAACCTTCTTGTCGAACTTCGATTCTAGTGTCTCGATTATCTTTTCTTGATTATTTTCGAGATCTAGAAACTTCTTGTCGAACCTCGACTCTAGTGTATCGATTCTCTTTTCTCGATTATTCTCGAGATCTAGAACCTTCTTGTCGAACCTCGATTCTAGTGCCTCGATTCTCTCTTCGACGTCCTGGAATCGATCGTTGACTGTCTGCTGGATGTTTCTTAGGCTTTCTCGATTGTTCTCTAGCATCCCTTCCAACGTCTGCAGCTTCTGGCCCACGGAAGTTGAAGTTTAATCCAACTTTTGATGTACGGTTGCCTCCAGTTTCTGGCTTGTGGAAGTTGAATTTTCCTCCAACTTCTGATCTAGTTTTTGGGATACGGAAGCACTCATAGCATTCATAGCTGCGAGAATTTGCTGCATATCGAATGCTGGCTCACTGGATGCCGAAGGCTTCTCCACCCCGACTCGTGATTCTCCCACTCGACACCATTTTCTCTTTTAATAATTCACTTTTACAATTCGAATAAACGTTCCACTCGTTTACTCGCAATCTCACTTCTGACACCAAATGTTACGAAATTTAATCCCACTTGTAATGGGGTTCGTATCACTGGATTGCGATAAACTACATCTGTCTACGAGAGCACATGCAAACCTTTACCCAAAAGCTTTTATTTTCACACTGGTTTATCGATCGAATACACTGTATACAGACTTGTCACACGCTATTCACTTCCGTAAACTGAATGAATGCCGAGGGTGAGTGTTCGCGCTTATATAGCTCTCGGTCCACCTTCTCCAATGTTCGCCGTCGGAAGTTCCCCTACGGAAATCTCTAGAATGCTCTGACAATTAGCATTACGCCGTTGACAGTTGACCTTATTTCGACTTCCCCTTTACCAGAGCATTCGAACTTCGACAGCGAAGTTCGAACCTAACTGTCGGTTTGTGTCCCCTCAACACTATTATTATTACTTAGTTAATTTGGGAGGTTAGCGCCTTACAAAGGCCTCGAAGGGATAGTGTATACAATATGCGTTGGCCGGCAAAATAGCGAGTAGAAGCCACTGCAGCCGAACATCTAACAGCTCTGTTAGTAAGTCTTATTTTCACCTGCTCGTGGTGCACCTGGGTTTTCGGTATACATATGTGAAACTGCGAACGGAAAAGACGAAGGCAAGTTTCCTACTGGACTGGAGTCTGTACAAAGAATCACTCAGGGTGTATAAGCAACCTCTGAGAAAAGACCAAAGGAGGTCATGGAAACTCTTCTGCAGCAATTTGAAGAGAATTTCAGACGCCTCCAGATTAAGAAAAATCCTCTCGAAAGATCAACTAACCCCGGGTTGTTTCTTAACAAACGGAATATGGACAACGTCAGAAGAGGAAACATTCAACTTTCTCCTCAATGCCCACTTCCCAGGCTACTCTGATTCGCAAGTGCAAACGCGGGGAACTCAAATCTCTTCCGCGATAGAGGCAGCTAGAGGCTGCCTAGCTTGAAGACATATACCAGAAAAGTGGAAGTGCGCAAAGGTACTCTTTATCCCCAAAGCCGGCAGAAACTCCCACACCTCCCCCTAGGATCTAAGGCCTATTTGTCTATCATCCTTTGTATTAAAAACCCTAAAAGGCTGATAGACTAACATATACGCCATCATTTCTATCCTTCCCTAACCTCTAAGGCACAGCACGCCTACTGTAAGGGTAGATCTGTTGAAACAGCTTTGCATACACTATTGAGGAATATGGAGAGATCAATCCATATTAAAGAGTATACCTTAACAGCCTTCCTAGACAACAACGTCACTTCGAAGACAATAATAGACGGGACTCTCACAGATCTGATCAGCGGGTTACTCTCAACACGCAAAATCCACTCTAAATGGGGTGGCCAAGCAACCACTAGATCGGTTACCAGGGGCACCCCCCAAGGGAGGATCCTCTCTCCCCTTCTCTGGAATGTATGTAGTTGCAAACGAACTGCTGACTAAACTGGAAAAAGAAAGCCTCGACCTTTTTGCATACGCTGATGACGTTGCCATTACCATCTCGGGCAAATACGTGTCCACACTGACTGATCGTATGCAAACGGCATTCCCCATCCTGTACAAATGGGCACAACACAATCGGCTCAGGATAAATCCTTGCCCAATAACTCTACGTTGCACCAGGTTAACCTACTCTTCCAGTGCCACATACCTTGGCATTGTACTAGATAGGGAATTAATCTGGAAGAAAAACATAACCGAGCGTGCAAAAAAAAACAACTATAGCTCTCTACACTTGCAAGAAAGCCATAGGGAAAAAATGGGGATTCAACCCCAAGTTCACCCTATGGCTCTACAGTCGTTAGACCTATTCGATTATATGGAGTGATAGTTTGGTGAACTGCTCTGGATAAAACAACATACGATACAAAATTAGAGAAGGTACAAAGGCTGGCATGTATGTGCGTCACTGGGGCCCTAATGTCCACCCCAACGGGTAGCGCTCAACATGATACGTCACCTTACACCACTCGATATTCTTGGCAAGCAAATAGCCACACATACGGAAATAAGACTAAGAGCCAGCTCCAAATAGACGGGCTATATCACTGGCCAATACTTCATCCTGAACAACAGGATAACCATGGCAGAAAACTCGGACCACATTGAGCCCACCACAATCTTTGAGAAGAAATTCAAAATAACATACCCGGACAGACGGAACCTGAGCCAATCTCTAAAAATACTAGATTATTGCAGCGTTTTTTAGGCGGAGCTATTGGCAATGAAGGAGGCCTTGTCTTGGCTGAAGTGGAACGCAATATCTACTACGGATATTCGAATCCTCAAAACAGTGAAGCAGCCTTCAAATCGCTGGAGTCCTATATGTACACTTCAAAAGTATGCCTTGACTGCCGCCTATCTCTTAACGAGATAGCCGAACAGTTAAATATACGTCTCCTATGGGTTCCAGGACACAGCGATATCTCCGGAAATGAAAAAGCCGACACACTCGCCAAACAAGGAAGGACGCAACAATCAAGTATGGCATGCGCAGATATATTTCTAGCAGCCATTAAACTTACTTAAAAACCTCGCCATAGCTGAGATGGGCCCAGGGGCACACTGGCCTCATCACTAGGCAAATCTGGCCTTGGCTTGACAGTCAACGGGCCAAGGGACTAATTTCCCTAAAACGAACTGACATCTACAAAATGATTGGTGTCATCACCGGCCACTGTCTCATTGGCAGTCACGCACAAAAACTAGGACAAGTTTCGAATAACTTCTGCAGAAGCTCCTTAGACAAAGTGGAGGTCGAATCCATTCATTACCTACTCTGCGCCTGTCCGGCTCTCTGTTCAATAAGGAAACGCTACCTAGGATCCTACTTCCTTCCTTAACGACTTGACCGATGATCAGCGGGTAAGGATAACTGACCTTCTTAATTATTTAAGAAGCACTAACTGGCCCCACGAATAGGGGGTCAACCCCTTCTCGTAGCAACAGAACCGGCCTCTGTGGGATAAGTGTATACTCCCCCGCTAGGGATGGGGGGGGGGGGGGGGTATATTGTCGAAACTACATCTGTCAAATTGGCTGTCATTTATTCAGTCTGTTTTGCCAAGTCACCATGGATGGACATAGCTCTCAACAACACGTTCAAATGATAAAATTGTTTTATCAGAATGGGTGGTCCGTTCGGGCAATGTTCCGTGCTGTTCCCCCATTTTATGATCGCCATAATCGTCCAATCCAGAGGACTATTCGCAGTGTGTTGGATAAATTCGAGTCGGCTAGATCTGCCCAAAATATCTTCGCTGTCCGTGAGAGTGTGCAGGAGGATCCGAGGCAGTCGATTTCGCGTCGCTCACAAGAACTCGGCTTTTCGCAGACTACAACTTGGCAAATTTTGCGCCGTGATTCGGGCCTGTATGTATGTTGGCGTTACAGTTCATGAAGGACCAAAGCCGAGCTTCTCTCAATTACACATGTTGTGTGTGATTTTATTTCCGCATAGGAACTACAGGAGATTTTGTCAGAACCCTGCTGAAGAGAAGCACTTCAGCTTCGGGATTCGATCACATGTCACCGGAGTCAGAGGCCAACACTCTACCCACTGCGCCAAGGCGCTCTCACTGTTGTTTAGATGCAATCAACTCCACTCTAATCTTCTTTCCAATAAAATGATGCTGTCGGTGACGAAATTTAATAAAATTAACATACGCTACCGCTCACTATTTACGGCCGAAGAGCAGGGTCGTACGCTATTGAACTCATATGAGAAGCTGAGGGTACTGTCGTCAGGCAAGGAGTGGTTTGGATTAGAGGTGACAGACAAGATGCCATTTATGTTTTGCTTTGGTGGCCAGAGCCAAGCTTCTCTCGATCACCCAAGTTGTGTGTGATTAATTTTTCACGTGGGTAAGTCGAAAAGCGTTTTCCTGTGAAGTACGAGTATACTACAGGGCGTTTTGTCAGTACGCCGTCGAGGGAGGACGCCGTGAAATAAACATTCGATGACTTTGGTGCTATCGGGATCTGAGCTCGCTCGTCGTCCGTCAGAACAAACAGGACAGGCAAATGTAGATGGCTAGGCGGCTATAGCCGACCAAGTAAATATAAGTGCCTAAGTGGCTCTAACGAGTGAGCTAAATGTATATGGCCAGGCAAATGTAAGTGTCAAGGAGGCTATATGCAGACAGGCAGTTTTAGGTGGCCAATGAGACGATCATACGTGGCCAGGCGGGTAAAGCCGGCGAGCCAAATATAGGTGGCTAAACGGTTACAGTGATAGAGGCAAACGTAGGTTACCAGACGGCCTTAGCGAATAAGGCAAATTTGGTTGGCCAGTCGGCTATGGCCACTCAAACAAATGTTATAGCTAGTCAGCAGGTGTAAGTGGCTGGGCTACTATAGCCATCCAGGTAAATATAAGTGGTCTGGCAGGCAAATCTAGATGACATGGCGGCTATAGCCGGGCAGGCAAGTACATGTCGGTGGCCAACAAGATGACTTCACGTGGCCAGGCGGCTACAGCCGGCAAGGCAAATATATTTGGCTAAGCGGTTACAGTGATAGAGGTAAACATAGGTTGCCAGACGGCCTTAGCGTATAGTCGGCTATGGCTACTCAAGTAAGTGTAGGTGGCCAGGCGGCTTAAGCCAGTCAGGAAAATGCAGGTGACCAGTCGGCTATATCCGTCCAGGAAAATATCAGAAGACACGACGCTATAAACAGCCGGTGAAGTGTTGGTGGCGGACGAGTCTGGCCAGCCAGGTAAATACAATGGACAGGCGGATGTAGACAACCAAGCGAATGCACTTGTTAGATGGTTTGAGGTGTTCCATTTTTTTCGTGAAGCTTTTCTATGGCTGGCATACCCTTCATCTATGAAGTGTCGATTTAGTTAATAGCGGTACATGGTGTCGAATGACGTAGCAGTTGATGATTGTACCTCAACGGATGTACATATGTACATGTAGCAAGTAAACAGGCTATGTTGGTAGGGCTCAACCAGAAAGATAACCTTTCGTAAAAGGAAAAAAAAGTCGAAAAAGGAAATCTAGGGGTTTCGTTTTGGAGTAGTACATAAAACTTACTATTTTATGGTTGGTTATTCTATTGGTCACGATTGACCTGCATATCTAAATCAGTTTATCTAACTTGTTTGATATGCCTAGTGAATGATTTTCCCAACATTAGGTGAAATAAATTCCTTCATTAGCCAGCTTCCAAACATGTATACTCACACTTAGATAAAGCTACCTAACTGCCCGCATCTGTGCACTTCTTCGAACGATTGCGAAGCATTTTGCTCCTCAAGTTGAAAATCGTTCTTTCCATCTGAATGTTAGAATCAAAAAAGAGTAAAAAACATTCTAAAACCTTATCTACGGCTTCTAAATAGTCGAAATTGTTTATTTGTATGTATGTATGTTGGCGTTACAGTCCATCAAGAACCTGAGCCGAGCTTCTCTCAATCAACCTTGTTGTGTGTGATTTCATTTTCCCAAAGGTGAAACCTACAGTTTTTATTGCCGGTTCCGAACGGCGAATTTCGAGAAGCTTTCCATGACAATTTTACTACAGGGGAGTAGTAACACCGAGGAGAAACACCGTGAAAAACACGTTCGATGACATGGCTGCGGCGGGATTCGATCCCGTGTCATCGGCGTCAGAGGCCAACACACTACCCACTGCGCCATGGTGCTTATTTGGGTCCTTTTTTCTTAATCAATTTTCGAGGGTATCTGTCGCTGTGGCAGGACAAAACTATGATGCTTGCACAGAAGTCGAAGCACAAGAAGATTGGGAAAGAAGAGAAGATAAAAACAAGGGAAAGACGCTCAAAAGGACCGATGGGATTCATTCAGTGAGTATGGGGTGGCTGAAATATGCGAAGATATGAAGATGCGAAGGGGTATCTAAAATTGTGGACCAGGGGAAATCGACGGCTTTTAGTTGTGCAGTTGTGCAAGTGGAAGCGTCAAACGGCCTTGAGATCTATTTTTAGCAGCCGGATATGTGAGCACAAGGAAAACTTCTCAATGCTATTCACCCAAAATAGGTCAAACTCGTATGGTAGTGGCAGAGAGGAAAATGAAAAGAAGACAAGTACCATAGTACGAATCATAATAAAGAGCCACATGTGACGTCACAATCATCACAACCACTAATACTAACATCGCTACATCGTCGTGGAAAGTAGGTTTGCAGGCGGTGCCGGAATAGGATGTTGCCACCGCGTTGAAGGATGTGTTTTATCATTTTATCGGCAAAGGAACTATCAACAAGATGTTGACAGGGTATAATAAAGTGTCAATGTAGCGGTGATTGTGTGGAGCGGTATCCGTGACAACTTGATCGTAATTTATGAATTTCTTAATATTGGAAAGTAGTCACTTCCATACCCGAGTCGATACTGATTGCTGATTGCGATGTGAAAGATATAGGGTTTTCTTGCCAACTACCTTCTTGACAAGTACTCACATGAGCAGTATTTGGTGAAAGCAGCTCATTGTATATCGAGTAGGAAATTTAGGATGGAGAAATGGGGCTTCTTCCTTTTTATTAAAGTGCAGTGTGTATAAATTTATAAATTACATATATGCGACTTGGCAACGCAGGGACTATCGTTCTGGCATTCTGGTTTCAGCGACGAAGGCTTACGCTGAATAGACATCTGTATGTGGGTTATTATTTGCATAAGCGTGCTATAAAGAGTACTTGATGACGGGGAATGCAACCTCGAAACTGTAATGCATAGTCAAACATCAGCAATTTAAGCTGACCATTACTGTACGTATGTAAATCCTAAAAAAAATGCAACAACAGAACTGTTGAATTTAAAGGTTTTTTCCTAATTTTTTTTTTTTTGCGAGGGTTGGTGAATATCTTCAAAAGACATATGAGGGCCGACAGCGCGTGCTCATGGTAGTGTGAGATTTGCCTCACTAAAAACACCACCCTTCGAGTTAATTATGTTTTTGATACCACTAAGTCAATTGTTGACTTAGCACAGGCGGCGCTAAATGTGATCGATGATTGGTAACTAAGTACTAATTTTTTTTTTTCAAAAATTCAATTCTCTTATTAGCTTTTAATTAAAAACAGAAAACTGGATGCAAAAATCTCTTGTAGTTTTTGAGGAATTAGAAAAAAAACTTTTTTTTTTTTGGTTCAAACGCGGCTGGACTTGTAGGCAAATTAATGTATGAAACATTTGCCTCTATTTTATTATTTTTAAAAAATTCGGAGTTTTCTGAGGATACAATAAAGTGACACAGTATTGGAGTAGCCCTGGACTAATCCTTTTTTTCATAGATAACGCCTGAAAACTGACCTGCCAATTTCGTCCGGGTCCGTCCGCCGCCGATGGGTTCTACCCGCTAGGACCTTAAGAAAATATAACCGCAATTTTTCTTTATTGAAATGCTAAATATTTTCAACCCAAATGTAATCACAAAGCATCGCATTTATAAATAAAAAAACATTTCCAAATTGATGTTAACTCATCAACACATTACGATGACAAACTCATACTCTCGCGAAGAATTAACGAACATGCACTTCTGCTACGGTTTAGCTAATAGTCGAGATCGTGAAGTCGAAAGACTCTACGTTGAAAGATATCCCAGTCGGAGGTGTCCCAGTGGTAGTATGTATTCAAGAATCCACCTACGTCTGCGAGAGCACGGAGTGCTAGAAGAAGCAAAAGATCAATTACAGATGGATCAGCAATCTTAGGTGAAAGAATTTTGGTTTTGGTCCGACGTAATCCCTCCCTTAGTACAAGGAGGATAGCTATTAAGCTTGGAGTGCCCAAATCTAGAGTGTGGAGAGGGCTTCATACCGAAAAGTTACACCCGTACCATTTTACACCAGTTCAATGTTTCACCCATTGATTTGCCTAAGTCCAGCCGCGTTAAAACCAAAAAAAAAAAGGTTTTTCCTAGAAAAAAGTCGTTTGGGTCTTATTTTAATTTCTCAAAAACTACAAGAAATTTTTGCATTCGGTTTCCTGTTTTGAACTCAAAACTACTATGAGAATAAAATTCTTGAAAAATAAGAGTACTTAATTACATACAATTTTGAAAAAATTAGTTCGAAATTTTTTTTTATTTTTTTTTCAAAATTTAGAGTTTGAAAATAAATTTCTCAAAAACTATTACTTGAAACAGCTTCGTTTAGAAACAAGATGAAGGAAGAAGTTTCTGGCTTTACAAAAAGGTACATCACGGTACTGTGGATGTGACGATTGATTTTTAATATTTTTTTTTCCAAATTAATTAAATTTTTTAGAAATTTGCCCCTTCCGGCTAAACGGGGGGGAATAGACCCCCCTACTATACGATATTTTCTCGTCTTGACCAGACCTACACGCTCTAGCTTTTTGGCACACTGCTCGTGGGGCACCCTGTATATATCCGGGAACTCTTCTAAGATAGAATATGAGAGATGCTACAGGCCTTGGGACTCAGAATATCGAATTAATCAATTTGGCCAATGAATTTTCAGGAGCTGATCGGGCGACAAATTTTTTAACATCAAGAGAGTTTTGAAGACATCTGTTCCTTCAATTTGGTTCGGTATTGCCATTGTACATAATGTCATGATGAAACACATCTCTTTATCTGCCGAGTTGTGCACAGTGGATGGCCGAATTCCCCTTCAATCCCACCAAATAGCGAATTTGAACTATATACCTTCCGCTCGGCGGTCGATAAGTGAGTTCTTTTTGTGTTTTAGGAGAGCCGTATCTTTCTTGATATGACACTGTTACTTAGGCTACTCCAGCTGAAGTTTGCTCTTGAAAAGAAGGGTTGAAGACGTATCCCTTGGCCAGTCCTATGGGAAGGAAAACTGCATTCGTCAGGGAACTACCGACGATTGAGCTGTGCTTTGCCAGTGCATTCGCTTTTTCGCTCTATGTTGCTCGGGCCAGGAACCCAGAAGAGGCTGATGTTGAAATAATCGCTTACATAAGTGATTTCTTTTTTATACTGTGCGAGTAGTTTGGATGTTATGGTGTGTGAATCGAGAACTATGATGGCTGACCGGCTGTCAAATCCAAGGCAACACCTCTATTAGTAACGGGGTAACGGGTGAGTATCTTAATCGCTAATCGAAATGATTTGGAGATATTTAGTTCCACTGAAAAGATACCCGAACCGATTATGCACTCCATTTTTCCATACCGTTCTCGATGTGTTGGGGTGTCATAAGTCGGTTGAAGTCGTAGCCAGGTCTCCAGGTAACAGTTCCACCACCTTACTATGAACGTAGGATTTCATGACTCGCACTCAGATTCTTTGAGCCTAATTGCGCTGCAATGTGCTGTAGATAGGAATCTATCTATGATTTAGTCGGGCTATATCGAAGGGCAGCTTTTACACCGATGCCGACCGACCTCTGGACTCGGTTTAGTTTGGTAATGTTGTATACCATACAAGTGATCCGTAGGTGAGGATGGGGCGTACGACGAACGGCTGTGTACATCCACAGCACCACCTTAGCCCAGATAACTATAGGATAACTTCTAGACACATATGTATGTATCTAGCTTCGGAAGACAGAGGGAGAGTGTCTGGTTGCTGAATCGAGGGAGGATAAAAGGTGGTATCTTATAGAGCATCAGGTCAGTTTTACTCAGATTTAAGCTAAGACCACATTCTGTGTACCGGGCAGTTAGCTTCGTGATTTCGTTAATTACCGAGGGGAATATCCCCGATACAAGATACGAACGTTTAAAACGTGTAAATGGAAATTACCGAAAATATGGAGATCCACAAAAAGCTTGAGAGATGTTGTCAAACCTTGTGATTCTGAAGCTTCATTTTTAGTTTGTTTTCTCATACATGGTTGTATTGTATGTAGACTGAATGCTTCATATACTATCCAATTATGTAATATTTAAGTCACTTAAGATCATTCGCTAGTGAGATGATTTTCCCACTATCGATCCTGCTAGTGTTTTAACAACAAGTGCATTTGTAAAAATTTACAAAACCAGCTCTTAACCAAGTTACTGACCTTTGGTCATGTGCAAAAAGTAAAAGAGTCATGCTTCTTAAGCGCGTTCTCCCCCAGTCTATCATGCAAGAAAATACCTCTTATATGTGTCCACGCATGTAATGCCAATGCAGAGAAAAGTACTTTCACACATTACCTAAAGCAACATTGTTTGTTTAATGGCAATGTCGAAATATAAAAAAAAGAAAAGAAAAGGAATCGACAGGAACCCCAATCCTTCCGCAAGGCAGGGCATAGAAGCGGGCAATTTTCGTTCCTCGTAAAAGTGCGAATAAATTACTTAGCCCTACAAAGCATTAACCCTTATAAAGCCACACTTGCCTAGGTTGTCTTGCGTGTTCTCTTCATTTAATTTCATTTGTTTTTTTTTTTTTCCAGATTATGTTCTTGTGAATTCGAATATTTGTTTATCTAATCGCTTGTTGGACTTTTGAGACTCCTAAACGTTCTCTTTTGATGAGAAAAGCAAAAAGGATAAAAGGACGAAAGAGATTTTGCAATATCTGCACGAATCAGCGACAGACGCACCAGCAGCAGCAGTAGCACAAGAGAGTGTCTATCTATCAGCCGGGAGCAGAAGCAACAGCAGCAGCGGTAGTACCCAAATATCAACAGTAGGAGTTGGGCTAGAGCAGAAGAAAAAGCTCTCAATTTCGAAAATTTCCAATTTAACATGTATCTCTATCTAGTGAAATCCCACAACTAAGTATCTGCTCTCAATTTTTCGAGTGAACTATAACAGCACACAATGAACTTTCGCAACTATATGTAATCCGACGAATGGAACTTTCTCAGAATACTCGTATCTTTCACTTTAGTACCGAATACACCCACGAATTGTTTTGATGCTCAACACTGCGCTGCTGCTACTCTCGTCCACGTCGCTCTTCTGGCCAATACATTTCGCGAGCACTGTGCTGCGGTGTATTCTTTATAATATGCTCTGTGCTCCGGCTCTATGCTCGTATATGCTCTGTGTTCTTCGGGTGTTCTTCTTACTGTGTATTATTTCTACTACCCCATTGTGTATCTCATTGTTGATATTATTTTAATTTTTAACGGTACGCAGTGACGAACGTCTGCCGCAGTGTAATGTGAAAATAATAAATCAAAAAAAAAAAAAAAAACGAGAAATAAAATAAAAAGATTAAAGGAAATGTATTGTTAACGCAAATGGGAAAAGGAAAAACAAAAGCACAAAACGAGAAAATATTGTATAACCCCTCCGGTGGTTTGAAATGCGAAACTAAAACCTTCCCTTCGTGCAATTGATTATATATTATCGTTTCGGTCTTAAGCTGCTCTTTCCCTGCTAACCAACTATCCGGGAAGGTGTGTGTAAGCAACGATACGAACAGTAAACGTGTAGTGTGTTGAAAGGAATTAATTGCATGCTTTAGATGCGGTTACAGCGGTCTGGCTAATATTTCTATTTACAAGAAAAAAAAATATCCAAAAAACGCGTGTGCAATTAATTTCCTTTCGGATTTTGCCGTACTTCAAATATTTAAAATCCTGCATGTGCATAAGTGTGTTTGTAAAGTGTACATATCTAAATGCAAGTATCTCTTTTGCAAGGCGAATACCGACCGTAACGCTAATGCAATTTCTCTTCTCTACCCTCCACTGTTACTGATTGTGTAAATTAAATTATCACTTCAATACCATACAAGTATCTGCAAAAAAAAAAAAAAGGAGAAAAACATACAGCAATCGTGAGAACGAATATTATTTCAATTGATGCCTACCGTCAAATAAACGGAAAGGACATACTTTTCAGTTGGTAAGTACACTCAACGAATATACATAATTTAAATAAGTCGTTATTACGAAAACATATTGCGTGGTGTACGATAGTGCAGGCAAGGACAATCATTTCAAATGGCTTAATACAAAAGTTGCTCAGAAGCAAATTGGTCATCATCGGCCATCACCATCGCACCCAGTCTTTACCATAATTATCGTTGTACCGTCTTTGTGATTGTCCTTAGCAAACAAGAATAAACCAATGCCAGAGAGACATTATACCCTTGTAGTTTGATGCCTATTCTTGGTAGCGATTGGGTAAAGGGACAAGGAAAAAAGGATAAATGAGCGAGAACAAAAAGATTGAAAAAGCTACGCTTCTTGTTTTATTATTTAATCTATTTTCTTGGTTAAAATCATATTTCATGTGAACGAAATACAGGAGCACAGACTGGTACGGAAGGGCCACTGACTAGGTTGGAAAGTATTGGTATGATAGAGGAAGTGGTGTTGCTGCTCCGGGTTGGTGTCGATGATGGCGACGATGCTGGTGGTGGTGATGGTGGTGGTAGTAGCAGCAATAGTTGAAAGGAAGAAGAAAAACATAATCGGGTCAGTTTAATAAAAGAGCGCACGAAGGAGCCCGAGAAGTATACGACCATATATAATACAATGTGTACAGAACGTTTGAGGGCTGCAGGCTGTTCTGTGTGCAAAAAAATAGGCAGAGGTCTTTTTTGTTTTATGTCCTTATATCCGTATGCTACGGATATAACGCTCGCTATGTAGCGCCTTTGCTATGAATAGACCAGGACGAATGCAATAGGCAAAAAGATATTCCTCTTCAAGTGCCCTATAGTCAGAAAGGGTCGACGTAGAACAGATTGGATAGCAAAAAAAAAAAAACCCCTTAGTTGGTTGCCTTTTTTTCTATTCCCATTTCGCCTTTATTCTCTTAACTTTCCTTTTGTTTAAAACATGAAAATATTAAAATATTAATTCCAACCGAGTATAGTTTATAACAAGACACATTTCCGCACACACTTGGTCCTTGTGCGCATCGTTTGCATGGTGGACGATTTCGCGTGTTTCCCCATGATTTTTCCTTTTTCCTGCATTGTACGATTACGAATACGAGTATGCCCGCAGCTTTAGGAGGTGAAGGATTAAAGAAAATATAATATAGGACAATGGTCGTTAAAGCCCACCCGGGTGAAGTTAGTTGAAACGGAAAAGGAAATCGACACAAGTGTGAATGAAAATATGGAGAACGAAGAATGTCCTGGATAAGGGGAAAAAAGAAAAGTGAAAATATGGTGCATGCAATCAACCACGAGCCAAGCATTGAAATATGCTACTGTATACGAGCGTTACATTCTAAAAACAGAAAATCCTTGAAACACTAAAGAAACTTTCATGTGTTAAAGGTGGTATCTATGTTGGTTGGAATGTTTTGTCGTCATCAGAGTGTTGTGCTGTGTTCTGATTTGGAATTCAGTGCCACGTCTGAAGTACATACATACATACATATATACATAACATCTGGCGCTTATTCGACTGTCAAGAGATCCGTTGAAGCCGAAGGAAATTATTAAACCAATAATGGGATTCAATATTCTCTCGGAAGCCCCTCGCATTGAACAATATTGCTGACGAAGTGAAAACAAATGTGATCGCACTTTATATGAAAACGTTTTTAAGCAAGTCCTTGAAAGAGTATCCTATACAAAGCAACCTGCATCGTAGTAGTGATCGTTAAAAAATATCTCTAAAGACTAGACCTGCGTTTTGCGACTTGGATGTCGCAAATAATAGCAGTTAGTCCACATATTCCATTTAAGTAATTGCTAAAATGTGCTCAATTGCTTTTCCGACCAGCGAAACTGGCAACGCGTTTGTTCACATCATACTGTAAGCCATTTGAATTAATCTCGCAATTAAACGCTTATCCATTTGAGATAAGAGGATGTGTACCCCAAATACATCGCGGAAGCTGACTTGTTGGTGTATCCCTCGTGTGGGTAAGGAACTCCTTAAATTTTTGATACATCGAAACGCAGTGGGTAGTGTTTTGGCCTCTGACACCCATGACACGGGATTGAATCCCGACAACAGTCATGTTATCAAATGTGTTTTTCACGGTCTTTCTCCCCAGCGGGGTACTAACTCCTTGTAGTATGATTGTCATGAAAACCTTCTCGAAATTTGCCCTTCGGAATGGGCAATTAAAACTCTAGGTCCCTTTCACCAATGGGAAAATATTATCACACACAACATGGGTGATTGAGAGAAGTTAGGCTTTATGAGCTGTAACGCCACATACAGTACAGCACAGTTGGTTTACATCTTAGCTTTTGGAAAGCCGGTCAATTAGTCTCCCATATGTATAGTAGCATACTTAGCAATGATCGTTTGGTCACGCCATAGATTATCTTTCAGAAAACTTCGTTTGTGCCTACCGTTTAGGATGGTTGCAAATAAACCTTTCGATCCCATTACTTACTTACTTACTTACTTACTTATCAGGCCAGCGATCCATGGAGGATCTGAGCCTGAGCTATAGCTGCCTTCCATCCTTGACGGTCCCGGGCACGCTGCTTCCAGTTGTCAAGACCAAAATGTCTTACATCCGCGATTACTTGGTCTTTATACCGGAGGTTCGGTATTCCTCTTCTTCTTCTTTATAGCTCATCTCTAATTACGCTGTCCTATGCGACTTTGAAGTCGACAAGATGGTGAGTGTCGACTTAAAATTCATTGGTTTCTTCCAGGATCTGCCGTAGTGTGAAGATTTGGTCGACGGTGAACTAGACTGAAGCCACACTGATAAGGACCTATCAGCTTATTTACAAAAGGCTTCATGCGTTCACACAAACCGATAGAGGAGATTTTGTAGGCGATGATATTCCTCTTTAATTGGTGCAGTCAAAGGGTTGTGGATCGGCAAACTCCATTCTTCGGGCATGCTTTCCTCTGACCATATTTTACAGATGAGCATGCTCGTAACCAGGTCATCTCCAGCTGCTTTGAAGAGAGTTCGGCAGACAGTCCGTCTTCTGCGAGTTTCGATATGGCTATCTCAACTTCGTCGAGGTCAGGGAGACGGAATTCTCTGCGATTTTCGTCATTAAGAAATGGATCATTCTGCCTGGTAGCGGTATATTGACTAATATCGCCCTTATACAGTCTGCGGAAGTTGTTTTGCCATATTCTCACATCGACTGCGATTCTACTACTAGGTGTCCGTTTTCACCCCTACAAGCTTCCGTTTTGGCTTTATAACCTTGACATGTTCGCTTTATCTGTTGATAAGACCTTCGAATGTCATGCCTGTTGTAACACCTCTCCAAATCCTCAATCGCGCACTTCTCGTGCTCTTTCTTCTTTATCTTCTTAACCTTTCGTTTTAACTCATAGAGCTCACGAGCTGCTCTTGTTCTTCTATGCAGAGAGGCTTAACATGCCTCCTGCCTCGCTGTGTGAATCCTTCTGCACTCGTCATCGAAGCAGGTGTTTCTTTATCGTGGAGCCTTGTAGCCTAAACTTCAGTTGCAGTGCTTTTCGGGGCTTGTTTGCAATGGTTCCACTATTGTTCTATTGACTGCGTAAAGGTTTGATGTATATAAGAGAGCTTAAGAGAGACGCGATCGGCAAAAGCACGAGCGGTGCTTTAACCGCCTCTTCTCTTTAAAGCTTTATTTTCAAACACTCGAGTTCTATTTTAATTCTTTTTGGCAAGGATAAGGTATTAATTTAATAAATGACACATTCAGAGGATATTTGTCTCAAATAAAAATTGAGCGGGTTGCAATGGATTAGCTAGTTGAAAGCGTTCGAAAGATTCTAAAGACGCCAGTCTGTTTGGAGGTAACCACATTCACTCGTATGAAAAAATCTATCTAACACCGCCTTACATGTGTAGGTCATGCTGCAATAACATTGATATACAAATATGTACAAGAATAACACTCGAAAAATTATATTGAGTTTGATGACTACTTGATGATTCCAATTTGAAATTCAAAGGAATTTTCCTGTGGTCTTCTGAGAAGGTCAGGCACTATATTTATATAATTAGTGAATTATGCTTGCTTTTAGAACAACCCGTATTAGTTGAGTTATTGTTCATCAACATATACTGATCTCACAAGTATTAGTACATCTACTTACCATTAGTATCTATCCAAATCTTACAAAAATCAATCATTCACTAAAAATGTATTTACCAGTATTTGTCGAGTAATTATCCATCGACCAGTTCGTCTTCTCCTCATTGATGTGAAGACCAGCTCGTATCGTCTGATCTCGAATCGCCTTGAAAATTTCTACAATGGTGCACGGGGAACTTGCGATCAATATCGTCTGCATAGCTCAGCAACTGGACCGATTTGTGGAAGATAGTGCCTTCCGTGTTGAAGTTAGCCCACCACACTATTTGTTCCAACATGAGATTGGAGAAGTCGAATGACAGCGCATTTCCTTGTCGAAATCCGCTGTAGGTTTTAAAAGGCTCGGCGGTTCTAGAGCCGAACTGCACGGTGCATCGAGTGTTCGTTAGCTTGGTTCAACTTCATCGACTAGAGCCGACTACTCTCTCTTCTCCAAACAAGCAAAGCAGCCGCTGGAAATGTTGCTTGAAGACATCCACTATTCCCTGCGGGTCGATAACAAGAATGTCCTCGCAATTTCAAAGAGCCTGGGTGCCATTTTTAAAGCCAGCTGCGAGACTTTTGGCTTTTTTTGTAAAAAGGCTCTTATTGCGTTTTTGTCCCTGGACTCTTTGACATCCTTGAGCTGAGAGGCTGTGAAGATTCTCCTCTCTCGCCGTAACGTATTTTTTTCCTCCCTCCATCTTGCTCGGTATTCCACGCGTGTCCTGCCCTTGCTCTTCGTACCCTTGTATATTGGTACATTCTTCTTTGCGGAAGTCTGTAAGGCTGTTTCGCTGGGTGTAGAAATAAATCATTATTTTTCGGAGAGTTGATATATACATACATATACATATGTATACTTCTTTCTTTGGTGGCGTTACAGCCTATGAAGGACCAGAGCCAAGCTTCTCTCAATCACCCATGTTGTGTGTGTTTTTTTGTGTATTACCCCCCTAAACTTGGCATTATAAAGCTTTTTCGGCAGTATGGCATAATCGACCATGTCAAAATCTTTAGTCATATCAACGATGAGAGCATCGTCGAATTACTATGGTTAATATTCTTGCACAGGTGACAACATTCTGCGAATAGCACCCTCAGCTGACATGTATGTATGTACATATGTATATTGGCGTTACAGTCCATGAAAGACCAAAGCCGAGCCTCCTTCAATCACCCATGTTGTGTGAGATCTTATTTTCCCAGAGGTGAAAGGAACCTACAGTTTATTGCCAGTACTAAACGGCGAGATTCGAGAAGATTTTCTTGACAATTACATATACTAGAGGGGGTTTTGTCTGTACCCCGCTTAGGAGAAGCACCGTGAAAAACACGATTCGATTCCGTGATTTCGGCGTCATACATACCTACTCTAAATCCGAATCGACTGTTAATAAAAAAATATTTCTATCTAAAAAGAACACAATGTGAGATTTAATGACCTTTTCGAAAACTTTGGCAAATGTTGGCAAAAGCGGAATGGGCCTGTAGTTAGATATAGAATTTCTACTGCCCTTTTTAAATAGAGGAATGGCATCAGAGCATTTAAGCTGATGAGGAAAACTACAACTTAGAACGCTTAGATTAAATTAAATAGTACATCAACCACACATGAATATTTTTTTTACTAAGCCGCTTAATATGCCATCATTAGTGCGTGAATTTTTATTTTTTAAAGACGAAATGATACAATCAATTTCCCATGAAGAAAGGGGTTAAAAACAAAACTGTTCGCCTGAATGTTACCGGCTAAATACGGGGAAATGGAGCAGTTACAACTTGCAGATTGTTCGAAAAAGGCTTAAGCTGGTCTGATCTGCTAGGATCTGTTAAACGGATACCATTAACTACTAAGCAATAAAGCTCTATCATTACAACAAGTAGTGGAGAGACATCTTTACTTGCCAAATCATAAGAGAAATCTGATCTAAGTAAAGTTTAAAATACATAATCATATTTACCATACCAGGTCTCTGTACATTTAGAGAAGGAATAAGGGCCCACATTTTTGCCCTTCATCACTCATCGAGGAATAAATTTTGTCGCAATATCTTTGATTATTCTACAAGATATCTTATCAAAAGCCCCGACATACAGTATATAACTGAAACCAGGGTGAACCAGGGCCTCAACCAACAAGCCTCTCCAGCCAGCACGATCTTCGACCAGCCGCTTCCAGTGCCGCACGCCTAGTTGGTGGAGGTCCCTTTCCACCTGTGCGCGCCACCTTAGATGAGGTTGTCCCCTGATTCGTCGTCCCTCGGGATTGGAGTCCCTCTTCGGGCCGGAGCGTTGATGTCCATTCGCTCTACATGGCCCAGCCATCTTATACGTTGGATCCGAAGACGTCTAACTAGGCCGATGTCGCCGTACAGCCCGTACAGTTCTTCGTTGAATTTCCTCCTCCACTCTCCGTTTACACAAACGGGACCAAAGATTGCACGCACAATTTTCCTCTCGAAACGCCCAAGAGCCTCTTCATCCACTTTTGATAACGTCCAAGCCTTTATAAAGACGAGTTATACAGAGCCATGTCATGTTTTAACATTCCTGCCAAACTCGTCAGACTGTGCAGGATGACTATGAAGAATTCCCGCTGCTTCATTAAGGTCGGAGGTGAACTAACCGAAACCTTCGATGCTAAGAAAGGTTTTAGACAGCGTGACGCACTGATTTGTGATTTCTTGATACTGATACACGATACTTGAAAATATCGTGCGGGACCCTGCGGCCAATACAAGAGGTACGATCTACTTCAAGTCTACACAATTGCTTGCCTACGCAGATGACATTGACGTTATTGGACGGACAAAGCGAGACGTCAATTAGGCGTTCGCAAGCATTGAAGCAGAAGCGGCTAAAGTGGGTCTAAGGGTAAATGGAGACAAGACCAAATATATGCTGTCATCAAAGACAGACGCGCAACACCGACGTCTTTGTCAGAACGTCACCTTCGGCAACTATATTTTTGAAGTAGTCAAGGACTTCGTCTACTTTTGCTCGATAGTGACAAGCAACAATGACACCAGCGCTGAGATAAGACACAGAATAACTATTGCCCACCGCTGCTTCTTTGGGCTCAAGAGACAACTGAGTAGTAGAGTCCTCTCTCGAAAAACTAAGGTATCCCTCTACAAGACCTTAATAATCCCAGTCCTCCTCTACGGCGCTGAGGCTTGGACGTTGTATATCTGAAAACGTACTAAAAAATTGTTGTGGAGTACAAGTATAATATTTCAAAATGTGACAGGATGAGAAAAGATTCAGGAATTGAGTCTACGCTGGATTGTAAATTCTTCCAAAGCAAACCTTCTGATAACTTTTTTTTTGTTTTGCAAGAAAGGTGGAAAACATCGAAAGAGTGTGTGTGGGACTTTAATCCGCTGAAAACAGCTCCTGCTGCTTGGGTCACTGGAACCCTATGGTCATGGAGGGGGACTTCAGCCGTAGCTTCTCCTGTTCTTCACACGCGTTTATCTTTATGTTTGCGTGCTTTTGTGGGCGCATATATATGCGTATGTCTACCTGTCTGTGCATTTGCGTGGGTAATTTTTGGTGTACAGCTGCGTAGCCGCTCATTTCCACCCTGTTAGTTCGTATGTTTCCCTATCTTTCTCTTGTTCTCGCTCTAGTCTCCTCAATTCCTGGTAAAAGCACTCACTGCATTCCACTTGTTTTTGGATTCCAGCATGTGATGTATTAAGTTTTCCGGAGTCCGGTGTTTCTCCCAGTACTGCATGCAATGTTTCTCTTTGTAAATGGAATCGTGGACAGTGAAAGTATACGTGCTCCACATCTCCGCGGATATTACTGCAGGATGGACAAGGAGGGGGGAGTCATCATTCCTACACTTGTATAGGTATGACCGGAAGCAGGCTTGTCATGTAAGCAGTTGCGTGAGGTAGTGGCTAATTTGACCATATCTGCGGTGTATCCAAGTCTCTATTCTTGGAATAAGGCGGTAAGTCCAATGGCCTATCGATGAAAAGCTCCAGCGTTGTTGCCACTTATCTAGACCTCTGCGCACATAGTCGATTTACTTCTATGATCTTCCTTCTATATAAAGACACTTTCATAGATTCGGCCCGAGCTCTCGATGCATAACGTACTATGGATGCGACTACCTTAGTTAAAAGTAGTATACGACTGTATTTTGGTCCTCCTAAATTTGGCATAAACCGCGCAATGGAGGCACCCACATGAGAGTATTTGTTACTTACGTACTCAAGGTGTTCTTTAAAGCAAGTGAGCATTGAGTCGATCATAACGCCAAGGTATTTAATAGCTGGCTTGTATGCTACCTCATGCCCACCTAGCGTGAGCGTGATCGTTTCTCGTTATGTTCAGCAAGCGTGAGGCCGGCTGATGTTAGTAACTTCCGAACAATCGAAATGATTTCGTTGCTGATTTGAACAACCTCTTCAAGTAGTTTTGCGGTTACAATTATTGCCCTGTCTTCCAAGAATTCGACAATTTTAGCTTCGGCTGGCATTTCAAGACGAACGACGCCATCGTACATAAGGTTCCACAGTATTGGCCTCTGAACTGAGCCCTGGGGGATACCTAAAGTTACTGCGTATTCCTTCACACCATTGTCTGTTCCATAGAATAAGACTATTTACCGAAAATATATGATGTAATAATGTAGGTCGGTACTCTCATATTTCGAAACGCCTGAAGAATATGTTTCCACCATGCCGTGTTGAACGCATTTTTAACGTCCAGTCTTACGACGCAACAGTACTGCTTTTCGTCTCTTTTCCTTTGTCTTCCTTCCTTCGCTGTGTCGACTATTTCCCTGATGGCATCAACAGTCGAGCTTGCTTTTCGAAAACCTTACTAGTGTGCTAGTCCGCTTGCTTCTTCAATCGCAGCTACCAATCTGTTGCCGACGATGCGCTATAGAATTTTCCCCGCAGTGTCCAACATACAAAGCGAGTGGAAAGCTGATGGGTCTCCCTTGGGAATACCCAAGCCTTCTGACAATTTTAGAGCAGATACATATGCAGGAAATATGGCCACTAAGTTCCGGGAATTTGCAAAAAAAAAACGAGGACATTGAGTTTGTCGCAAAATTTTATTATCGACCTTCACAATAGTCCCCCTCTAACTCTACACAACGATTCCAACATTACTCCACGAAGTTAACTCGTCCAGAATTTATTTGATCTCCACCGCCATGTGTTGAGTTACATGTGGTTAGAATGTTTTTCTTCGCCGGAAACGCTTGCACAATCAACGAGGAATGGGCCGGTGCATTGTCGTGGGTCAAGATCCAACCCAAGGAAAACACGTGCTGGCAGCCTCTTTAGGACGACAACATATCTTCACTGTCCAGTCACTGTCTGGTCAGTAGAGACATATTCACGATGAATGATGCCACGGTACGAGGGGTAACGAGAGCTGGGAGCTCCTTCACCCGTCTTCATACACTACCTGCAATTTTCGGATTATTTCCGATCTTTTTCATCATCAGCCTTGGTTGAAAAATAAAAGAAAGGTCGTAACGTAATGTTGCCCGTTCCCGTGTTGTGACCAAATTCCCGAAACTTATTTGCCATACCTCGTTATATATCTTCGAGTAATATGAACCAAATGAAGTACCTTCTTAATCTTAACGGGCGCTATAGTTCGGGTTGAACCTGGTCCTCAACCAACATGCCCCTCCAACTAGCACGATCTTTTGCTAGCCTTTTCCATTGCCGCACACCCACTTGGCTGAGGTCCCCTTCCACCTGTGTGCGCCATCTTAAAGACTCTCCGGGCTGGAGCTATGGTGTCCATTCGCTCTACATGGCCCAGCCATCTTTGTCGTTGAATCTGTAGACGCCTGACTAGACTCATGTCGCTGTACAGCCAGTAAAGTTTGGGGTTGAATCTTTTCCTCCATCCCCCGTGTTCCTTATAGGCCCCAAAATCACGCGCAAAATCTTGCCTCCAAGGGCCTCCTCATCCACTTTTGATAGTGTCCATGCTTCTGCGCCGTACAGCAGGACCGGGATGATAAGGGCCTTATATAGAGTCAACTTTGTCGTTCGGGAGAGGGCTCTATTACTCAATTGCCTCCTGAGCACAAAGAAACAACGATTCGCAGGAGTGATTCTGCGTTTGATTTCGGAACTGATGTCGTGGTTCCAGGTCACTGCGGAGCCAAGGTAGACAAAGTCCCTAACTACCTCGAACTTATATCTACCAATACAAACGTTCTGACCAAGACGTCGGTGGTGAGCGTCCTTTTTTGATGACAGCATATATTTAGTTTTGCCCTCGTTTACCGCCAAACCAATTTTCGCCGCCTCCATCTCAATACTCGCAAACGCCTCATTGACATGACGCTGTGATCTGCCTACTATGTCAATATCGTCGGCGTATGCAAGGAGTTGCGAGGATATGAAATAGATTGTGCCTCTTGTATTGGCTAGTGATTTTTGCACAAACATTTCTAATATGATGTTGAAGAAATCACACGACAGCGCTTCGCCTTGCCTAAATCCTTTCTTGACATCAAAACTGTCGGTATGGTGTTCACCGATTCGGATGGAGCAGCGAGCATTCTCCAAAGTCATCCTGCATAGTCTGACGAGTATAGCAGGTATGTCAAAGGTAGACATAGCGTTGTATAGCTCGTCTCTAATTAAGCTATCGTATGCAGCTTTGAATTCGACAAATAAGTGGTGAGTGTCGACTTGAAATTCATTGGTTTTTTCCAGGATCTGACGTATTTTGAAGATTTCGTATATGGTGGACTTCCCTGGCCTGAAACCATAGTTATAAGGACATATCAGCTTATTTACAGAAGGCTTCAGCCGTTCACACAAAACAGCAGGGAAAATTTTGTAGGCGATGTTAAGGTGACTTATTCCTCTCTAGTTGGCGCAATCAGAGGGGTCTCCTTTCTTGTGGATCGGGCATACGATGCTGAGACTCCATTCCTCGGGCATGATTTCCTCTGACCATATCTTACAGATAAGTTGGTGCATATCTTAACCAGGTCATCGACTTGAGTTTCGATATGGCAATCTTAACTTCGTCGAGGTCAGGGGGACGGAATTCTCTGCAGTCTTCGTCGATTAGAAATGGATCATTCTGCCTGACAGCGGTATATTGACTAATATCGCCGTTATACAGTCTGCAGAAGTAGTTTTCCACATTCTCAGCATCGACTGCAATTCTACTACTAGGTGTCCATTCTCATCCCTGCAGGCTTCCGTTCTGGCTTTATAGCCTTGGCATGTTCGCTTTATCTGTTGATAAAATTTTCGAACGTCACGAAGGCAGTAACACCTCTCCAAATCCTCACTCGCGCGCTTCTCGTGCTCTTTGTTCTTTCTTCTGAGAAGCTTACGCTCGTCCCTTCTTTTAAACTCGGAGAGCGAACGAGCTGTTATTGTTCTTTTATGCAGCGAGGCCTTATAAGCATCCTGCACTCATCATCGAACCAGGTGTTTCTTCGTGGTGGAGCCTTGAAGCCCAAAACTTCGGATGCAGAGCTTTTCAGGGTTTGTTTCCGAAGGTTCCACTGCTGTTCTATTGATAGCGTGGAGGGTTGGGGTGTATTGGAGAGCTTAAGGGAGGCGCGATCGGTAAAAGCACGAGCGGTTTCTGGCGATAGTAGCTTTCCGACGTTACAATTTTGTATTCTTACTCTACTCCGCTGCGTTCGTAGGCGCATCGAAGGCGCATCTTGGCTATTACAAGACAGTGGTCCGAGTCGATATTAGCCCCTCGGAAAGTTTGAACATCGAGAATAGTGGAGAAGTGTCTGACGTCGATCGCGATGTAATCAATCTGGTTGGTGGTCGATTGATCAAAGGCCCGCCTGGTGCCTTTGTGTATATTGAGGTGCGGGAAGCGCGTACTGGCTAGAAGGAGATTTCGCCCCGTAGCAAGATCGGATGTGCTGTCGTGTGGGCTATGTTTGCCGACGACTCGTTCAAATATGCTTTCCTTACCCAGCTTAGCATTGAAGTCTCCTAGTACAATTTTGATGGCATAACTGTCGCCCTTCCCTGTCTGTAATTTCCATAGGAGATCTCCAGATGGCACCACGAGGAGGTGGAGATGGGACTTACTGACAGTGCCGCAAGATGTTCGACTGCGGTAGTTCTTCTCGCTTTTTAGCAGGCCAGCATCCGTCGGATAGATGACATCCCTGCGAGGCCTTTGTTTGTTCTTTGCCATCTAATTAAGTACCTATTTTATGAAAATAGTGACATAGTTACTCTCATTATATTAAATTTCCCATTACACCCGGGCTCAAGGCTTTACAACCAAATTCGAAATTCGACTTCAACCAGTCGCGCATCTCCAGCACTCACATACATACTTAGTGGATAATGCTAATTAATTCCACACCCTTTCTACGCATAATGGGGATTTTCCTTGAACTAAAGGCTTTATTCCCTTAATTACTTGACAATTTGTCAGGATTCGCAAAAATCCTTAACCGCAAGCTTTCATCGTGGCATTGTTTTGAACATAGACAAAATTACTTATTCCGGCAATTATCACTAAATCGCACGATATCCTTCGAACGTAGTACAGTTGTTGTCGTCTCGTTGTCGAATCGTGTCGTGACAGTGTTTCATCGGTTCGTACAAATCTTATGAGATACATAGCTCGAGAAAGTAACTTAATTAAGTTATTTGTATGTCGTTACTTCACCATGAACGCTATTACTGGACAAAGGCAGGACTAGATATATGTAAATGGGTCAAACTGATTCCCGGTATTTGTCGTTCTTTATTCTTATTCCTTTTTGTAATAGACAGTTGTGGATAAGATACGGCACTACTATGCATCCACCATGGCTGATATAAAGTGCCAACAATGCGTCAACTTGCCATTGTCCTACTTTCCTTATCGGATTTCATTCATTTGGTCCCTATCCGCTTACCATTCACAAAACTCAGAAGTCCCCGCCTGAATACTACCGAGACATTTCGAGATGGTACATTTAACATCTTGCGAGGAACATTTATGTATATTCGCCAGATACACAAAGGAACGGCGGGAGGAAAGAGGTCATCTGCCGAATTGATTTCTTGGTATGTCTCCCGTGTATTGCTAGACCATGCCCTTGGTAGAAACAAAGTACTCTTCGTGTCTGGAACACATGTAAACTAGACCACATTCCATGGTAGGTGATTGTGATACATTGTGCCTTCGAACGATGGGATCCTGATTAATCGACAGTTTTCGCGTCGTAAAAACCAGAAACGATAATCGTTAAAGGTTAGACGTTTACTGGTCATTCCACACACCGTCCTACCCATTCAGCTACATATGTATGTATCTACGTAGGGTGCAACAAAATATCATGAAAGTATACATCCAATGTGCAATTCTTCTTTTCCTGTACATTGTTCTAGATACAAACCTCTTTTATGGCACGTGAAGGCCGCCAATAAAAATATGCAGAATGGTCGAGTTGTTTGGCAGCTTTTAGCGCGGAAAGATGATCAGCGTTTTATGTATTTTTTCCCAGTGTGGTTCAACCCCATTTTATGTTACAGAATGTAAATAGAAATGTACGCTGCATACAATATGAGTTGTGCTCTACGTTCTGGTGTTTTTTTGTTGTCCTTGTTTTCCTAGCATCATAAACATGTTCAACGAGAAAACCGTAAAACTGGAGCTCTTAATCATAACCGAAGGCGTATCGATGATACAAAGAGATTCTTCTCCTTTACAGTTTCCGTTGATATCAATAAATACGTAATGGAGTTGAAAGTTGTAAAAGAAAATGACACCAGTCATCAATCGTGGTCAATTTCCAGGAACGTTTGACTTTCGCAATGCCTGCTATCTTGAGCAACAAACTGTGGAAGCCTGAATAATGATAATTTGATATTAATCATTGAAGTTGACAAGTTGTATCAGGCAACTGAGAGTAATGACTCAGTTAAAAGCCTATCTGGGAGTACTCGTACCTTAGTAGAACTTAATCTGATGACATTTTCTTAAATGGTCAGTCAATCGAAACCTGTCCAAGGGGCATTTATATAGGGTACTACCTGTAAGGTAAATATTCAGCTTTGATTAAAGGATGAGGCAGTATTTCATTCATTGCGGTCGGTCGTAAAAAAAAACTTTATTTGCTTATAGGTTCCAGTAAAACGACAATTCCCGCTAGAGTTGGGGTCGATTCTTCAAGGAAACAACACGAAGTTATCCAACTTCTGGTCGTTTAGATACCACGCTAAAAGTGTTCTTTTGCAATAAAAATTTCGAATATCGATCAGTTCAGTTTGATAGGGATATGCCGTTGGTGAATACCCTATCTTCCGAACTAAGCACGGAAATAGTCAAATAGTTAGTGTCTCGACCCTATGGCTTCGAGCTAAGGACGTATCTAAAGTAAGTACTTAGTTTTGGGTGCTGTAAATTGGCAATTATAAATTGTTAGCCTTCTATTCTTTCTCTATAAATCAGCCGGGAGCGTATATACTTACTTAGGCGACGCTACAACCCGTGGTGAACCTGGGCCTCAACCATCAAGCGTCTCCAGCTGGCAGAGTCTTTGGCCAGCTGTTTCCAGCGCCGCACGCCAAGTTTGTTAAGGTCCAATTCCACCGGCGTGCGTCACCGCAGAGGACAGCCGCATCCTCTGCCGCGCCTTCAAAGACCTTCGGGTCGAAGCTGTATTTTCCATGCGCTCTACATGGTCTAGCCACCTTAGACGCTGTATCCGTAGACATCGTACCAGGCCGATGTCGCTGTACAACCCGTACGGTTCTTCGTTAAATCTTCTCCTCCATACTTCGTTTGAACAAACGGGAGCGTAGATAGTGCGCAGAATTTTCCTGTCGAAACGACCCAGGGTATCTTCATCTGCTTTTGTTAAGGTCCAAGCCTCTGCGCCGTAGAGGAGGACTGGGATGATCAAGCTCTTAGTATAGTGTCACCTTGGTTTTCCGAGAGAGGGCTCTACAGCACTGGTGTTGTTGTCGCCGGTCATCAGTGAGCCAAGGAGACGAATTCCTTGACCACGTTTTTTTTTTTAGAGACACGCGCAGGTTCAAGGGTTTTATATTCTCTTATGATGTGTTGTTACACACACAACCTGAACGGAGTGCAGTGGTTTGGGTCGTTGATGTTCGTTCACTACTCTCAGGGGTGATTGTCCTAGATAGGACGAGAGCCGACCAAATTCCGCTTTTGGTTATAGTGCTTAATAATTCGTTCAAGCACTTTTAATATTGCATACGCAGAGGATGAACTTCAGTTGACCATATACTGTGAGTGTTATGCCCGCAGGCAGTACGTCTGGTCACTTTCCATACACAACTGCGTTGCATACTTTTTGTCTGTATAGGAATTACTTTTACTTGGCTATGAAGCGAATTTGAACTATAGACCTTCCGATCGGCGGTCCATGATGTTAACCACTGCACCACTTTGAAGTTGTATCCGCCCAATACGTCGGTGTTGTCCGTCTCTTTTAGATGAAAACAGATATAAGGTTATAGGTTAAAACTAGACATGGCTTTGTATAGCTCATCTCTATACACTCTGTCATATGCAGCCTTGAAATCGACGAAGAGGTGGTGAGTGTCGATTTGGTATTCCTGGGTCTTCTCCAAGATTTGCCGTAGCGTAAATATTTGGTCTATTGTGGATTTACCTGGCCTGAAGCCACACTGATAAGAGCCGATCCGGTTATCCACGAACGGTTTCAGGCGTTCACACAATACGGCAGAGGAAATCTTATATGCGATGTTAAGGAGACTTATTCCCCTATAGTTGGCGCAGTTATAGGGTTCTCCTTTCTCATGGACCGGGCAAACGATGCTGAGATTCCGTTCGTCGGGCATGCTTTCCTCCGACCATACCTTGCGAATGAGATGGTGCATGCATCTTACCAGCTCATCTCCTGCGCCTGCGGCTTTATTAGACTTAATTCTTAATATCGCTATTTTGACTTCGTCTAGGTCAGGTGGACTGAATTTTGTTACATCGTCGTCCATTACGAATGGCTCGTTTTGACTGACAGCGGTATCTTGTCTATCATCGCCGTTATACAGTTTGCAGAAGTGGTCTGTCCAAATCCTCAGCATCGACTGCGACTCTACTACCAGTTCTTCATTTCATCCCTGCAAGCCGCCGCTCGGGCTTTGTAGCCATTCGTTCGTTCGTTTTACCTTATTGTAAAACTCACTGGCGTCATTCCTGCGGAAGCATCTCTCCATCTCCTCGATCTCACGCTTTCCGTGCTCTCCTTTCTTCTGAAAAGCGTGTGGTCATATCTTCTCTTCTGCTCGTAGATATCGCGAGCAGCTCTCGTCCGTCGTTGCAACATGGCTTTATATGCCTCTTGTTTTAAATCGATTGTAACGTGTGCTGTGTGGCTTGTGGCACCATCCTGTTGAAACCATATGTCGTTCAAGTCCTTATCTTCCAATCCGGACCAAAAATAATCGGTAATCATGGGGCGATAACGCTGGCCATTCACAGTAACGTGACGATCGTTATCGTCGACGACGTCGACGTTATCGTTTTCTCACTGACACGGTAACATCACACAACGAATATGTAGATCCTAATTTTTGCACTAGACTTGTTATTGCCTGTCTACTAGGGCGAGAATTACGACCCAAAGTTGGAGTTAACGCTCTTAAAGTTGAAAATGTTGAGCTTACTAAATAAATTGACAATGACAGTCCGATCATTAGTGAAAAGGTGCGTTCACAAATTGAATTCAAAATTGTCAATTACCTATTGGAAAACCCTTTAGTTAGTGGCTCGAGTATTTGACAAGTTTTTTAGTCTGGTTTTTCTAAATATAGACAACGGCTTCGAGCTAAGGACGTATCTAAAGGATTAATAAGTGTTGGACGTAAATATATAGGAAAGTACTTAGTTTTGGGTGCTCTAAATTGAGTAAGTCCGCTCTATTCTTTCTCTGTAAATCAGCCGGGAGCGTATATATGCATATTACTCTAAAAGGAGATATTATATGTGAAGGCGGTACTAAAAGAATGCAATAGAGTCCAAGTTGTTTTAATAATGGGTCTTCCAACAGGGACTTTCGAACTTTGACTACTGTTAGTGGCCATAGTGTTGAAGACACATCTATTAAGTTGGTTGTCATTTATTCAGCCTATTTTCCCAAATCACCATGGACCGACATTGATTTATAAAAATGGGCGTTCTGTTCGGGCAATGTTTCGCGCGCCTAGCCAATTTTACGGTCACCATAATCGTCCTACCGAGAGGAGAAAGGACAATTCGCAGTGTGGTGGATAAGTTTGAGTCCACTGGTTCAATAAACGATAAGCCAATACCCGTATGTCGACAAAACGCAAGTTTTGCCGAAAACATCGCCGCTGTCCGTGAGAGTGTGCAGGAGAATCCGCGTCGATTTCGCGCGCTCACAGGAACTCGGACTTTCGCAGACCACAACTTGGCGAATTTTCGCGTCATGACTTAGGTCTGCAACCGGACAAAATTTAACTGACCTAGGAGCTGAAGGTAAACGACCATAGCCAACGACGTTTGTTCGAGGAATCGGCGCTGGAGCAGTTCACTTTCAGCGATGAGGTTCATTTCTGGATAAATGGGTACGTCAACACACAAAATTGTCGAATTTAGGACAATACCAATCCACATGAGATCCAAGAGCATCAAATACATCCCGAAAAAATCCCTGTTTGGTGTGGATTTTAGACTGGCGGCACGTCGGTCCATATTTCTTTTAGAACGACGTTGGCCAGGACATCACCATCAACTGCGAGCGATATGGGGCGATGATTACCAACTTCTTTGGACCTGAATTGGATGATATGGGTACCAACGACATGTGGTGTCAACAGGACTGTACTACATGTCACACAGCTTACGCCACATTGGAAATTCTGCACGGGTTTTCCTGAAGTTGTAGGTCTATGCGAATAAGTCACAAACCACAGCGGCCTTCAAAGCCAATATAACCCATGGTTTTGCTCAAATTTAGCCTGATTTATGCGCCAAAGTCATGGAAAATTTGACATTTCGGATGCGCGCCACCCAGAGAAGCCACGGAGGATATTTACTTACTTTGGGAGCGTTACAGTCCATGAAGAACCAGAGCCAAGCTTCTCTCCATCACCCATGTTGTGTGTGATTAACCATGGGTGAAAGGGGCCTGCAGTTTAATGCGGATTCCGAACGGCGTGAGTCGAGAAACTTTTTGATCGCAAGTATACTACGGGCGGTTTCTTCAGTACCCCGCCGAGGAGGAACGCTCCGAAATAAAAGTAAAAAGGAACAACATCTATATTGACAACCAGGCAGCCTGCAGCATTAAGGCTCTGCAGGCGACATGGATAAGATCCAATCTCGTCAAACTCTGCAAAGAGAGGCTGGAGGAGATATCAGATATCTGCTGGGTACCAGGTCATGTGAATATTTCCAGAAATGAAAAAGCGGACAAGCTAGCTAGAATAGTTTCAGGCGCAAACTCCGCACAGATCACAACTGAAGCTAAGACGCCACTCAGTACACTGTGCGGAGAAATAGTTTCGGAGCTAAAAGTGAAAGCCAATAAGCGATGGTATCAATTATTTAGATAGACGCGTAACGGCAAGATCAACGTGGCCCATCTATGATAAGAGACGGACAGAAAGTCTGCTAAAGTTCAGTCGTGGGAATATTCGATTGGCAGTCGGTGCATGATATCCCACTATGCAGCCAGATTCAAGAAATCCCATCTAGAGAAGTTGTCAAATTTTAAATCCTAGGCGAAAAAAGGGAGTACAACAGACCTTTATGGTCGTAGTACTACTGTCTTCATGTGACACACCCCGATTGTGCTGATTTTACTCTCCCACAATCGGTACCGTAAACGGTTGCCATAAAGACAATGTCGTTTTTAAGTAGACTTGCAGGGTAACTATGATTTCGTAGCCTTCCATATCCACGAGGATAGTAAAACCTATAGACATATATCTCGGTGTGAAAGAAAAAAAAAACTTTATACATGTCCTCATTTAAATTTCAGACCAACAGCACACAATTTCAACCAATTCGCAATTTAAGTAAAAGATGAAGTAACCGCATTTAGCTCCTGCAAATTACGACCATTACGTAGGCATTAAAAAGAAAGAAATTGACAGAAACCACAACTGCACCGGGCATTTAATGAAATAGAGCATGCAGCTGCGACACTAAATGAGCTCACCGAGCTAGCAGATTACACAGTCACCACAGTCACCAATATGAAATTTAATTAAGAAAAGTAGAAATCCAATTTAACACTTCGGCCTCTCGGACATAAATTATGCATAAACGTAATCTTTAATAAAAATGCAAATAAAACAAATCTCGAGCTAATCTACCCCATTTATTGTGAGTCAACAAGAGACAAAATCCTCAGCCTATCGATCACATGTTGAGTTACTTTTTTGTTTTTTGCTCTGCGGACTATTCTATAAATACGAATCCATTATTGTGACAATAGCTGCTTAGTGCAGGCACATCATATTTTAAGACGTCGGACAGATGCCAAGAAAGTTTGAGTAACTAGCTGTGGGACGGGACGCACACTGAGTACTGGTCATTTAGATAGGCTTCCAGTGTGGCTTATCGCATAAATTACTTGCGGTTGCACATCTAGCTTTAGGAGTGATTATGAAAATAATTTAAATTGGTAGCTGAGTTTCCAGCCTAATTTCATTTAATTTCGGGGTGAGCCAAGGCCTCAACCAACAAGCCTCTCCAGCTGGCACGATTTTTGGCCAGCTGCTTTCAGTGCCGCCCGCCCAGTTGGATGAGGTCCCTTTCCACCTGTGTGCGGCACCTTAGATGCGGTCGTCCCCTGCTGCGCCGTCCTTCGGGGTTTGAGGCGAACGCTCTTCGAGCCTGAGCGATGATATCCATTCGCTCTACATGGCCCAGCGATCTCTGACGTTGGAACCGTAGACGTCTAACTAACCCATACAGTTCTTGGTTGAATCTTCTCCTCCACTCTCCGTTTACACAAACGGGACCAAAAATTGCATGCAGAATTTTTCACTCGAAACGCTCAAGAGCCTCTTCATCCGCTTTTGATAACGTCCAAGCCTCAGCGCCGTAGAGGAGGACCGGGATGATTAAGGTTTTATAGAGTGATAGCTTAGTTTTTCGAGAGAGGGCTCTACTACTCAGTTGCCCCAAAGAAGCAGCAGTTGGCAAGAGTTATTCTGCGTTTTATCTCAGGGTTGATGTCGTTGCTGCTCGTCACTATCGAGCCAAGGTAGACGAAGTGACGTTCTGACCAAGGCTTCGGAGTTGCGCATCTATCTTTGATGACAGCATATATTTGGTCTTGTCCCCATTTACCCTTAGATCCACTTTAGCCGCTTCTGCTTCAATGCCTGCGAACGCCTCATTTACGTTTCCCTTTGTCCATCCAATAACGTCAATGTCATCTGCGTAGGTAAGCAATTGTGTAGACTTCAAGAAGATCATACCTCTTGTATTGGCCGCAGAGTCCCGCACGATCTTTTCAAGTACGATGTTAAAAAAAATCCCATGATAGTGCGTCCCTTATCTAAAACCATTTTTAACATCGAAGGTCTCGGTTAGTTCACGTCCGACCTTAATGGAGCAGCGAGAATTCCCCATAGTCATCCTACACAGTCTGACGAGTTTGGTATGAATTTTAAAACATGCCATGGCTCTTTATAGCTCGTCTCTATAAACACTGTCATATGCGGCCTTAAAGTCGACAAAAAGATGGTGCGTGTCGACCTGAAATTCATGGAGCTTCTCCAAGATCTGAGGTCGTGCAAATATTTTGTCTATCGTGGATCTGGTAAGAATCTACCAGATTGTCCACGAACGGTTTCAGACGCTTACACAGTACGGCAGAGAGGATCTTGTACGCAGTGTTCAGGAGACTTATCCCTCTGTAATTGGCACAGTCATAGGGGTCTCCTTTCTTATGGACCGGGCAAACGATGCTGAGATTCCATTCATCGGGCATGCATTCTTCCGACCATATCTTGCAGATGATTTTGTGCATGTTCCTAACCAGCTCATCGCCAGCTACTTTAAATAGTTCAGCGGGAAGTCAGCAGCTTTATAAGACCTACGTTTCGATATCGCTTAACATCGTTTAGGATGGGTGGACGGGATTTCCTTTCGTCGTCTTTCATTGTGAATGGTTGGTTCTGCCTGGCGGCGGCATTTTGACTATAATCGCCGTTATACAGTCTGCAGAAGTGGTCCTTCAAAAATCTCAGCATCGACTGGGACTCCACAATTATTTGTCCGTGCTCATCCTTGCAGGCTTCTGCTCTGGCTGTATAGTCTTGGTATGTTCGTCTTACTTTTTGGATAAAGTTTCGAACGTCGTTCTTGCAATAGCATCTCTCCATCTCCTCGATCTGGCGCTTTTCGTGCTTCTTATTTTTTTTTTCTCAGAAGCTCTCGTCCGTCGATGCAGTGTAGCCATGTATGCATTCTGTTTCTCTACATGGGCCTGTCCGCACTGATCATCAAACCAGGGGTTTCTCGAAGGTGGTGCCTAGAAACCGAGTACATTTGAGGTGGCGTCTCTGATGGCGTTCTGACAACTGTTTGTTCTCTGGTTTGTGCAGATTGCATCGGGACTTGAGAGAGCTTGAGGGAGACTTGATCGGCGAAGGTCCTGGCGATCTCTTGCGATAGCAGCTTTCCGTTCTTACTCGACTCCATTGATTCCGAGAAATTCGCATCCGTACCTTGGCTGCAACAAAGTAATGATCCGAGTCGATGTTGGCTCCTCGAAAGGTTCGGACATCTAGGATGCTGGAGGGGTGATCAATTTGATTGGTTGTCGATTCATCGGTGGACCGCCAGGTCTCCTTATGGATGTTGAGGTGCGGGAATCTTGTACTTGCTACTACGAGATTATGTCCCGCCATAAAGTCCACTAGCCCGTCTCTATGTACGCTATCGTATGCAGCATTAAATTCCGCAAACAGATTTTGGGTGTCGATCTGGAACTCGTTAGTTTTATTCAGGATCTGTAGCAGTATGAAACTTGATCGATAGTGGACTTCCCGGTCCTGAAACCACTCTGATATGGACCAATTGGCTTATTAACGAACGATTTCAGGCGTTTACAAGGTGCAGCAGAGCAGATCTTATAAGCGATGTTCAGGAAACTTATACCTCTGTAATTGGCGCAAAGGAGTCTTATTTCTTGTGGATCGGGCAAACGATACTAAGATTCCATTCATCGGGCATGCATCCCTCTGACCATATCTTACAGATGAGCTGGTGCGGTGCCTACTCCCAACCAAGTCATCTGCAGCTGCCTTAAAGAGCTCGGCAAGTGGTCTGTCTGCTCCAGTAGCTTTATCGGAAGAAGCATTCCTAACTTCAGGGGGACTAAATTCTCTGCTATCATCGTCCGTTGTGAATGGGTCATTCTGCCAAACAACGGAATCTGTTTCATCATCGCCGTTATACAGTCGGGAGAAGTAGTGTTTCCAGAGTTTTAGTACCGACTATGAGTCTACTACTAGGTTTCCATATTCATCCCTGCAGGCTCCATTCTGACTTTATATCCCTGAGATGCGATAGCGTCTCTCCATCCCTTCTATCGCGAGCTTTTCATGTTTCCTTTTTTTCTGTTTTAAGAAATGTATGCTTCTCCTTCCTCTTCTGCTTATAATGCTCACGAGCAGCTCTCATCCTTCTGGGCAGCACCGCTTGACCGGCTTATTACTTGGCTGCGTGTGCCCTCCTACACTCGTCGTCAAACCATGGGTTTCTTGTTGGTGGTGTTTTGTGAAACCTATCAACTCCGAAGCAGCACTCTCTAAGGCTTGTTGGCAACGGGTCGACTGATATTGTACGGTCTAAGCAGGTGTTGCAAAGTTTTCCGAGAGCTTGAGGAAGAAGCGATTGGTATAGGCTCCGGCGGTCTCCTTCGATTGTAGCATTGCAGCGTCGTATGTCACTGGCCTTACTCGATTTTTCTGGCTCCTAAAAGTTAGTGTTCCGAATCGAGTTTGGCTCCTTGGAAAGCTCGTACATCCAGAATATCGGATGCGAGACAGCCAAGTCCCCTTGTGGATGGTGAGATGTCGGAAACGCGTGCTAGCAACTAGAAGATTTTGTCCCGTTGCCAAGTCTATCAGCCTAAATCCAATTTCGGATGTGGTGTTGTGTAGGCTGTGCATGACAATGACCCTATCAAAAGCGACTTCCTAGCCGAATTTCGCATTACATTCTTTCAAGGTCGGTGCATAGACACCGGCACACACACCATAGTCTGTTCTGGACCCGTCCGTGTATACGAGTATTTCCAGTGCAGCCATGCCTTAGCTTGGGAATTCATTCCCCTTCCATTGTCGTCGGTTGGGAATTATGTTTTTCTATAAAGAACCTTGAAGTCCAGGATTGGGGTTAAACAGTCCGTGACTTCACTTAAATCACTGTTTTGGCGTAGAATACCAACGTGCCCTATTTCGAAGAACTTCCAATGAGCTGATTCCTTAAGTCGCAATGCTGATTTCTTTGCTCTTTTCTTGCCAAAAAGATCAAGAGGAATAGGTGAAGCATCGTTTCGAGGGCTGCAATGAAGGTTGTTCGCAGTGCCCCGGTTATAACAATATATGCCAGCCTTTGTCCTCTACTTAGAAGTTTGAGATTGTAGTTGGATCTGCACAGAGCCGTCCATCAGACTAAGCAGCCATACGTTAGTATAGGTCTAACAACCACAGTATACAGCCCAAGGCTTTCTTGCAGGTGTACAGCCCAGTTTTCGCTTTTTTGATGTGTTCTTCCGCACCCAATCACCAGTTGAGCTTCCTGTCGAGTATCACGCCAAGGTATGTGGCATGATCTACGAATCTAAGGTAAGACCCGTTTGGTTTTGGAGATGAGATTTTAGGTATCTGCCGTTTTTCAAGCCCGCAAGCTTACTTTAACTGACGATACAAACGAAATCAATCAAAGAATATGGCTGCAACTTTGTCACATACCTAGTGAGAAATGATGCTTACTCAAAACGGAACGTTTGCGATATTACGACCGCCATGTACCTAAGTAAATAGTACATATTGTTACGAAAATGAATCGTTGAGAATAGGGTCCGATCACTGGATTGCGATAAACTAGAACTGTTTACCTTATTCAATACGCATACTTTATTTATTATTACAACCTCAGATCAATTATCTGGGCGCCCCACCTTTATTACAAGCTTTTACACACTGAAAGTTGCCTTTATTTTAGCTGTAAAAGAGCATTGCAAACTTTGACAACGGAATTCGAACACAACCGTCGGTTCGTGTCCGTAACAATATGTATTGAAATAAAATTACCATAAAACTTACCACGTCAAAGGCGTAATAGAATTTGACGGACATTGAGTAGATAGCATTCCACAATGCACTTAAATCCCTAAGTCGGTTATTACACGGCGCGTATTTTTGACGTGCAAGTCTCGGTGATTTCCTTTTTGACATTCCGAGTTCCAAGGGTTATCACATGAAGCTTTTCTTCCTTCGGCGTTTTTTTGACATTCTCTTTTACATTTCATTGTCGTTAGCCAATGTCAAAAAGACGCAGGAGTGGCCCACCCGCGCTTTACTGTAAACACGCGCTGTGTAATACACGACTAAAGGACAAAGCCTCATATCAAGAAGATGTACACAATCTGCATTAGTTGAGTAAATGATTTAGCTAAGAGCTTTCAAAGTAAAGAGCCTACATCCTTGATAGCTAATCAATTAGAATGTTAATTTTTAATACTCCTGGTACACTCTCCATCACAACCTACTTCTATGCCTTTCCTTGACTTCTTATACTCGAATGTATACGAATCTATTTTCTTTACCTACTGTTATATATTGTAGGTTACATTGAAAAGATAATACTTGCTTTGGGTGACATAAAAAAATCAGACAATTGAGGAAACGAGAAAATAGCTACCCACTCTCAGCACGCTGCAGATTGTAATAAATTTGCTCGTCCACATGGGAAATTTTGTAAGATTTATTTAAATAAATGAGAACCAGCGATCCTTTTTTTCGAAGTAGTGGAGGATTCTAGAACAGCAGAAATACGAGGGAACTTGTGTAGTATCATTAGAGAAAAACCACTGTATCATTTTGTGAATGACACAAGTAAGAATTGCACCATGCTGACAAGCAAATTTGTGTCTCTCACATTCATATAAGGTTTATCAAAGGTTCTACCACACATTCTTGGGCAAGGAAAAGTTAAGAAAAGGGAGTGGGGAAAGAACATTTTATGAACACCGGGCGGAGATGGCCTGTTTTCACGTAAATTATTTAATTGAAAGAACTTTAAGGACTCAGGTACTTGCATGCAGACGAAGCGTAAATTGCTTGTTTAATTAAATGTTTACTCTTACGAGTATATGACGCTGTACTATGACTACCACTTGGAAATTTAAATGGTAACCTTCCCGTGTTGAGAATTGTGCATTGCTACAGAAACACGCAACTTTAATTGATACATGAAGTGCATTTAGTGTTAAGGTTTGGATGATATTAATTTTTAGCTTGACTAGAGGTGCAGTTTTAATGTACGTATACAGCCAAGGACTCGTTTAAGTATCTTACACGAACTAGAAATGATTGCAGCTCTATGTATTGATCCATTCTTTTCATGTAATATTAAGATACCTTGTCTCCTAGACATAGGCATATAAAGACATGCTGCAAAGACGGACGAGAGCTGCTCGCGAAATCTATGAGCAGAAGAGAAGAGAGGAACACACGCTTTTCAGAAGAAAGAAGAGAGAGCACGGAAAGCGTGAGATCGAGGAGATGGAGAGATGCTTCCGCAGGAATGACGCCCTTAAGTTTTACAATAAGGTAAAACGAACATGCCATGGCTATAAAGCCAGAGCACAATAGACCAAATATTTACGCTGCGGCAGATCTTGGAGAAGACCCAGGAATGCCAAATCGACACTCACCACCTCTTCGTCGATTTCAAGGCTGCATATGACAGCGTGTATAGAGATGAGCTATACAAAGCCATGTCTAGTTTTAACATCCCTACCAAATTCGTCCGACTGTGCAGGATGACAATGGAGAATTTTCGCTGCTCCATTAAGGTCGGTAATGAGGAAACCGCGACCTTTGATTTTCAAAAGGATTTAGGCAAAGTGACGCGCTGCCATACAACTTTTTCAACATCGTGCTTGAAAAGATCGTGCAAGAGTCACTGGCCAACACAAGAGGTGCGATTTATTTCAAGTCTACTCAATTGCTTGCGTACGCCGATGACATTGACGTGATTGGACGGACACACTGAGACGTCAATGAGGCCTTGTAAGCATTGAGGTAGAAGCGGCTAAGATGGGTCTCAAGGTTTATGAGGGTAAAACCAAATATCTGCTTTCATCTGGCCACCGACGTATTGGCCAGAACGTCACCATAGGCGGATATAACTTTGAAGTGGTCAAGGAATTCGTCTATCTTGGCTCACTGATGACCAGCGACAACAGCACCAGCGCTGAGATAAAACGCAGAATCACTCTTGCCAACCGCTGCTTCTTTGGGCTCAAGAGGCAATAGAGAAGTAGAGCCCTCCCTCGGAAAACCAAGGTGACACTATATAAGACCTTAATCATTCCAGTTCTCCTTTACGGCGCAGAGGCTTGGACCTTAACAAAAGCGGATGAAGATGCCCTTGGTCATTTCGAGAGGAAAATTCTGCGCACTATCTACGGTCCCGTTTGTTCAAACGGTGTATGGAGGAGAAGATTTAACGAAGAACTGTAAGGGTTGTACAGCGACATCGGCCTGGTACGACGTCTACGGATACAGCGTCTAAGGTGGCTAGGCCATGTAGAGCGCATGGAAAATACGGCTCCGACTCGAAGAGTCTTCGAATCCACTCCGGAAGGGAGGCGCGGCAGAGGACGGCCGCACTTAGATGGCGCTACAGGCCGTGATGAACCTGGGACCTGATGAACCAACAAGCGTCTCCAGCTGGCACTGTCTTTGGGCAGCTGTTTCCGACGCCGCATGCCCAGTTGGTTAATGTCCCCTTCTACTTGCGTGCGCCACCATAGATGCGGTCGTCTTCTGCCGCAGCTTCTTCCAGGGTGGATTCGAAGACTCTTCGGGTCGGAGCCGTATTTTCCATGCGCTCTACATGGCCTAGCCACCTTATACGCTGTATCCGTAGATGTCGTGTCAGGTCGATGTCGCTGTACAACCCGTACAGTTCTTCGTTAAATCTTCTCCTCCATACACTGTTTGGACAAATGGGACCGTAGATATTGCGCAGTATTACAGTGGAATAAGTCTCCTATAAAATCTTCTCTGCCCGTTTGTGTGAACGCCTGAACGCTTTTGTAAATAAGCTGATAGGTCCTCATCAGTGTTGATAAGTCCACCATCGACCAAACCTTCACACTACCAATGAATTTCAAGTCGACACCTTTTGTCGATTTCAAAGGGGGGTAAAACTAAATATATGCTGTCATAAAAAAAGGACACTTACGATCCCGATAACACCAACGCCATCGAATGTTTATTTCGCGGCGCCTTCCTCGGCGGAGTACTGGCAAAACCCCCCGTAGTATACTTGCCAAGAAAAAGCTTCTCGACTCAAGCCGTTCGGAATCGGCATTCAACTGTAGGTCCCTTTCACCTGTGTAAAAAAATAAATAAATCACACACAACATGGGTGATTGAGAGAAGCTTGGCTCTGGCCCTTCATGGGCTGTAACGCCACCAAAGCAAAGCAAGCATTGCTATCCAAAGTGTCCCATTTAGGGAAGTCCATCGGGTTAAGGTCGGGTTAAGGTTTGTGACCGGGTGTAAAGTCTTGCAAGAAAATTCATCAGCGGACTGATTCGTTTTAGACCCATGGCGTTGTTAGTAGTTAGTAGCCCGCCATAATAGAATAATAGAATAATAGTCGTTTCCTATACCTGTACACCTCCATTGAAAATTGGTTTCCTAAAACATGAGCATAAAAACGATTTCACCGCAGAAAATGATTTTCACTTTTCAGACATGGTTTATCGTTATGCTATAAATAACGGTATTCCCTGGTTGAAGATTAATGATTGTTGGTTGACTTTCATTAATCTGTTTTAGACAACGTCATTCTCTGGCATGACCTAGATATACCACACTCGAGATATGTATATAAATATCGAAACTTATAATAAGGCTCCTTTCAGAAGCATGTATGTCACGTCACATCGGGCTTTAAGCTAAATCATGTCGATTGTGACTAATGACTTGTGTGACCTGAAATGCAAATTTTACACAAATTGCGACAATGACACGTTCCACAACAACCTTACTCAAAAGAGTGGCTAAAGTTACAACAGTATACGTAGAACAAGATGTCGACTAACCTCTGTTCATGTTTTTGAAATAAAAAAATTGTTACAAAACTCGTACGTGTAATCCCTAGGGGATACAGGGATGCTTGACCTTATCTAGTCGACTACGTTTCAATATACACATATTCCCATGTACATACTTTGATTCATGCCACTTATCAAACAAATTATCAAGAAAAATATCTGGTGTTTAAGGTAAACGAAAGATTCTCATGAAGAGGGTAGGACAGCAGAGTCACGGCCTAATGACTTGATACAATCAGAGTTCTCTCATGTGTTAAGAAAACACACCAACGTTTTGGGAAAACTTTCGGTTATTGATACCAATTACATGCTTCAGCAATACTATGGTATATGAGCTGCTCATAGTGCAGGGAAATGACTCACCCGAACACCGGGCAACGCTGTTCAGGAACGTTTGGACATTGTCATCCAGTGATTTGTAACCTATTTTATTGCATCGTTTTTCAAAAGTGCGCTCATAGGTTACAGGCGTCCTGTATCGCAGGTGTTTCTCGGGCTGTAGAATGCTGTTTCGAAAGTTCCATGTCACTACTTGGAAGCTATCCAAAATAAACCAGTGTTGGTGGCGGCCTGGATGTCCAAATAGATTTTATATCTCTTAGGTCTCTGTCAGAATATATGGACAAACTATAGAGTTAGGATATTTTTATGGCTTCCAAACGTATGCAAAAAAAAGTACATATTCTCCTGACTAAATTTATGTTCTCTATTGTTTGGCCTGGCATGTGGTTATTGCGAGTATACAACTTGCTGAGTTCTTCCTGGTATCTGTTGTAAATGTGCGTCCATGTAAGCAATAAGCAAGAAATATGTAAGTTGGTTTAAAAGCCATAAAAATGTTTTTAAGGTGAAACTTTTATGACAATCGTAAAACATGGGGACGAATATTTGCAAGCAACTGCTTAAACGTAAAGTTTACGTTTTGCAATAGCGATATCGACATAGAATGGTTAATTGTTCGGTCGGAAAATAAATAGAATACTGGTAAACTGCCAGGAATCTAAATAGCACAACATGGAAGAGTCGAATATGGCCTAATATTTGTAGGTGCTTTTTGGCAAATTCTACAGGATTCAGTACCATAAACGTACTTATTTACTTAGATGGCGCTCCAGCTCGGGAGTGAACCTGAGCCTTAACAAACTACCACCCCTCTAATTGGCACAATCTATAGCCAGTTGTGTTCAGTGCCGCTCACCCAGTTGATAGATGCGACTGCCCTCCGCTACGTCTTCTCTCGGAGTTGTAGTTGAAGAGTTTTCGGGTGTCCATTCGCTATTCATGGCCCAGCATATACGTAGACGTTTGACCAAACTAATGTTGATGTACAGCCCGTAAATTTGGCGGATAAGTAAGTCGCCCCCTAACTTACTTATCACATAAATGGGACCTATCTAAGCGTCCAGAGTCCTCCCATTCCACCTATTTTTGATAGAGTCCAGATCTATGCGCTATAAATGAAAACCGGGCTGATTACGGTTTTGTAGAGAGTCTTCTCGGTCTTTCGAGAAGTGGCTCTACCTTTCAATTGCCTCTTCAGCCTAAAAGAAAAATGATTGGCAAGAGTTATCCTTCGCCTAATTTCAGCTATAACTTTTTTTCACGTTTTGTGGTAGACGAATTCCTTGACCTTTGCAAAGTTATAGCTATTAAAGCTGCCTATTAGGAAACGCCTGAAACCGTTTGTGGATAACCTGATCGGCTCTCATCAGTGTGGCTTCAGGCCAGGTAAATCCATAACAGACCAAATATGTAGGCTACGGCAGATCTTGGAGATCACCACCTCTTCGTCGATTTCAAGGCTGCATATGACAGCGTGTATAGAGATGAGTTATACAAAACCATGTCTAGTTTTAACATACCTGCCAAGCTCGTGCGAATGTGCAGGATGACAAAGGAGAATTCTCGCTGCTCCGTTAAGGTCGGTAATGAGCAAACCAAGACCTTTGATGTTAAAAAAGGATTTAGGTAAGGTGACGCGCAGTCATGCAACTTTTTCAACATTGTGCTTGAAAAGATAGTGCAAGAGTCACTGGCCAACACAAGAGGTACGATTTATTTCAAGTCTACGCAATTGGTTGCGTACGCCGACGATATTGACGTGATTGAAGGGACACAGGAGGCCTTTGTAAGTATTGAGGTACAAGCGGCTAAGATGGGTCTCAAGGTTAATGAGGGTAAAACCAAATATCTGCTTTCATCTAAAAAAGACGATCAACACCGACGTATTGGCCAGAACGTCACCATGGGTAGATATAACTTTGAAGTGGTCAAGGGATTCGCCTACCTTGGCTCACAGATGACCGGCGACAACAGCACCAGCGCTGAGTTAACACGCAGAATCACTCTTGCCAACCGCTGTTTCTTTGGGCTCAAGAGACAATTGAGAAGTAGAGCCCTCTCTCGGAAAACAAAGGTGACACAATATATTACCTTGATCATCCCAGTCCTCCTTTACGGCGCAGAGGATTGGACCTTAACAAAAGCGGATGAAGTTGCCCTTGGTCTTTTCGAGTGGAAAATTCTGCGCACTATATACGGTCCCGTTTGTTCAAACGGTGTATGGAGGAGAAGATTTAACGAAGAAATCTACGGGTTGTACGGCGACATCGGCCTGGTACGACGTCTACGGATGCAGCGTCTAAGGTGGCTAGGCCATGTAGAGCGCATGGAAGATACCGCTCCGACCCGAAGAGTCTTCGAATCCACCCCGGAAGGAAGGCGTGGCAGAGGACGGCCGCATCTACGGTGGACCTTAACCAACTGGGCATGCGGCGCTGGAAACAGCAGGCTAAAGACAGTGCCAGCTGGAGACGCTTGTTGATTGAGGCCCAGGTTCACCACGGATCGTAGCGCCGATAAGTAAGTAGGTATTAGGATATTTTTGCCGAGTCGTCGATGCTGTGCGCCTTTGCTAAATGACGAGATACGTGATATAAGGTTCTACCACATGAAACCCAAATGTCAATATTTTTGTTAGAGTTATGTAATTACAGCACATGTTTTCCCATGTGTATCATCTTCAAAGCTAAGATCTCCCAAACGGAGCTCGGAACTTGGCAAACCAAAGTTAAATGTTGCGCTCGTTTACCGCTACCGTTAATGCTTTTGGCTACCAGAAACGCATTATGTTCCAGTCGATTCTGATGCTGCCTACCATAATAAGCAATTCTGTCATCAAATGCCTCGGCATCGGCCTTAAGATACGGTTATGTATTTGCGTTTATAAAGTCGGCGCAAAGGTGATGTGTGTGGTCCTAAAATTCATTCCCATGTAGTAAGTGCAATTAAAGGATCTCATTTATTATAAACAAATGATATTGAAGCTCCATTGTTTGCCCGATGAATGGCATCATTCCGATCAGATCTTACAGATGAGTTGGCCCATATTCCCAACTAACTCATCCCCAACTGCTCTGCTTTGAATAGCTTGGCAGGCAGTCTCTCTCATCCCAGAGCGTCCAATGCATTCCATAAAAGTCATTCTTTGGTGTGGATTTTGGACTGGCAGCATCATCGGTCCGAATTTCTATGGGACCGACTTTGGGTGGGCCATCACCGTCAACGGCGTGCGCTACAGGTCGATGATTACCAACTTATTTTGGCCTGACTTGGATGATATGAACACCAATGAGATGTGGTTTTAACAGGATGGCGCTACATGCCACACAGTTTACGCCACACTGGAAATTCTGAAGCGAGCAATTCAATGGCATGGTCATCTCACGTGGAGGTGATGTGAACTGGTCACCGTTCACATCGTGCGATTTGATTCCGTTAGACTTTTCTTGTGGGGTTTTCTAAAGTCGCAGTTTTATGCAAATAAGCCACAAACCACAGTGGTCCTCATCAAATTCAGCCTGATTTACGGACCAGGGTCATGGAAAATGTGACATTTCGGATTCGCACCTCCCATAAAAGTCGCGGCGGACATCACGTATATCATTAATAAATTTCAAGCTGCAATCAACATCCTTAACCTCTTCATTAACAGGAATATTGGTAAGCACCATCAAATAAAAATATCATTCACAAAGTCAGATTTTAAGCGAGTCTTCTGTAGGAATGTCCAGTATGGGATAGTTCTGCACAATGTCTCATTAAAAAGTTGCAAGTACCTCATGCGCTTTTGCTTCTAATCCTCTAGTCAGCGCCAGCGATATTTTCAATCCTCGGCCTTGATTACTTTCAGGGATACGGTCTTTACATCCTTTTTATTTTCTTTCCAGCTTTTGGGGAGAGAAGAAAGTCGCAGCGGACAAGTACGGTAAATGCGGTGGCGGTGGGCGCGCCGAGGTAGATCCTCCTGCGATTCGCAAAAGAGGGACATGAGCAGAGGAGGTGGTGTATTGATTCCTCCTCCTCCTCGTCCATGCAGCCGCGTGTTTTCCAATGATGCAGTGACCTGTAATGACACCCACTAGAGTACTTAAAGTTGCCATTTTGGTTGCCACTAGGTCCCTGGTTCGTCCTAGGCTTAACTTGGGCCACAATTGTTTGGTGATAAAGCCGATATTGCTCTCTCACACTGCAGTGATTTGGGAGTCTGTAATATAGGTTGAGGTTAAGTTCCTACACTACACTACTCTACCTACACCCGACTCTATCTTAGAGCAATCGGTATAAGGGAAGATCGAGTCCTTTGGTATTACTTTCCCTTCAGCCCATTACTCCCTGGATGGAAAGACAACTTCAAAGTTCCTACTGAACACATTCTGCGGGATGATGTAGTCCGTGTCCATGGGTACTTTGAAGTGGTTTAGAATGGTTGTATGGCCTTTTTAAGATGTGGGCCATTTTCTTAAGCTCCTTATCTTTAGGGCCGCGCAGGCAGCAACTTACTTGCTGAAAAGGTTCAATGGTAGAAGATGTAATAGAATGTTTAGGTACTCCGTGGGGGTTGATCTGATCCCTCCGCTTATGTATAAGCTGGCCGATCTTTGTACCGTCCTCAGAAGGCTTCGATTGACTGCCTTGTCCAGAGCAGTCCACCAGACTACAACGCCATACAGGACCTTATGACTTCTGTGTAGAGCCAGTGCATAAGGCTGGGTTGGAGACCCCACTTCCTGCCCACCACTTTCTTACAGCTGTGGAGGACAGTAGTTGCTTTCCTGACGCGATCAAGAATGTTGGGTTTCCAATTCAGCCTCCTGTCAAGGACCAGGCCTAGATATTTAGCCTGCTCTTTGATTGTTAGTTGGGTTCCACCCAGCCTCGGTGGGTTGAGGGGCGGAATTTCATATTTGTTAGTAAACAATACTAGATCGATCTTCTTAGGGTTCACCCCAAGTCCACACTATTGCGTCCAGGTTTCTACTGTATGTAATGCACTCTGCATAAGGTCGCATAAAGTGTTGGGAAATTTACCTGTGGCGGCAATAGCAATGTCATCTGATAGTGCTGTTTCCACCGATTTGCCTTTGTGGTATGCATGTTGGTTATTCGACAGCCTTCCTGAGATCAGCTGTACCGAATGTGTGCGACTAAAATTTTCTATAGAGTTTTAATAGAAAAGAAGTAAGACTAATAGGCCTCAAGTCATTTGCATACGTGTGGGAGCTTTTGCCTGCCTTGGGTATGAAAATGACTTTGGTTACCTTCCACTTGCTGGGGATATAGGATAGGGAGAGGCAGCTATTGTATATGAGCACAACCCAGGGGAGGATGATACATATCTGCTACCTGCTGGAGCTCAGCTGGTATGATCCCATCCGATCCTGGGGACTTATGGTTCAAAGCTTTTTACTGCCCAAAGGACATTGTTGTAGTTGACCAGGTTGGGAGCATGCTCGAAGGAGGATGACATCGGCTGAAAGACCCGAGGAGGTGTCTTAGCCGAGTCACTACTGTCTGGGAAGTGTGCGCTTAAAAGAAGTTCCAGGGCTTCCTCTCTAAAGGTCGTCCAGGAACCATCATTAAGCATCAGGTGGCTTGGATTATACGGGACCGAAGCCAGGATCTTCCTTAATCTTGAGGCTTCGGAGACCGCCTTGATATTGTCGGAGTAGTTCCACCAGGATTGTCTTTTGATCCCAATCCTCTTGCAGGCGGGTACATTTAGCTTTGTTAAAGAGCTTTCTGCTCTCTTTCCTAAGGGAGACTATCTCTTTATTCCACCAGGGGGGTTTGGGTTTGCCTCTGGGGGTGCTGACCGCACAAGATTTAGACAGTGCTCTGTTAAGTGTTTCTGTCAGCTCATTTATTAAGCTGTCTAATTAAGATGATGCAAGCGTTGCAAGAAACGTACAAAGGTTTCTTTGGATTCATATGATCAGTGCAACTTTCCAGGTTTTCGGATAGCATTGCAATCTTACGATAAAATTAAGAAGATAAGTTATGAAACGAAAAACCTAATGGCCTTACTTTCGTATCATTTCTACCTATTGGAAAGAATGTGTTTAGCGCCGGAAGAAAAACACTGTGCCAACGTAGGTACCACTCATATCATTTGTGCCAACTTTTTCAGACGACCAGTAGCATTCACTTGATATGCCTCTGGACCGTGCAGATCGTTGTATCGTTGAATACTGGCCCCGTTGTGTATTTTCCCCGTTTTCCGGAGAAAAATAAGAAGGGTTTTCATTGATATAGAGCTAAGAAATTCGGAACCGTGCGCGAGCAAAGCCGGGACAGTCACAGAGAAAATGCTCTGCAGTATCATCCTCCTCACAACATCCAGCACAGGTAGGCGTCTCACTGATGGTAACCCCGCAGATATGCTCAGCAAAATTGTACTGGCCCGTAATGACTCCCACAAGTTTTCTGCAGTTGATTCTCCCTAAAGAGAGGTGGAATTCTGTGGATTTCTTGCAGATATCAGGGCATACGCGCTTAGTCATGCAACCTGAATATTCCCTCCATCTACGGTTGTGTATATTAAACACCCAATCGTTAATGTAGGAAATTATCGTGGACGCAGGTAAACCTAGAGCGGGTTCAGTTTCTGAGAAGCACTCCTCTGGCATTCTGGCAAGTTCATCAGAGATCTCATTTCCTGGGATCCTAGAGTGACCTGAAAATAATACAAGCCGTAGTGAATTTAGTCTACCAATTCTGCACAAGAAGGACTTGAGATAATACATTGATTTTTTTTTTATGTAGTTACACCCGCACTAAAGGCTAAGCCTTATAACGTTTTGAACGTTGTGCGAGCGAAGGTAACGGGGAGAGGGAGAGTTTCGCGCAGGTTCACACACAACCTGAACGGAGTGCAGTGGCTTTGGGTCGTCGATGTTCGTTCACTACTCTCAGGGGTGGTTTGTCCGACGAGAGCCGACCAAATTTCGCGTTGGATATAATTCTCAGTAATTCGTTCATGCACTTTTTGGTGTTAATATTGCATGCGCAGAGGATGAATTTCAATTGACCACATACTGTGAGTGTTATGCCTGCAGCAGTACGAATAGCTTTTACTTGGCTATGAAACGAATTCGAGCTATAGACCTTCCGTTCGACGGTCGATGATGTTAACCACTGCACCACGGCCACCCCCAGGAGCCGGTTAGAGGGTTGGACACAGCTTTGAGTGCAGCTTGGCTGTCACTGCAGACGCATATGCGTGCTTCACAACATAATGCATGGCTGTTAGGATTGCGTATATCTCTGATTGGATGACAAACGTGTATTTTCCTAACGAGAAGTGCCCAGCACCGGACCCCCGCCCAGACCGGGAGCTATCCGAAAAAATGCGAAGACTATCCTTTCCAGGTTCAGTATGCAGCCAGAGACAGTTCTGGCGGCATGGAAACTCGACTATGAAATTACAGCGCAGTAGAATAATACGTGTCAATGCGTCAGAAGGCATATTCATGAGACGGCGGTCGTAGGACATTTCTTGCGTAAGCACAATGTTATTCTTATGCGAGTTGTACCAAAAGCCATTTTTCTTCAGACGAGGTAGGGCTTTCAGAGCACACCCTCCAATAAATATATCAAGAGGTGGAAGGTTCATTATAACATCTAGAGCAGCGGATGGCGTGCTAGGGAAAGCCCTGGACAGCTAAGACAAACCGTTCTTTGGAGTTTGGTGAAAGAGGCTACGAGGTTTTTGCGTGTTAGTCTGTTCCACCAGACAACGGATGCATATGAGATTATAGGTCTTATCATTGCCATGTAGACCCAGAGGACCTCTGCCGGCGATAAACCCTATGTTTTGCCAAAAGCTCCTCTTCATTGCCAAAAAGTTGGCAACGCTTTGGTGGTTTTGACTCTACATGCTTTGACCAGAGTAGCTTGCTATCTAGGATCACTCCCAGATACTTAGCCCTCTTGGATACCGGGACGGAATTGCCAGTACCAGCTAAGTCATGTCAGTATTTTTCCTCCCACTCGTAAAGAGAACGACATCGGTCACCAATCATCGAGACGGACAGTCGCTGAGCACGAGCCGACAGTAAAAACGGCTACATCGTCCGCATAGGTCTGGGCATAGATTCCAGAGGCATTCAGAGCACCAAACAGAGAGTCGACCACCATGCACCATAACAGCGGAGACAGGACGCCACCTTCCGGGTAGCCCCTTCCATCTCTACCAGTCTCTCTATCTTTTCAGCAGTAAGGATGTTAGACTTTTAGACTTTTCTTTTGGTGGCGTTACAGCCCATAAAGGACCAGAGCAAAGCTTCTGTTCAATCACCCATGTTGGGTGTGATTTATTTTTCACACAGTTGAAAGGGACTTACAGTTTAATGCCGATTCCGAAGGGCGGCGTGCGAGAAGCTTTTTCAAGGCAAGTAATACTACGGGGGGCTTGGCGCCCCGCCGAGGAAGGACGCCGCGAAATAAATATTCGATGACGTTGGTGTTATCGGGATCCAAATCAGATCATCGTGCGTCAGAGTCCAACACACTTACTACTGCGCCACAGCGCCCTCGATATTAGACTAATTGGTCTAAAACTCTAAGCAAGTGAGTAGTCCTATTTTCCTATTTTGCCAAATCGCTCAAAATTCAAAGGAAGTTTTGTTGAATAACTTACTTACTTACTTATCAGGCCAGCGATCCATGGAGGATCTGAGCCTAAGCTATAGCTGCCTTCCATCCTTGACGGTCCCGGGCACGCTGCTCCTAGTTATCAAGACCAAGATGTCTTACATCCGCGATTACTTGGTCTTTATACCGGAGGTTCGGTCTTCCTATTCTTCTTGAACCAGGAGGCTCGGAGTTGAATATCCTCTTAGCTGGAGCGTTGATGTCCATGCGCTCGATGTGACCGAGCCAGTGTAGTCGACGGATCTTTGCCTTCCGGACTACATCCACATCTTTGTACAGCTCGTAGAGTTCGCGGCTGTGTCTTCTTCTCCATTCACCTTCCTCACAGACAGAACCAAATATCCGGCGCAGAATTTTTCGCTCGAAAAAACCCAAAATCAGCTCCGCTGCCCTGCTTAACGTCCAGCTTTCGGCTCCGTATAGCAAGACTGGCAGTATGAGCGTTTTGTAAAGCACGACTTTGATCTTTCGAGTGAGGCGTTTTGACCCCAGTTATTTGGACAAGCCGAAGTAGCAGCGGTTGCCAAGGGCGATTCTATGCCGGATCTCCACTGTGGTGTCATTTGTGGAATTTACGTTTGCACCGAGGTAGACAAACTCCTTAACTACCTCGAAATTGTAGCTGTCAATTGTTATATTTTGTCCCAGGTGGTGAGCGACGGATTGGTTTTTGCTTGACAGCATGTATTTCGTTTTGTCCTCATTGATCTTAAGACCAACTCGTTTCGCCTGTTCTTCAATCGCCGTGAATGCTTCCATAATGCTACGGCGAGAACACGCGATGATATCGATATCATCAGCGTATCCTAGCAGCTGGACGGACATGTAGAAAATAGTGCCTTCCCTGTTGACGCCTGCCCGTCGCACTATCTGCTCCAGCACCAAGCCGAAATCCGGTGCATGTTTCAAACGGTCCCGAAGTCCTGGAACCGAGTTGCACGGTGCATCGCGTAGTTTTTAGCGTGGCGCGACACAATTGGATCAGTTTTCCCGGGATCCCGGATTCGGCCATCGCACCAACAAGTCCTTCACGATGAATGCTGTCGTATGCGGCTTTGAAGTCGATGAAAAGATGGTGTGTATCGATTCGAAACTCGTTGGTCTTTTCCAGGATTTGTCGAAGTGTGAAAATTTGGTCTATAGTCGGTTTGCCGGTCCGAAAGCCGCACTGGTAGCTGCCAATTAGTGCGCTGCAAAATGGTTTTAGACGTTCACATAGTATGCTGGACAGGATCTTGTATGCGACATTGAGCAGGGATATACCTCTATAGTTCTTGCAAGAGGTAGGATCGCCTTTTTTGTGGATGGGGCAAATAGAGCTGGTATTCCAGTCTTCGGGCATGCTTTCGTCTTCCCAAATTCTGCAGATGATCTAGTGCACGCTCCCTACCAGAACATCGCCACCAGCCTTGAAGAGCTCTGATGGCAAGCCTTCTGAGCCTGCGGTCTTGTTATTCTTAAGCTTCTGAATAGCTGTACCGACTTCTTCGATGCTGGGTGGGAGGACTACTTCAGCGGCTGGAGGTGGAATTTCCTCGGTCCCTACCACCCTCTCTTGGTCATGCTCGTTAAGCAGCTGCTGGAAATGCTGCTTAAATACATCCACTGTTCCCTGCGGGTCGGTGACGAGATTACCCTCGCAGTTTCGAAGAGCCAGGGTGCCCTTTTTGAAGCCTCCTGCAAGGCCTTTGGCTTTCTTGTAAAAGGCTCGTGTTTTATGTTTATCCCTAGACTCCTCGATATCCGTGAGCTGGGAGGCTGCGAAGAACCTTTTCTTTTGTCGCAGTAGTTTTTTCTCCTCCCTTCTTCTGGCTCGGTACTCTTCTTGCGCTGCCCTGGTTTTCCTCTGCAGCGCCTTTTGGTACGTCTCGTCGGTTGCTGCCTTTTTCTGCTCACACTCGCCATCATATCACGGGTTTCTTTTCGGGGGTGGTAGGTACCCTAAGGCGGTTTCGGCTACTTTCTGAATGGCTGAGCGGCAATGCAGCCACATTTTATTGGCATTTGTGTTCGACGTAGGCATACCGTAGAGTCTTTCGCTCAGGTGCTCTGTGATGTTTGATGAGTGCCTTGCGTCAATGAGCACATGGTCGATTTGGTTGGCGGTTCGACCGTCCGGGGATCGCCAGGTTGCTGTGTGGATTCGCATACGAGGGAATCTTGTGCTACTTATCACCGCATTACGAGCTGTCGCAAAGTCCGTGAGTCGGAAGCCGTTATCTGTTGTTGTATCGTGGAGGCTGTGCTTTCCGATCACTCCGCCAAGGGTGTTAAATAATTTAGCTTTGTTTATTTTGGAAAGTACTCGTATGCGCCATCGAGTATTGCATGCTCTCAATGGACATCCCGTCAACCATTGATGTAAATTTCCTACTTAAAGGGTTTCCCCGTTCATTTTCATTCAAAATTCAATCGAAAAATATCTCATTCCCTCGAATAAATCGTATCAAACTGAATAAAAAATAAAACCGCATTTAATGGATTTCATTCTCGTTACAAGGCATTAAGCGAAATCGCACCGACGAACCAATTTAGCACGTTTGCTGTCGTCCACTGTCAGATTTATTCTCAGTCTTATTCGCCGTCCTTGGCTCTCAGTTCCGTCAACTGAACAACGCAAAACACGCTTTAATCACGACTTATTAAAAGTTATATCATCGTAAAACCAATAAATATTCCTGAAGTTTTCCTCTCAACGTACTGCACCTACATACAAATGTATGTACATAGAGCAAAGAACGGAAAACAACAAGAGTACTATAAGCCTCTTACCACGAAGAGAAAGGAAAAGTAAGAAAGGACCATATATGTACATAATTACATTTGCTACTAGACGAGAACAACGTGCAGAGAGGAAGACTAGTGGAATCTAATGGAATATGTCTGTTAGTATGCTGCCTAGGTAAAACAAAAAACCTTCGTTTGCCTTATAGCTCAGTTCTAAGTGCTGGTTTTATTGAAGGTGGTTAATCCGTACCAGTATCTAATCATTTTCCTTCAATGCGTGTGTATACATATGTAAGAAGCGAGTACGTATAACGCTTGCTTATATACATATTTGTATTCGCCCATATACCAGCCTCCAAGTACACCACCCCACTGGGAATATCGACAGAAATTTTAGAGAATACCACACATCCGTATCTGATAAATAGAAGCAGGTTTATGAACTTTAATGTTCACCCGATGTTTCGTCGTGCATTGGGGAGTGAATGTTTTCATTTCACTGTTTACATTCAGTTTGACTGGCATCAGGTAAATATCCACACACGTAGTTGAAGTAAATACATAAATACAAGTCGTTTCTGTAGATACATCAATAGTTGCATGAATCACGTTTCGTTATTACTTATTTGTTCTGCACACATCATGATGCTGCTAAGGAACGATTCGTACCATAGTGTGAACAGGATATGCTCATTAAAAATATCTGCAGATAAGTACATGCGTATGCAGATGTGATTTAAGAATTTAGAACTCGCACATAATCCATTATCGCCAAGAATACGCAGTGAAAAACTATTAACTCTTCTCAAATCCTTTGTGTTCCATATTAAAAATGTAAGAGCATCGCTCCATCGTTTCCTCGCTCCTGTCGTCGTCATCGTCAACCCGGTTTGAAATGACATTTTCCAAAGAACAACGAATGTATGCACGACTTCTTAGATACATACATATAGGAGAAAACAAGACTATTCCATTTGTGGTTCTCCATTTCAATGGATATGGATGTGGAGGTGAAGACAGCTCATATTGATTTACTTTCGCACAAAAAAAAAAAAAAAATTCTACGGATGGGAAAGCCAAGGCAGATATGTATTCGAACTAACCATCGAAATATGTTTTATGCAACGGCGTGATTTAGTCGATATTGAGTCAACGATTTGAATGTTTGATTTTGAGATCATTCATTCAACGGTCTTTTGAAAGATTTGTGTATCCTAGGAGAATGTTTTGAATTTGAAATGATGTGGAATGTGAAGGATTTGTGCCGCAAATAGAAGGTTGCTAAAGTCTGAGATTACTTTGTACCATGGAGCATGATTCAGCTGGCCAAAACATGCGTCTAATCGTCAATAAAGGTCCTCTTAAGCTACACGGCAATCTTAAGACCGGTAATCTCATATGCATTGGTGGTCTGGTGGAACAGGCTAACACGCAACCACGTCGTCGTAGCCTCTTTCACCAAAATCATAAGAGCGGTTTGTCTCAGCTGTACGGGGGCTTTCCCCAGCACGCCGGGCACTGCTCTAGGTGCTATGATGAACCTTCCATCCCTTGATATGTATATTTTTAAGAGGCTGCGCACTGAAATCCATATTTTGCCTCAAGAGAAATAGTTTTTGGTACAATTTGCATTGGAATGACACTGTACTTGCACGAGAAATATGTATCCCACGACCACTGTCTCATGGATGTGCCTCCCGCAATGACACTTGTCTTCCTATTGCGCTGTAAGCTCACAATGAAATGTTTGCATGTGGCTCCAGGTCTGGGCAGGGGTCTGGCGCTGGGTTTTTTTTTTGGACGCGATAAGTTCGACTGTACTTTTCGTTAGAAAAATATGCGTCGGTCTTTCAATCAGAGATAACGCTGGAAGGAAAAAGGCATATTCGTCTGCAGTGACAGCCAAACTACACTCAAAGCTGTGTGCAACCCTTAAACCAGCTTCAAGAACGTACATGAACTCAAGACCTTTTTGAACAAAGCCGGTAGACTAAATTCACTAAGGCTTGCATGGGTCCCAGGTAATTTTTGGATCCCGATAAATAAGATCTCTGACAAACTCGCTAGAATGGTCTCAGAGGAGAGTCTTTCAGGAACCGAACCTGCTTAAGGTCTACCTGCTTCCTCGGTCAATTCCTAATTCCTATATTAACGATTGGGTCTTTAATGCACCTAATCGTTCGTTCAGAAGCATTCCTCTGAACTCAGTCCAAGTTACTAATTTTTTAAAAAACTAGCGTGACGTGGAGCTAGATATGTAATAGTCAGTGAATTCAGTTTTTTTTTTTTAAATTTAGTGTTTATACTGCATAAAAAGGGCTTTGAAGATACTTTATCTTTTCCTATGTATTTTTGTTTTCTTATAGTTCGCACACGTTCAAGAGCTATACTCTTATGATGTTTGTCACACAATCTGGGCGGAGTGCAGATGGTTTGGGTCGTAGATGTTCGTTCACTACTCTCCAGGGGTGATTGTCCCAGATAGGAGGAGAGGAACTCGACTGAAAGTTTCACGTTGATTGTAGTTCCCAGTAAATGTTCCATGCCATTATGGTGTTATATTAGAATTGCACACATAAAGTATGAATTTGAAGTGACTATATACTGTGAGTGTTATGCCTTCCTCAGTGTTTTTAATCAGCTGTATTTTTTTTTTTTTTTTTTTTTTTATAGTCACACCCGCACTCAAGGCTAAGGCCTTATAATGTATTGAACGTTGTGCGAGCAAAGGTAACAGAGAGAGGGAGAATTTTGCGCAGGTTGATGTTTTTGACACACAACCTGAACGAAGTGCAGTCCTACTTGAAAGAAGGACACATATTTGCGTAATAAAGAAAGTAGCCCATCAAGACATCTTAAAAAGAAAAGAGTTACGAGTAGATAAATAAGGCCATCCTTTGAAGTTGGCTGATAGAAGTTATGGACTTGTTACATGACAGCCTGTTCTACTAAACTACTTATGATAAATCCCATATAATGCCAAAAGTACTCCTACATACATGTATGGTCAGAAGGTCTACAACTTCTTGGTCATTACTGACTATACATACTTCTTTTGACTCAATTGGCTAGCTATCTAGGATGTATTTGGCTTAGTTAGACATCAGAACTAGTTAAGAATTGCCTTTTAATTACCTCTTTATCGGTCCTAAATCCTATTTTGCCCGAAAATATTATATCCATCACCATTAGCTTCCTGATATTGCTCATCCGAGGCAATATTGTAGTTGTAAGTCACAGGAAAAAGCATATTCAAATTGCATGGCCAAATGTGTTATTTGGTATTAAAGCTAACCTAAGGGGCTGGGCGCTTTGAAATTTTCCAAAATCTACTGTACTTGTGTAAGGAGCTTCTATCTAACTATTCTTCTAAACAGTACAGAGCACGTGATTCCTGTAATTTTTTATTCAAATTAACTTTGGCGTACCTTCGAACATGGTAGGTTTCGTAGTAAGGGAAGTTATAGAAGCTTGCTGAACTTTTCGAACGGCATAGATGAAAAGTGAAAATGATAGTTTATATGTATATGGTTGCCACACCGCATTGATGGATTCAAATTGGAATTCAAAGTGAAGTGCTGACCACCTGGACAACACCCACTTGATTGGGTTGATGTTCTCTAAAAATAGCAAAATGAGTGGCACCTCGATGCCTTTTTTCTGGACCGAATGACGTTGAGACATTTTATTATAACGGATATCTAGGTCATCTAGAAAAGGATCTATAGGAAAATGCTAATTGTACTATATGCATCGCCTGTAAGTAGAGATGATAATAGAAATCCAGTCGGAGAATGTTTGTGTGGAGAAAGGCAAGAGCGAATTTCTGACAATTCAGTCAAGCAGAATAATGGCTTTCTATAGGTTGAATAAATGATTGATTATACGGGTATCTGTAGAGTGTTTTTATCAATGTCCTGTTAAGGATACACATCGTGAAATATACATTGGATGACATTGATGCTACTGATGCTACTGATGCAGGTCATTAGAAAACGTTATAAAATTCCTCCTGAGTTTTCATGGAGTTTCGAGCAATAAAAGGTCAGATACTTATAAATATCACGTTATAAAACAGGCATAAAGAAGGTTTCCTCGCCTGTTCTGCTGTCCATAGCGTGGACATTTCACGCAAAGGACAGAAGCAAAGTATGAAATGTATGTGTATGAAATAGAACACCTGAAGCTAATGTTAATGTCCATGATATTAGCGTTATTTTATAGATAATTCCATGCCATTTGTGTTTAAATATGACTTCCTGCATATGTGCGCCACAGCTAGCTCGAATTAAGGGCAACCGTGAAGTCCCATTTTCAACAACTTTATTGAGCAACAGGGGCCGTATATCAACAACGGCGAATGTTGACTTGCAAGACGTCTAAAGTCTCTGGTTTATCGGCATAAATCAGTGACTTCACCTTCCTCCAAATAAAGCAATTACAGGATCTTGGAGGCCAGTTCACAGGTCCATTACGCAAAATTATGCGCTAAGCAAATGTTTCCCGCAATAAATGGATGGTGTCGTGTGCCATGTGGCATGTTGTTGAAACCAAAACTCTGTCATGTCAATACTATTCAACTCCATTTATTGTAAAATTCTGGTGGGCACCGTCGTTGACGAAATATGGGTCGATGAGTCCACCAGCCCGTAAAACACACCAACAAGTGAGTTTTAATGGTTGTAAGGTCGTCTCGATAAAGTCTTTTGGGTTTTTATCACTCCAAATTTGGCAGTTTTGTTTGTTTAGATATCCAACTGGGCCTTATCGGAGAACAACATTTTGCGTTGAACATGAGGATCAAGCTGAATCATGTTTTCGGCCCATTCGAAGGACCTACGACGCGTATAATGGTCACGCTGTTTCAACTCTTGCTCAAGCTTGATTCTGTAGGCTTTTAAGGCAAGATCATTTCGTAAAATCTTCTACAAAGTGGACGAGCCTAACTCCAATAGCTATGCACGAAGGCGAATCGACTCATTCGGACTCTCCTCAACGACAATAATTTCCTCTGTTTGTATTGTTTGTTATCTTTCGGGATGCACATTATCTACTAGAGTGTACGTGTTCATCGTGTTCCGAATAACTTGTTGAGATGAACAGATATGTCAACTGTTAAATTGCGGAAGCGCACGATAAGTTTAACGAACGGAAGCATGGTTTTTCCTTCTATTGTATACACTTCTTTACCTAGTTACATTCCTTTTTTCTTTTTATCACTTAACTTTTATATATTGTCAACTTACGGAAAAATTTAAGAATACACCTATTAATTGTAAATTTGTATTTTCCTGTACAAGACCAAAAGTTTTATAACTTATAATTGTACAGAGTTGAATAAATGAAATGAAATGAAATGAAAAAAAAAAAAATGTTCACGCGTTGTTCTGGTATTGGTATACTCAAATGAAATGGCAAAAAGTACTGACCACAACTCAATTTTCAACTGCCCAATTTACGGTACTTGGGAACAGTGTTGCTTGTTTGAAAACCAAACCACTAAAGGAAACACCCTTTACTTAATTCAAAACAGGATATTGAATATGATCTCTACATAGCCTTGAAGAGCGGGTAAACTAATTGCAAAAAAATAATCTGCAGTCCCTGATGGGAAAATGATTCCTCTGTGGGTGATAAAGTAAGGAATAAGTGCAAGAGTGATCCAGTAGCACTGGTTATTGGTAAAAGGCGCTAATTATCCCGACCTTGAAAAAATAATGCAATAAGGAACAACGGTTCCGAGTTTCTGAGGACCTGAACCAGTTTTAGGTCTACCTGTTTCCACGGTAAATTCCTACATTAACGTTTGGGTCTTTAATGCACAAAATCGCAGATATCTCTGCAAGAGAGTTCTTCTTATTCTTAAGGAGAATGGATTGCAGAAGACTTGTGGACATCATTACGGGCCATTACACTTTTGTTAAGCATATCTGCTTGCCTGGCATCAGTGAGATGCCTACCTGTGCTGCATATGATGACAAAGCAGAACACTTTCTCTATGGCTGTCCCGAACGGTGGCGCATTCTTGGTGCCTACGTGGTGTGTGCCGAATCTCTTAGCTCTACAACATGGAAGCTCCTCCTCATTTTTCTCCGGAAAACAGGGAAATACAGAATTGAAAGCTGTCTATCTGGTAGTACAATGGACCAGCATTTGCGTCTGAATGCTCCAACATGCATATACCAGAAGCCTCCAAAACAAAAAACAAAAATGTTTCTTTTTTTTTTCATTTTTAAGCCCCGACGCAAAAAGAGGTGTGTTATAAGTTTGAGGTGTCTGTGTGTCTGTCTGTGGCATCTTAACTCCTGAACGAATGGACCGGTTATGATGCCTGTGATTTTTTTTGAAAGCTAACGTAATCGATCCGTGAAGATCTGTTGAGGTGTTTCAAGGTCGTTAGCTCCTTTTGTTAGCTACGGTAGGATTCTTAGACGAATAATGGGTAATGTATCGGTTATCGTTCGATCACCGCAATCAACCAGCATCGGGTGCGGTCAGTATTTAGATGGGGAACCGCTTGGAAACACCGTGTGTTGTTGGCATCAAGACGCATATTTGCTGTTGCTCCATGTAACCCAGGGTAAGAAAACGCACACTAATGTGCGCACAATAAACAATCTTCTTCTTTTTCTTTTGGTGGCGTTACAGCCCATGAAGGACCAGAGCCAAGCTTCTCTCAATCACCCATATTGTGTGTGATTAATTTTTCCTATAGGTAAAAGGGACCTACAGTCCCTGTGTACGTTCTCTTTAACGCACATATGAAGTGCACACAGGGGTGAGTTTCCTTAAATGCACACACACTAGTGTTCGTGAACTAAAATAAAAATGCTCACAGCCAATTACTCATGAGCGCGTGAGTTTAATAATTGCTCGTTGGGTAGCGCACACTCACGAGCAGCTCATGAGTGCAACCACAACACTGTCCGAGCAGTCTCATATGTATCGGTTGTCGTCCGATCACCGCAACCAATCAGCGTCGGGTGCGGTTAGTACTTGGGACCGCTTGGGAACACCGCGTGCTGTACATTTTTTTTTTGCCTATTTTTTAGTTATTTAATTTCTAACCAAAACGGCTAGACGGAATTTGCTGAATTTACTTAATCACTTTAACTTAATCAAGTTTTAAGTTTCGCGTGGAATGGACCCAATCTTATGTCAATATCATCTTTGGTTTTCCAAATAATCGAGGGGAAAATTCCGGTACGCGTATGTGCACACACACATACATCTCTATAATATAGCAAGATGATTTTGAGTACCGAAAATCTTTACTTGGACACTTACATTTTTTTCTGTTATCCGTCAAGTGGCTGCCGCCAGTGTTGATACACATTTGTACCCATTTTATCGTATTTTCCAGGACTTTCCGCAAGATTTCCGGTGATAACTGTTCGCATTCCCGTCGAATATTCTCCTTAAGGGCTATGAATGTCTGAGTCTTGTTTGCATAGACCCGTGACTTTAAGTAGCCCCAAATAAAGAATTCTGGGATGGTTAAATGGGGCCATCTTGCCGGACATGCCAAATCGCCAAAACGGAAGATAACACGAACAGGAAACGCTTCCTTCACAATATCCATTGTGGCTCGTGCTGTGTGTGCGGTTGCACCGTCTTGTTGAAATCACCTGTTCACCAAGCCCCGCTCATTCAAATCTGACAGTAAGAAGTCGTCGGGACTGTATTGTCGACGGCGTCCTTAAGAAAATACAGTACAGTCACTTCTCTTTAAGTAGATGTAATGGCTCTTGTTTGAGTAGATGTAATGCCTCTTCGTGCATCACACGTAATTCACACACGACTGACAGTCAGCAGACATCAAGTGATCCACTGTTCGCACTTTATACGGGAACACGTGTAAGTTCTTCACTAAAACTCGCTGGAGGGTCCGTCTGGTTATGCCGAATTTCGTGGCCCGTCGACTGGTTGATGTTTTCTCGTTCTCAGCGACATCGGTAGCCACAGCCGCGATATTTTCAATCGGCCGAATGACCAATCCGGTGGCGGCTACGTCCTACATGGTCTACTCTGGTTCCAGTCTGTTCGAGTCGAGTAGCCAAGCACCGAAATGTTTGCATAGTTGGAGCGACACCCGCCTGCTGGCCATAGCAGCATCGAGGGAAACGAAAAAGCTGATGCACTGGCAAGGCACGGCTCTACCCTCGATAGTTCCCTGGCGGAAGCAGTATACCCTCCCATACGACTGGTCAAAGGAAACATTTTTCAACATTGCCTCTCATGAGCGAACTCTAGGTGGAGCACTCTGAGTAAATGTGTCATATCAATAAAGATATGGCCTCACTACAACACAAGAAGAACTCATGACCTCACTAACAGAGCTCGACAGGAGATTGCCAGAATTGTACTTATCGGTACTGACCATTGGCCTATCAGCACTCACGCTGCCAAGTAAGGCATCCCATTTAACTCCCGCTGTCGAAGTTGCAAGAACCTGCTGGAAAAGGAATTCCTTAACCATTTCCTTTGCTAATACCCGGCTATAGCTAGAACCAGACAGCGCACCCTCTATCAGAGTTTAGTAATATTGTTACGAAAATCCCACTTCTGACATCAAATGTCACGAAAATCAATCCCACTTCGAATAGGGTTCGAATCACTAGATTGCGATAAACTACTCTTGTCTACTTTTTATTCGAATTTACACACACTTTTGTTATTTCACCTCAAATAAATTATCTATGCGCATCACATCTCGCTAGATGACTTGATTACCCACCGATCACTCGTTACTGAATCCCGGGAACTAATTGCTTTCGAGGGCGTTTATATAGCTCTCAGTCCACTCTCTCGAATGTTCGCCATCAGATGTTCCCTTCGGAAATCTCTAGAATGTCCTGGCATTCAGTAGTATGCCGCCGAAAGTCTCCATAATTTCAATTTCAGCTTCCCTAGAGCATTCGAACTTCTACAGCGAAATTCCGGTTGACGCCTCCGTAATTGACCTAGTGTGTCACTTGAGTAGTCGCATCAAAACGACGCATACGCGCTAATTGCGTCTTGGTCTCTTTGATAACAGGCGGCCACTACTACCTACCTATCTACAACGGAATACATAGTTTCCGCGAACCTACACACCCACCTACCATCTGCATATACTCTAGATACTCTACTTAATTTCTAGACAAGAGAACAGTTCAAGCTTCTGTAAACCATATAAATTTCCAGAGGGTATTGTTTAGTATTAACGCTTCTTTCTTTCGGAAAATTTATAACTTCTTCATCACCACCTCTCGTATTGGTTTGTGTTTGTGTTTTTGTGAAGTTGAACTTTTGAGGTAGTTGGGTCTCACGTGGGTGTTTACGACGAATGAATCGATAAATTGTTTTTCTGGCCGTCCGTACAACTAAGTTGAACCATTTTGCGTGAATTTATGTTATTTAATCTCTTCTAATTTGTAGAGGACACAACGTTTTCAAATTTTAAATCCTTTTTGGTTCTGTTCGACGTTATAGGGTGCTCTTAATTTTGTTGTGGAAAAATCCTTTATTGTTATTGATGGTATTCCTTAACTGACATAATTACATAAATCACCCAACGTACTGTACAGATTAAATCACTTCAAACTGTCCCGCATCTACTCCATTCCATGTCATGAAGCCAATCTGATCCGATTCAAGTCCCCATGACAGCAACCTGATTTTGGCCCACATCTACTCGAACGTCAGGCGAATCGAATAATTTACTTAAAATCTTTCAAATTCAATTACGTACGTTAAGTGCATCACGCAGCAAAAACGACGACTTCGGTTTGGTCTTGTCCACTGCATTATGGATACATGACTGCCATCATTGATCTTATAGTAAAGAAAATTAAATTGCTTCACCACATATCCAATAAATTATGCATGTACCCTGCACACCCTGACAACTCACCTGGATCTTGCCATACTAGTAAATGGACAACGATTCAAAGTGACCTTCTTCGAAACAAAGTACACCCAACCACTTGGTCTATCGGTATCGAATTAAGGGAATCATTTTACCAAGGTACTCAATTTATATGTATGTGGATGTGGTTAAGAAGGCAACGTTCTTAGTAGGCAGATATCGTCCTGTTAAGAGGTGATTCATTTCGATGTTTTTTTTTCTGTTTCATCTCTTCTTCATTCCATGTACTTGAAGAGCGTGTCGTTATTGGCAATAAATTATGTTGATAGCGATAGGGAATTTAACTGATTGGGTATCTCTTTATTATTGGGATATCTGCCTTGGAGTCGATTAATATCAAGTCATAGTGTAGATGCTTAGCTGATTGTTTATCAGTAATCAATTAGGTTTGGTAAATGGCGGAGTCTTTGAATCGTAAAATGGCATCGGCAGAGGGACTATTTATAGTTACATTTGATTTCTCATCCAACAGTTAATTAGATTAAATTGGGCTTTTACTTTGATTTTTAGTACAGTAATATGTAGAAACATTTTTAGGTCGTAGATGTTCGTTCAATAAACATCAGGGGTGGTTGTCCTAGATAGGATTCGAGAGGAACTCGACTGAATTTTCACGTTGGTTGTAGTTCCCAGCAAATATTCCATGCCATTATGCTGTTATGTTAGAACTGCACACACATAGTATGAATGTGATGAAGATACTGTATACAACGAAGAGTAAAACACAAACAAAAGTACCAGTGCATATTCTCTAGATGATTAGTCGTAATTGTATTCGTAGTTAGCATATACGCTTTTAACAATATTGAACCATGGGCCGTCATCAGAGCGCTGTCTGATATGGGTATTACGGGATCAGTGATAGAACTGGTACGACCACTGCTAACACAAAGAGTCGCCAAAGCCAACTTCGCTTGTGCTGTCTCAACCAGAGTGGTCAGCAGAGGTACGCCACAGGGTGGAGTACTCTCCCCTCTCCTCTGGAACGTGGTGGTCAACGAACTACTGCGGTTGCTTGAACAGGAAGGGTATGCTGTGACCGCCTATGCAGACGACATTGCTATTGCCGTCACAGGTCAATTTCCCGATACTCTATGCGACCTTATGCAGTGTGCATTACATACAGTAGAAACCTGGACGCAGTACTGTGGAATTAAGGTGAACCCTAAGAAGACCGATCTAGTACTGTTTACTATCAAATACCAAATTCCGCCCCTCAACCCACCGAGGCTGAGTGGAACCCAACTAACAATCAAAGAGCAGGCTAAATATCTAGGCCTAGTCCTTAACAGGAGGCTGAATTGGAAACCCAATATTCTTGATCGCGTCAAGAAAGCAACTACTACCCTATACAGCTGTAAGAAAGTGGTGGGCAGGAAGTAGGGTCTCCAACCAAGCATTATGCACTGGCTCTACACAGCAGTCATAAGGCCTATCCTCCTGTATGGCGTTGTAGTCTGGCTCTGGACAAGGCAGTCAATCGAAGCCTTCTGCGGAAGGTACAAAGATCGGCCACCTTATACATAAGCGGAGCGATCAGATTAACCCCCACGGAGGCCCTAAACATTATATTACATCATCCACTTTTGAACCTTTTCAGCAAGCAAGTTGCTGCCTACGCGGCCCTAAGGATGAGGAGCTTAAGAAAATGGCCCACATCTCAAAAAGGCCATACTACCATTTTAAACCACTTCGAAGTACCCACGGACATGGACTACATCATCCTGCATAATGTGTTCACTAGGAACTTCGAAGTTGTCTTTCCATCCAGGGAGGAATGGGCTGAAGGAAAAGTAATACCAAAGGACTCGATCTCCCTCTATACCGATGGCTCTAAGATGGAGTCGGGTGTAGGTAGTGGGGTCTTCTCCAAGGAACTTAACCTCAACCTATCTTTCAGACTCCCAAATCACTGCAGTGTGTATCAGACAGAATTATCAGCGATAACAGAGGCCCTTGCATGGCTCAGGATCAATGTAATATCGACTAAGGATATTATCATTTGCACGGACAGCCAAGCTGCGAGAAAGTCCCTGGCAGCGGTAACCCACAAATCAAAGACATCTCTTAACTGTCGCCTTTCTCTAGATGAGATGGCTGAGTAGTTCAACATTAAAGTATTGTGGGTTCCCGGGCATAGGGTTATTCCAGGAAACTGCGCGGCCGACGAACTCGCAAGGTTTGGGTCTAGGACACTCAGCCTACCTACCCTCAGGTACCTAGAAACACCAATAAGTACGGTAAAGCACATGATAAAACTCCAAACCATTGAGGCGACCAACCTCCAATGGAATGAGAGTAATATCGGCTTTATCACCAAACAACTCTGGCCAAAATTAAACCTAGGACGAACCAGGGACCTAGTGGCAACCAAAAGGGCAACTTTAAGTACTCTGGTGGGTGTCATTACAGGTTACTGCATCATTGGGAAACACGCCGCCAGACTAGAACTACCCTCCAATGACTTCTGTCGCGGCTGCATGGACGAGGAGGAAGAGGAATCAATATATCACCTCCTCTGCTCATGTCCCTCTTTTGCGAATCGCAGGAGGATCTAATTCAGCGCGCCCTTCTTTGACAATATAAGTGAGCTAGCAAACCAAAAGATAGCACAACTCCATCGCTTTATTAGAAGCACCGGTTGGTTCTCAGGTAGCGGATCAGGGTAACTTGAGCCAGGTGGTATCACAATAGGCCGACTTCGGCCTACGTGTGGCTTATGCCTACCACATTAACCTAATCCTAACCTAACCTATGTGTTATGTGTTGTTATGTGTTGTATCAATGAGGACATTCAATGACTTTTCTATCTTCGTCACCTTACATATATGTATGTATCTACCTCGACAGATGCAAGCAGATATGGTAAGCCTCGGATAAAACGGACCGGATTAATGTTGACGACCCTTGCAAAGAAAGAAGAAGGAGCACGAGAAACGCGCGTTTGAGGACGTAGAGAAGTGTTACAACAGACATGACCTTCCGAAAGTTTCATTTACAAATAAAGTGAACATGACAAGGTTATAAAGCCAGAATTGAAACCTATAGGGATGAGATCGGACAACTACTAATAGAATCGCAGGCTATATATAGTGTGAGTGTTATGCCTGCAGCAGTACGTCTGGCCACTTTCCATTCACAACTACGTTGCATACTTTTTGTCCGTATAGGAATTTCATTTTCTTGACTATGAAGCAAATTTGAACTATAGACCTTCCGCTCGGCGGTCGATAATGTTAACCACTGCACCACGGCCACCCCGTAACTAAAATAGAAATATAGGTTTTTAGTTTGGCAGCAATTCAGTTAATGGTGCTAAATTCCTCTTGGAAGGGTTAGCATACCATTCTGTTTTTAAAAGACTTTTCCCATTAGACTTCTCAAGAAGGTAAGTAAGACCGATGGAGTGGTATGCTTTAGGCAGTTCGCTGAACTTTCTAGGTTTATGTATAAATTCTGACTTGAATTCTATGACTAGCCAAGGTATAGTTGGTTGTTTGCGAACCATCCGGCTTTTAGAGTAGACCTAGACATTTACTATGCTTGCTTGATAGTCTGGAAGTGATATGAAAAAAAAAACATGCTTTCTCAGTGTTTTTTTTCCAAAACTCTTATTAAGCTTTTCTGAGTTCTAGGAAAAGATACTGGATAGGCATGTAAGGGACGGTGCTCTGAAAAGATCACCACTTCACAGTAACCAATATACGTATCAGACTGGGAGCACGTCGGGCGCTTGTCTAAATGCTATGATGAACCTTCTACCTCTTGAAAGCCATGTCTCGTCTGAAGAGAAATGTTTATATGGTGTCAGGATTAGCTCTAGCTGGATACTGAACCTGAAAAGGATAGTCTTCGTATTTTCACGGATGTCTCCAGGTCTGGGCGGGGATCCCAGCACTGGGGATCTTCTTTGAGCGCGAAAAAATCCGACTGCACTTTTCGTTAGGGAAATATGCGTCTGTCTTCCAATCAAAGATATACGCAATCTTAATGGCCATGCACTGTGTTGTGAAGCGCAGGTGGAGGGGGAAAAGCATCTGCGTCTGCAGTGACAGCAAAGCTGTACTCAAAGCTGTGTGCAACACCTTAACTAGCTCCAAATTAGTGCATGAACTCAAGTCCTTCATGAAGAGAGTCGGTCGACAAAAGCCATGTCTCGTCTGAAGAGAAATGTCTTTTGGCACAACTCGCATAGGAATAACAGTGTGCTTGCGCAAGAGTTGTCCTGCTACCCCTGTGTCATGGACATGCCTTCTGGCGCATTGACGCCCGTTATCCTACTGCGCTGTAATTTCACAGTCGAGTTTATATGGCGTCAGGATTGGCTCTGGCTGGATACTGAACCTGGAAAGGATAGTCTTCGCATTTTCACGGATGTCTCCAGGGCTGGGCGGGGGTCCGGTGCTGGGGTCTTAGGGAAATATGCGTCTGTTTTCCAATCAGAGATATACGCAATCTTAATAGCCATGCACTATGTTGTGAAGCGCAGGTGGAGGGGGAAAAGCATATGCGTCTGCAGTGACAGCAGAGCTGTACTCAAAGCTGTGTGCAACACCCTAACTAGCTCGAAATTAGTGCATGAAATCAAGTCCTTCTTGAACAGAGTCGGTAGAATGAATTCACTAAGGACTTTATGGGTTCGAGGTCACTCTGGGATCTTAGGAAATTAGATCTCTAATGAACTCGCCAAAATGGGTTGAGAGGAGAGCTTCTCAGGACCTATATCCGCTCTAGGTCGACCTGCGTCCCTGGTAAATTCCTACATCAACGACTGGGTGTTTAATACAAACAACCGTAGATGGTGGAGGATGGATGTCTGCAAAAATCTGCAGCATTCCTCCTATCTTTAAGGAGAATCGACTGCAAAAGGCTTGTGGGAGTTATCACGGGCCATTACACTTTTGCCAAGCATCTCTACGTGCTTGGCATCAGTGAGACGCCTACCTGTGCTGCATGTTGCGAGGAGGATAATATTGCAGAGCCTTTGCTCGCGCACGGTGGCGCTACCTGGGAGCCGACGTGGTGTGTCCCGAATCCCTTAGCTCTACTTCACTGAAGCCCCTTAAATTTTTTTCCGGAAAACGGGGAAAATACAGTAATGTAATGTGTCTATCTGGAGTACAATGGACCAGAGTTTACGTCTGAGTGGTCCAACAGATAGCAGAAGCCTTCAAGGAAGAAAAAAAAAATCCATGAATCGCCCAATGGCGTTCAAATTTACCTTGCCGGTAAGCTCATTTCACATTACTGTTTATACCATTTACTAAAATTTATTGTAGAACGTTTCCTTGCACTTGCAAGAACGCATTCCATTAAAGCGAAATATATTGAATCTTATTTTACCACCCACACCCGACCTGACTGGTTGTGTGAAGCGAGCGGAGCATCTAACAAATGATGTGAGGATACTGCTTATCTCGCATGACTGCTTATTTTTAGACCACATGGCAGGGAGAAAATGGAAAGCTCAAAGAGAAAATGCCTTCGGTCACATTAGCGTTTGTCCGCAACTAGAATTTACATAATACCCACGATACGCGCTTGATTAGTTACGGTTACAGTACTTCTTGACATTCTTTCTTAGTTTTTTTCGTGTCCAGTCAAGACTAAATAGGAGAGCAATTGCACACCTCGAGTAAGCGGGAGTCGGACCGAAAATTCGACAGATTTTCCAAACAGACGCGTTCGGAAGCGTTTCCGACAGTAAACAGTGCGCTTTCGATGGAAAATGAAAGAAAAAATTTAATTGAGTTCAATTAAATGAACGAGTAAACAAATTGTAGGCAATAGCAATCGGGTAGATACGTTTAGTATAAGCGTCTATAATCAAAGCGGATCCCTTGTGCGTCTGTCGATAGTTGAGTACTTCCAAGTACTCCAACCCAAGTGCAGAGTTTTCAAGTCGACGGGGAAGATGTGCGACGAAGAGGATACCGTCAAAGGTATTTGTTTATCCAGATAATTTCAGCTATTGCTTGGTGCTCCGTGATTTGTGTTTTTTTTTGCCTTCTGGCACTGATCACACTTTAGAAACAATAGCATATTTATAGAAATACGAGTTCCTTGTTTTTGGTTTTTGAAAGTGAGTAGTCTGCGAGACGGATATATTATGGTTAATTAGTAAAATATGTTTACATTTGCCATTGCTTGAGCACCGACTTATGGGGCAATGTGACGGACTCGTGTTATTTTTGGATTTTTATTTTCGAATCCAAGATGTGAAACACATACATAGTTTGCAAACACTTGGCTGGTGAGTTGATGAATTTGCTTACTGATTGATCGTCATGTGATGATTTAGTAGATATAATGGGGTTTTAATGACCTCTTATTTGTTTATGTGGCTGAGTTGATTGTAAACGAATTCTACAAGAGTCTGCTCTAGTTTTCAGCATGATGAATAATTGCCTACAATTTATTGCCCCCACGCAGTATCGTTTGGAAATATTAGTTTTCTATAATCCGGCTCGTTACGTAGCCATGACCTCAGTTGATTGTGACAAAAATAAAACTAGGTGGAGGTGATCGACAGACACCTGTTGACTTTGATGTCAGCTTCGCAAACAGGTTTTTTTGTTTTTTCGGATCATCTGTTGTAGCACTGAGACGCAAATACTATTGTACTTCAGACAGGCATCGTACATTAATATATTTTCCCCGTCGACTACAAGGCTGCGTCACCGTGCGCGAGCAAAGGCGGGACAGTCACAGAGAAAGTATTCCATTGTGTCATCTTCTTCGCAACATGCAGCACAGGTAGGCGTCTCAGTGATGCCAGTCATACGGAGATGCTTGGCAAAAGTGAAATGACCCGTAATCACGCTCGTTAGTCTTCTACAGTCGACTATCTTAAGGATAAGAAGAATGCTGCGGATTTCTTGCGCTTAGTCATCCTGCATCTTGGATATTCCCTCATCTACGATTGTGTGCATTATGTGGCTGCATTGCCGCTCAGTCATTCAGGAAGTAGCCGGAAACACCTTAGGGTACCTACCACCCCCGACAAGAAACCCGTGGTATGATGGCGAGTGTGAGCAGAAAAAGGCAGCAACCGTACGCCTCGTCGTACCAAAAGGCGCTGCAGAGGAAAACCAGGGCAGCGCAAGAAAAGTACCGAGCCAGAAGAAGGGAGGAGAAAAAACTACTGCGACAAAAGAAGAGAATCTTCGCAGCCTCCCAGCTCAAGGATATCGAGGAGTCTAGGGATAAATATAAAATACGAGCCTTTTACAAGAAAGCCAAATGCCTTGCAGGAGGCTTCAAAAAGGGCACCCTGGCTCTTCGAAACTGCGAGGGTAATCTTGTCACCGACCCGCAGGGAATAGTGGATGTATTTAAGCAGCACTTCCAGCAGCTGCTAACGAGCATGACCAAGAGAGAGTGGTAGGGACCAAGGAAATCCCAACTCCAGCCGCTGAAGTAATCCTCTCACCCAGCATCGAAGAAGTCGGCACAGCTATTCAGAAGCTGAAGAACAACAAGGCCGCAGGCTCAGATGGTTGCAATCAGATCTCTTCAAGGCTGGCGGCGATGTTCTGGTAGGGAGCATGCACAAGATCATCTGCAGAATTTGGGAAGATGAAAGCATGCCCGACGACTGGAATACCAGCTCTATATGCCCCATCCACAAAAAAGGCGATCCTACCTCTTGCAAGAACTATAGAGGTATATCCCTGCTCAATGTCGCATACATGAACCTGTCCAGCGTATTGTGTGAACGTCTAAAACCATTTTGCACGGCACTAATCGGCAGCTACCAGTGCGGCTTCCGGCCCGGCAAATCGACTATAGACCAAATTTTCACACTTCGACAAATCCTGGAAAAGACCAACGAGTTTCGAATCGATACACACCATCTTTTCATCGATTTCAAAGCCGAATACGACAACATTCATCGTGAAGAACTGTTTGGGGCGATAGCCGAATTCGGGATGCCGGTAAAACTGATCCAGTTGTGTGGCGCCACGCTAAAAAACACGTGATGCACCGTGCAACTCGGTTCTAGGACCTCGGGACCATTCGAAACATGCACCGGATTTTGGCAAGGAGATGCGCTGTTATGTGACTTCTTCAACCTGGTGCTGGAGCAGATAGTGCGACGGGCAGGCGTCAACAGGGAAGGCACTATCTTTTACAAATCCATCCAGCTGCTAGGATATGCGGATGATATCGACATCATCGCGTGTTCTCGCCGTGGCATTGTGGAAGCATTCACGGCGATTGAAGTTGGTCTTAAGATCAATGAGGACAAAACGAAATACATGCTGTCAAGCAAAAACCAATCCGTCGCTCACAACCTGGGACAAAATATAACAATTGACAGCTACAATTTCGAGGTAGTTAAGGAGTTTGTCTACCTCGGGGCAAACGCAAATTCCACAAATGACACCACTGTGGAGATCCGGCATAGAATCGCCCTTGGCAACCGCTGCTACTTCGGCTTGTCCAAACAACTGGGGTCAAAACTCCTCACTCGAAAGACCAAAGTCATGCTTTACAAAACGCTCATTCTGCCAGTCTTGCTGTACGGAGCCGAGAGCTGGACGATAAGCAGGACAGCGGAGCTGATTTTGGGTTCTTTCGAAAAAAAAATTCTGCGCCGGATATTTGGTCCTATCTGTGAGAAAGCTGAATGGAGAAGAAGACACAACCGCGAACTCTACGAGCTGTACCAAGATGTGGATGTAGTCCGAAAGGCAAGGATCCGTCGACTACACTGTCTCGGCCACATCGAGCGCATGGACATCAACGCTCCAGCTAAGAGGGTCTTCGACTCCGAGCCTCCTGGTTCGAGAAAAAGAGGAAGACCGAACCTCCGGTATAAAGACCAAGTAATCGCGGATGTAAGACATCTTGGTCTTGACAACTGGAAGCAGCGTGCCCGGGACCGTCAAGGATGGAAGGCAGCTATAGCTCAGGCTCAGATCCTCCATGGATCGCAGGCCTGATAACTAAGTATGTGTGTCCGTCCAATCACGTCAATGTCGTCGGCGTATGCAAATAATTGCGTAGACTTGAAATAAATCGTACCTCTTGTGTTGGCCAGTGACTCTTGCACGATATTTTCAAGCACGAAAATGCTTGCCTTAATCCGTTTTAAACATCAAAGTCTCAAAGTTTTCTCATTACCGACCTTAATGGAGCATTGTTATCCTGCACAGTCGGACGAGTTTGGCAGGGGTGGATGGAATTCTCCTACATCTTCGTCCATTACGAATGGCTCATTCTGCCTGACAGCGGTATCATGTCTATCATCGCCGTTATGCAGTCTGTAGAAGTGGTTTTTCCAAATCCTCAGCATCGACTGCGACTGTAATAGTCTATAGTTGACGACCAATTTTTTTTTTGTAAATCGTTAGTTTTTGTGAAAATCTAATAAATTAACATTTAAGTGTATTTAAAGATACATAGATACATTTTCAATGGCCCGCATGTTCTACTAAAAGAGTCGCGGGTGTAATGCGCGCACGCGGGACCTCCAGACCCCTCTGACTGCGCCAACTACAGAGGAATAAGTCTCCTTAACATCGCTTACAAAATCTTCTCTGCCGTTTTGTGTGAACGCCTGAAGCCCTTTGTAAATAAGCTGATAGGTCCTTAGCAGTGTGGCTTCAGGCCAGGGAAGTCCACCATCGACCAAATCTTCACAATACGTCAGATCCTGGAAAAAACCAATGAATTTCAAGTCGACACTCACCATTTATTTGTCGACTTCAAGGCAAGCCGCATACGACAGCGTAATTAGAGACGAACTATACAACGCCATATATACCCTTGACATCCCTGCTAAACTCGTCAGACAATGCAGGATGACATTGAATAATGCTCGCTGCTCCATCCGAATCGGTGAACACCTGACCATTAGTTTTAATGTCAAAAAAGGATTTAGGCAGGGCGATGCGCTTACGTGTGATTTTTCTTCAACATCATATTAGAAACGATTATGCAAAAATCAGTGGCCAATACAAGAGGCACAATCTAATTCATATTGACATAATAGGTAGATCACAGCGAGATGTCAATGAGGCGTTTGCGAGTATTGAGGTGGAAGCGCCGAAAATTGGTTTTTGAAGTAAACGTGGGCAAAACTAAATATATCTATGCTGTCATCAAAAAAGGACGCTTACCACCGACGTCCTGGCCAGAACGTTTGTATTGGCGGTTATAATTTTGAGGTAGTTAAAGACTTCGTCTATCTTGGCTCCGCAGTGACCTGAAACAACGACATGAGCTCCGAAATTAAACGTGGAATCATTCTTGCCAATCGGTGTTTCTTTGGGCTCAGGAGGCAATTGAGTAATAGAGCCCTCTCCCGAACGACAAAGTTGACTCTATACGAGACCCTTATTATCCCGGTCGTGCTATACGTCGTGAAAGCATGGACGCTATCAAAAGCGGATGAGGAGGTCCTTGGCCGGTTCGAGCGTTTATCCCATAAACGTAGATTGGGGATGGAGGAAAAGATTCTACCACGAGCTTTACGAACTGTACAGCGACATGAGTCTAATTAGGCGTCTAGGAATTTAACGCCTAAGATGGCTAGACCATGCACACCACAGTTCCAGTCCGAATGGTCTTTGAATCCAACCCCGAGGGAGGGAGAAACAGAGGACGACCGCACTTAAGATGGCGCACACAGGTGGAAGGAGACCTCAGCCAACTGGGTGTGCGTCGTGCTGGTTAGAGGGGCGTGTTGGTAGAGGCCCAGGTTCACCTCGAACTGTAGCGCCCAATCAGAAGAAGAATAAGAATAACTTAGACAAAGGGATGGCATAAAAAAAGGGGATGTTTAATAGATACATTGATAGCCATAAGTAATAAAAAAATAATAAACCGAATATATTACAACTTTGTCTATCGTACGATGAATTTTGTCGGCCACAGTATAATGATTTTTAATGGCAAAAACATGAGGCACTTATAGGTTTAATAGGTCCACAAACAGCAGTAATGAAAAACGAAAAGCCTATTCATATGTAAAGTTTGAATGGAAAACGCAAAAAATAAAATAAAGAAATTTAAGTATTACCCCACAATTCACGGGTGAGCAGTTTCAGTATAATTTAGTGGATTCGGTCGCGAATATTATTTTTTCTGTTACCAAGGACTTTCAGTTGTTATAAATTGAGTTGAAAAAATGCCTCATGTTAACATTTGCTTTTCAATTGACCCATTTTTGTTTTTATTTAATTGAGTGTGATCAGAACATATGTAATACGCTGTAATTGTCATGTTTAGCATAGGGCTCGTATTAAATTACTTAACCTTCATTAATTTTATATAATAAAAATTTAATTTGAAATTTTCAGCAAGCCCTACAGGGTATACCAAACTGGCACATCAATTTTGGTTCTCATATCCGCCACCGGGCGCTGGCGGAGGCTCTTCGAGTAAGTATGATTCGTTTTTCCTTTGTCATTGTTTTGGTTTAGCCATTTTTCCAATTACATTTGCCTTTATAATGTTTTTTAAATTGTACACACCGAAAATTCTACTATTTGTTGTATAGTATTTACATAAATGTGAATTAAATTAAATATTGTGTTTTGGTTTTTGAATTTGAAATTTGGCAGTTGTGGCGTAACGTTGTTAAATTGTTCAAGATTTGCATTCTTTCCAGCATTTGTTTTTATTTTTTGATTTTTATACAGGAAATTAATTAATGTTTTTACGTATTTAACTGCAACGTTTACTATAAATTGCTGTTCTATTAATTTGTTAAGTGTTCTATCACACAATTGCGGATACTATCTGTATATTCTATTTATTGTTATTATATTCTAGTCTTTAACTGCGTACGCTTTGTTTTACACCTGTGTTTTGTCTTCGTTTTATTTCGTTATATGATGCGCGATGCGAGATATATTCGATGAAAATACTGATCGGTTTAATTATTATTTGACATAAGGATTTTATCCTTCTGAATAGCTGCCAGTTCTTAAAAGTTCTTCTTACTGCGAATTGAGAAACGAAACCAGTTGAGTGGATATTGCCATAGTTGTATCTTTAAGAATAAGTATTTGGTTTATACACATGCCTGTATAAAACATGGCTCATTGGCTAATTTCTTTTTGATTTTGGTAGACAAGATGCTTGAATAGTGCATCTATTAAATTAAATTGTATTCATATCCTCGATAAATTACGTTTCTCAATAGAACTTTCAATTTTGGAAAATATGAGGCAGTTTTTAAATATGTATTATAAAATTCATATTTTTTAAAGATACATATTTGCTGATGGCCCTTCCTATAATTTCTTTTCTCCATTGAGCTCTTTGTGGTGCCATCATAAACTAGTTTGCGAGTATCTCTCGTATCTCGACTGCAACATCTTTTCATTTGCTATCACAAAGTCACAAAAAACAAAACCCAAGAACAAAAAACTGAAAACCAAAACTGAACTAAAGTCAATTTGGAGAAAAATGAAAAAGAAATCGAATAAAAACGAAACAAACAAAACAAGAACATCGAAATAAAACTTGTGGGCCTGTTTAATTGCAGTTTAGTACGTTCTTTTCTTCTTCGTAGGATAAAATAAGTTAAAAGCGGTTTTAACACAACGATGCTTATCCCTATAATGCGGATGTAGTTTGCTTGGAGGTAAGGCACGCACATTCGAAACCATAGGATACCTAGGGAAAATTTGCTTAATGAGTTTCTGATGCGCTTTATAATCTCTTGATTTCCCCGATTTTACTACTTTCTCATTTTATTTTTGTTTTAATCTTGCTTCGAGAATTTCCTCTTCTTATGGCACTATTTTTGTAATATTGTTTTTCTTCTTTTTTTATTATGAAATACGAATGAAACACAATTTGTTGCACTTTCCAGCTTGTTTTCCGTTTTTATTTTTTTATTCTTTTCCAATGAGCACCTTTAGTTTGAATTGTGTATGACGGCTGCCAGAAATGTATGTACATGCTATACGAAACTCCTTTAAGTTTGTGGGCATCCAGATACTATTCACACATGTGCTTACAAGTGGAATTGCGTTTGTCCCTTAAATAATGGTTTCGTGTTGGGATTGATTAAAATGAGCTACATGTTATGTGTCCACTGTATAATGTATTACAGTGTTAGTGTTTGACAAAGAACTTTTTTTTTTTGTTATTATTTAGTCTATAGGTCTATGTTACTTGAGGTAACACAGTTTTCTGCTGTGAATATGACTACTTTCTATGATGTCCTGCCTTTAAAAGCTGCATAGATTAAGTTTTTGTTATTAAAAATAAAGTATTGTGCTTACAGACTATGTGAACTTGGGTAAAGGTAGCAACACCGTAAAGGTTTATTTTAATTCATAACCGAAAACGGCTTTATTATTTTTCAAGATATTGTCAATGATATGTATTTGCAACCGTTTTAACCCATTCTCGGGGTACTTTTTCCACTCTGATTGAGGTCCATACCTTCAACCGATTTTTCAGACTCTCTTTTAGACAAAGACCCGTATAATCAATTGTGTATTTTCTGATCCATTAGCCATTATCATTGTCACGGTCTATGGAAACGAATAATTTTTTTCAGCATTTCTTCGCACTTATCGACATTAGCATTTTTAAAGCGGTTATCAAATTATGTATCTGTATGTATGTATGTATGTATGTTGGCGTTACAGTCCATGAAGAACCTGAGCCGAGCTTCTCTCAATCACCCATGTTGTGTGTGATTTCATTTTTCCCATAGGTGAAAGGGACCTACAGTTTATTGCCGGTTCCGAACGGCGAATTTCGAGAAGCTTTTCATGACAATTTTACTACAGGGGGTTCTGTCAGAACCCCGCTGAGAAGAAACACCGTGAGAACACGTTCGAAGACATGGCTGTGTCGGGATTCGATCCCGTGTCATCGGCGTCAGAGGCCAACACACTACCCACTGCGCCACGGTGCTCTCAAATTATGTATCTAACGTGAACAAATCCATTTGATGGTCAAATCTTCATGCAATATTGAATGAACACGAGTGAAACTAATGCTCAAGCCTCCCTGGAGGCCAGCGGGTGCAGACGATATTGCACTAGCAATTAGCTGGAGAGCGCCGCCGTGGCGCAGTGGTTAGTGTGTTGGACTCTGACGCATGATGAGCGAGTTCGGATCACATTATCGAATGTTTATTTTGCGGCGTTACTCCTCGGCGAGGTACAGGCAAAACACCCCGTAGTATAACTTGCTAACTGGCGAGTCTTGCTTGATGCTACGCTGTCGGACCATAAATATATCGAATACCGATTAACTAGTGGGATCTCTTCCTTGCAACCTAGACGGAATCCGAGAAGGACTGACTGGGTGCGGAGCTTGAGAAATCTACTCAGGCCCTACCAAAAGTTAGAACGAAACAATTGGTAGAGAACGCCGTTCATAACTTGAATAACGCCATCACCAGTTGTTTTGAACTCGCATGTCCTGTCATCAAACCTCCCTTCATGAAATTGGTTCCCTGATGGAATGCTGAGCTCCAAAGTCTTCGCAGGGAAGCCAGAAGTCTTCTGAATAGATCGCTCAAATCGAATTCGGAAGATGACTGGAACAAGTACCGGTCGAAGCAGAAAGAATATAAGAAACTTATTCGTCAATCGAAAAATGATTCTGATAGGATCTTCTGCGAAGAGATCAAGCCTCTGAGTGCGACTAGCAAGTTAGTTAAAGCCCTCAAACGGGGAAAACCGACAAAGCTGAATACACTCAGCACACTCCTTCAAGGGAAACTGCAACTGAAACGATGAAAACAACTGGTATATTGCGTCGCGATGAAAACATTGAATTCGCTGCCTTTGATGGCTTCAAATGGCCAGGCACCGACGGTATATACCCTGTTATGCTGCAAAAAAGTATAAGGCAGCTGCTTCCTACTTTGAAAAGAATTTTCACTGCTAGCACTTGCTAGCACTTGCTCATATACCCATTCCTTGGCGCACAGTGAAAGTGGTCTTCATTCCCAAAATAGGAAAAGAGGACTACTCACTTGCCAAGAGCTTCAGACCAATTAGTCTAACATCCTTCCTGCTGAAAAGCATGGAGAGACTGATAGAATTGCACGTGCGCAAAGTTGCCCTTCGAATGCACCCTCTTTCGGAGATGCAACATGCTTACCAGCGCGGAAAATCCTGCGAGACTGCGCTCCAGAATCTAGTTGGGCGAATTGAATGCGCGCTTGAAAGGAAAGAGTACGCACTGGGCATTTTCATCGACATTGAGGGTGCTCTTGATAACGCAACTATTGACAGCTTGTGCAACGCTGCCAGAAATCATGACGTAGATGAAGCACTGGTCCTATTGCCCAAAGCAATGCTCATGCACATTGACATTGACCGCTAATGCAGGCCTCGACCAGTGTGTCAAATCCGGCATAAACAGGGGCTGCCCGCAAGGTGGCGTCCTGTCTCCGATGTAATGGTGCATGGTGATCGATTCTCTGCTTGATGCTCTCAGTGCATCTGGAATCTATGCCCAGGCCTATGCGGATGATGTCGGCATTCTTTCTGTCGGCTCGTGTTTAGCTACTATCCGTCTCAAAGCACAGGCGGCGCTAAATGTGATCGATGATTGGTGTACCAGAAATGGGCTGTCAGTCAATCCTCTTAAGACCGATGTCGTTCTATTTACGAGAAGGAGGAAAAATACTGACATGACTCAGCTGGTACTAAAAGACACTTCCATCCCGATATCCAAGGAGGTTAGGCATCAAGGAGTCATCTTAGATAGCAAGCTTCTCTGCTCAAAGTATGTTGACTCAAAAACCACCAAAGCGCTGTCAGCTCCCTGGCAATGCAAAGGAGATTTTGACAAAATATGGGGCTTATCGCCGGCAAAGCACCTCTGGATCTACACGGTGGAACAGACTCAAACAGACGCAAACACATCGCAGCCTCTTTCACCAATCTCCAAAGAACGGTTTGTCTCATCTGCACGGGGGCTTCCCCCGTGCAGGCGCTTCTCTAGATATTATGACGAACCTTCTACCTCTTGATTTATTTCTCAGAGGGTGTGCTCTGAAAGCTGAAAGGCATGTCTCGTCTGGAGAGAAATGGCTTTTGGTATAACTCGCATAGGAATAACGCGCAAGAATTGTCCTGCACTCCCGCCCGTTATCCTATCGCGCCGTAATTTCACAGTCGAGTTTCCATGGCATCAGGATTGGCTATGGCTGGATACTGAACCTGGAAAGGATAGTCTTCGCATTTTCACGTAATCCTAATCGCCATGCACTCTGCTGTGAAGCACAGGTGGAAGGGGGAAAACATATGCGTCTGTAGTGATAGCCAAGCTGCATTAAAATCTGTGTGTAATCACCTAACTAGCTCCAAATTAGTGCTTGAATACAAGTCCTTCTTGAACAGAGTCGGCAGACTAAATTCATTAAGGCTTGTATGGGTTCCAGGCCACTCTGGGATCCCAGGAAATGAGATCTCTGATGAATTTGCCTGAATGGGTTCAGAGGAGAGCTTCTCAGGACCTGAACCCGCTGTAGGTCTTCCTGTGTCTACGGTCAATTCCTACATTAACGATTGTGTATATAATACACACAACCGTATATGGAGGGATTCTCCAGGTTGCAGGATGACTAAGCACGTATGCCTTGATGTCTGAAAAAATCTGCAGCACTCCTCCTGTGTTTAAGGAGAATCGATTGCAAAAGGCTTGTGGGAGTTATCACGGGCCATTACACTTTTGCCAAGCATCTCTACGTGCTTGGCATCAGTGGGAGACCTACATGTGCTGCATGTTGCGAGGAGGATGACACTGCAGAGCATTTCCTTTGTGATTGTCCTGCTTATTGGAAATTCAGTGATCTTAGTGAATACTGGACTTCAAGATTCTATATAAAACAACAATCCCCCACTGACGACAATATAAATATACACAGACGGGTCCAGGATAGGCAACCCTTTGGACTACCGAACCACTGCAATATATTCCAATTAACGGCAGTTAGTGAGGACGTCGACTGGCTATCTTTGAGATTGACGGAGTGGACATTGTCATCTACACAGACAGTTAAGCGGCAATAAAAGTAATCGAATCGCCAATAGTACAATCAAAATCGGTCAGGCACTGCCGCAAGTCCCAATAGGACACTACCATCAAGTCGATAGCGGACTTCCCAAATTCAGGCATATACCGCAGATTAATTCTAAAAATGAGGCCGATATACGACAAGCAAGTCTCTTTTGACGTTAACTAAATGCAGAAAAGTTAATTTGTTTTGATGAAATCGTAAGGCGACATTCCTGGCCTGAAACTATACTTACTTACTTAATTATGCAGGTGGCGCTAGAGTCCGTGGTGAATCTGGGCCTCAACCAACAAGCGTCTCCAGCTGGTACGGTCTTTGGCCAGCTGTTTCCAGCACCGCACGCCCAGTTGGTTAAGGTCCCCTTCCACCTGCGTGCGCCACCGATGATGCGGCCGTCCTATGCCGCGCCTCCTTTCCGGAGTGGATTCGGAGACTCTTCGGGTCGGAGCTGTATTTTCCATGCGCTCTACATGGCCTAGCCACCTTAGACGCTGTATCCGTAGACGTCGTACCAGGCCGATGTCGCTGTACAACCCGTACAGTTCTTCGTTATATCTTGTCCTCCATACACCGTTTGAACAAACGGGACCGTAGATAGTGCGCAGAATTTTCCTCTCGAAACGACCAAGGGCATCTTCATCCGCTTTTGTTAAGGTCCAAGCCTCTGCGCCGTAAAGGAGGACTGGGATGATCAAGGTCTTATATAGTGTCACTTTAGTTTTCCGAGAGAGGACTCTACTTCTTTATTGCCTCTTGAGGCCAAAGCAACAGCGATTGGCAAGAGTGATTCTGCGCATTATCTCAGCGCTGGTGTTGTTGTCGCCGGTCATCAGTGAACCAAGGTAGACGAATCCCTTGACCACTTCAAAGTTATATCTGCCCATGTTGACGTTCTAGCCAATACGTCAGTGTTGACTGTCTCTTTTAGATGAAAGCAGATATTTGGGTTTGCCCCCATTAACCTTGAGACCCATCGTAGCCGCTTTTACCTCAATGCTTACAAAGGCCTCATTGACATCTCGCTGTGTCCGCCCAATCACGTCAATGTCGTTGGCGTACGCAAGCAATTGCGTAGACTTGAAATAAATCGTACCTCTTGTGGTGGCCAGTGACTCTTGCACGATCTTTTCAAGCACGATGTTGAAAAAGATGCATGACAGCGCATCACCTTGCCTAAATCCTTTTTTACCATCAAAGGCTTCGGTTTGCTCATTACCAACCTTAATGAAGCAGCGAGAATTCGCCATTGTCATCCTGCACAGTCGGACGAGTTTGGCAGGGATGTTAAAACTAGACATGGCTTTGTATAGCTCACCTCTCTACTGAAACTATACATATTGGTAAATAACATACATCGTAAGCTGGGCAAGGTCTTGTACGCAAGAAGGCTAAGTATAAAAACTACCAACTACCAACTTTGTTTGTACCTTCCACATTCGTCATTGAAGAATGGATTTCGCGGTGATGGTCATTGAAAACTTGACGCATCAGAAGCAGTCACCATATTCCAAGTATACTCCCCATTAGGCGTCCTCAACTCCATCAGTTGTTCGCTTTTCTTAATTGGCGAACCGAACTTCGGGAAATTGCCATTAGATGGGTTTCGTGTCGGTTGCTTTGTGTTGCAGAGATTTAATTGCCTCATCGTGGGCCTTGGTTATCCAATTACCGTAAATAGTTGGAATTTGCCTAAACCAACATATGACACTCGAGCCGGAAAATCACCCATTTACGATCGCAGAAGATGTAAATGGTTTTCTAACCGCCACATCTACTTGTAGCGGTTAATTACAGTTTTCGTAAGGAAGACTCAGTCACTATGCCATTAACTCTAGAGCTCTACACTTAACAACCGTTAATCATCACCTATTTCCGACAGCAACAAGAACAACAGCCGCAGGGAACAGCAACTTGCTTACAACTACATATCTTGGCCCTAATTTGCTCTGCGAATGTGTATCCATGTTATGTCGTAGAAAATTGATTTAAATGTAAAGTAAACGAGCCAATATTGGAAAAGGAATTATGTGGCTCTTAAGACGATTGTGTTGTCATGTGTTGAGAGGGTTGCTTCCTATCTATGGGCACAATAATAAGGGCTGACCGGAAGGCAAACAATTCGAACGAAATGCAAATTGTCTCTTTACCCCTTATTCGCTACGAATAAGTTTGTTGTATGCATGACCGGAAATCACCCTTAACGAGTACTCGTGCTCGTATTGGTGTTTTCACTACGTTTGATGTTTATTTTCGATTCGTTTGATTCTCACCTCATTCAGTTGTTGCTCATAACCGTCATTAGATTGCAAGTTGTCCTTATAAGTGAAATATCAAAAATGAATTAAATATCATTGGTGTTGTGTGTGACTTAATCAAGGGCGAGGGTACGAGTAGTAATAAAAGTCGGAATAATATCAAAATGCCACCTCCGCACATGTCGAAGTACCTAATGGTGGTGCGTGCCGCCCAACGTGTGAGAAAAAGTGCGTGTAAACGACAGTCGTCCTTTGTATGTATAATTAAGTATTAAGACGACGTTTTGGAGGTGTTGAAGGAATCGGAATTAGGGCCATTAGAGCATGATGTTTGTGATTTTGGTTTAGTTGGAATGGACAACCTAAATATGTTTTTGGTGGGAAAACCTACTAAGTCACTTGTATGACAAGTTGTTTCTTAAAAGTTACACAAACTTAGTCATCCTCAAATGGAATTTCCGGCGAGCCACCTAACCAAACTGTAAAGCATGTTGACATAGGAATTGAGAGATACATTTAGTCTGGACGTTATTCGTGTAAACGGTGATGTGGAACTTTACCATACGTTTGGTCAGGCTAGAACATTCATTATTTATTAATTCACACTGTTCTAAACTTTTTGGATTCAGGACTTCCTTTAGTTTAACCTAACATGCAAAAACCTCAGAACAAGCTGTACCATCGGAAATTTAAACCTTCCTCATACAGATATATCTGTGGGAAATGTCAAGTTTCATTCGCACATGTTTGCCATTACAGCTGTGTATAACCCATAGTTAATTTTAACCGCCAACTGCCTTGAGTAGTTCAGTGTTCAGTTTGCCTGCGCGATCAGCTTTATCAGATTTTGACATTGCTACTTTAAGCTGTACTAGGAACAATTGTTTGGACACCAACCAAGGTATCTGATTTGATTTGGGTCTTTTTAACCAGTTAACTGCATTGTCTCTTTCGCCATCGTCCATGGCTGACATAGAAGATACATGGATCTAAATACTAATTTGAATTGTTTTGTGTATTGATTCAAGCAGGGGACCACTGACCACTGTACCTGATTAGATTTGGCCCCTGGACCTCTTCAGCAAACAAATTGCTGCCTGCGTAGCTCTACGGGTTAGGGGCAAAGGAAAATTGCCCACATTACACAAAGGCCATACCAGCATTCTTAACCACTTCGAAGTACCCATGCACATGGAAATGGACGTGTTCACTAAGAACTTGGCAGTTATCTTTCCATCCCGGGAGGAATGGGCTAAAAGAAAAGCTACACCGAAGAACTCGACATCCCTCTATGACATCCCTATGATAGCTCCAAGATGGAGATGAGTGGAGGTAGTGGAGTCTTCTCCAAGGAGCTTAACCTCAACCTATCATTTTGACTGCCAGACCACTGCAGTGTGTACCAAGCGGAAATACCAGCGATAATGGAGGCCCTTGCATGGCTTAGGATCAATGTAATATCCATTAAGGATATTATCATTTCAACGAATAGCCAATCTGCGATAAAAACTCTGGCAGCGGTAACCCTCAAATCAAAGACTTCTCTCAACTGCCGCCTATGGTTGAACAATTAAATATGAAACCACTGTGGGCTTACGGGCATATGGATATTCCAAGAAACTGTACGGCCGATGAATTCGCAAGGTTAGGGTCAAGCACACTCAGCCTTCTAACCCTCGGGAATTAAAAAAACTCCAATAAGCTCGGTAAAGCACATGATAAAATTTCGAACGATGGAGGCTACCAACCTTCAATGGAACAAAAGTAACATCGGCTGTATCACTAAACAAATCTGGGCTAAGCTTAAGCCCTGGGACCTTGTGGCAACCAAAAGGGAAACTTTAAGCACTTTAATAAGTGTCATTACAGGTCCCTGCACCATTCGAAAACAGAGAAATCAATTCACCACATCCTCTGCTCATGTCCTTCTTTTGCGAATCGCAGGATGATTTACCTCGGCGCGCCCTTCTATGATAACTTATATGAGCTAACAGATATAAAAGTATCTCAAGTCCATCGCTTCATGAGAAGCACAGATTGGTTCTCAGGTGGCGGATCTAGGTATTATGATCCATGTGGTATCACAATGGGCCGACTACGGCCTTCGCGTGGCGTACACCAATCACTACGACTTAACCTAACCTAACTAGGTTAAATCGCGACGTTTTTAGTGAAAGCAGTTTGTATGACTTGATCAGCCAGATGCTTACATAATTATTCACGCATGTGGTGCAAAATGACGACGAAATTCCTACTAGTGAATTCCTTTAGTGAAACGTTCACATTATGCAAGATTCCAATGTTTCACTATGTATGTACAACATATGGTGACAGTCCATGAGGTACCAGAGCCTAGCTTCTCCAAATGACGAATTTCGAGTAGCCCCTCCTGACAGCTGTACTACAGGTGTCTTGTCAGGCAGACCCTTCGAAAAACATATTCGATGACATTTCTGCTTCCATGATTTGATTTCGGTGTTGCCGGCGTCTCTCAGCGGGGTACTGGCAAAACCTCCGTAGTATAACTTTCCTTGAAAAAGCTTCTCGACTCACGCCGTTCGGAATCGGTATTAAACTGTAGGTCCCTTTCACCTGTGTGAAAAATAAATGACACACAACGTGGGTGGTTGAGAAAAGCTTAGCTCTGGTTATTCATTGGCTGTAACGCCATCAAAGGAGAAGGAGGCTTATATCGGGATTATAGGCTGGATGCGGCAACTTTTGAATGGCCTTTTTCGTTAAAAGCTCTTGCACAAGCTCCAGCTTTTCTTGTCCATTTTGGGGCTCACACGGAAAACACGTGCTCGCAGCCTCTTCAGGATGCCAATGTCCAGCATTGTCTGGTCGGTAAGGAAACATTCACGATGAACAATGCCGCGGTAGGAGAAGTGACAGGAGTTCCTTCTACTGATTAACGGGTCTCGTATACGTACACACGTATTTTCGATATACACTCATCTTCATACACCATATTTTTTCCCAAAAATATGAACAACTAAGGGCCCGCCTTTCTAGATCTGTAGACGTTGATAACCCAGGCTTTAATTACAACACCACGTATTAAATTGCATAACCATGATATAACCATCGTAACTGACAGACAGTTCTAGTACAATAATAATATCCTTTGGAGAAGAAACCGTCGCCAACACATAAATCTATTTGGCCACTCTTCCAAAGTATTCATAGCTCCATTGTCGAGTCGAATTATATGGGATGGCCGTGGTGCAGTGGTTAACATCATCGAATGCCGAGCGGAAGGTCTATAGTTCAAATTCGCTTCATAGCCAAGAAAAAGTAATTCCTATACGAACAAAAAGTATGCAACGCAGTTGTGAATGGAAAGCGACCAGACCTACTGCTGCAAGCATAACACTCACAGTATATGGTCAGCTGAAGTTCATCCTCTGCGTATGCAATACTAAAGTGCTAGAACGAATTACTATGAACTATAACCAAAGCGGAATTTGGTCGGCTCTCGTCCTATCTAGGACAATCACCCTAGTAGTGAACGAACATCAACGAACCAAACCACTACACTCCGTTCAAGGTTGTGTGTGTAATACATCATAAGAGAATATAAAAACTCTTGAACCTGCGCGAGTCTCCAAAAAAATAAAAAAATTAGTAAAGTCGCCATCTGTTCTGCTAGTTTCTATTCAAGACCAAACAGTGCAGAACTTCCGACAATATGTGCGGGAAATAACTCCATTACGGTTGTCCTCAATCTTAGCAGTGTCAACCATTCTTTAGCTGGGTATATTAATATTGAAATTCGGCATTCTACCGTTAACGTACATCTTTGACGGACAATTTTAAATAAATATTCCTACCAGTTAAGCGTGGGAATCTGAGAACTCCTTCCTAAACATAAAAGGTCTTAGATGGTACATATAGAGGCGCCCAGTGCTTCTGTGGGATCTCAGATTCTGGAATTAATAAGCTTCTAGGCATCTCGGAAAAAGCCCATTAATGGTTCAATTGGCAATAAGTTGTGGCTCTTTTTCTCTAGAGGATGACGAAGTATCGGAACAAATTCTGTAGATGTATTGCACTATGTAACATCAAAGAACGTATCCTCCTCAAGGAAGTTACCAGGAATTCGTCAGAAATTGAGGGTGTTAGCGATAAAGCATAACTTAGGTTCCACCTAGCCAATCTACATAAAACCTATTTTTCACTTGTATGAGAAAGAAACATGAAATGAGGTATTAAAATTGCCAATGAAAAACTTTTAAATTAAATCAGTTGAAAACTTGAGGACAGGTATTCATGTGGCCCTTTTTCACTTCCTTGTGGATTTTTAGGTTAAAAAAGAATAATTGTTTAACAAGTGCCGCTTAAAGACCAGGCCTTTAATGAAAGATGCAAGAATTGCATAAAAATCGTGTCCTTTTTTCTGCATGCTGTTTTGTTCTGTAGTTTAATAGTAAAAATCCAGGTACTTGACTTTCTTCTCCGATAATTCGATCAGGATAACGAAATGACGTCGGTGGGTGAGTCGTTCTGATTTGATTTTATGGCTTAGTGCAATTTTAAGAACTAGCAATCCGCACATAACAACTATAGATATTGACATTGACTTTGGAATGAAATCAACGTTAAGAGTATATCAATAAAAGAAGCTTAGTGGTAAGCTGATAATCTCCCTCAACGTCAGGGTAGGTGACGTTCTTCAAAAAATTAAATAAAAAATAAATTATTAATACTGTATGAAACTAGATTAATCTCGTAGTTATAGTGCATGATGGACCGCGTTATGATGGTTTTATTACTTATTTAGCGATAAAAAATTGCAGGACTGATGAGTGCTGCGAACGTGTTAGTAGTCGTTAGTTGTTTTACTGTTTATAGTTAAGTTCTATAATAGTTTCCCGAACATCCGATTAGATGAATTATTCGATATACCCCTATAGATAGTTACCAATAAAAAAAAACAAAAAGTCCATTGCACAAACTTGACCGAAAGTAGTCACCAAAAAATATATAAAAATAGAAAAATAAAACAAATCTAGAATGTTTCCCTCCTGCTAATGCTCCGATTGCAACAGATGAAAGATATTTAAATTATTAGATTAGGATGTTGTTTTTCCCTGTTTTCAAGATTCTTCGCTTTTTTTTATCTCGATCCTATCTAGATTATTTTGTAATTGAATTCCATATTTCAGACAGCAAAACATCGCAAACGGACGAAGAAAAACAGCGCGATAGGCAGCGAAGCGAACGTGAGCAACGGAAGGAGGAACAGGACGCCATTAATTATAAAGTGAGTTATTTCCTAATCTGTTTTTTTTTTTTTTTTGTATTCCTTTTTATGTTTGGAATATTATCTTCTTCTTTGGTGGCATTACAGCCCATGAAGGACCAGAGCCAAGCTTCTCTCAATCACCCATGTTGTGTGTGATTCATTTTTCGCACAGGTGAAAGGGACCTACAGTTTATGGTCGATTCCGAACGGCGTGAGTCGAGAAGCTTTTTCATGGCAAGTCTACTACGGGGGGTTTTTCCAGTACCCCGCCGAGGAGGAACGTCGCGAGATAAACATTCGATGGCGTTGGTGTTATCGGGATCCCAACTCGCTCATCGTGCGCCAAAGTCCAACACACTAACCACTGCGCCACGGCGCCCTTTGGAATATTATACTTTAGTGTTTATTTTAAGGAGTTACATTTGCTGCCAGTTAGCATCAGTCATCTTAAACGAGTTTCCCCTTCGGGCTCGAATAAAATTCCTGATATTTGAATATCTATTAGAGTTCTTATTAGACCGAAAAGTAGCTATCGCATGTTCCTGAAAAGGGTGTTTTGAAAAGCCTCCATTAGGAAAATTCATTTATTATTTCAGTTCTTAGGTTTAAATTAAAATTGTATGAAACATTGAATACATTCCAATAGGATATGCTCCGCGAACTATCACTCATTCCTCAGTGACTGCCTCGAGGAAGTAATTCCTAAAATGGTAAAGTTTCCAAAAATCGTTTTGATTTTAATTGCTTTGGAAAGTAAAGAAACAATGGACTCATCGAGTCCTCACCTTACCTTCATTTTGAGTATTTAACTTGATGTCAATGTAATATAACAAATGTAACTTTTGTTGGCTTAAAATATGAAGCTGCTTTTGTCCTTCTTTTTATACGTCACAAAAGTTCAGAAGGTTTGGAAAGCTAACAAAAGTGATGATGGCTGTAAAGCTTTTACAATCAATTGTTTCAAGAGAAAAAGTCGTGAATTTCCTGCAGGCATCGCGGTATATCCATTATACTCCTCATTAGCCTAGTCAGTTAGGTAGGTATTTCGTAGCCTCCACGAAGAAGAGTACACACCTAGACCAGATAGGCCCCTAGGTTTCGTTTCCTACTATGACACAGGATCGGACATGCGCAGAGCAGGGTATTGAAATGACTTAACCTCCTCTTCGTCTTCACAGCTCCTGCAGAAGTCATTTGAAACTTGCCATAGTCTTTGTGCATTACTGCCAATATGACAGTGACCAGTGGTGATACCAACGCTTTGTTGATGTCGGTTCGTCTGAGGGATATTAGTTCCATGCTTTGCTGTCGGTCAAGTCCTGAGATCCATCTCAGGATTGTATCGGCCATGACTTGATCCGTTTGTTATAGTTTAATGGTTGCTAGTGGTGTACCAGCATGTCAGATCTTTCATTTCCGGAAATATCGCTGTGTCATAGAGAGCCATGAGAGGTGTATGTTAAACTGTTCAGCCATCTCGTTAAACGATCGGCGGTAGTCGAGGCTTGCCTTAGATGTGACAGTTATCACGTTCCACCTTAGCCAAGACAGGACTTCCTTCTTTGCTAGCAGCCCCGCCTGTGAGACATTGCAGTAGCCTGACTTAGTTTTAATTGTTTACAAAAGACTCCGCTATCCACTCCGTCCTTGGTATTTGATCCATCTGTGTAAAAATCCACGAAGCCCCTGTGGAGTCGCGCTCGTCGAGACCATTTTGGTCTTTCTGGGTATGTTATTTTTAACTTTTTCTCAAAGCCTGTGGTGGGCTCAATGTAGTCGGAGTTCTCTGCCAAAATTGTCCCGCCGTCCAGGATACAGGCGTGGTCGGCGATAGAGCTTGTCCATTTTGAGCCGGCCTAACTCTCCACTTTTAGATTTTGTAGCCCTTCCGTAATTGCATTCGATGTAATGTAATTGACGGTGCCCTCTATATCAAAGAATGCTACTAACGTGTATCCTTTGAGGTGGATTGATCTTTCGAATTTATTAGTCTAGACTTTCCAAATTTTATTGTCATCAGTACTCATGAGGTCTTTTCATTTAAAAAGCAGTTCTTGTCTTATTAAGTGTTTCTTGATTGTAATGTCTTAATTGTAGATATGATTTAAAAAAATGCTCACTGATTCACCATAAACTATAACTCTCTTGCTGTTGGTTTGTTCTTCTTCTTCTTTTTCGGCGCTACAGTTCATGGCGAACCTGGGCCTCGTCAGGTTTGTTGAGATCCTCTTCCACTTGCGTGTGCCATCAACGCCGGGTTGATTCAAAGACCTACCGGGCCTTAGCTGCAGTTTCCATGCGCTCTACATGACCTAGCCATCATAGGCAGTTTGATCCACGCTTTGCTACGTTCATGTCGCTGTACAGGCCGTACAATTCACTATTAAGACTTCTCCTCAACTCTCCATTTATGCAGAATAGGCCGAGAATCCTACACATGTCTCATGCTCCATAAGGCGGGCCTGGGATGATAAGGGTCTTGTATATGATCACATTGGTTCTCTAAGAGAGAGATCTGCATCTCAATTGCCTCCCGCGCCCAAAGAAACAGCGGTTGGCAAGGGTTATTCTAAGCTTGATTTCGACGCTGATGTCATAACAGCGTGTCACTGCGGAGCCTAGGTAAATAAAGCCCTTGACTACCTTGAAATTATACCTGTCTTTGTGTGCGCCTGGCCAAGACGCCGGTATTTGTATTTATTCATTTAAAAAAAACACTTACAATGTAAGACGTATGTCTTATAAATTACTGCAAGCCTTTAGTATTTCAAAATCTAAGTAAAATAAATAAAGAAAATTAATAACGTTTAATAATAAAAATTAAACAAAAGAAAGAACAAAGTTCAACGATTTGCCAAGAACGTGAAGAGTAGTGTTGTGAATCTTTTGGTGCTTCTAATTCCTCTTATGGAGATGGGCAGAGAGTTCCAAAGGCCTATGACATAGATAAAAAATTGACGCTTAGTATTCAAGTACTTGTGTCGCGGCGGTATAAGGACGAATGATCTTGCCGAAAGAGGAAAATTCAGCCTACTGTGAAGATAGTCGGGTTGTTTAGTTTGAATTATTTTATGCAGGTAGCTAAGTGAGCGAAACTGTAGTAATGCGTTTAGACTACAACCACAGAGTTGTTTTGAATACTCGGAAATATGATCAAACGAGCGACGATTAAACAAAAACTGAGCAATGTTATTGTAAACAACATTAAGTTTATGAAAGGTTGCGTGGTCCAAATCACTATATACTTCACAACAGTAAAGTAATACTGGAAGCAGAAGTGTTTTTGCAAGTAAAAGCTTAGTTTTTTTTGGAATAAAGTTTTGAGTCATCCGAAGAGCTCGAAGACTACCATAAACTTTACCTATTGAAATGTTGAGATGGTCATTCCAGGTAAGTGTGCGATTGAAAACCATACCTAGATTTTTAACAGAATCAACGTAAGCAATGGTTTGATTCCCTATCTGCAAGGGGTGCAATGATAACTCATCTATTGCCCTACGATAGATGGGCAACGCCTTTGACTTGATGGGATTAAGGTGAAGGTTATTCAACTTGGACCAACGAGAGATGCGCACCAAGTCCTCATTCATCATGGAAACCGCTTCGTCCTTCGCCAATAGAGGTCGACTAATCAGAAGCTGCACATCGTCTGCATACAAATTAACTAAGCAATTCTTAACTATGAGTGGAAGTCCGTTTATGTAGATTGAAAAGAATAGAGGTCCGAGTATGGATCCTTGAGGGACGCCATGTGGGATATAAGCCAGGTTGGACACCTTTCCGTTCGAGACAACACATTGCTGTCTACCAGTAAGATATGAATTAATCAACTTACAAGACTCTGTTGTGAATCCAAAGCTATGTTGGAGTCTCCTACAAAGTATTGAGTGGTTAACGGTGTCAAAAGCCTTCGAGAAGTCCAGAAGAGTAAGTAATGCAAAGTTACCATTATCTAAGGCAGCCCTGATCTCGTCGGTAACGAGAAGTAAAGGTGGTTCGTGTCCTTTTTCGACGACAGCATATATTCCGTTTTGCACTCATTTACTGCTTGAGAGCGCCGTGGCGCAGTAGGTAGTGTGTTGGCCTCTGACGCCGATGGCACGGGATCGAATCCCGACAACAGCCGTGTCATCGAATATGTTTTTCACGGTGCTTCTCCTCAGCGGGGTACTGACAAAATCCTCTGTAGTATAATTGTCAACGAAAGCTTCTCGAATTTCGCCGTTCGGAACCGGCAATAAAACTGTAGGTCCCTATCACCTATGGGAAAATAAAATCACACACAACATGGGTGATTGAGAGAGGCTCGGCTTTGGTCCTTCATGGACTGTAACGCCAACATACATACATACTCATTTACTGCTAGTCCCTTATTAGCCGCTTCCGCCTCAATGTCATCGTCGCAGTGTGAATACTTGATCGATAATAGACTTCCTGGGTGTGAAACTACACTGATATGGATCAATCAGTTTATTAGCCAACGCAGGTGTTCACACATTGCAGCAGAGAAGATCTTATAAGCGATTTTGTTGGTTTGTTGCCAAAACGAGAAAAGAAACAAACTAGAAAGCTAACATGTTGACAAACATCCCACATCTTGTCTTCTAAACAAAAACGCATGCTAGGAAATTCAGTTGCAACATTTAACGCTTGGTCTATGTCATGTTACACCATCTTGTTGAAATCAGATTGTATCCAGCTTCGTGTCATTCAATTGCGACCAGAATGACATCTACATAGTACGTTTCTACGAATGCGGTCTTCGTTTCAAAGCGCTCGAGAGTCCTGACAATGAATGCACAACAAGTTCTTGTACGTTTGGATTATATGTGTATATTTCTCCAATTCTTTTCGCCACGTGTGTAGTGTTGAGGTCGTTGAAGGACCAAGTCCTTGTGTACAGCAAGGAATTGTGAGCTTCGGGTCGTCAGCCACACTTTTAAAGCAGCCGCTGCCATATTCTGCCATTCAAAGATATGAATGTTGTTGTAGGAAAAAAATCCTTCACGTGAACCATTTAATGATAAAATTGGATATTCAAAATCCTCAGTCCAAAGTGCTTCAATATAACTCTTCGTTGCTGGTAGTCATAAATGTACTCATAAGACAGAGTTAAGCCAATGACTTTTTATCGTCTTAAAGTTACAAATATTGTCAGCCGGATGGATATAAGGTAATGAAGGCCTCTATGTAGCTTTATATTTAGAGAAGTCGCAGGTAATAAATAAACTTCGTTGATTTATATCCCAGGGGTCATCCATCATTCCGTTGCTTGACACCGAAGCGAAACTGCTAAGGCTGTGGATGTAAATCGGCTAAGCCTCGTTCCCAAATGAATATGCAGCTTTTTTTCAGATAAATTCGTCGGCGCCAGTAGTAGTTATTAGCCTATATCCTAGTATCGAGTACCCGACTTTGATTAGTTCTTATGTTTACGAATAGATAGTGCGCATTGACGCAAAGGGCTGACAAGTTTGTAGCGAAGAACAGCCCAGACAGGTTGCAGGAATTAAATCCTTTTTTACAATAATCGCATACTCAATGTTGAACTTTATAATGCCGCTGACATAGTGCCGGCAGAAGGTAAAAAGAGAGGTAGGAAGGGGACACCAACGGACAACGGTCTTGTATATTCAGCACCGACGAGTAGCGTCTTGAAGGAAACGTCTCTCGTTGGTTTCGCAAGGGCACTAAGTGTTATGCCTTTACGAAAGCGTGATTTACTCCACCAACTAAAAATGACATCCACGACTTGCTTTGTGCTTGTTACGTTTGCACTTTCGGTCAGTGTAACAATTGTTCAACATAGGACGCAAGAGGGATAGGGATTTAGCGCAGCGGCCACGAGCTAGGCAATAGAAGGCGAAATTTTGAAGTTGAAATCATAATGTATGTTATTCAAGGTTTTGCTCTACCTTTCATCATCCTTCAGGCAGCTAACGGATACCACGTTCAAAAAATCCTCATTTTTTGAGGCAATCCAAAAATCTACCCAATTGTTCGCTGCTTTGTAAGAAGTGAATTGCTGCTTGGCGGAGTAGTCGGAAGGATCAATGTCTGGAGGATAAGGTAGGTGGGGTAGGACCTTCCGGTTAAATGCCTCCAAAGTTTCCTTTACAACTTTTCGTGTGGAAAAAAACTTTGTCATGTCATTTGGCTTCAATGTTCAGCTTAATTGCATCAATTGTTGTTGGTAAACATACGCACTGATGGTTTCATTAAGATGGAGTAGCTCTTAGTGGACCAATTCGAGCTTATCCCACCAGATGCACAGCATTAGCTTCTTGCCATGAATATTCGGTTTGGCCATTGAAGTTGACGCATGGGAGAGCTTACTCCACGATCTTCTGCGATCATCCACTTTTCATCCCCCGTCACTATTCGACGTAAAAAACGTTTTTGGAGCAGTTGTTCACACGTAAAAAACAGCGTTCGACGTCTCTTGGCCTGAGTTCATGTGGAACACAATGTCCCTGTTTCTACACCGTATCCATGGCCATGAGAGGGTTCGAAATCGCTTGTTGAATCGCGTCCAAAGTTTCAGCGAGCTCCTCTTGAGTTTGGCATGAATCGTGGTCCAATAATGTCTCCAACTCAGCGTCTGCAACATTTACTGGTCTTCCTTGGCGTTCCTTGTCACTGGTGCAAGATCGGCACTATTGAAACGCCGGAACCAATACTCGCATATTTCTGTTGATGAAACATGCTTCTTATATGCTTCACATATCAGTCGATGCCATTCAGCTCTACTTGTCTGCAAGTTAAAGCTAAAAGACGCAGCGCTTCCCATAAATATTCTTTTGTTGGCAAATACCATGCGTGTTGTTTACACTTCAGTGAAATGACACATATCGATCTATTGAAGGAATATGGTGACGCTTTAATATGAATATTGTTACAAGATGGTCCAATACTAGCTACGCCATCTTTTGTAAGTCCCAAGGAGATGATAGCTAGAGAAAGACGAAGACCATCTTTGAAAGCCGAACTTTATTTGGCAGCTCTTCAGCTGCATAAAGAATGTTTAGCCTCCAACCTAAAGGATTATTGCTGATAATCTGTAAGGCATGCAAGGACATTGTTCTGATTGAACCAGATATTCAACAGTTCACAATAGGGTCTTCGAGATATTTTAGCCGGTTAAGGTCATAGTGTAAAATTATTTTCGGAAACGCGAAATAAATTTTACGTAATGCATCGAATAATTTTCTAAAAATAAATGATAAAGGCAGTCTGTGGCCAAGCGCTGTATGTCTCCTTAAACTTAAAACAGTTGTGGAAGTTTTGGAGATCGACAATAGATTATCAGGCGCTAGTCCACTTGAAAGTGTTGAATAAGGCATCATTCACATAGGCGATCGGCGGCCGTACAAGCACCCTGTACCTTTGAGCAGTTCCGTAGCTAAATCGGTATGGCCAAACTAGTCCATAGTAGTATTTTCAATAATGCAGCTATCTTTGCTATACGTATTATAGGGATTCATACTAAAATGTCACTATAGGAGCAGATGCAGAAATGACAAATTAAAAGTTAAGTAAAAGCTACCGGTCCAATTAAGACTGTTAAGATATTGGGGCAAGATATATACGATTCTTCTCAGCCATTTCTCTTAGAGCTTATAGTATACAGGGAGCCGCAGACCCCTTACTGTAATAATTCTGAACACTTCATTGTAGGACCCACAATCTTTTGCTATCCGTGTTCTTTTGGCCCAGACTGAAACGTCATTTACTCCTTACGATTGGGTTTATTCTAATAGTACAACAACATGCTTATTATTGGCTACACCAATTTTGTTTTTTATTTGTCTTTATGACGTTAGGTCTAATCTCCGCTATCTCGTAAAATTGCAACTACAGCATTTGGTTATCTGCAATACCCTTAAGATGTACTTACATAAGAAGTTCTGTTTCCTTAGAGGCAATATCATCGAGCAGGACCTCACGTGCAATCGAGCTGAGTTATTCACTCATGTACCTAACAACTAGTATCTTTGTCATGATCCAGGTCTTCTGTGTATTCTATTAATATGCTGCTAAATCTATTTCAATACTGATTTTATCTTCAAGTCCTACAAATTTCGGCTTGGGCATTAGGTGTACGTTTATTCCATAAGCAAACTATAACAGTACTAAAAACATTTTCTTTTCCAGCGTGACAAAGAAGCCCGTGAAGCTCGTCTCTTGGACCTCGAAATCCGTCGTCAACACGAACGCGAAAAACGTGATAAGCGCGACCAAACTCTCAAACAACAAACCCCGACCCAACAAGGACAAAGTGGTTCAACTCAGCAAAATATCCACAGTGAGAAAAGTACCCCCACATCGGGTGCAACTGGCGACAATAAATCGCCACGCGACAGAACTTGCCCACCAGCCTTTCGTAGCCGATCCATTGAACGAGACATCATCCACGATAGGAAACGTCTTTCAGAAGCTGAAGAAATAAAGGTATTCTATCATATACACACGTTATGCATTCATTTTGTAAATTACTTTCGATTTGTAGGACCTTGTAAGCACGACACCATCACCGCAGATTACTACTGGGCCACCTCCATCACACCCGGTGGTGGCGGGGCCTCCGGCAACAGCGGCAGCTGCCACAGCTGCAATAATCCCAATATTACCACTTGGAGTCGCCGCCTTGCGCGATGATTCCACCGAAAGTGATCAATCTTTGACATGTTCGCAGGCCCAGCCAGATGCATACCATCGTATTATGTAAGTCATTTATTTCTATGTCAAACGCTACTAACCAGGTGATTTGAATCGAGTGGGGTGTTTGTCGCGACATCATATCGATCTCAAGTCACACTTGACTTGTAATGCGGTGTGAGTGCATCGCAACCGCATGCTTCCTATCATTATTGGTATTTGATGCCTGAAGATACTGATTTTTGTTTCATGCTATGTTGGTATACGCAGTCTGGTTAAAACCGCATTGCATCTATTAGAAGAGAGATAAAAACATAAACAATTTGTGCGCCGGCTCGCGACTTGTCAAAACTTGGGATTGGGTGTCGCGAGATTGGAGCTAGGGCTTTTGTATATCTAAGAGAACGGTCGCTTAAGCTTTACAACATTGTAAGAAAATTTGGATTTCAAATTTATTCAGAGAAGAGATAACGTGAAAGCTTTTAGAGACATGACAGCTGTTGCGTATAAGCTTTTGGCTGGAAACGCAATGGAAATTTTTTGAAATAGCAGTTAAGTGGTGCTCGTAACTTAAGTGCTTTCTCATTTTGTACATATGAAACCTAAGGTTCTTTATAGCTCCGGGTCAGGAAAATTGCGACCACCTTAACACCGAAAATATATCTAGACCACAATTAAGGAACAAACATTTCTTCATTAATGATTGTTTTCTCCTTTTGTAGAGGGACCTTATCTTTATTCACAATTCACAGCACTTTGTGATCGCATTCATGGAATTTGAGAAATAGAAAATAATTACACGATACCATATCTGAGCTGGGATTCAATCTTTTTCGGTGGATACCCTCCGAAGGCTCTATTACTCAATTGCCTCCTGAGCCCAAAGAAACAACGATTGGCAGGACGGATTCTACGTTTGATTTCAGAACTGATGTCGTTGTTCCAGGTCACTGCGGAGCCAAGATAGACGAAGTCCTTAACTTCCTCGAACTTATAACTGCCAATACGAACGATCTGGCCAAGACGCCGGTGGTTCGCGTCCTTTTTCGACGACAGCATATATTTAGTTTTGCCCTCGTTTACTGCCAAACCAAATTTCGCCGCCTCCATCTCAATACTCGCAAACGCCTCATTGACATCTCGCTATGATCTACTTATTATGTCAATATCGTTGGCGTATGCAAGGAGTTGCGAGGATTTGAAATAGATTGTGCCTCTTGTATTGGCCAGTGATTTTTGCACAATTATTCCCAATATGATGTTGAGGAAACCACACGACAGACGATCGCCCTGCCTAAATCCTTTTTTTCGACATCAAAACTATCGGTAAGGTGTTCACCGATTCAGATGGAGCAGCGAGCATTCTCCAAAGTCATAGTGCATAGTCTGGCGAGTTTAGCAGTTATGTCAAAGGTAGACATAGCGATGTATAGCTCATCTCTAATTACACTGTCGTATGCGGCTTTGAAGTCGCCAAATAGGTGTTGAGTGTTGACTTGAAATTATATGGTTTTTTCCAGGATCTGCCGTATTGTGAAGATTTGGTCGATGGTGGACTTCCCTGGCCTGAATCCGCACTGATAAGGACCTATCAGCTTACTTACAAAAGCCTTCAGGCGTTCACACAAAACGGCAGAGAAAATTTTGTAGGCGATATTAAGAAGACTTATTCCTCTGTAGTTGGCGCTGTCAGAGGGGTCTCCTTTCTTGTGGATCTGGCATACGATGCTGAGACTCCATTCCTCGGGCACGCTTTCCTCTGACCATATCTTACAGATGAGCTGATACATCCTCCTAAGCAGGTCATCCCCAGCTGCCTTGAAGAGCTCAGCAGACATTCCGTCTGCGCCAGCAGCTTTATTCGACTTGAGTTTCGATATGGCAATCTTAACTTCGTCTAGATTAGGGGGACGAAATTCTTTGCGGTCTTCGTCGATTAGAAGGACTTCGATTAGTCCGCAGAAGTGGTTTTTCCATGTTCTCAGCATCGACTGCGATTCTACTACTAGGTGTCCGTTCTCATCCCTGCAGGCTTCCGCTCTGGCTTTATAACCTTGACATGTTCGCTTTATCTGTTGGTAAAACTTTCAAACGTCACGCCTGCAGTAACACGTCTCCGAATCCTCAATCGCGCGCTCCTCGTACTCTTTCTTCTTTCTTCTGGGAAGCTTATGCTCCTCCCTTCTTTTAAACTCGTAGAGCTCACGAGCTGCTCTTGTTCTTTTATGCAGCGAGGCTTTATATGCATCCTGCTTCGCTGTGTGAATCCTCCTGCACTCGTCATCGAACCAGCTGTTTCTTCGTGATGGAGCCTTGAAGCCCAAAATTTCGGATGCAGAGCCTTTCAGGGCTTGTTTGTAAAGGTTCCACTGTTGTTTTATAGATAGCATGGAGGGTTGAGTTGTATTGGAGAGATTAAGGGAGACGCGATCGGTAAATGCACTAGCGTTTTCTGAAGATAGTAGCTTTACGACGTCATAGCTTTGTATCCTTACTCTATTCCGCTGCGTTCGTGATATCCGTAGGCGTATCTTGGCTACTACAAGATTTTTTTTTTTTTTTTGAGACTCGCGCAGGTTCAAGAGTTTTTTTTTTCCTCTTATGATGTGTTTTTAGACACACAACCTGAACGGAGTGCAGTGGTTTGGGTCGTTGATGTTCGTTCACTACTCTCAGGGGTGGTTGTCCTAGATAGGACGAGAGCCGACCAATTCCGGGTTGGTTATAGTCCGTAGTAATTCGTTCGAGAACTTTAGTTTTGCATACGCAGAATATGAATTTCAGTTGACCATATATTGTGAGTGTTATGCCTGCAGCAGTAGGTCTGGTCACTTTCCATTCACAACTGCGTTGCATACTTTTTGTCCGTGTAGGAATTACATTTTCTTGGCTACGAAGCGAATTTGAATTATAACCTTCCGCTAGGCGGTCGATGATGTTAACCACCATAGTGGAGGAGTGTCTGATGTCGATCGCGATGTGATCAATCTGGTTGGTGGTCGATTGATTAAAAGACCGCCATGTGCCTTTGTGTATTTCGTGGCGCGGGAAGCGCGTACTATTTCGCCTTCAGCATGTGTCCGTTATCGGATGTGGTGTCGTGTAAGCTATGTTTGCGAATGATTCGTTCAAATATGCTTTCCTTACCCAGCTCAGCATTGAAGTCACCTAGTACAATTTTGATGTCATAGCTGGGACATTGGGCACACGTTCTGTCTAGGAGATCGTATAACTCATCTCTGGCGGAGTCATCCTTGTCTTCCGTGTCTGATGTCGAAAAATTTAGTCTTAATACGGATCGTTATGGGGTGTTCGCTCACATGCCGAAAGCTTAGGACTTAACTTAGCCTTAGTCCACCTCGAACAACAAATCCGCATCCGAACAATCGTTGTCCTCTCTCCCTATAGCAGTCGCCGTAGTAAATATCGCAGTTTTTCATCCGCTTTTTACCCAGTCCATTCCATCGCATTTCCTGGATGGCGGTTATATCCGCTTTATAGCGATCTAGGGCATTCCCAAGTTGTTCGACTCAACGTGGTCTGTTTAGGGACTTAACATTCCACGTACAAAGCCGAAGATCATTGTCCTTTTTTCGTTTTTTGCAAGGGTCGTCAACATTAATCTGGTCCATTATATCCGAGGCTTGTGGTTGTTTCGGAGTTTGTGGTTTTTTTACGGTTACGGCTTACTAGGCCGTCGGATAGAGGCTAGGGTTTAGCACGAAATGTTTCTCACTTTGGATTTATAAGCCATTCATTCTTCCTAAATTAAAATTCAACGCTCATGCCTGGTCTGGTGCATCTTAGACCTTATTCCATCTGCACACACATTCGGGAATGTATCTTCTAGAGCTCTCGATTTCAAGCGTGTATTTAATTACACGTGTACTCGTGTTACGTTCACACGTGTCTTAAAAAATATTTAAACGTGTACACGTGTACGCTCTTAATGTGTGTATGTATGTTGGCGTTACAGTCCATGAAGAACCCAAGGTGAGCTTCTCTCGCTCTTAATACACGTGTTAATAAAAATGCACGTGTAAATAGAGAAAGAAATGCTCCTCTTTCATAATTCAACTGACTGCCTTATGCCTCGTAGGGGTAGCATCTGCCGACGGATGCTGGCCCGACAAAAAGCGAGTAAGAGCCTCTGCAGCCGAACATCTTGCAGCTCTGCTAGTCAGGTCCTACTTCCACCTCCTCGTGGTGCCATCTGGAAATTTCCTTAAAAGGGAAATTACTGACGGAAGAGGCCGAATGGCGAGTATCCTGCGCCACCAAACAGGATTAGTGTCGGTTGGGCTATGGTCTAGCGAACCATAACCGTAAAACCACTAATTGCTCAGAAACACAAAACAGCCTCGGATAATAAAACGGAACGGATCTATGTTGACGACCCTATGAGAAAACAAAAAACAAACAAGGACCTTCGGTTCTGTACGTGGAATGTTAGGTCCCTAAACAGACCACGTGCGGCCGAACAACTTGCGGACGCCCTAGACCGCTATAAAGCGGACATAACCGCCATCCAGGAAATGCGATGGAATGGACCGGGTAAAAAGCGGATGAAAAACTGCGACATTTACTACGGTGACTGCTATAGGGAGAGAGGACAGAGACTATTTGGATGCGGATTTGTTGTTAGAGGTGGACTAAGACATAAAGTCCTAAGTTTCCAGTATGTGAGTGAACGCCTCATAACGATCCGCATCAAGGCAAATTTCTGTAACATCAGCCTCATATGCGTCCATGCCCCCACGGAAGACAAGGATGACTCAATCAAAGATGATTTCTTTGATCTCCTAGACAGAACATATACCAAATACCCCAGCTATGATACCAAAATCATACTTGGAGATTTCAACGCTAAGCTGGGTAAAGAAAGCATCTTAGAGCGGGTCATCGGCAAACACAGCCTACATGACACCACATCCGATAATGGACATAGGCTGATCGACCTTGCAACGGGGCGAAATCTTCTTGTAGCCAGCACACGATTTTCCCACCTCGATATACACAAAGGCACCTGGCGGTCGCCAGATCAATCAGTCACCAACCAGATTGACCACATCGCGATTGACGTCAGACACTCCTCCACTATTCTTGATGTTCGCACTTTCCGAGGAGCGAACATCGATTCAGACCACTATCTTGTAGTAGCCAAGATACGTCAGCGCATAACACGAACACCGCGGAGTAGAGTTAGAACACCAAGCTATGACGTCGGAAAGCTACTATCGCCGGAGATCGCCAGTGCTTTTGCCAACCGCGTCTCCCTTAAGCTCTCCGATACACCTCAATCCTCCACTCAGTCAGTAGAGCAACAATGGAGCCTGTGCAAACAAGCCCTGAAGAGCACAGCAACGGAAGTGCTGGGCCTTAAAGCTCCACCACGACGAAACACCTGGTTCGATGACGAGTGTAGAAGGATTCATGCGGAAAAGCAGGAGGCATACAAAGCCTCACTACACAAAAAAACAAGAGCGGCTCGTGAGCTCTACGAGCTTAAGAGAAGGGAGGAACATAAGCTTCTCAAGAGAAAAAAGAAAGAGCACGAGAAGCGGGCGATTGAAAACTTGGAGAGGTGCTATTGCAGGCACGACGTTCGAAGATTTTATCAGCGGATAAAACGAATGTCTCAAGGCTATAAAGCCCGAACGGAGGCCTGTAAGGATGAAAACGGACACCTAGTAGTAGAATCGCAGTCGATGCTGAGTATTTGGAAAAACCACTTCTGCAGACTGTATAACGGCGATGACAACCAACATACCGCCGTCAGGCAGAATGATCCATTTTTTAACGACGAAGATCGCAGAGAATTCCGTCTCCCTGACCTCGACGAAGTTGAGATTGCCATGTCGAAACTCCAGTCGAATAAAGCTGCTGGCGCAGATGGACTGTCTGCTGAGCTCTTCAAAGCGGCTGGGGGTGAGCTGGTTAGGAGCATGCACCGGCTCATCTGTAAGATATGGTCAGAGGAAAGCATGCCCGAGGAATGGAGTCTCAGCATTGTTTGCCCGATCCACAAAAAAGGAGATCCCTTTGACTGCGCCAACTGTAGAGGAATAAGTCTCCTTAATGTCGCATACAAGATCTTCCTTGCCGTTTTGTGTGAACGCCTGAAGCCATTCGTAAACAAGCTGATAGGTCCTTATCAGTGTGGCTTCAGGCCAGGGAAGTCCACCATCGATCAAATCTTCACACTACGGCAGATCCTGGAGAAAACCAATGAGTTTCAAGTCGATACGCACCATCTATTCGTCGACTTCAAGGCCGCATACGACAGCGTAATTAGAGACGAGCTATATAACGCCATGTTTACTTTTGACATCCCTGCGAAGCTCGTCAAACTATGCAGGATGACCTTGGAAAATGTTCGCTGCTCCATCCGAATCGGTGAGCACCTCACCGATAGTTTTGATGTCAAAAAAGGATTTAGGCAGGGCGATGCGCTGTCGTGTGATTTCTTCAACATCGTATTGGAAATGATTGTGCAAAAATCACAGGCCAATACAAGAGGCACAATCTACTTCAAATCCTCGCAACTCCTTGCATACGCCGACGACATTGACATAATAGGTAGATCGCAGCGAGATGTCAATGAGGCGTTTGCGAGTATTGAGATGGAGGCGGCAAAAATTGGTTTGGCAGTTAATGAGGGCAAGACTAAATATCTGCTGTCATCGAAAAAGGACATTTACCACCGACGTCTTGGACAGAACGTGCATATTGGCAGATATAAGTTCGAGGTAGTTAAGGACTTCATATACCTCGGCTCCGCGGTCACTTGGAACAACGACACCAGTTTCGAAATCAAGCGCAGAATTACTCTTGCCAACCGCTGCTTCTTTGGGCTCAAGAGGCAACTGAGAAGTAGAGCCCTCTCTCGTACGGCCAAGTTGACCTTATATAAGACCTTAATTATCCCGGTCCTGTTATACGGCGCAGAAACATGGACTTTATCTAAAGCGGATGAGGAAATCCTTGGTCGTTTCGAGAGAAAGGTTCTGCGTTCGATTTTCGGTCCCATAAACACAGAGGAGGGTTGGAGGAGAAAATTCAATCACGAACTGTACGGGTTGTACAACGACATGAGTCTGGTCAGGCGTCTACGGATCCAACGCCTAAGATGGCTAGGCCATGTAGAGCGAATGGACACCACAGCTCCAGCCCGTAGAGTCTTTGAGTCCAACCCCGAGGGACGAAGAAATAGAGGACGGCCGCACCTAAGGTGGCGCGCACAGGTGGAAGGGGACCTCAACCAACTGGGCGTGCGGCATTGGAAAAGACTAGCGAAAGATCGTGCTAGGTGGAGAGGCATGTTGGTTGAGGCCCGGGTTCACCCCGAACTGTAGCGCCCGTTAAGTAAGTAAGCCTTATGTGCATTTACAGCTAGTCCCAAGTGAGCCCAAGTACTGTTGTTTTTCTTTGTCTTGAAGAAAGTTAGATGGCTCGTTGAGCGGTTGATGTTGACATAGTAATTTCTGCCATACTGTGTCAATCAGTACTGATCTGCAGTATATTAAAATGAGACCAAAGAGTTGCACATCTGAAAGAATGGAAGAAATCCATCAAGCACCGGCCAAAATGATCGCGTTAAACCAAATGCCTCTTTCATTTTGTTCTAACATCACTACTCTCCATGGGTGGTTGTCCTAGATAGGATTCGAGAGGAACGACTGAATTTTCACGTTGGTTGTAGTTCCCAGCAAATGTGTTATGGTGGCCGAGTATGAATTTGAAGTGATCGTATACTGTGAGTGTTATGCCTTCATCAGTATTTTGATCACTTCCCATTCACAACAGCTATGTTGCACAATTTTTTCTTATAGAAGTTGCATTTTATAGCTATGGACATACTTAGATCTACTGACCTTCCGCTCGATAGTCGGTGGTGTTTACCACTGCACCACGGCTATCCCTTAAAAACGGGAGTTTAGTTTTGCTGAGCTCGGGGTCTCTCAAAGATGTACTGCCACCTACAACCATATGAGGGCTCTATCCGATCTCTGGCTACCTGGAAGCTACCGGAGTATGGCCGGTGTAAGTAGCTCCTATTGAAACCAAAACGTATTCAAGGAATACAAAAAAAAAAGGACCTAAATGTGATACTTCATATCTCCGTTTGTAGATCTTAAGGAATACGCCTTTACCTGCAATATAAGCAAATACTGTTGAAGGTCAAGATTTGAAATATTCTCTCTATTGAATTAACCTAAAAGCAGGAAAATCAACGTGTGGAAAAAGAAACTAAGGAAACAACGTACAAAATCACTGGGGGGGAATCCCCAATCTGCATTGAGGGTGCCTTTTCAGAAAAATCATGCGAGTGGACTGCTTCGTATCAAAGCCAAAGTTTGTGCCTTCGCTGCTTCTGTAATCTGAAAGTTTTCATTTGACTAAATCCCCCAATGCAATTCATACAAAAGCAGTTGCATCTTCCCGCACCATCACCATGAGCATTATCATGACCATCAGCATAAGCATTAGCATCATCTGCATATGTACGTCATTCGTGGACTCGTTTTACTTTTGAAATTGGATGCCGCCGTGTCAGATAAGCGTTGTCGTCGCGTAGCAGTACTACTCATATGCTTCGCTTCTGATGCAATTTTCGAAAGTTGATGTCAAAAGCTCTTCGAAACGCTTGAGTGTTGTGTTATGTGTTGTGTATAGAATTCACCATTCTGATGGGTCCTTCAAAGTAAGTTGTGTTCGGTGTTGATTTCATACTGATTCTCCTTGTCGTCGATTGTTTACTTGCACACATAGTACAACAATACGAGCTTGTGGAGTCGTCCTCTAGAATGGACTACGAGTGTGCAAGCATTCGTTTCTCGTGGTCGGGCAAGTCATAGCCGCTTCAGTTACTATTGAATATTGCTATCGAGTTTATTTCAAGTGTTTCCATGAATACTGGTTATTCACAGTTCCAAGACCAAGATTGCCCAGAATTCTGTGAGAGGTATGTATGTACATATTGAAAATTAATTCAATTTTATAGCGAAAGTGATGCTTCTAGAGCTCTGATTTATTGTTGTATCCTGCTTATCGTATCAACTTTCGAGTGCACGACTCTATTATGGTCGATGGGATGAATCTCAAGTGTATTTTTTTTTTTTTTCGATTTCGTGGGGGAGCATGTAGTCATGTCTGATATTGATAATGAAATTTAAGATACTTAAAATCGATTTGGATGTCATCTGCTTGCGTGAGTTGAATGACAGGGGCCAGTGTCGGTTAAGTGGTCGCAAGGACCTTACATGCTCTTGGGAGATTTATTACATATTGTAATTCGAAATCTACATAGTGTGGACAGTTGCCAAATAAAAGTTGTCGACTACCATGCGATATGGGATATCATTGGCGATATGGGATATCATTGGACGGAGTGATTGCCAAGAATTATCAAATAAAATAACTCCAAAGAGGTCATTCAAGTATCAAAAAGGACAACATACAATAGAAGTCGATTATATAATGAGGCTATGTGTCTTGGGGTGAGGAATAAGGGTGATGAGGCTTATCTAATTCATTGTCACTACGTTTTTAGGAGTTTTGATTTGAATTCGTCATCTTGGTTGTGACTGAGGGAATGAGGATTGGTAATGCACAACTGATATTTTAAACATTTGTTATCTTGATGGGAAAATATCAGCTGACCTTTCTGGATGATGTACACGACAGACAATGTACTTAATGTGTTATGCAACATTTCAAGTTCAATACAAGGTTGAGTCGCGCGTTGCTTGATATTAGTTTAAGATTTGTCGAGCAAAACTGATCATCTGATGTTGCAGAATTCTGTGTTATTGCATTCTGATAGGTCGTCAAAGAAGGCTTTGCCCAATGCCCGCTGTATGGTTATGACTAGGGCCGAGCATTCGCAAAGGAAATGGTTAAGGGTTTCCTTTTCCAGCCGGTTCTTGCAACTTCGGCAGGGGGTGTTAAATGGGATGCCTAACTTGGCAACGTGGGTGCCGACGGACTAATGTCCAGTACTGATAGCTACGATTCTGGCAATCTCATGTCGAGTTTTATTAAGACACGAGTTCTTTTTGTGTTGGAGGAAGGACATATCTTTTTTGATATGACACAGTTACTCATGATGTTCCATCTGGAGTTTGCCCTTGACAGGAAGTGTGCAAATAACTGTCCCTTTGCCAGGTCTATGGGAGGGGATACGGCCTCCGCCAAGAACCTATCGAGGGTAGAGCCGTGCTTTGCCAGCGAATCAGCTCTTTCGTTTCCCTCTATGTTGCTTTGGCGAGGAACCCAGAAGAGAGTGATGTTGATATAATTGCCTGCACAAGTGATTTCGTCTTTATACTGTGCGACTAGTTTTGATGTTTTGGTATGTGAATCAAGAGCGTTGGTGGCTGAATACCTGTCAATAAAAATGGCAACGTCTCTCTCAGAAATAAAGTAACGGATGAGTATCTTGCAAGCCTCCTTAATCGCTAGTACTTCCACTTGGAACACACTAGCAGAGTCCAGAAGTCGAAATTATTTGCAGATATTTAGTTTCGCTGAGAAGATACGCGAGCCAACTCCGCACTCCAATTCCGAGCCATCGGCAAAATACGCTACCCGATGGCTCGTGAAGTGCAATACATTTTTTCATACCGTTCTGGATGGGAAACGGTCTTGAGCGGGTTTGTTTAGGTTGAGTTTGGATGTCATGAAGTCAGTTGTAGTCCTAGCTAAGTCTCCAGGTAACAGGTCCAGCAGCTCACTATGACCGTAGGGTTTCGGTGACCAGAATCCGAATTCCGCTGCAAGATGCGGTGTATCCAACGTGGCGGTCAAGAGGGAGCAGGTTTAGAAGTACGTTGAGTGCTACGGCCGGACTGAACGGAAGGGCACCTGTTACACCCATGACAGCCGACCTCTTGACTTGGCTTAGTTTGGTTATGTTGTATGCTATGCTTAAGGCAGCCCACCATACAAGTGATCCATAGGTGAGGATAGGGCGTACGATGGCTGTGTTCATCGGGGTCGGAGTCCCCACCTTTTGTCAGAAGTTCTGCTACAGGCATAGAAAGCGACACATACTTTCCGTACCCGATGTTCTATGTTTAACTTCCAGTTGAGCGTTGGATCTTTGATTTCGCTAATTATCGAGATGAATATCCCCGATACCGGCATAACCACACCGTCTGCATAAACGACTGCCTTAAATCCGGTTCTATCGAACTCTTTCAAGATCTTATCTATAATCATGAGCCATAGTAGAAGCGATATGAGCATCCTTGGGGTGTGCCTCTGTCTACAGTCTTGGCTATAATGGTGTTTCCCATCTGGACGTTGCTAAAAGCTCCTTCTTTGTCTATGAAGTAAGCTAGGGTGAACTGTTTGAAGTGGACTGGACTTTTTGATCGTTTGCACAACTTCATGCAGAGCGGTCTTTGAGGTAGGCCTGTTGAGACTTCGAAAATGTTGTGTTTCATAGAGTGTCTCGGATGCATTCGAAGGTCTTCAGGACGAAGGATGTGAGGCTAGTAGGTCTGAAATGATCAACGATTACTTCTCCGAACCTTTATCAAGAACTCAAGAATCAATCTGCGAATATATCAGATTTTGTTCACACCGGTCGTGTTTAATTTTCTCTGATAGCCTTGACTTGGAGACACACTTTTTGTAAACGCTTAGCATTTTTAGACTTTAAATATTTTAGGTATTGTTTTAACTGAGACTGGAATTAAAGTACATATCAGCAAAAACGATGTCCGAGTTTTTCGAGGAGCCAATGTTGACTCGGCTCATTACCTTGTTGCAGCCAAGGTACGTATGCGGATATCACGAATACTGCAAAGTTGGGTAGGGCCAGCAAAATTTGACGTCGGGGAGCTGCAATCGCAGGAGATCCCTCAAGTTCTTTCAAGAGCAGATGCAAATTGCACAAACCATGAACAGCAATGGAGACGTTGTCATAGCGCTATCAGCAATGCTGCCTTTGATGTATTAGGTCTCCAGCCACCACCTAGGAGAACCTCTTGGTTTGATGACGAGTGCGGATAGGTAGAAAAACAGAATGCATACATGGCCACGTTGCATCGACGAACGAGAGCTGCTTGTGAGCTTTATGAGCGGAAAAGAGACGCGCGCGATCGATGAGATGGAGAGATTTTATCGCCGGAACAACTTTTCAAAGTTTTACCAACGAGTGAAACGATCATGCCAAGGCTATAAAGCCAGAGCGGAAGCCTGCAGGAATGAACACGGACACCTCGTAGTTGAATCACAGAGAATAAGGAAAGACTATTTTTGTGGACTCTATAACGACAAAGATGGTCAAGATACCGCTGTCAGACAGAACGCACCATTCACACTGGACGACGATGAGAGAGAATTCCATCCACCCGACTTAGACATGGTTAAGATAGCAATATCAAAACTGAAGTCTAATGAAGCTGCTGGCGTAGACGGCCTACCTGCTGAGCTATTTAAAGCAGCTGGAGATGAGTTGGTTGGGACATGCACCAGCTCATCTGTAAGATATAGTAATAAAAAAAGAGACCCCTATAACTACGCCAACTATAGAGGAATAAGTCTCATTAACATTAACAACCATTTGTTGACAATTTGATAAGTTCCTATTGATGTGAATTTCAGGTCAATAAACGCCACCTTTTCGTCTATTTTAAAGCCTCATGTGGCAGTGTCTATAGGGACCAACTATACACGAGTAGAGCCGTGTTATGTTTTGACATCCCTGCCAAGCTTGTCAGGTTGTGCAAGATGAAAATGGAGAAATCTCGTTGCTCCATTATGGTTGATAAGGAGCTAACCGAGACCTTCGATTTCAAAAAAGGATTCAGATAGGGCGACACACATGATAGTGCGTTTTTCCAACATCGTCCTTTAAAAGATCGTGTGGGATTCACTGGCCAATACATACGCATACGCTGATGACATTGACGTGATTGGGAGAACGTGGGCATTGAAGCCGAAGCAGTTAAAGTGGGTCTGAAGGTAAACGAGGGCAAAATTAAACACATGTAGGAATACAATAAGAGAACTCAATCATAATTTGTATTATCTGATCCTTATTTTATATTTAGTGGAGAAATAGGTAGCAAAAGTTTCTGGTCGTTTGTAAAAAACGTAAAAAACTCAACTTAGTCGTCTATACCGACGCTCATCCACAATGACATTCCAGCTGTCACCCCCTTAGACAAAGCTAACCTACTTGCTGCCCATTTCGCAACCAGTTCTCAGCTGCCAGCCTGTACTTTGTCTCCGCCTGTACTAGAGTGCGTCAATTCCACCATGGGACTATTCCACTTTCGCACTCGTACAGTCGCAAGGGTTCTTAAAGACCTCGACATACACAAATCCGCTGGTCCAGATGATATTGCCCCAATAGTTCTGAAGAGGTGTTCTTCTACGTTGGCAAAACCACTGCGTAAGCTTTTTCACCTTTCCTACACCTCTGGGCTCTTTCCGAGTAGGTGGAAAACAGCATTTGTCCAGCCTATACCCAAAAAAGGCGAATCATCTTCTCCCTTCAACTACCGACCCATTGCACAAACGTCCCTTCTTTCCAAGGTCATGCAAACGCTGATTAACCGTCAGCTTATGAAATATCTTGAATCACGGAAACTCCTCAATGACCGCCAATACGGTTTCCGCAGCAACAGATCCACTGGTGATATGATGGCATATCTCGCTGAAAAGTGGAATCACTCGATTCACCAAGCAGGTGAAAGCAAAATTGTTGCACTGGATATTTCGAAAGCATTTGACAGGGTTTGGCATGAAGCCCTTTTGTCGAAAATGTGTGCTTTTGGGATCGATGAGTCTCTCTTTCAATGGATTAGAAGCTACCTTTCGAATCGTTCAATTCAAGCTGTTTTGGACGGATTCAAGTCTGATACTCACTTTGTAAGTGCCGGTGTTCCCCAGGGCTCCGTTTTGTCTCCGACACTCTTTCTTATTTTTATAAATGATCTCTTGTCTGTTACTTCTAATCCAATTCACTCCTTCGCTGACGACAGTACCCTCAGCTTCTCATATTCGTTCACCAGTTTACGACCCTGCACTTCGGTTGTAGATAATGAGCGGCAGCGTATGTTAAGCTCATTAAATTCCGATATCGACAGCATCACCCAATGGGGTAAAAACAATAGGGTGGAATTTAATGCCTCCAAAACACAATGCTGTCTCTTGTCGTTAAAGCGTATAAATAACCCGCAGCCATTATCCATGAATGGCACTTGCATCTCAGAAACTGAAAAGCTTTCTATCCTGGGTATGAGTGTTGCTCACAATCTTAATTGGAGCGACCATATATTCAGTGTCGCCAAGAATGCTGCGAAATGCCTAGGATTCTTATACAGATGCAAGAAATATTTCTCACCCTTAGATCTGGCTACAATCTATAAGGCGTTCATTCGCCCCAAATTAGAGTTTAACGCTCACGCCTGGTCCGGTGCTTCCAAGACCTCACTGCACCTAGTAGACAGAATACAAAAACGAGCCATAAAACTGATAGGTGACTCCAGCATTACCAAAACATTAGACTCGCTGGAACACCGCAGGAATGTTACCTGCCTCTCCCTGTTTTATCGTTACTACCACCAAAAATGCTCTGATGAAATAGCCAGTTGCATTCCGCCCCTTCAACATTTCTCCCGCAATACACGTCTCTCTAGGAATGCTCACCAATATACTCTGATGCCCGCTTTCGGACGTACTGTCAAATATAGAGAATCTTTCATTAACCGAACCACACGAATCTGGAACTCCCTGCCGGATTCGGTTTTCCCCCCTCAATGCAACATGCAAGCATTTAAGATCAATGTCCATCGGCATCTCCTCTATTCCTCTTCCTCTCTACCTTCTTCCCGCACTGTGTCGCCGACATAATAAGGTTATTAGACCTTGAGTGCGCGCAAATTAAAAAAAAAAAAAAAAAACTCAACCGCACCGCACACCTTTCAGAGCAAGCATGGTTTCATCGTTTTCGTTCTTTTCCTTTTTCGTCTAACTTAACGAATGTCGGCTTGCCTTAAGGTCGGCTTCACATCGGTTAAGTGTGTTGGGTATTTTAGTTCTACATACATATGTGCTGTCGTCAAAGAAAGGCGCACAACACCGATGTCTTGGCCAGAAAGTCACTACTGGCAGCCATAATTTAGATGTAGTCAAGAAGTACGTCTACGCTGGCTTACTGGTAACAAGCGGCAACAACACCAACGCTAAGATTAGACGCAGAATAACTCCTACCAACCGCTTTTTCTTCGGCCTGAAGAGTCAATTGAGTAGTAGAACCCTCTCCCGGAAAACTTAGGTGACCCTCTATAAAACCTTATTCATCCCGGTCCTCCTCCACGGCACACGGGCTTGGATCTGATCAAAAAATGGAGGAGGAGGCCCTTGGTCATTTCGAGAGGAAAATTCTGTGTACAACCTTCGATCCCGTTTGTGTTGACGGAGAGTGGAGGAGAAGATTCAAGCAAGAAGTGTACAGGCTGTACAACGATATCGGCCTAGTACGACGTCTACGAATCCAACGTCTAAGACGGCTAGGCCATGTAAAGCGAATGGACAGCATAACTCCGGCCCGAATAGTCTTCAACTCCAGCCCCGAGAACGACGTTCCAGAGGACGGCCGCGTCTAAGATGGCGCGCATAGGTGAAAAGGGACCTCAAAAAAAGACGCTGCGGCGAAAGAAGAGAATCTTCGCGGTATCCCAAGGATATCAAAGAGTTCACGGACAAAAGCTTTAAAAACGGCCCCCAGGCTTTTCGAAATTGTGATAACAATCTTGTTACCGACGATAAAGTGGCCCCCCTTGAAGAAGTAAGCAAAGCTATTAAAAAGCTGAAGAACAACAAGGCCGCAGGCTCGAATGGAATACCATCAGAGCTCTTTAAAGCGGGAGGTGATGTTCTGGTAGGGGGCATGTATCAGATCAGCTGTGGGATTTGGAAGGACGAATGCATGCCCGACGACTGGAATACCGACTCTATTTGCCCCTTCCACAAAAAGGCGATCGTATGTGTATACGTATGTACATATATGTATATTTCATCTTCTCCTCTTTGATGTGAAGACCAGCTCGTTTCATTTGATCTTCCGTTGCCGTAAAAAGCTTCCACAATAGTACGTTGGAAACTTGCGACAACATCAATATCGCTTTAGTAGCCAAGGAACTGGACAGGTTTATGGAAGATAGTGTTTAGACGTTCACACCATACACTGAATAGGATCTTGTAAGCGATTTGGGCAGGGATATACATACATATGTACCTCTGTAGTTTTTGCAAGAGGTAGGATCGCCTTGCTGTATTTTTTGAACAGACCACGTACACAGTCTCCGATAAATCTTCGGTTTGACGTATTTGATCCAGGCCACGAGTTGATTGGCTCTATAGCATTTGGATTTTCTGCTTTCGTGTTTTCGAGTTCGAAAATGAAAAGCGAATCATCCAACGATAATTACTTACTTACTTTGATGGCGCTACAGTTCGGGGTGAACCAGGGCCTCAACCAACAAGCCTCTCCAGCCAGCACGATCTTTGGCCAGCCGCTTCCAGTGCCATACGCCCAGTTGGTTGAGGTCGTCCTCTGCTGCGTCGTCCCCCGGGGTTGGAGTCGAAGACTCTTCGGGCCGGAGCGTTGATTACCATTCGCTCTACATGGCCCAGCCATCTTAGACGTTGGATCCGAAGACGTCTAACTAGCTCGATGTCGATGTACAACCCGTATAGTTCCTGGTTGAATCTCCTCCTCCACTCTCCGTTCACACAAACGGGACCAAAGATTGCAAGCAGAATTTTCTGCTCGAAACGCCCAAGAGCCTCTTCATCCGCTTTTGGTAACGTCCAAGCCTCAGCGCCGTAGATGAGGACCGGGATGATTAAGGTTTTGTAGAGGAAAACCTTAGTTTTTCGAGAGAAGGCTCTACTACTCAATTGCCTCTTGAGTCCGAAGAAGCAGCGGTTGGCAAGAGTTATTCTGCGTTTTATCTCAGCGCTGGTGTCGTTGCTGCTTGCCACTATCCAGCCAAGGTGGACGAAGTCCTTGACTACTTCAAAAATATAGCTGCCGAAGGTGACGTTCTGACCAAGACGTCGGTGTTGCACGTCTTTCTTGGATGACAGCATATATTTGGTCTTGTCCCCATTTACCCTTAGGCCCACTTTAGCCGCTTCTGCTTCAATGCTTGCGAACGCCTCATTGACGTCTCGCTTTGTTCGTCCAATAACGTCAATGTCAGCTGGGTAGGCAAGCAATTGTGTGGACTTGAATGTCCGATAATGCCCTTTGTTATTTTGGTAAATGCTTTGCTAAATGTAAATTATTGGACGGGTCTCTATCAAATTTAGAAAGACGTCATTCCACGGTGGTACTAAATAACCTTCTTTACAGAATTACTTCTTTTATTGTCCTGCTCCTCGTGTCCATTCACTCTGACTTCTCATATTCATTCTTTCCACCTTGTCCACTTTCCATAACTAAACCCCTTTTAGGTACACTGATTTCTACCCCCAGACCATGTGTTTCGGAATCAATTTCCCAGTATTAAATCAAAAGACTAAATAAGAAACGGAAAGACTTCCCTTCAAAAAGTCCGCAAACTTTTACTGTAGCCAACGAATGTGATTCGTGTCCAGGAAAATTCATCCATCCCCTTGACGTGAAAGCTCCTTTTCATGAGCAGGGCTTTCGCCACCTCTATTACCCCGTAAAACACTTTAGCACATTTATAGGTACGTAACTACCGTCGCATTGCCTACTGATTCTACACCATCTCCGGTGCCACTGGGACGCAGTTAAAAAGCAACAGCAAATCTGAGAAAAAAAAAAAAAACAAAAACAGAAATCCTTATTAGGTCGACAGCAATTTTCCTCGATTCGTATCGCGTGTATGCCACCCATCCACGTGCATATGTATTTCCTTTTGGGTGGTGGTGCGGTGGTTTGTTGTTTTTTTCTTTTTTCATTCGCATTTACTATTCGGATATTGTTTGCTGGCTTTCGCAAAACACCATACTCACCTCGGACAAAAGGGTAGCAGTCTACCGTGGTGAATGTATCTCACTTCTCTGTTGTCTTTTTTTCTGTCGTTTTGCTACATTTTTTCTTCTTTTGGTTGGTTTTCGTTAAACTCTGGTGTTGGCCTTCCTGAGTAACTTGGCTGAGCACTGAGACCATTGCTTTATTGCGGTGTTACGTGTATCTTGTGTCAGACATACACAGGATTCGGTTTCCATTGTTGTTGTTATTACTCGTGTTCGTTGTATCCTACCTAGTTTATGTCTGATTTTTAGTTAAATATTTTTGATTGTTGAGTGTTCTTCTGTTTTTGTTTAGTTTTAAGCGGGAAAAAGTGAACTCTAAAATATCTTTACTTTTAAGTGGCTTATCTATAACGAAAAGTGTTCTATTTTAAATTCGGTATTTTAAAATACAAGTGCGTTCGAAGGGATAAACGGAAAAAAAATGTGATTCATCTCCTTAGACCTTCATGGTTCCATTCGGGATGACAAGCTACATTTTTGACTTAAATTAAGTGCAAACTATACGCTATAGTCTATAATAGATTCGTACTTTAATTAAGGACATAGACGAGGATAGAGTGCCGCTCTCGTATTTGTCCTCGTCGGTATTAACGATACTTCGTAGACTGCTAGCAACTGTGTCTGCATATGTAGATACAAACGTATGCATAAATCTATCTCCCGAAATGTCCGCGGATTTTATAAATCATTTTCGGTTACCGTACATGTTATGTGAGTGCAAGTGCAGATGATATAATACCACCTCATCGCGTGCTATCGTACCTAGTACGTACTACGAGTACACACAATCCATGCATGCGTGTATGTTTGGCCTTGTTTAGCTCGACTCTGTCGCTCTACTGTCGTGGTTCGGATTGCAATGATTTTTAGTTTCTATTTTATGCCGTGTTCTTTATTGTTTTATTTATTTGATATACCAAATTTAAATAATTAATTACGAGGAGCACACACAGGAGAGTGTGGAAGTGAGAACGATGAAGAAAAACATCTTATTTGAGTGACCGCAGTGCAGAAATGCAAAAATAACTGGCACAACAACGGTCGGCAACAAACATTTATTTTTTTATTGATTTTTAAGGATTACTCTTGAGTGTTTTTTTATGTTGTTCTCTAAGGAAAATGTTATTTAAATCCCAAAGTGGCTTAAAGCGCGGTATTGCTAATCAATGTGCACGTAAATAGTATCAAAAATTACGGTAATTCTTACATAATCACATAGAGGCGCAACAAATTTAAATCAAATTATGTAACTGCCTTTGATGATGGGTCCACAAATTACAGATAGTAGATTGAGAAGAAAATGCGGCGTTTTTTAGATTTATTTGCTTAATTTTTTCCCCCTTCTTATACTATTTTTTACCATGTCCTTACCTCTATGAGTATTTGTGCAGCTTTACACTATTTTCTGTAGGCATTCATGCTCTTGGATCAATATCGAAAAAAAAAGCCATTCGACCAAGAATAACAAACCGAAAAGAAGGTAGTAGCAGAAGCAGCAAAAACAATGGATAGGAAGCAAATGAAAAGCAACAACGAGTAACTATCAAATGCCAACTGTGAGATGGTTATCTCAAATGTGACTTTGGAGGGAGGGACAAATTGTTGTTGTTTTATTTTGTTCGTTTTCTATTCCACCACTGGGTGGTAAGGAAGAAGCACGAGCTTATAACTCTACCGCTGTGGCGTATACGTAACCTAATTTTTTTTTTCTTGGCATTTGTCGATTGGAGGCAAGTGATTTAGGCATTCCTGCATCAGGAAGCAATTTTGATTTATTAATCTCCTAGGGATAAGAAACTTGAGCAGCAGGCATATAATGTGTTTTCTATGCAGATATTACTGATGGAGAAGAATACAAATTGGTTTTAAATACTTGTTTGCACTATATACTTTGAAATCTACTTCTAATAGACTGGGCTCAAGGTAGACAGATGCCAGGAGACTAAATTTGGTGTGGAATCTCTCCCAAGGAATTCCCACATCACTACAGATAATAGATCTAGAGTCAAAATTATTTACAATTAGTAAACGATTAACTCTCTGGTCCTTCATGGGCTGTGACGCCATCAAAGAAAGAAGAAGAAAAAGAAACGATTAACTTAGTGACTGGCTTCGCTACCTTCCCTATACTTATTACTTTAGAGCTGTTAGGTCTAAAATTGGTAAAGCAGTTACATATTTAGAGATAATCATGTTACATCGCAATCATTCTTAGTAGAGAAGTGCTGTGGTTTCGATTTGCTTTGTTGTCGCTTCACTCGGTCCTATATACATACATACGTACATACATACGAAACGATGTTCCAACGATAATTCTTAAGGCCGTTACATACACATATTTACATACGTACATTCTTCTTCTTCTTTGGTGGCGTTACAGCCCATGATGGACCAGAGCCAAGCTTCTCTCAGTCACTCATGTTGTGTGTGATTTATTTTTCACACAGGTGAAAGGGACCTACAGTTTAATGCCGATTCCGAACGGCGTGAGTCGAGAAGATTTTTCATGACAAGTATACTACGGGGGGTTTTGCCAGTACCCCGCCGAGGAGGAACGTCGCGAAATAAACATTCGATGCCGTTGGTGTTATCAGGATCCGAACTCGCTCATCGTGCACCAGAGCCCAACACAATAACCACTGCGCCACGGCGCCCTCATATGTACATTACATCCAAATTTGTGTTAAAAAAGCAGAAAGGGTTTCTAAGTCTGCCAAGCTCAGAAAACTCTTTCCTACCTTTCTTAAAACTCCCGTTTTTCTGCGGTAAATTCCAATAATTCAAGCTTACAATCTCTAAGCTTCTAGTACTTATGGCACCGCCCTATTGAATCATATTTTGGCTCGTTCACGCCAACTTGAAAAATTGTTCGCTCACTGATGATTACAGCCATTCGTAAACAAAATAATCGAGCTTGCTTTTGTGAACGTTCTACTATGCATTTAGATTAATTTCGAGGTTTCGTCGTCAAAAAACAGCGTCCCTAATGACTTGGGTCGGAGTAACAACACTCCGCTCGTTTTTCTGCCAACGGGAGCAATAATGAACGACGAAGTTTATTAGGAAGATGTATACGAAGCTTGTTTAAAACCCCGATTAGACGTACATTAAAAAAAAAAAAAAGCAATCGGATCGACAGGATTTTATACCTGGCCACAAAGCCACTGGTCTTTGTCCTAACTCCCGACTTTAACCAATTTTAATTAAACTGCCACGTTACCTTGGCAATGTTGCTAATTTTCTTTACGACTTCTGATCGTTTGATATGATGGTTCGAGAGTCATACTCCTATCTGGACGGAGTACAAGTAGGGTGTTTATGGCGGTTCAAGCGCTTTTTGGTATGACACGACATGTATGACACGACATGTATTAAGTGATGGTATGAAGGGATTTGGTATGAAGCGATGGTATGAAGGGATTTGGTATGAAGCGGTTGAGGCGCTTTTTGGTATGAAGTGATGGTACGAAGGGTTTTGGTATGAAGGTGTTCTGGCGCTATTTAATTTGTTTATTTAAGTTGTGAATTTGCGTTGCGGTTAGGAAATGTATGGCGGTTCTCGCGCTATTTTAAGTTGGTTTTTTTTGTCACGTGCTGGTTGTGTGCGTGCAAGGTCGTTATCATGTGACGTATTTAGAATAGGAATAGCAATAGATATATATATATTGTTACGCAAGGCTACGAAGATCTACTAACACATAGCATTCAATTTTAAGGGGACCAGATAAACTATATACATATCTATGTATTAGCAATAGATATGTGATGGTATGAAGGGTTTTGGTATGAAGCGGTTCAGCCGCTTTTTGGTATGATGATGTTCTGGCGCTATTTAATTTGTTTATTTAAGTTGTTTTTGCGGAAATATATGGGGATTCTGACGCTATCTGTGTTGTGTGTGTGTGTGAATCAACGTGGAAATACTTTCGCATATTAAAAAGTGGATGTGATTGATTCATTCTTGACAGTATATGGTACATATCTATGTATCTATAAATATTTCTTAGCGTTTCAAATACATATACATACATACACACACGCACATATATATAAATATTACTGGAATAGTATAAACAAATGACCCATTACATTAAAATGGTTCTGTAAGCAACAATTAATCAGTGCGAACAGCTCTATTTAATTTGTTTATTTAAGTTGTTTTTGCGGAAATATATGGGGATTCTGGCGCTATCTGTGTTGTGGTTTTGTGTGTGTGCAAGGTCGTTATCATGTGACGTATTTAGAATAGTTGGTATGAAGCGGTTCAAGCGCTTTTTGGTATGAAGCGATGGTATGAAGGGGTTCTGGCGCTATTTAATTTGTTTATTTAAGTTGTGAATTTGCGTTGGGGTTAGGAAATGTATGGGGATTCAGGCGCTATCTCTGCTGTGTTTTTGTCGCGTGCTGGTTTTGTCGGAGGATTTAGTCGCTATCTGTGAAGGTCGTTATCATGCGACGTATTTAGAATAGCAATAGATATGTACATATTGTTACGCGCAAAGCGTGCCGAGTTTCACTATGCCGAGTAGCGTGTGCGTTTTTTGGATTCACTCTTCTCTCTCTCTATGCTTCGCTGATTTCATGGGGGGACAAGTTTAATCATGTTCTGCGTTTTTTTTTCATCCCCCGTATAATTTAAGATATGTTCATTTGGTGGGTTTGTTTATACTTCTTAACATCGATCAATTCTATTGGCAATTAGCTTAGGAATTTTAGTTCCCGGTGTAAACATATTTTCGGGACAAAACGGAAGAGCATTATGTATATCGTGAAGTTTGTGTCAGCATTTTTCGTTATCATGCGTAGTAGTTCCATATGTGTGTGTGTGTGTGTGTGTGTGTGTGTGTGTGCGTGCGTTTGAGTGTGTGTGTGTGTGTAAGGTTAGTGACCGGCTGCATCGCCCAATTGTGAAAATTTTATATAGACGCTAGCAGACTCTCGTGATCGACCAATACGACATACGAGCTCGGATCGAAGAGAACATTTTTATATAAACGCTAGCAGACTCTCGTGATCGACCAACACGACATACGAGCTCGGATCGAAGAGAAAATTTTATATAAACGCCAGTAGACTCTCGTGACACGATCAACCAACACGATATACCAGCAAAGAAAGAATTTCAACTACAAGCAATATGAAAAGAAATATTGAAATTGATGATTCGGAGATACTTACGGAAATATCTCTGGGGAATCTACAGGAGAGTCAAAAGCGAACATCAAATGCTATACGATGTAAGTTATACAGGGAACGTCGGAAGGCACAATCTAAACCGTATGACAAAACGAATGCACAGAGATGCAAGAAGTACCGCGAGTCCAAAAAGCAAGATGTTTCCAAAGAAAAGGTATCTGCTGGTAACTCCGAGCGATGTAAGAAATTTCGAGAATTGAAGAAACAGGAAAACTTAATTAACCAAAAGCGCACAAACGATGCGGAGCGATGTAAGAATCGACATTTTCCGCAGCAGCAGCAGGAGACTTCACTGATGTTAGTTGTGCAATCCAAAAGTAAAAAACTTAAGCAAACTATTTACAAAAGATGTTTATTTTGCGAAGAGGATGTTGAGGAGAGGTTTTGGTCTCAACATCAACGCAAAAACTCACATAAAACAAAGGCTAAGCAGATTCTAAGAGAGAATGTCTACAGTATAACAAGCGCTTTCAAAAATCGCATTAAGACATTTCACATTTCTAATAATGATGAGAGCATATTGAATGTAGAAGTCCTATATGAAAAAAACATGTATTTGATTACCGAGCTGTTGGAAAACGAATTGGAAGTTTTGCATGCTTTTAAATTTAATATGGAATTATTTACGGTGTTCGTGAAGCATACAAAGGAAAATGACGATATGATCCAGGTTATTAAAAGTATGCAGACCAAGATGTATACGATCCTAGAAAAAAGCGATTTATCTGAAAAATTAAACGCTACTATCAATGACATCAAGGTTAAACTAGAGGAATTCCAGGAAAGAGATAGCGGATGGGCTTTGTTGTCATTCCTGAGAATCGAAATAAATATTAATAAATACGATCCGCTTCGGGCTTCTACCTATCTTAATCTACCACCGCAGTTATTGATCAAACATGCTTGTATAAATGTGAAAAACACCGATGAATACTGTTTCAAATGGTCTGTTATATCGGCTTTGGATAGCAAAGTTAAATATAATCATGAGAGACCATCATCATATGCAATTCGCGATATAACTAGTGACATAATACAAGTTAATGGTGAAATTCTTTGTTTTAGGAATATGCAATTTCCTCTTGCGATCAAAGATATACATATATTCGAGTTGAATAATCCAACAATCAGTGTAAACGTGTTCGGTTATGAAATCAACGATAAGAATGAATGTTATTTAATTGGACCCTACTATCATACGACCGAGGAAAAGACAAAACATATTAACTTGCTTTATTGTGAAAGTTCTGATAGCGATCTAACGCATTATGTGTACATCAAACATATGTCGCGTTTAATGAGAAGTCAAATAACTAAGAGTGAACAACGAATGCTTCTTTGTAATGGGTGCTTACAACGATTCCCTAATGTATCCCGTCTGCTGCAACACAAAAGTGAATGTCGGAAGCTGATTACGATTATGCCGGATGAAGGAAACAAAATACTCAAGTTTGTCAAACACAATCGAAAGCAACGAGTTCCATTTGTTGTGTATGCCGACTTTGAGTCTATTCTATTACCTGTGAGTCATTGCATGCCGAATCCAGAATCTTCGTCAACAACTAATGTACAACAACACATACCCTGTGCGTTTTCGTATTTCATTAAGTGCTCATTTGATGATAATGTAAATAGACACAGAACATTTGTTGGTGAGAAATTACATTTAGTTACATGCTATCAAGAACGAAAAAAAAAAAATAAACAATGTCTCCTTTGTATTTTTATAGGAGAAAATTCATCTGATGAATTTGTAAAGATGCTGGTTGAAGACTTAAAATACCTATATAGGGAGTACATGGAGAAACCGAAAGCGATGAATCAATTGACAGATGTTGAGAACTACAACCATCATAATGCTTCAATATGTTGGATATGTAATGGTAGTTTTAGTCAGACCGATATAAGAGTAAAAGATCATTGCCACTTCACGGGTGCGTATAGAGGAACTGCACATAGACAGTGTAATTTAGATTTTCAAAAGCCAAATTTTTTCCCAATACTTTTACATAATTTTTCGGGCTACGACTGTCATCTTTTTGTGAAAAGTTTAAGTAATATTGATGGTGAAATAACAATTATTCCATTAAATAAAGAAAATTATATATCACTTTCCAAGCGAGTGCATTTAGACGCAAATAACACCTTTGAAATTAGGTTTTTAGATTCATTTCGATTTCTTCAGTCGAGTATAGATTCGTTAGCAAATAATTTACCTGAAGATGATTTCATTATAGGCAAAAGGTATTACAAAAATGATGACTCATTCAAATTAATGACTAGGAAAGGTGTATTTCCTTACGATTATCTCAATTCATGGAATCGTTTAGATGATTGTTCTCTTCCATCAATTTCCCAATTTTATAATAAACTAACGGGTAAAGATTGTTTAGATGCAGATTATGAATATGCACTAAAGGTATGGAAGCATTTTAATTGTAAATCATTAAAAGATTACATGCTTGTGTATCTACAGAGCGATGTGCTCTTGTTGGCTGACATATTCGAGAATTTCCGTAAGGTCTGCTTAAAAATATATGAATTAGATCCATGTCATTATTATACATCTCCTGGTTTGTCATGGGATGCAATGTTGAAGATAACGGAAGTTAATCTAGAGCTTTTCACCGACATTGATATGTTTAATTTCATTAAGAAAGGTATCAGAGGTGGTCTATGTCAATGTAGTCATCGATATGCCATATCTAATAATAAGTACATGAATAAATTCGACGAAACTAAAACAAACGAATTCCTTATGTACTTTGATGCAAATAACTTGTACGGTTGGGCAATGTCTCAACCACTTCCTAATGGGAATTTTCAATGGAATGATCCCGAAATCTATACCAGAGAATATATTTTGAAATTGGAAAAAGACGATAAATTTGGTTATGTATTCGAAGTAGATTTAGCCTATCCCACAGATCTTCACGATATACATAATGATCTTCCGTTTTGCCCCGAAAATATGCTTACGCCGGGAACTAAAATTCCTAAGCTAATTGCCAATTTAAATGCAAAGACCAATTATATAATTCATTTAAGAAATTTACAACAATGTCTGAACAACGGATTAAATATCACTAAAGTTCACAGAGTGTTGTCTTTTACTCAATCGGAATGGTTACAGAAATATATAAATCTGAATACCGAATGCCGGAAAAAGGCGAACAGTAAGTTTGAAAAAGACTTTTTCAAATTAATGAACAACAGTGTTTACGGTAAAACAATGGAGAATGTAGAAAAGCGTCGAGATGTGAAAATTGTAACTCAATGGGATGGTCAAAGAAAGTCATTGTGTGCTAGGAAACTAATTGCACATCCTAATTTTCACAATAGATCTATATTTACACCAGAGATGTGTGCTATTGAAATGACCAAGGGACGAGTTGTGTACAATAAACCTATTTATTTAGGTTTCATTGTATTAGAGCTTTCAAAATGGCATATGTACGACTTTCATTATGAGTATATGAGGAAAAAATTTGGAAAATCGATTCGATTAAACTATATGGATACGGATTCATTTATTTATTCAGTAATGACAGATGATTTCTATTCTGATATATATCCAGACGTCATTGATCCCGAGAAATCAAGGTTTGATACTTCAGAATACCCCATAGACAATGTGCATAATTTTCCGCAAACAAACGGTAAAGTTCTCGGGAAATTTAAAGATGAGAATAACTCTCGGAAAATGTTAGAATTCATTGGATTAAGAGCGAAAATGTACTCCTTTATATTAGAGACCAATGATGTGGTGAAAAAGGCAAAAGGAATTAAAATGTCGGTTACTAATAGCTTAGATATTAAAGATTATCGAAATTGTTTAATGAATAAAAAATTGTTGTTTAGATCAATGTTTATATTTAGAAGTAAGTTACATAATGTCTATACGCAGTCTATTAATAAGTTAGCTTTAAGTTATAACGACACTAAAAGATATATATGTAATGATGGGATAAGTACTTATGCTTGGGGTCATAATAAAATACCAATGAATGACTAATTGATACAAAAAAGGAAAAAATGATTTATTATTCTCTCTCCTTCTCTTACGAAGATCTAACACAACAAGGTCACTGAACTTTTCAACAAGGTCACTGACCTTGGTTACTTGGCGATGACCGTGCTTATTAACAGTGTTCTTAGTAACTAGTTCTAAGTAACTGGTTCTAACTAACTGGTTCTATCTAACTGGTTCTAACTAACTGGTTCTAACTAACTGGTTCTAACTAACTGGTTTTAAACTTTTCAACAAGGTCACTGAACTTTTCAAAGGGGTCACTGAACTTTCACCTGTCACACCTGTCACCTTAGCTAGAACCCCACGTAAAAAAAAAAAAAACCCAAAGTAATGAATGAGCAAGATGCCTCGGATGCACGGACGGATACTCGACGGGTGACAGGTGTGACAGGTGAAAGTTCAGTGACCCCTTTGAAAAGTTCAGTGACCTTGTTGAAAAGTTTAAAACCAGTTAGTTAGAACCAGTTAGTTAGAACCAGTTAGTTAGAACCAGTTAGATAGAACCAGTTAGTTAGAACCAGTTACTTAGAACTAGTTACTAAGAACACTGTTAATAAGCACGGTCATCGCCAAGTAACCAAGGTCAGTGACCTTGTTGAAAAGTTCAGTGACCTTGTTGTGTTAGATCTTCGTAAGAGAAGGAGAGAGAATAATAAATCATTTTTTCCTTTTTTGTATCAATTAGTCATTCATTGGTATTTTATTATGACCCCAAGCATAAGTACTTATCCCATCATTACATATATATCTTTTAGTGTCGTTATAACTTAAAGCTAACTTATTAATAGACTGCGTATAGACATTATGTAACTTACTTCTAAATATAAACATTGATCTAAACAACAATTTTTTATTCATTAAACAATTTCGATAATCTTTAATATCTAAGCTATTAGTAACCGACATTTTAATTCCTTTTGCCTTTTTCACCACATCATTGGTCTCTAATATAAAGGAGTACATTTTCGCTCTTAATCCAATGAATTCTAACATTTTCCGAGAGTTATTCTCATCTTTAAATTTCCCGAGAACTTTACCGTTTGTTTGCGGAAAATTATGCACATTGTCTATGGGGTATTCTGAAGTATCAAACCTTGATTTCTCGGGATCAATGACGTCTGGATATATATCAGAATAGAAATCATCTGTCATTACTGAATAAATAAATGAATCCGTATCCATATAGTTTAATCGAATCGATTTTCCAAATTTTTTCCTCATATACTCATAATGAAAGTCGTACATATGCCATTTTGAAAGCTCTAATACAATGAAACCTAAATAAATAGGTTTATTGTACACAACTCGTCCCTTGGTCATTTCAATAGCACACATCTCTGGTGTAAATATAGATCTATTGTGAAAATTAGGATGTGCAATTAGTTTCCTAGCACACAATGACTTTCTTTGACCATCCCATTGAGTTACAATTTTCACATCTCGACGCTTTTCTACATTCTCCATTGTTTTACCGTAAACACTGTTGTTCATTAATTTGAAAAAGTCTTTTTCAAACTTACTGTTCGCCTTTTTCCGGCATTCGGTATTCAGATTTATATATTTCTGTAACCATTCCGATTGAGTAAAAGACAACACTCTGTGAACTTTAGTGATATTTAATCCGTTGTTCAGACATTGTTGTAAATTTCTTAAATGAATTATATAATTGGTCTTTGCATTTAAATTGGCAATTAGCTTAGGAATTTTAGTTCCCGGCGTAAGCATATTTTCGGGGCAAAACGGAAGATCATTATGTATATCGTGAAGATCTGTGGGATAGGCTAAATCTACTTCGAATACATAACCAAATTTATCGTCTTTTTCCAATTTCAAAATATATTCTCTGGTATAGATTTCGGGATCATTCCATTGAAAATTCCCATTAGGAAGTGGTTGAGACATTGCCCAACCGTACAAGTTATTTGCATCAAAGTACATAAGGAATTCGTTTGTTTTAGTTTCGTCGAATTTATTCATGTACTTATTATTAGATATGGCATATCGATGACTACATTGACATAGACCACCTCTGATACCTTTCTTAATGAAATTAAACATATCAATGTCGGTGAAAAGCTCTAGATTAACTTCCGTTATCTTCAACATTGCATCCCATGACAAACCAGGAGATGTATAATAATGACATGGATCTAATTCATATATTTTTAAGCAGACCTTACGGAAATTCTCGAATATGTCAGCCAACAAGAGCACATCGCTCTGTAGATACACAAGCATGTAATCTTTTAATGATTTACAATTAAAATGCTTCCATACCTTTAGTGCATATTCATAATCTGCATCTAAACAATCTTTACCCGTTAGTTTATTATAAAATTGGGAAATTGATGGAAGAGAACAATCATCTAAACGATTCCATGAATTGAGATAATCGTAAGGAAATACACCTTTCCTAGTCATTAATTTGAATGAGTCATCATTTTTGTAATACCTTTTGCCTATAATGAAATCATCTTCAGATAAATTATTTGCTAACGAATCTATACTCGACTGAAGAAATCGAAATGAATCTAAAAACCTAATTTCAAAGGTGTTATTTGCGTCTAAATGCACTCGCTTGGAAAGTGATATATAATTTTCTTTATTTAATGGAATAATTGTTATTTCACCATCAATATTACTTAAACTTTTCACAAAAAGATGACAGTCGTAGCCCGAAAAATTATGTAAAAGTATTGGGAAAAAATTTGGCTTTTGAAAATCTAAATTACACTGTCTATGTGCAGTTCCTCTATACGCACCCGTGAAGTGGCAATGATCTTTTACTCTTATATCGGTCTGACTAAAACTACCATTACATATCCAACATATTGAAGCATTATGATGGTTGTAGTTCTCAACATCTGTCAATTGATTCATCGCTTTCGGTTTCTCCATGTACTCCCTATATAGGTATTTTAAGTCTTCAACCAGCATCTTTACAAATTCATCAGATGAATTTTCTCCTATAAAAATACAAAGGAGACATTGTTTATTTTTTTTTTTTCGTTCTTGATAGCATGTAACTAAATGTAATTTCTCACCAACAAATGTTCTGTGTCTATTTACATTATCATCAAATGAGCACTTAATGAAATACGAAAACGCACAGGGTATGTGTTGTTGTACATTAGTTGTTGACGAAGATTCTGGATTCGGCATGCAATGACTCACAGGTAATAGAATAGACTCAAAGTCGGCATACACAACAAATGGAACTCGTTGCTTTCGATTGTGTTTGACAAACTTGAGTATTTTGTTTCCTTCATCCGGCATAATCGTAATCAGCTTCCGACATTCACTTTTGTGTTGCAGCAGACGGGATACATTAGGGAATCGTTGTAAGCACCCATTACAAAGAAGCATTCGTTGTTCACTCTTAGTTATTTGACTTCTCATTAAACGCGACATATGTTTGATGTACACATAATGCGTTAGATCGCTATCAGAACTTTCACAATAAAGCAAGTTAATATGTTTTGTCTTTTCCTCGGTCGTATGATAGTAGGGTCCAATTAAATAACATTCATTCTTATCGTTGATTTCATAACCGAACACGTTTACACTGATTGTTGGATTATTCAACTCGAATATATGTATATCTTTGATCGCAAGAGGAAATTGCATATTCCTAAAACAAAGAATTTCACCATTAACTTGTATTATGTCACTAGTTATATCGCGAATTGCATATGATGATGGTCTCTCATGATTATATTTAACTTTGCTATCCAAAGCCGATATAACAGACCATTTGAAACAGTATTCATCGGTGTTTTTCACATTTATACAAGCATGTTTGATCAATAACTGCGGTGGTAGATTAAGATAGGTAGAAGCCCGAAGCGGATCGTATTTATTAATATTTATTTCGATTCTCAGGAATGACAACAAAGCCCATCCGCTATCTCTTTCCTGGAATTCCTCTAGTTTAACCTTGATGTCATTGATAGTAGCGTTTAATTTTTCAGATAAATCGCTTTTTTCTAGGATCGTATACATCTTGGTCTGCATACTTTTAATAACCTGGATCATATCGTCATTTTCCTTTGTATGCTTCACGAACACCGTAAATAATTCCATATTAAATTTAAAAGCATGCAAAACTTCCAATTCGTTTTCCAACAGCTCGGTAATCAAATACATGTTTTTTTCATATAGGACTTCTACATTCAATATGCTCTCATCATTATTAGAAATGTGAAATGTCTTAATGCGATTTTTGAAAGCGCTTGTTATACTGTAGACATTCTCTCTTAGAATCTGCTTAGCCTTTGTTTTATGTGAGTTTTTGCGTTGATGTTGAGACCAAAACCTCTCCTCAACATCCTCTTCGCAAAATAAACATCTTTTGTAAATAGTTTGCTTAAGTTTTTTACTTTTGGATTGCACAACTAACATCAGTGAAGTCTCCTGCTGCTGCTGCGGAAAATGTCGATTCTTACATCGCTCCGCATCGTTTGTGCGCTTTTGGTTAATTAAGTTTTCCTGTTTCTTCAATTCTCGAAATTTCTTACATCGCTCGGAGTTACCAGCAGATACCTTTTCTTTGGAAACATCTTGCTTTTTGGACTCGCGGTACTTCTTGCATCTCTGTGCATTCGTTTTGTCATACGGTTTAGATTGTGCCTTCCGACGTTCCCTGTATAACTTACATCGTATAGCATTTGATGTTCGCTTTTGACTCTCCTGTAGATTCCCCAGAGATATTTCCGTAAGTATCTCCGAATCATCAATTTCAATATTTCTTTTCATATTGCTTGTAGTTGAAATTCTTTCTTTGCTGGTATATCGTGTTGGTTGATCGTGTCACGAGAGTCTACTGGCGTTTATATAAAATTTTCTCTTCGATCCGAGCTCGTATGTCGTGTTGGTCGATCACGAGAGTCTGCTAGCGTTTATATAAAAATGTTCTCTTCGATCCGAGCTCGTATGTCGTATTGGTCGATCACGAGAGTCTGCTAGCGTCTATATAAAATTTTCACAATTGGGCGATGCAGCCGGTCACTAACCTTACACACACACACACACTCAAACGCACGCACACACACACACACACACACACACACACATATGGAACTACTACGCATGATAACGAAAAATGCTGACACAAACTTCACGATATACATAATGCTCTTCCGTTTTGTCCCGAAAATATGTTTACACCGGGAACTAAAATTCCTAAGCTAATTGCCAATAGAATTGATCGATGTTAAGAAGTATAAACAAACCCACCAAATGAACATATCTTAAATTATACGGGGGATGAAAAAAAAACGCAGAACATGATTAAACTTGTCCCCCCATGAAATCAGCGAAGCATAGAGAGAGAGAAGAGTGAATCCAAAAAACGCACACGCTACTCGGCATAGTGAAACTCGGCACGCTTTGCGCGTAACAATATGTACATATCTATTGCTATTCTAAATACGTCGCATGATAACGACCTTCACAGATAGCGACTAAATCCTCCGACAAAACCAGCACGCGACAAAAACACAGCAGAGATAGCGCCTGAATCCCCATACATTTCCTAACCCCAACGCAAATTCACAACTTAAATAAACAAATTAAATAGCGCCAGAACCCCTTCATACCATCGCTTCATACCAAAAAGCGCTTGAACCGCTTCATACCAACTATTCTAAATACGTCACATGATAACGACCTTGCACACACACAAAACCACAACACAGATAGCGCCAGAATCCCCATATATTTCCGCAAAAACAACTTAAATAAACAAATTAAATAGAGCTGTTCGCACTGATTAATTGTTGCTTACAGAACCATTTTAATGTAATGGGTCATTTGTTTATACTATTCCAGTAATATTTATATATATGTGCGTGTGTGTATGTATGTATATGTATTTGAAACGCTAAGAAATATTTATAGATACATAGATATGTACCATATACTGTCAAGAATGAATCAATCACATCCACTTTTTAATATGCGAAAGTATTTCCACGTTGATTCACACACACACACAACACAGATAGCGTCAGAATCCCCATATATTTCCGCAAAAACAACTTAAATAAACAAATTAAATAGCGCCAGAACATCATCATACCAAAAAGCGGCTGAACCGCTTCATACCAAAACCCTTCATACCATCACATATCTATTGCTAATACATAGATATGTATATAGTTTATCTGGTCCCCTTAAAATTGAATGCTATGTGTTAGTAGATCTTCGTAGCCTTGCGTAACAATATATATATATCTATTGCTATTCCTATTCTAAATACGTCACATGATAACGACCTTGCACGCACACAACCAGCACGTGACAAAAAAAACCAACTTAAAATAGCGCGAGAACCGCCATACATTTCCTAACCGCAACGCAAATTCACAACTTAAATAAACAAATTAAATAGCGCCAGAACACCTTCATACCAAAACCCTTCGTACCATCACTTCATACCAAAAAGCGCCTCAACCGCTTCATACCAAATCCCTTCATACCATCGCTTCATACCAAATCCCTTCATACCATCACTTAATACATGTCGTGTCATACATGTCGTGTCATACCAAAAAGCGCTTGAACCGCCATAAACACCCTACTAGTACAGATGGTTTGAGTCGTAGATGTTAGTTCACTGCTCTCCAGGGGTGATTGTCCTAGATAGGATTCGAGAGGAACTCGACTGAATCGCACGTTGGCTGTAGTTCACAGCAAATGTTCCATGCCATTATGGTTAGAACTGCACATACAGAGTATGAATTTCAAGCGAACATACCCTTGTCTTTTTATAATTTGCGCGCCCACAAGAAGGTTATGAGCACCCTTATATAACTTAGTTGAAAGATACAGCTTAAAGAAAGTAAAGAGAGAGGAAGAAAGGAGACACCACTGGGCAAAGGTCTTGAACAACATGTACAAACACTGAAAAGCATTGGCACTGACAATCGGTGGAGATTCAGAGTCGTGAAGTGAAGGTCAGTCATTGGTTTCGCAAAAACACTGGTTACCGTAGGTGTTATGCCGTTACGATAGCGTGATTTACTTCATCAACAAAAGCAATTCTCACGTCAGTGTGACATTGAACACTTCCCCACGAAGCGCAATAATGGAAGCATGAGCACATAGTCGATTTGGCTGACGGTTCGACCTTCCGGAGATCGCCAGGTTGCTCTGTGGATTCGCTTGCAGGAAAATCTTGTGCTACTTATCGCCGCATTACAAGCTGTCGCAATGTCCGTGAGTCGAAAGCCGTTATCCATTGTTGTATCGTTAAGGCTGTACTCTCCCATCACTCCGCAAAAGGTGTTCTCCTTACCGGTTTTGGCATTGAAATCCCCGAGTACGATTTGAACAACGTACTCCGGACAAGCTCCGTAGGCATTGTCCAAGAGATCGTGGAAGCCCTCTTTGATGGGGTTTTCAGCCTTTTCGGTAGGGGATGTTGTAAAATCTGCTTGTGATGCGGATCAAAGCCATGCGATCACTTATAGGCTTAAAATCGATAACCTTTGACCTTAACCGCTTTCCCACCAGAAATCCATACCCCAACATCTGTAATAGATGTCGCAACCTTTTATCCTCATCATACCGTTTTCTATCCAACGTATTTCCTGGATCCTAGTAATTTTTTTTTATATTCTCTTATGATGTGTCATATACACACAACCTGAACGGAGTGCAGTGGTTTGGGTCGTTGATGTTCGATAACTCTCAGGGGTGGTTGTCCTAGATAGGACGAGAGCTGACCAAATTTCGCGTTAGATATAGTCCGTAGTAATTCGTTCGAGCACTTTAATATTGTATACGCAGAGGATACATTTCTGGTGACCATATACTGTGAGTGTTATGCCTACAGCAGTACGTCTGGTCACTTTCCATTCCCAACTGCGTTGTACCCTTTTTGTCCGTATAGGAATTACTTTTTCTTGGCTATGAAGAGAATTTGAACTATGGACCTTCCGCTTGACCACTGCACCATGGCCCATCCGCCTTGAACTATGTGTGGATCCTTTCCGGGTTATGAGCAGCTCCAGGAGTGTACAAAGTTCTGACCTTTCAGGAACATACCCGCAAATCGCGTTTCTTTTTCGCGTCATCCCGTCTTCGAGAATCCGTCCATCTGAGGCGTTTCGCTCATTCATAACTTGTTTTTTTTTTTATATGAGCGGGTTGCTGTCCCGCCGCATAACCGCCAGTCTAATGGGGAATTGTAGTGCCTTCTTGCCTAGGGTAATAGCTGCATACATTTGTTCACCTCTCAATGGTTGTTGTACAGGCTATCCAGAGGGCGCCGCGAGGAGGCTGAATGTCAACTTGACCCGGCCATTGGAACAGGGATCATTGCTGGCATCTCGCAAGTTGACAGCAATCAACAACTTTACCCTGTACGTCCGAGCCCATGCCCTCCAATGGAATTGCTTAGCTAGCCAAAAGATGTGCCAATCTGTGCCAATTCACCAAGCTAAAGCACTGGCTATAGCAACAAATCTTAAAATTGAGAATGCTACTGCTTCTAATGGATGGCTTGAGGCATTCAAGATTCGACATAACATTGTGTTTAAAATTCTAAGTGGAGAAGGCGCGGATGTTGATTGTAACTTCCGGTGATATAAAAAAGAAAAACTTTGAAAATCATCTGTCATGGCATTTTTAACTTGACAAAACCGCGCTAGTTTTTAAAGCATCACCTTAGAAGTCACTTCAACTCAAAAATGTTAGATGCAATGGTAGGAAGCTTTCGAAGGAAAGATTGACACTAGCGTTGCTTTGCAGCGCAGTCGGAAAAAAAGAACCTATAATAGTCATTGGTCCATGGTCCATCCCATCGCACTTCTTGGAGTGCGGTCATGTCTGCTTTATAGCAGCTAAGGACCTAACATTCCAGATGCAGAATCAATACTACTGTCTTTTTTATGTTTGAGGGGGTCATCAATATGCAGACTATCCGTTGAATCTGAAGCTTGTGGTTGTCTCTGAGTATATACTTTTTTACGACTACCGCTTACTAGGTCCTAGCCCAACCGACTAAACCTCTTTTTTTAGCGCAGGAAGCTCGCCATTCGCCTTTCGCCATTTGTATTTTCCAGAGGTAGGGATAGGACTTGGGGGCGCCGTGGCGCAGTAGTTAGTGTGTTGGACTCTGACGCACGATGAGCGAGTTTGGATCCCGATAACACCAACGCCATCGAATGTTTATTTCGCGGCGTCCCTATCAACCAGGATAGGGCGCCGTGGCGCAGTAGTTAGTGTGTTGGACTCTGGCGCACGATGAGCGAGTTCGGATCCCGATAACGCTAATACCATCGAAGGTTTATTTCGCGACGTTCCTCCTCGGCGGGGTACTGACAAAACCCCCCGTAGTATAACTTGCCTAGAAAAAGCTTCTCGACTCACGCCGTTCGGAATCGGCATTAAACTGTAGGTCCCTTTCACCTGTGTGAAAAATAGAATCACACACAACATGGGTGATTGAACGGAAGCTTGGCTCTGGTCCTTCATGGGACCAGCCACTTACTAAAGGTGCCGCAAGGTGTTCGTTTGCGGTGGCTCTTCTTAGCAGGCCAACATCCGTCGGATAGATGCAACCCCTACGAGGTCTATGTTAGTCCTTTGCCATCCAATTGATTAAGGCATCATAAAAAGTTTGAATTCCCACTATACCTATAGAAAATACCTTGATCTTATCCATATACGAAACCAATAATATATCGGAGTTTGCAGCTTAAATGAATGTGTTAGACGCTTGTAGCTGGCGAAAAAACGTATGGGGAACGCTTAATGCGGCCTTGAAATCGACAAATAGGTTGTGAATTTCGATCTGCATATCTTGGGCCTCTTCCAGAATCTATTGATCTATTGTGAACTTCTCTGGCCTGAAGCCACACTGATAAGCACCTATCAGGGTGTTGACGAAAAGTTTTAGGCATTCACACAAAATAGCAGAGAGAGTTTTGTATGCTATGTTAAGGAGGCTGATCCCCTGTATTTGGCGCAGTAAATGGGGTCTCCTTTCTTGTGGATTGGGTAAACGACAACGAGATTCCGCTCGTCTTACAGATGAGCTGGTGCATAAGCCCTGCCAAATCATCCCAGCTGCTTTAAACAGTTCTGCAGAAACGATTCTTCCAAATTCTCAGTATCGACTGAGTCTATAATACAAGTTGCCCATACTTCTCCCGGCAGGCTTCGGTCCGAAATTTGTATCCACTGGATAACTGTTTTTTCTAATCTTCTTTTGGTGACGTTACAGCCCATGAAGAGCCAGAGCCAAGCTTCTCTTCAATTACCCATGTCGTACGTGATTTATTTTTCACACAGGTGAAAGCGAGCTACAGTTTAATGCCTATTTCGAACGGCGTGAGTCGAGAAGCTTTTTCAAGGCAAGTATACTACGGGGGGTTTTGCCAGTACCTCGCCGAGGAGGAACGTCGCGAAATAAACATTCGATGCCATTGGTGTTATCGGGATCCGAATGCGCTCATCGTGCGTCAGAGTCCAACACACTAACTACTGCGCCACGGCGCCCTGCTACCTTTTGCTAAAACTTCCGGACTTCATTCCTGTTTTAGGTTACGTTAGGTTAGTTGGGTGCCCTTTTGACATGAGGTCAAGGCTCACTTAGACTACGAGGAATCCATTGTGCCCAGTTTGAAAATCAAGCCCGAGGGGAACCTTGCCTTCTCCAAGCCCGAAAATAAGTAGTTCCTGAGGAACGTATACCTCGAAGCAAGAACTCATTCCTGTTGTAACACCTCTCCATCTCCTCGACCGCGCGCTTCATCATCTCTCCTCTTCTCTCCTTCTCCGTTCGTAGAGCTCCCGAACAGCTCTCATCTTTCGTTGCAGCATTGCCTTGTAGGCGTCTTGCTTAGCTTCATGGGGGCCTGCCTGCACTCATCGTCAAACCACGGGTTTTCCCTGGGTGGTGGTGTCATAAAACCCAGCACATCAGTGGCACCTTCTTTAACAGCTATTTGATAACGCTTCCATTCTTCTTCTACCGTTAGTGCAGGCGGCGTCGAACTTTCAGAGAGTTTTTTTTGGGGGACTTAGGCTGCAAAGTTCTGACATCAATCCTTGGGTTGGTTGGAAATGATCCGAGTCGATGTTGGCTCCTCGGAAGATTCGGGCACAAGAATACTGGAGGAGTGTCTGACGTCGATCGCAATGTGTTCAATCTGGTTGACGGTTGTTTGATCAGGGGACCGCCTGGTCTCTTTATGGTTGTTGAGGTGTAGCAACCGCGTACTCACTACAGAAAGGATTCGTTTTTGCCCGGCCCAACCCACCGCACTTCCTGGCTCACGGTCATTTCTGCTTTGTAGCAGTCAAGGGCCTCCGCGAGATTATCTGCTCACATTCTACGTGCAGAGTCGAAATTCACTGTCGTTTGCTAGTGTCGTAAAAAGTAAATCCGTCCTTGTCCGACGCTTGTGGTTGCTTCTGAACCGATGACCATTCAGGGTCATCTTATCATCTAGCTCTATTTCATTTGGTGACATTTACATTCAAGATTAAATAATATTCGCCTGGCACACTCGACGAACTCATTAACACGAATTATAGAAAACTCAGCCGGGTGAACCACTTTCTTCGCAGGTCCTCCTACTCGTATATTCCTTGCTCATTAAAATAAATACCTCATACTCATTTTGCACGTATGTACATATCTACTTCTCACTTTTCACTTTCTCTGGGATAAGATTTATAAAAAAAGAACGTTCCAAACAAGTGCACTCTAACCTAGTTCGGCTCTAATTAGCTACACAGAGGTTCCTGTAAATTTAAGGTAAGCACTGTTGCCGTGATGGGTATTAACAGTCCGCAACTTTAATGCTTCATCCAAAGGAGCTGCTATTTTCGCGTTGTGTTGAGTGTCCTTATAGAATTTTCCAATCGACTCAATTCTCGCAGGGTTGTTTGACATTCTCATACATTTTTTTGTGTGTACCTTCATTGCATTTGATGTTCAAAACCATGTTTTACAGTTGAGAAAGTTCGTATGTAAATTTTGCCGGCTCAATGATCGGAAGGAAATTTTAAAAGTGAATGTCTCGAATTAATTGGAGATGGGAGTACTTCTGAAAATACGCTTTTATTACGATTTACATTTGGAAATATGTGACTGATTGCCACTTTTGAACTGATACTCTTGCGCAATGAAGGGTATATTTTACGTACTTCTACAGTGTACTGGTGACATGGTTCTTGTTATGATGGTTCAATTGTTCAAGCCAGGTTCACCATATATTGTTTCCCGATTCGCTTTTCTCTTTGAGAGAAAAACGTTTTTAGCATTGTTTAACCCTAGAAAGGTAACCATATTTTTTCAGTACGTTACAGGTGATATTCAACTTTGTTTTCAAAGAAAAGTAATTAGGTAATTCTTGTGAAGTAAAATAATATTTGTGTATTAGGTTTTGATTAATAAGAAAAAGGACAAAAAAAGTCCTTTTTTTAACTCTTGAGTTTTTATTTTCGAAACAGTCTTTGGAGCCATTGTTTTCGAGATCACTTGCTTTTTTAATTTTTAATAAAAAGGCGTTTTTGTTTTTTTTGTAAAAAGAAGTGGGAATTTAAAAGTTTATTTACTAGTTAACAGAACACATTAAAAATAAAAAACGAAAATAAAGTATTTGGTCATTTGTTGCAGAGGTCAACTTTATGCTGTTCACATGAGCTTACATTTTTGAGATGGCTTGTTTTTTTTTTTTGTTATTATAAATATAATTTTTTTTAGTAGAAAAAAGTAGGAACTTAAAAGATAATTGCTGGTGTAGCAAAACTATAAAAGGAAAAAATAAACAAAATTATTTCGAGCATTTTCTGCAGAGTTCAACTTATGCTCTCCACATTTGCTTGCATCACATTTATTGCACGTTGACTTAGTCATGAGTCCTTGTGTGTACGGACAATATTTGCAACTTTTTCTTGTTTTTATTTTTGTTACACTAACGTTGTGCTCCTTTAACGGTTCTTTATATTCGAGGATATTTTATTGAATACAAGATCTAATATTAGTGGGTAAAGTTGGTGCTTCTAACCGTTTCTTCATCCAAGGTACTATCTATTTTATTTACGGAAATACCTTTCCTTTGTTTGGTGCCGTTCCGAGTGCGAGTGAACTTAAATGCTAAAGAATAATCTTAACTCTAATGCCCGTTTCGCATAATACGCCAGCTCGCCCCGATCATCTCCGTTTTATGATACCCTTCCAAGAAACACAATGTGCAGGATATTGCATTATCAATGCAATGTCGCACATAAACGGCGATCCAGAAGGCAGCCGAGACAGCAAACCCGGTCGTCACCACTGATGACGTTAACTTGAATATTAAAAATCTGATCGTGCACTAAAAGTTACATAAAAGGTAACCTTCGCCGTTTCGACATTTGCGCCGTTTTTCAATAAAAAATGCACTTACCCAAGCAGGTACGACCACTCACTGCAAGCACTGGCTAGGGTTACACGAAAAGAGGATCCTATCAGTAAGAGGACTAAGGAGAAAACTAAAAAAATAAAATTCATGTTCGTCGAATCGAGAAGGTTGTCCTTCTAGGGTTAAAAAACAAAAAAAAAAGAAGAAAAAAGAATTGGAACTACAATAATAAGGAGCCGGCAATTGCTTTCATGCGTACAGAAGTTTGCAATTGGTCAGCCTTTATCATTTTTCGCTATATGTGAATGCTTATTTGACAAACCCGGTGACTCATTATCAAACACTAAGATTGGATTCAGGCTCTGAGAGGTCATTCTAGGAACTGATTATAGCATTCTTGTCAGAAATGTAGGCGTCCCACTGATGCCGAACATGCAGGTCTTCTGTAGTCAATTCTTCTTAAGGGTAAGAAGAATGCTGTCTTGCAGACATCAGGTCGTATGCGCTTAGACATCCTGCATCCTGGATATTTCCTCCATCTACGACTGTGTGCTTTAAGGATCCAATCGCTGATGTGGGTATTGACCGTGGAAACAGGTAGAGGCGCCTTCAGATCCTGAGAAACTGTCCTCTGAGCCCATTCTGGCAAGTTCATCTCATTTCCTGGGATCCCAGAATGACCTGGGACCTAAACAAGCCTCTCTGAGCTTAGTCTACCGACTTCGTTCATAGATTAAAGAGTTTGACACAGCTTTGACTGCAGCTTGGCTGTCACTGTAAACACCATTTACCCTTTACACTTTTTGACCTTTCACCTAATGAGTCTACGAATTATGGGGGGCATGCAGTCGTCACTCGTCGACATGACCAAACCTAATAGAAAGCGAATTGTGACTACAGAGCTAACTGTATCGGGGTTGCTGATACAGATGCATTTTAAGTTTTTCGAGAACCTATTCCTGTTGTATTTTAAGGGCTTAGCGCTAACATATAGCACGGGGCACTACGACCTGTGTAGATCTATTGGGCCTGCTAGCCGATCAGACGAGGAGTTTCTCCACTTTCTTAAGAAAGTGTGCGAACAATATTTTATTAAGTACGTCTTGAAAATATATCTTATCTTCTAGCATAACACCTTCAACTGTTTGTGTAAAAATAAAGAGTTCAGGTCTACTTCAATTGCCACCGTTAATACTGAGGTTAACCCACCGGTTTTAGACATCTTCAATAAAAAAATTTCTGCATGGGCCCATTTCTGTTGCACTCCTTACTTACTTACTTAGGTGGGGCCATAGTGCGGGGTGAACCTGGGCCTCAACTAATAAGCCTTTCCAGCTAGCACAATCTTTTGCTAGCTGTGTCCAATGTCGCACGCCCAGTTGGTTAAGGTCCCTTTCCACCTGTGTTCGTCACCTTAGATGCGGCCGTTCTCCGCAACGTAGTTTCGCGGGGTTGGAGTTGAAGACTCTTCGGACCGGAGCTGTGGTATACATTCGCTCTACATGGCCTAGCCATCTTATACGTTGGTTCCGTAGCCCGTTCAGTTCGTGGTTGAATCTCTTCCTCCATTCTTCACCAACACAAACCAGACCGAAGATTGTACGCAATCTTAGTCGCACTTTTCAATTGCCTTTTAAGCCCAAAGAAACAGCGGTTGGAAAGAGTTATTCTGCGTATAATCTCAGCGCTGGTATCGTTGCCGCTTGTTACCAGTGAGCCAAGGTAGACGAATTCCTTGACTACATCAAAGTGGCGGTGGGGCACACCAATATACGAAGTAATAGCGATCAACGAGAACTTGTCATGGATTAAGATGTCTAAGCATCCCGTTTAAGAAACTGATCGGTCACGGTACTTGCTAGGCTTTGCTCAGCTACTGTCAGACTGGTTCCCTTTTACTTATATGGTGATCATAATTTGGTAGGTATACCGAAAAGTCCAGCTTTTGGGAAGAATCGGTTCATCACTTTTATGCTGAGATCAATCCCATTAATGTTACATGTTGCAGATTGCATAGTTTGCTTTAGGAACATCGTTACGAATTCCGGTTTATTAATAGGCGTAACAATCCACAAGCCACGCTTAGTTACTAGCCTCAACAGTCAAAATGATACCAAAGCACAAAACAGAGATCAATGCATCATCGATACTCTGCTGTTTATTTGCGTTGTAGATATTGGCGACAATGGCCTATGTGTCTGAATTTTTCTAACTGGGTTCTAAGGTTCTAACACACATTCTCATAAGATCTTCTTAGCTAATAGACAGGTCGCACATAGAAGATATATTTTCTTTTGCTTCGTTGAGTATGAGGATAAAATGTGAGTGTTAAGTCGACAGTGGGGATCCTTTTCATACTTTGAAGGAGCCGCTCATTATCTTTCTGCTGTATATCAAGGTAAAGTGCCCCAGTTCATGTTGACTTAAAACATTATATTCTGTGGCACGAGTACTTTTATGGATTGATGGGAAACACCCGTTTTCTGTAATGGGTTCGTTTCTGGACTCATTTCACCTTTAACCAACTTGGTGGGATTTTATCTCTTCGCATAAGTGTAATCCACTTGCATTTCATCTGCTCCAACAGGTGTCTGTCCATTCCTTCCTCGTATTCGTTCTGTACAAGAGGGTGAATGACTACCTTGAATAATCATCCCCGGTCGAGTTTTCCAGTGGCGTAAAGAGATTTTGTTAGCTTGTCCTCAAGCCGATTTGTCATTCTTTGATTCATTATGATACAGATGACAAGACCACTATTTTTGCTTTTTTCCATTTGCTCTTCAAATTCCATAATTGGGGAAATACACTTAAAAGCATTGTATTTAATTTCATATCAATTTTCAGGGCGTTGGTTATTTCAGAGAGATCCGTTCGTTAAAACAACTTTCTCGGAGACCAATGGAGAAACTTTTTCATTCACAACATTCCTCATCATCATCGACTTGTTTAATCATAGCTCAGTGTACTACTCTTACATCCTGTCCATTGTCCTATAACCTAGTCTAAGAGGGCATGGAAAATTAGTATTTGTCCTAAATTGACTCGTGCTGTCAAATTCTAAACGTTCATGTCCTACATTCAAACAATAAGAACAACACGTGTTTCATCAATGATTCATCAAAGGGAAAAAGGGAAGTCAATGGCACACAACCTTCAGCAATTGTGATGCGCATCGCGTAAATGTGCTTAATGCCATCTGCAGTTGCATGTACTTTCCTGGAATTACTTATTCCACAAGAAATATGCTATCAATATTGTTTCCTTTGAATCGAGCTTTTTGTTTGGATTCTGTGATTTGGCTTGTACTGGGATTGGTAGTAATGCGTGACTGCCTCCATCTACAGAATGAAACCGGATGTGAAAGTGAATACAAATTACGTTCTTGATCTGATTGATATTCGAATATCTATCTCACTGCCACCACAAGCATGTCTTTCGCGTGAAACATGAAATATCACTTGTGAAGGAATATCAATGTAATACCGAGAACTGTTGGTCTGCGGCTCATATTTATTGCTCATGGTGAAGAGGAAAATTTGAATGGACGATTTATGATATTTGCGTTGTTTGCGAATTTCTGAAATTGATTTGTAACAATGGTCTCATGGACATTAGCAGCTGATGTGGCGGCAAATGATTTGCTGACCGCACTTGACTCACTAACATGCAAATAGTACCACAAACGTGGTAAATATTTATGACCGTATGTCGGCTATGATGGCATAGTCTCAAGGTCAGCAATACATACAATACTGCTGTTAACACTATTAGCTGTTAGCTATTGATTATCGGGTTGGTATGCGCAAAATCAATAGAACCACCAAGGGACAAATTTACTTCCGTACTCGTACAGTTGCAAGGGTTCTTAAAGAACTTGACATACACAAATCCGCTGGTCCAGATGGCATTTCCCCAGTAATTCTGAAGAGGTGTTCTTCTACGCTGGCAAAACCACTGCGTAAGCTTTTTCACCTTTCCTAGTCTTCTGGACTCTACCCGAGTAGGTGGAAAACAGCATTTGTCCAGCCCATTCCCAAAAAAGGCGAATCTTCTTCCTTCTGTAATTACTGACCCATTGCACTAACGACCTTCTTTCCAAGGTCATGAAAACGCTGATAAATCGTAGCTAATGAAATATCTCGAGTCGCAGAAACTCCTCAATGACCGGCAGTATTGTTTCCGCAGCAAAAGATCCACTGGTGATTTGATGGTATATCTCACCGAAAAGTGGAATCGCTCGCTCCACCAGGCGGGTGAGGGCAAAGTAGTTGCACTTGATATTTCGAAAGCATTTGACAGAGTTTGGCATGAAGCCCTTTTGTCGAAAATGCGTGCTTTTGGAATCGATGAGTCTCTTCTTCAATGGATTAGAAGCTACCTTTCGAATTGTTCAATTCAAGTTGTCTTGGACGGATTCAAGTCTGACACTTACTTTGTAAATGCTGGGGTTCCCCAGGGCTCCGTTTTGTCTCCGACAATCTTTCTCATTCTCATAAATGATCTCTTGTCTTATTTCTAATCCAATCCACTCCTTCGCCGACGACAGTACCCTCAGCGTTTCATATTCGTTCACTTCTTTACGACTCTGCACTTCGGTTGTAAATAGTGAGCGGCAGCGTATGTTAAGTTCGTTAAGTTCATCGACAGCATCATCCAATGGGGTAAAAACAATGCTCTCTTCTGTCGCTAAAGCGTAACACTGACCTATTGCCATTATCCATGAATGGCACTTGTATCTCTGAAACCGAGAGCTTTCCATCCTGGGTATGTGCATCAGTGACAACCTTTGTTGGAACGATAACATATTTAGTGTCGCTAAGAATGCCGCGAAATGCCTAGGTTTCCTATACAGACACAAGAAATTCTTCACACCCACCGATCTGGCTATAATTTATAAGGCGTTCATTCGTCCTAAATTGGAGTTCAACGCTCATGTCTGGTCTGGCGCATCTAAGACCTCACTGCAGTCGACATATAGGTGGTGGGTGTCGACCTGAAACAGTTTGTTTTTTCCAGGATCTACCGCAGTGTGGAAAATTGATCTATAGGGGACTTCCCGGACGTGAAACCACACTGATATGGACCAATCAGTTTTTTAACGAACGGTTTCAAACGTTCACACAGAACAGCAGAGAAGATTTTATAAGCGATGTTCAAAAGACTAATTCCTCTGTAGTTGGCGCAGACAAAGGGGTCTCCTTTCTTGTGGATCGGGCAAACGATACTAAGATTCCATTCATCGGGCATGCATTCCTCTGACCATATCTTACAGATGAGCTGGTGCATACTCCCAACCAGGTCATCCCCAGCTGCCTACAAGCTGCTTATAACAGTTTAGGGCCTCCACAAGTTGTTCGGCTGCACATGGTTTGTTGAAGGACCTTACATTCCATGTACAAATCCGAATATCATTCTTTCTTTCCCTTTGGTTGTTTCCTGGGTCGTCAACGGTTAATCCGTCCGTTTTTGCATATCCGAGACTTATCCTGTTTTGTGGCGCAGGAAATCGCCGTTCGCCCTTTGCCGTTCGCGATTTCAAATAGAAATCCCCAGGTGGCACCACGATGAGGTGGAAATAGGACTTACTAACAGAGCTGCTAGATGTTCGGCTGCCAGCGCATGTCGGATAAGCTACCCCTACGAGGCCTTTGTTAGTCGTTTACCATCAACACTACTGATGTTTATAATAATACAATACACTTGCTTGGAATCAATTGAATTTTCTATCTGATTAGTGGAACTGTCGTAATCTGTTTTTCGGTATGGTCGATATAATAGGTAGCCAAAGGACTGGTCAATCGATTATGAACTATCCGTCGCTTTAAACCTAATTTTAAATTTAATAAATATACCTGACGAGGGTTTTCACTCATTATGATCAATGCAAATACATATAATCACGACTCTAAATTCTCAAATTATATGTAAACACCGTAGGAGCTGAAAGGCTACACTACAACGGATATCCCACCGACATTGTTTATCAATTATGAATAATTAGCTCAAAGCTAACATCAACCATTTCGTATTGATAGAACATATGAGAGCAATAGCTCGGGTCAAATCACACGTTTGACTTCACACGATAATAACGTCATAATCAATAGTAAACATCACTTTGCAATTACCTCCTTTCCGAGTTTCATACCTCATCTTTCCAAGCGTGAAATCCACAACAAGGACTGCAGCTACTGCATTCCCGTGCAATGGACTCGGTCTTAACTTGAATTCATCGCCCATCTAACAATGTTGCAATTTATGGACTAAAACATAGTTGAGCGCATCCGTTCTATAATCGCTGGATGAGCAAGTGTTTATAATCTGAAAACTTATCGGGTGACAGAGCATTTGCCCAAGCAAACACTTACTACATATATCGGTTGTGGACACACAACTATTATAAATTTGCCACTTGATCCAATTATGGATGAGTCTCTTCGGTTATTTTTTTTTTTTTTCGGTTTTAGTTTTTTATGAACCTAGAACTCTGCAGTGTACTTAATACGAAAATTATCTCATAGAATGGCCAAAATATTTGTACGTACATATGTACATAAATATATGTTCCAGCTCCCTTGGCGATGGACCTCTCTCCTTTGTTGATATTTTTGTGTGCCGCTTGAAATATTGTTTCACTGCGACACTAGAGCACAGAAATACACTCCTCGTAACCATACAAAGGAAGCCGAGTATGCATTTGCTGACGATGTTGTAGATCTACGAACAGGTTTATACCCTTCCAGCGTGTACATGTACAATTTGTGGGGCAACTTTGTGCAGCAAGGACGACCGTATTCCGTCAAATATGTACCTTTTATATCGAGCATGATGGTTAGGTACTGATTCTCTGTTGTTTTCACTTTTGATGCTTTAAGTGAAAAGTATCTTAAGTGGAGCTTATGCAGAATGAGAAAGTAGAATGAATTGCTGCAGTCTTTGAGCTATTTATGCTTTTCCCTTATCATCTTGTCACAGTGAATTGACATTAAGTTTTGTTTCGCAAGCAGCGACATCCGTGACTAGAAGGAAAGCAAGCGATAGCTTATGCTAATGTCATGAGAAGGTGGACGAGTGCACCTAAGTAAACGTTTTAAGTCGATGTCTTTAAAGCTATGTCAAGAAAGCATGTCAGGCGGTGACATATCTTTGTCATATCATAATCATAAATAGGCCACTGTTTGTTGAAATGTTAGGTGTGGCAAGATGGCAAAGCAACCGCGACTTAAGGTGTACGAATCAAATAAGAAAGAGAAAAGGGAAACACTCCAAGAAATCAGAGAGCACTTGTTGTAATTTTAGTTTTACTTCAGAATATATGTACCTATGTAGTTATTTGAAGGCTTAAGGGCTTTTTGCGTTGAGGTTATTTGTCAGCCATAGTGATGTACGAGAGTAGGAAGAGCTACCTTACAGATATCCGAGTATTTCAGACTTTTTTCGTGGTAATGTGTCTAAAGCGTAATCTCCTTGTAGCTAGCACACGATTCCTACTTCTCAATATTCAAAAGGGTACTTGGCGGTATACTGATCAATCAACCGTCAATCAAATCTACCATATTGCGACCAGCATCTTGGATATCCGAACCTTCCGAGGAGCCAATGTTGACTCGGATCATGACTTGTTGCAGCCAAGATACGCATTCGGATATCGCGAACACCGCAGAGCCGAGTGCGACCAGCAAAATTTGACGTCGGGAAGTTGCAATCGCGAAAAACCGCCAGGCCTTCGCCGATAGTGTCTCCCTCAAGCTCTCTTAAGAGACGATGCGAATTGCACAAACCATAGAACAGCAAAGGAAACATTGTCAAAGTGCCATCAGGGAAGCAGCCTCTGACGTATTAGGTTTCCAACCGACACCTAGGAGAAATGCGTACATGGGCACGTTGCATTGACGAATGACCGCACCAGTCACACTAGACGAAAACGAGAGGGAATTCCTGACTTAGACGAGGATAAGATAGCGATATCAAAGCTGAAATCTAATAAAGCTGCTAACGCAGACGGCCTGCCTGTTGAGCTATTTAAAGCAACTGGTGATGAGTTGGTTGGGAACATGCCCCAGCTCATCTGTAAGATATGGTCGGAAGAAAGCAAGCCCAATGAATGGCATCTTAGCATCGCTTGCCCTGTCCAAAAAAAATTAGACCCCTATAACTGCGCCAATTATAGGCAAAAAAGTCTCCCTAACATCGCGTATAAGATCTTCTCTGCCGTGCTGTGTGAATGTCTGAAACAATTCGTGGGCAATCTGATAGGTTGCCATCAATGTGGCTTCAGGCCAGGAAAATCCGCGATAGACTAAATATTCACACTGCAACAGGTCTTGGAGAAGACATTTTCGTCGTTCGTAAATAAGGGCAAAACCATATATATGCTTCCGTTAAAGAAAGACGCACAACACCAACGACTTGGCCAGTTAACACTATGGGCAGTTATAGCTTTTACATAGTCAAGTATTTCGTCTACCTTGGCTCACTGGTAACGAGCGTCAACGACACAAGCGCTGAGATTAGACGCAGAATAACTCTAACCAACCGCTGTTTCTTTAGGCTTAAGAGGCAATTGATTAGTAGAACCCTCTTTCGGAAAACTAAGGTGACCCTCTATAAAACCTTAATTGTCCCGGTCCTCCTCTACTGCGCAGAGGCTTGTACCTTATCAAAAATGGGTGAAGAGAATCTTGATAGTATCGAGAGAAAACTTCTGCGTACAATCTTCGGTCCCGTTTGTGTTAACGGCGAGTGAAGGAGAAGGTTCAACCAAGAACTGTAGGGGCTGTACAGCGACAGCAGTCTAGTACAATGTCTTCGGAGTCGACTCCAGTCCCGAAGGACGACGTTGCAGTAGACGGCCGCATCTAAGCTGCCACACCAAACAGGTGGAAAAGGATCTCAACCAATTGGGCGTGCGACACTGGAAACAGCTAACAACAGATCGTGCTAGATCTAAAGGTTTGTTGGTTGAGGCCTAGGTTCACTCCGCAGTGGAGCGCCACTTAAGTAATGCCCCTAAAGCAATAATGTACATTTGTCATAATTTTGGCAGCTCATGTGCGTTCTCAGCTTATGGGCGTTAAGGGGAATGGACTGGACTGCAGAAGACTTGTGGGAGTGATTACGGGCCATTGCACTTTTGCTAAGCATCTCTGCGTGCTTAGCATCAGTGAGACGCCTACTTGTGTTACATATTGCGATGAGGATGCACATAGCAAAACATTTTCTCTGCGACTGTCCCGTCTTTGTTCACACATGGTGTGCCGAAGCTCTAAGCTTTACAATACCGAATCTCCTAATTTCTCTCCGGAAAACAGGGAAGATACAGTAAAGGTAGGTGTCTGTCTGGTAGTACAATGGACCAGTATTTGCGTGTGTATGCTCCAACAGATAGCAGAAGCTACAAAAAAATGCGAATTCTAATTTAAAATACGTCAACCTGTCTCGACAAACAAATGGTTAATCTCTGAGACAATCGGGATATCTATGTTGAAGGTTGTTCCGCTGCGCTTTATGATAGAATTTCCTCTCGGTAGAGCATCCACTTAATGATTTTCCAAACTTCTTTTCAATTTTCAACAGAACCAGTCCACTATCATTTAATTTTTTTCTAATCATTTGCATACCATTTGAACATATTTATCTGATAATACAAATGTCATTACATAAAAATACGTAAAAAACGAAAGCGTTAAGGTGCTAGGTACTACTCACAACAGGCTCCCCATTTTACTTTTTCTTTCTTTTTGTTTATCAAAAGAGGTTCTTAAGTGCTTCTGTTATACATATATGGATCCATTAAACAGCTGTTCGTGGGTTTGAGTTCCTAAAGTTCTCCTTTCTGCTTCAAATTCCTTTCCACGTAGTCACATCAAGTTTCAAACATTGACCCAACTTATCTCAAAGTTGGATAATTACATTCCAGAAGAAAGTCAAGTGGCAATGAATTGAAAGAGTTTCACGCAAATTGTGATTTGACTTTTGAAAATGCACCAAACGTTCCCATGATGAATGGAATCAGACTAATCTGGATTCTTATAAGCTATCTTACTTACTTACTTTGATGGCGCTACAGTTCGGGGTGAACCAGGGCCTCTACCAACAAGCCTCTCCAGCCGGGCCGATCTTTGGCCAGCCGTCCTCTGCTGCGTCGTCCCTCGGGGTTGCAGTCGAAGATTCTTCGGGCCGGAACGTTGATGTCCTTCGCTCTACATGGCCTAGCCATCTTAGACGTTGGATCCGAAGACGTCTAACCAGGCGAATATCGCTGTACAGCCCGTACAGTTCTTGATTGAATCTCCTCCTCCACTCTCCGTTTACACAAACGGGACCAAAGATTGCACGCATAATTTTCCTCTCGAAACGCCCAAGAGCCTCTTCACCCGCTTTTGATAACGTTCAAGCCTCAGCGCCGTAGAGGAGGACCGGGATGATTAAGGTTTTGTAGAGGGATACCGTAGTTTTTCGAGAGAGGGCTCTACTACTCAATTGCCTCTTGGGCCCGAAGAAGCAGCGGTTGGCAAGAGTTATTCTGCGTTTTATCTCAGCGCTGGTGTCGTTGCTGCCTGTCACTATCGAGCTAAGGTAGACGAAGTCCTTGACTACTTCAAAAATATAGCTGCCGAAGGTGACGTTATGACCAATACGTCGGTGTTGCGCGCCTTTCTTGGATGACAGCATATATATGGTCTTGTCCCCATTTACCCTTAAACCCACTTTCGCCGCTTCTGCTTCAATGCTTGCGCACGCCTCATTGACGTCTCGCTTTGTCTGTCCAATAACATCAATGTCATCTGCGTTGGCAAGCAATTGTGGGAACTTGAAGTAGATCGTACCTCATGTATTGGCCCCAGAGTTCCGCACGATATTTTCAGGTATGATGTTAAAGAATCACATGACAGTTCGTCACCCTGTCTAAAACCTTTTTTAACATCAAAGGCGTCGGTTAGTTCACCTCCGACCTTAATGGAGCAGCGAGAGTTCTCCATAGCCATCCTGCACAGTCTGACGAGTTTGGCAGGAATGTTAAAACATGACAAGGCTCTATATAGCTCGTCTCTATAAATATTGTCATAAGCGGCTTTAAAATCGACGAAAAGATGGTGCGTGTCGAGCTGGAATTCATGGGTCTTCTCCAAGATCTGCCGTAGTGTAAATATTTGGTCTGTCGTGGATTTTCCTGGCCTGAAACCACACTCGTAGGAACCAGATTGTCCACGGACAGCTTCAGGCACTTACACAGTACGGCAGAGAAGATCTTGTACGCGATGTTTAGGAGGCTTATCCCTCTGTAATTGGCGCAGTCATAAGGGTCTCCTTTCTTATGGACCGGGCAAAAGATATTGAGATTCCATTCATCGAGCATGCGTTCTTCCGACCATATCTTGCAGATGAGTTGGTGCATGTTCCTGATTAGCTCATCGCCAGCTGCTTTAAACAGTTCCGCGGAGAGTCCGTCTGCTCCAGCAGCTTTATAAGACTTAAGTTTCGATATCGCTATCTTAACCTCGTCTAGGTCGGGTGGACGGGATTCTCCTTCGTCTTCGTCCATTGTGAATGGTTCGCTCTGCCTGACGGCGGCATTTTGACTATCATCGCCGATATACAGGCTGCAGAAGTGGTCCTTCCACAATCTCAGCATCGACTGTGACTCCACTACTAGTTGTCCGTGCTCATCCCTGCAGGCTTCTGCTCTGGCTTTATAGCCATGGCATATTCGCTTTACTTTCTGGTAAGATTTTCGAACGTCGTTCCTGCCGTAACATCTATCCATCTCCTCGATCTCGCGCTTCTCGTGCTTCTTCTTTTTCCTTCTCAGAAGCGCATCCTCCTCCCTCCTTTTCTGTTCATAGAGCTTGCGGGCAGTCCTCGTCGGTCGATGCAATGTAGCCATGTATGCATTCTGTTTCTCTACGTGGGCTTGTCTGCACTCATCATCAAACCAGGGGTTTCTCGATGGTGATGGCTCGAAACCGAGTACATCTGAGGCGGCCTCTCTAATGGCGTTTTGACAACGACTCCATTGCTGTTCTATGGTTTCTGCAGAATGCATCGGGACTTGAGAGAGCTTGAGCTGGCGGTCTCCTGCTATTGCAGCTTTCCGACGTTAAATGTTGGTGTTCTTACTCGACTCCGTTGATTCCGAGAAATTCGCATCCCTACTTTGGCTGCAACGAGGTAATGATCCGAGTCGATGTTGGCTCCTCGAAAGGTTCGGACATCTGCCGCCGATCGCAATATGATCAGTTTGGTTGGTTGTCGATTGATCGCAAGACCGCCAGGTCCCCTTATGGATGTTGAGGTGTGGGAATCGTGTACTTGCTACTACCAGATTATGTCCCTTAGTCCGTTTTCTGACGTGGTATTGTGTAGATAGCTTCCTTACCCAGCTTCGCATTGAAATCTCCTAGAACGATTTTGGTGTCATAGCCGGGTTCTGCCTAGGAGATCATAGAAATCGTCTTATGTCGGTCATCTTTCTCCTCTATATTGCCGAGACTGGTCATGATGCGGATAGTTACGAAGCGTTCGCTTACATACTGGGAGCTTAAGACTTTTTTCCTGAGTCTGCCTCGAACAACAAATCCGAATCCGAATAAGCGTTGTTTATTTTCTCTGTAGCAGTTTCCGTAGTATATATCGCAGTTTTTCATCCGCTTTGTGCCTGGCCCATCCCATCGCACTTCTTGGAGCGCGGTGATGTCTCCCTTATAGCAGTCCAAAGAGTTGGAGTTGCCTAACCTTCCAGGTGCAGATCCGAAATTTGTTTCCTTTTTGACGTTTGCAGGGGTCGTCAACATGTAATCCGTCCGTATCCGAGGCTATTGGTTGTTTCTGAACAAGTTTTTGTTTTACGCGATAGGGATGTTAACCCTAAGCGCAATCCCCAACCTGGAGGGCCAGGTTCCTTTTTCCCCAGGAACAAGGGTCGGGTCGCTGCACACATTGGTTCACTATCTGGCGGGTGCCAGTTTAGCTATCCAGGGGAGGCCACGCGGAGGCTGTGTGTCAACTTGGATTGAGCAGGAGCAGAGATCGAACCTGGCGTTTGCCATGTTAAACACGATTAACTTCTTTGCTCTGTTTTCTCGCTCCCTTTTCCCCTATATAAGCTATCTACTGTATGAATAATTCATTCTCAGTACATGTACATACTTATGTAGTTTGATTTGCATGACTTAGTATCTACGAAAGGCCTCTAAGGAGGCCGATTTGAATAACTATCTGTCCACTTTTCCCGCCATGCTTAAATGCATCACTCGCAATATTATCGCAAGGAGCTGTTACTTTTTGCCTATAATTTTTTAATGTCGGGGCATGCCTTGAATCTTCTTCGAAACTACCTATGTAACTTCTATCGGTATTTCTTCTAAAAAAAATAAAAATATAGTGTCCCAGGATACTTGAATAATGCGAAAAAGTATGTCAAGTATTATCATCGAAAATAAAAACACCCAGTCAAACTTAATGTATATTTCCTGAGTCCGCATACAATAATATACAAGTAGAACGCCTGCTAGTAACCATTTGGCAATGAGGCGAGCAGCAGCATCAGTATTACCATAAGTCGTAATCGTACTCGTATATGTGCGAATACAGGCTCACATTACAGCAGGAATAGAAGAGTCATGAATATGAAATTACCACTGCATTGCTGACATGAAAAGCATCCCATAATTACTCGGATATAAACACAAATGAAGCAAACACTCGTAGTCAGTATATGCTTTTTAGTATTTTCTCGCTCTGAGGTTAGGATAACAATTTTAAAGAGCAACTTCACGGTCATGTCCTCGTCATCGTCGTCGTCCTCTTCGTTGTCCTCGTTACCTCCGGCAAGATAGCATTTCTAGGACTTGATATAAATACCACACACCTGGTATGATATACACTCCCACTGTCACTGGTGTTTTGAGTGTGCCTCGCGTCCGTGTAGGCTCGTAATTGAAGCTCTCCAGCATGCAACTTCTTTCAGTTCGTCTTTGAAGTAGTTTCTTTCACTTTCATTCCTCCCGTAGGCCATCATACCACGAGGACTATACCTTCACACACCACACTGTCGTATATATACATAGGTAGCTCTTGGTAGACACGTGAATGAGATAGGGTTAGCGTAAACCATTGCCCGCATGAAATCATTACCATCAGAGGAGTCTTGCTGCTCAAGAGGATGGATATCACATATTGTTGAGTTGGTATTGGTTCTCCAATTTACAATGGTATTTTGTGACGACCTCGTTGTGACGCGTCTATTCACAACAAACCGGCACACAGTACACGACACACACCATGGTGAAAAGCTTGAACTGGTCAAAACGGATGAACGTCGAAAGGAGATCAGGAAAAACAAGTCTCAAGCCTGCGCTCTTGCATTTGACACACATTTCAGCCATCCATTGTTGCTGTGTCCCACAGACGAGTTTTCGTATCTTCCGTTTCGGTATACGTGTATGTTACAGTAGCGAGCACATTGTACAATAGTACATATGTGCGACCCCATTCAAGTCGGCTTCCCTTTTCTGCCTGTTTGGATGGTTTGCGGTTCTATGACCTGTCTATGCAGCTAAATGGGATAACATGGTAGGGAATCACTAAATACTTTCTAGCCAAGTGCAGATGCATATAAATGCAGATGAAGAATATGGGCGAAAGAGAAATTGGGAAAAGATGAAATTAAATCTTTCATGATGTCCTTTAAAGCAGAACTCAGTGGGGTTTCCTTTTCTCACACTCACATTGCGAGTACAGTGGGTAGTGAAATGCTATTCTGAATTAAGGAATGAAGGCGTTCGTTTTGAGTTATTAAAAAAGTCCAAAGTCAGCATGAGTACGAATAAGTGTATTAAGTGCATTTTATTGCATTCTTCATAAGAATATTGTTCGTCTTTCACATGTTCATATCCATTTTATTACATTTTCGTGGCGCAATCATGAGACTTTTTATGATACGAGTACATCTATTCGCTATATTGAATGCGAAATTTGCTAATACAACCGATTGTAGACCACTGACCTAGAAATCAGTATTGCAGTTCGGTCATATGTCATTTTATGAGCTAGTAGCATAAAATGCCAGTACTAAACGATAAAGTCTATTGTCCATTAAAAGTTCATTAAAAACAAACTAGAACCATGTGACCATAGTTGATTTTTGGCGCTTGTTGATATGACTTCTTAACAGATTGAAGCTAGCCCTTCACATTATATTGCAAAACGCAGCACTTTGTATAGCATCTTTACACTTCACACTACTTTTAATTGTATAATAACGCTATTTGTCCACTAAAGGGAAAAAAATCACTTTTCGTTCCACTCCAATCTCTTAATGGCTCTCATCATTATTCTTAGCTTGGACAAGAGATGTAGACTGCGACTTAAGCCTAATATGTGAGCATCTCACATATTGTCAGTGATGTTCCTAGGGGCTTGATGACCGAAATTCTTCTACCTTCTTTGGGTTAGCTAAATCAACACCTTTAAACTTCAAATCATCTACCGGTGCCATTATATACATATCTATGTATGTGTGTATGTATGTTGGCGTTACAGTCCATGAAGGACCAAAGCCCAGCTTCTCTCAATCACCCATGTTATGTGTGATTTTATTTCCTCATGGGTGAAAGGGACCTACAGTTTATTGACGGATCCGAGCGGCGAATTTCGAGAAGCTTTTCAAGACAATTTTACCACAGGGGGTTTTGTCAGAACCCCGCTGAAGAGAAACTCCCTGAAAACACGTTCGATGACATGGCTGTGTCGGGATTCGATCCCGTGTCATCGGCGTCAGAGGCCAACACACTACCCACTGCGCCACGGTGCTCTCTATATACACATACATATATATATGTGTACATATGTCCGAATACCGTAATCAACCAGCGTCGTGTGCGGTTAGTACTTAGATGGTGGACACCTTGGGAACACCGCGTGTTTTTTATTTTTCATCAATGTTTTCTAGTGACGTTATCACGCAAAATAATCGTCCGCAAACCGACTTTACAGACAACCAATTTTTTTTTTTTTTTTTTAATAAAACGCAAATCATTTGAGATATTTCAAAAGCTTCACTATCGGCTTAAAAAACAATCAAAACGTTTATGAATGGAATTCGACTTCGTTCATATGGCCACCGCGGGCACGTTTGCAGGGGTCGATTCGTTGGACAAAATTTTCGATGACTGGGCCATACATTGGCTCTAAGCTCTTCCACCGTCGTCGGGTTGTTGGCATAAAACAATGACTTAACGTAGCCCCAAAGAAAATAGTCTAGAGGCCTTAAATCGCACGAACGAAGCGGCCAATCGACTGGCACATTTCTGGAGATAACACGCTCATCAAACTTACTCTTCAATAAATGGATTGTAACGTGTGCTGTGTGGCTTGTGGCACCATCCTGTTGAAATCACATGGCGTCCAAGTCCGTATCTTCCAATTCGGGCCAAAAATAATCGGTAATCATATCGCGATAACGCTGGCCATTCACAGTAACGTGACGATCGTTATCATCGACGAAAAAATACGGCCCAATAACGCCGCCCGCATGCAAACCGCACCCAACAGTTATTTTTTGTGGATGAAGTGGTGATTCATGAAGCACATGTGGATTTTCACCCGACCAATAACGCATAGGGCGCCGTGCCGCAGTAGTTAGTGTGTTGGACTCTGACGCACGATGAGCGAGTTCGGATCCCGATAACAACAACGCCATCAAATGTTTATTTCGCGGCGTCCCTCCTCGGCGGGGTACTGGCAAGACCCCCCGTAGTATAACTTGCCTGGAAAAAGCTTCTCGACTCACGCCGTTTGGAATCGGCATTAAGCTGTAGATCCCTTTCACCTAAGGGAAAAATAAATCACACACACCATGGGTGATTGAAGAGAAGCTTGGCTCTGGTCCTTCATGGGCTGTAACGCCAACAAAAGAAGAATAACGCATATTTGCGAAGATGATTTTGCGATGAAATTCATTATCTTGGCGCATCTTCTCAAGAGCCCAATTGGAGAACGTACGTCGCTTCAAATGGTTCATCGGCTTCAATTCTTGAGTAAACTTGATCCTGTATGGGTGTAAACCAAGATCCTTACGCAAAATACACGATAATCCTTGAGAACGCGGTGCAATTGATTGATTTGGATCATTTGCTACGGACGCCCGAACGGCAACGATATTTTCGACTATACTAGGGCGAGAATTACGACCGGAAATTGGAGTTAACGCTCTTAAAGTTGCGGTCACCGACTCCGAAATTCTGTAGAAAATTTTAATAATTTGCAGGCGTTGCTCGTTCGTGCACTTTATCATGATGAAAATGTTGACTTTACTGAATAAACTAGCAATCACAGTTCGATGGTTAGTGAAAGGGTGTGTTCACAAATTGAATTCAAAGTTGTCAATTCTCTATTGGAAAACCCTTTATATATCCACAGAAATTGCATCAGAACAACAACAACAATGGATACTACTCGCACAGAATCGCTTGAAAAAGTGATCAGAAGAGTTTGTGTGCGAGAAGCTTTCGAGAATCTCGGGAGAATCGCACCGAAACTCGCTTCATGCCTGTGTCACAATGCTATTACACGGCGATGCGACAGCGCAACTACAACTTTGTACTTTGTTGTTATCTATAATCCTTATCAATTTCCATTCTTTTCTTTGTGTTCTGTATTGAACCACCTGTAAAAGGACGGTTTGAACATTACAAATCATTTTAGGCATAGTTCCTTTGATTGACTAATTCGTTAATTCGTTAGTTGTTATAATGAACGGAAGCGCGAATTTTTGCTACGCGATCTCAACCGTTTTCTTTATTTTTTTCTTCTTCTTTCTTTTCGGGCGTTCGGGATGCACCTGTTCCTCAACCAAAGTGCCCCTCCAACTAGCACCATCTTTTGCTAGCCTTTTCTATTGCCAGGTTGAGCAGGTTGAGAGAAGCTTGGCTCTGGTTCTTCATGGGCTGTAACGCCATCAAAAGAAGAAAGTGTCCGAACCCCTGCATTTCCACCTTAAATTATCCTCTGTTTCATCGTCCTTCGGGCTAGTTTTGTGTTATCCATTCGCTCTATCAAAAACCGGACATATGTACGCCGCCTCTATTAAGACTATCAGATATGGTTATTAAGTCCCCAATAAGAAACGTATGTTGTCCTTAAAGTGTGTTATATTGCAGTTTGACTGTCTGAAATTACACTGATAGGAACCTATCAAACCAAGGAACTATTGCGAATACTGTCAGCCATTATCTGATTGCCAGTCGCTTTGCTTTTTCTTCTTCTTCAGAGTTAATAGGTTGTTGTATGCGTTGTGAAATCCCGATTATAATATAAAACGCCCAGTAAGGAGTAGACAAACTACGATGCAAAAATTCAAGTTCAGATTTGTGGACCCACATCAAAGGTTTATCCAATAATAAATCTATGGCGTTACCCATATGTTTAACTTCTATTACAGCGACCTACAATTTCGCCTTAAATCAAAACGTTTTTTTAGAAATACAACCAGTCAATCTAGATATACAAGAATTACATTATAGATAACAGCCTAAAGCTAGTGCTTAAACAAATATTTCCGTCATACATTTAAATAATTCAAATTTAAGATTTAAGTAAAAACAAAATAACAGAAACGATTTTCTACCATATTTGAACACGTTTTTCAACTACAATACTTTTCGAAACTTCTACACAATTAATAGTAATAATAATAGAAGTAGTAATAGACAAAAAATCTCCGCAAAAATCACAATAAAAATAAATATACAATACAATTAAGCGTTCACAACAAGCACCTTTTAGGGGATAGAAACAAACCAAAATTTAGTACCTAACATTGTAGACCAAAAAAAGGAAGACACAACGGTTCTTTTCAATAATAAAAACGCTGCTAATTGCCTGCTAGGAGGCATTATTAGCGTCAGGAACAAAATGTCGTTGGTCCTGTGCAACATAGGTGCAACAGCAGCCAGCAGCAGTACAACGACAATATCAACGCCCACAACTACAACCGCATCAACGATAGCTATTGCTACAGCAGTAGGACTACCGCCAACAGCAGCAGCAGGTGTTGTCAACAATGACAATAACAACAATATGGATAACACAAGCGAAGAATCGAATCCTGTCACAATTTACAGGTAAAATTGGGTTAATACCCGAAAGCGTTTTTTTTTTTTCAGATGAATGACACCTGCAGCGAGGTGAGTTTGGGTTTTTCTGTGTTATAAGGTTATCAGGTTACAATGCGGGTGAATGTCCTAGTTTGCATCTGTGCCCCACATGAACTTGATCACTATGCCAGAACGACCAGGGTAACAATTTAAAATGTAAATTGAGTGCTTGCAGGGACACATTCCCAATCGTCTACTCCCAGGTAGTGTAACAATGTCGGTGCCGGACCAATGGCTTGTTTGAGTGGTGCGCTGCCCAGTTTCTGGGTAGTGAAACAAATACTCAAATAAATGTATCGGGTTAGGGATTACTCAAAGTCCTTCGTGTAGTAAGTTGAAAATTCCAATAATTAAGACATAAAAATGCACATAATCCGCATCAACAGCTGCATTCGTCTTTTTCATCTAAAATGCTCAACGAAGCGTATTTGATTTGGAGCAAAGACGCAGTGAGCTGGTAAAATTCAAGGCGAATCCTGTGTACGAAAACTTTCCCAAATCCAATTAGTATTGAGTTTGCATCACTTTAAGTGATATCGTGACTTCAACTTCACCACCAGGAATCACTTTCATTATCCGCCCGCACTGCACGAGCAATGGATAGCAATTATTTTTGTTGTAGCAGATTATACGCAAGCACAGAGCATATCCTTACCATTTGAATGGATGTTGCTTGGTACGGAATGTTTTCAAAATTCCGACCATTTTAGGATGCGACAGTATTTTCATTCAACTCTGGGATAAACAAGTTATTATTGATGCCCGCGTAATCTCTTTAAGAGAGTATTAATTACTTGCGACGAAAATTGTACAGCCGGATAAATAGTCGGTGGTTAACTTACATATGTAATTATCCTGCGGGGTTAGAGTTGAAGAATTTTAATTGTTTGAATTTAATTATTTATTTCGTTACTATCATCAGCTTAGATCAAGTGGCATAAAGCCAACATGCCAATGTTATAAAGGCAGAACGGAAGCCTGCAGGGATGAAAACGGACACCTAGTAGTAGAATCGCAGTCGATGCTGAGAATATGGAAAAACCACTTCTGCAGACTGTATAACGGCGATGTTAGTCAATAAACCGCTGTCAGGCAGAATGATCCATTTCTAATCGACAGAGACCGCAGAGAATCCTGTCCCCCTGACCTCGACGAAGTTAAGATTGCCATATCGAAGCTCAAGTCGAATAAAGCTGCTGGCGCAGACGGACTATCTGCTGAGCTCTTCAAGGCAGCTGGGGATGACCTGGTTAGGAGCATGCACCAGCTAATCAGGTCAGAGGAAAGCATACCCGAGGAATGGAGCTCAGCATCGTATGCCCGATCCACAAGAAAGGAGACCCCTCTGTTTGCGCCAACTATAGATGAAAAAGTCTCCTTAACATCGCCTACAAAATGTTCTCTGCCGTTTTGTGTGAACACCTGAAGGCTTTTGTGAATAAGCTGATAGGTCCTTATCAGTGCGGATTCAGGGAAGTCCACCATCGAACAAATCTTCACACTACGGCAGATCCTGGAAAAAACCAATGAATTTCAAGTCGACACTCACCACCTATTTGTCTACTTCAAAGCCGCATACGACAGCGTAATTAGAGACGAGCTATACAACGCTATGTCTACCTTTGAGATACCTGCTAAACTCGTCAGACTATGCAGGATGACTTTGGAGAATGCTCGCTGCTCCATCCAAATCGGTGAACACCTTACCGATAGTTTTGATGTCAAAAAAGGATTTAGGCAGGGCGATGCGCTGTCGTGGGATTTCTTCATCATATTGGAAATGATTGTGCAAAAATCACTGGCCAATACAAGAGGCACAATCTATTTCAAATCCTCGCAACTCCATGCATACGCCGACGATTTTGACATAATAGGTGGATCACAGCGAGATGTCAATGAGGCGTTTGCGAGTATTGAGTTCGAGGCGGCGAAAATTGGTTTGGCGGTAAACGAGGGCAAAACTAAATATATGCTGTCATCGAAAAAGGACGCTCACGTATTGGCAGTTATAAGTTTGAGGTAGTTAAGGACTTCGTCTACCTTGGCTCCGCAGTGACCTGGAACAACGACATCAGTTCCGAAATCAAACGTAGAATCCGTCCTGCCAATCGTTGTTTCTTTGGGCTCAGGAGGCAATTGAGTAATAGAGCTCTCTCCCGAACGACAAAGTTGACTCTATATAAGGCCCTTATCATCCCGGTCCTGATGTACGGCGCCGAAGCATGGACACTATTAAAAGCGGATGAGGAGGCCCTTGAAGGAAAGATTTTGCGCGTGATTTTCGGGCCTATAACGCAGATTCAACCCCGAACATTACTGGCTGTACAGCGACATGAGTCTAGTCAGGCGTCTACAGATTCAACGCCCAAGATAGCTGGACCATGTAAAGCGAATGGACACCACAGCTCCAGCCCGGAGAGTCTTTGAATCCAACTCCGAGGGACGAAGAAGCAGAGGACGGCCGCACTTAAGATGGCGCACACAGGTGGAAGGGGACCTCAGCCAACTGGGTGTACGGCAATGTAAAAGGCTAGCAAAAGATCGTGCTAGTTGGAGGGGCATGTTGGTTGAGGCTCAGGTTCACCCAGGTTCAGGTTCAAAAAGAAGATCAAGTGGCATAGTAGCGATATCAAAGATATGGTCTCACGGTATATGATAAATCAGAAGTTTTTTATTCTGAACACAATTTTTGATTTTTCGGTAAGGAGGAGGAGGTTCGACATTGGGCGCCTGAGCACACCGGAGGTTACCAGAGTCTACAGGGAGCAGCTGAGCGAAAGACTCTACGGTATGCCTACGTCGAACACAAATGCCAATAATATGTGGCTGCATTGCCGCTCAGCCATTCACTAAGTAGCCGAAACCACCTTAGGGTACCTACCACCCCCGATGGCGAGTGTGAGCAGAAAAAGGCAGCAACCGACGAGGCGTACCAAAAGGCGCTGCAGAGGAAAACCAGGGCAGTGCAAGAAGAGTACCGAGCCAGAAGAAGGGAGGAGAAAAAACTACTGCGACAAAAGAAAAGAATCTTCGCAGCCTCCCAGCTCAAGGATATCGAGGAGTCTAGGGATAAACATGAAATACGAGCCTTTTACAAGAAAGCCGAAGGCTTTGCAGGAGGCCTCAAAAAGGGTACCCTGGCTCTTCGAAACTGCGAGGGTAATCTTGTCAACGACCCGCAGGGAATAGTGGTTGTATTTAAGTAGCACTTCCAGCTGCTGCTTAACGAGCACGACCTAGAGAGAGTGGTAGGGACCGAGGAAATCCCAACTCCAGCCGCTGAAGTAGTCCTCCCCCCCAGCATCGAAGAAGTCGGCACAGCTATTCAGAAGCTGAAGAATAACAAGGCCGCAGGCTCAGATGGCTTGCCATCAGAGCTCTTCAAGGCTGGCGGCGATGTTCTGGTAGGGAGCATGCACCAGATCATCTGCAGAATTTAGGAAGATGAAAGCATGCCCGACGACTGGAATACCAGCTCTATATGTCCCATCCACAAAAAAGGCGATCCTACCTCTTGCAAGAACTATAGAGGTATATCCCTGCTCAATGTCGCATACAAGAACCTGTCCAGCGTATTGTGTGAACGTCTAAAACCATTTTGCACCGCACTAATCGGCAGCTACCAGTGCGGCTTCCGGCCCGGCAAATCAACTATAGTCCAAAATTTTCACCCTTCGACGAATCCTGGAAAAGACCAACGAGTTTCCAATCGATACACACCATCTTTTCATCGATTTCAAAGCCGAATACGACAGCATTCATCGTGATGCTGTCGTATTCGTGATGGGGCGATGGCCGAATTCGGGATCCCGGTAAAACTGATCCAGTTGTGTCGCGCCACGCTAAAAAACACGCGATGCACCGTGCAACTCGGTTCTAGGACCTCGGGACCATTCGAAACATGCACCGGATTTCGGCAAGGAGATGCGCTGTCATGTGACTTCTTCAACCTGGTGCTGGAGCAGATAGTGCGACGGGCAGGCGTCAACAGGGAAGGCACTATCTTTTACAAGTCCATCCAGCTGCTAGGATACGCGGATGATATCGACATCATCGCGTGTTCTCGCCGTGGCATTGTGGAGGCATTCACGGCGATTGAAGAACAGCCGAAACGAATTGGTCTTAAGATCAATGAGGACAAAACGAAATACATGCTGTCAAACAAAAACCAATCCGTCGCTCACCACCTGGGACAAAATATAACAATTGACAGCTACAATTTCGAGGTAGTTAAGGAGTTTGTCTACCTCGGGGCAAACGTAAATTCCACAAATGACACCACAGTGCAGATCCGGCATAGAATCGCCCTTGGCAACCGTTGCTACTTCGGCTTGTCCAAACAACTGAGGTCAGAACACATCACTCGAAAGACCCAAGTCATGCTTTACAAAACGCTCATTTTGCCAGTCTTGCTGTACGGAGCCGAAAGCTGGACGATACGCTGCCGCTCAATGTTTAGTGAACGAATATGGGAAGCTAAGGGTACTGTCGTCGACGGAGGATTGGATTGGATTAGAAGTGGCAGACAAGAGGTCATTTATAAAAATGAGAAAGTTTCGGAGACAAGACGGAGCTCTGAGGAACACCAGCGTTTAGGAAATGAATGTCAGATTTGAATCCGTCCCAAACAAATTGAATTGAATGACTCGAAAGGTAGTTTTTAATCAATTGATGAAGAGAGTCATCGATCCTGAAAGCATGCGTTTTCGACAAAAGGGTTTCATGCCAAACGCTGTTGTCAAATGCTTTTGAAATATCTGGTGCAGCTATTTTGCTTTCACTTCCTTGGTGAAGCGAGTGATTCCGCTTTTCGATGAGATATGCCACCAAATCACCAGTGGATCTGTTGCTACGGACCATACTGTCGGTCATTGGGAAGTTTCCGTGATTCAAGATATTTCATGAACTGACGGTTAATCAGCGTTTCCTTGACCTCGAAAAACAAGGGACGTTAGTGCAATGGATCGGCAGTTGGAGGGAGACAAATACTGTTTTCAACCTACCCAGAAAAGTAGGAAAGGTGAAAAAGCGTACATAGTGGTTTTGCCAGCGTAGAACACCTCTTCAGAACTATTGGGGCAATACCATCTGGACCAACGGATTTGTCTATGTCGAGTGTACGAGTACGGAAGTGGATTAGTTCCATGGTGCAATTGACGCACTCTAGTACAGGCGGAGACAAAGTACAAGCTGGCAGCTGAGAACTGGTTGCGAAGTGGGCAGCAAGTAGGTTAGCTTTATGTATGGGGTTGACAGCTGGAACGTCATTGTGGATGAGCGTCGGTATATACGACGTAGTTGAGTTTCTTAAGTTTTTTCAAGCGACCAGAAGCTTTTGGTATTTTTGGGACATTGAAGGATTTTATGCCTCAATTTTTGGTCGAATTGGAATTTGACTAAATAAAGTTCTGTCTTAGCAATAACAGGTCCCAGAGATCTTTGATACCTCGGAAAAAATTGAAGGAACTTGATTGGGAAGTTTTGATGCATCCATCGTATCCCGGACCATCTGACATCTGCAAAACTATCTTGATGGTTAAAAATTGGTCCGCCGAACAGCCGCTAAAAATTACTACGCCAAGTTCTCCCGCTGAGGAGAAACACCGTGAAAACACATTCGATGACATGGCTGTGTCGGGATTCGATCCCGTGTCATCGTCTTCAGAGGCCAACACACTACCCACTGCGCCACGGTGCTCTCGTGGCAAAAGGTGTGAGAATATGATGACCAATACGTACTTGAGTAAATTAATGTTCAAGAAAGAAATCGGTTAGTTCAAACAATTTAAAAAAAATAGTATGGTTATTGGGAGCGGAAACGCCTAAGTACCTCGGGGAGTATGATACATTTTCCTTAGGAATTGTGGAGCATCTGCTAGTTCAAACGAAGGAAGAAAACTTGATTAATTTAGCACGTAGCGCAAATGTCCCACATCTTCCAAAGTCTTATTTGAATTGAATACTATTAAGCGACAAGCGACAGTTTGACCGGCCCCAAAAGAAATGGTTGGATTAAATATGAAAAGTTCCTGGATCTGCTTGAGAATCATTTTCGATGAGTCATAGTCCATGGCGAATGGTCGAATGAAATATGTATATGTATCGTTTCATGCATCTTTCACTTTAAACCTTTTAGCTCGTAAGGCCTTTGTTGTCCATCTAATGCAATTATAAAAGTCAATTTGACATTTTGACATATTTAATCGTCTTTTTGTTTTAAATCATTAACGTTTCAACAATTAAACAAAATAAAATCACAATTTAGAATGTCTACATAACAAGTTGATGATATTAACTATCTTTTACACAACAAGCGCCTTTTCGTGTTTTCAAATAGATTACTCACACGCACGATTCCCCCTTATACTTATGTGGTACCATAATATCCTAATCTTGGTATAACGTTAGTAACCCTTTCAGCAAACTTATTTTCCAAATTCAAGTTGAACGTGGTAAGCCACGTCATTGTCACGGAATCTCTTAAGAGTTTTGTATCCCGCATAGCCCTCAAAAGACCCATATTCCAACTTCCCAAGTCGTATTAGGTTCACAGTCCATTTTATCACTTAATGCCGTGTATAATAATGGCATTGTCATACTCTGCTATTCCTTCACTCAACAGATGTGTTCCAAGGCCAATTTCTATACACCCATCCCCAATCTGATTTGAAACGATAAAAGGTTAATGAAAAACAAAAAATGTGATTTAAATAGCTTAGACACAAAGCTATTGGAAATGGAACCAAAACACGCCTCGATTCGGAACGACAGGTGTGTGAAAGGCTTTTGTTATTTCAAGACAATAAATCCAAAGCCCCACAAATCTTGGATTGGGCGAAATTGCTTTTTAATTGTCGGATAACTTTACCACACGACATGTACAACTTAACAGATTCCTTTCAGGTTGACAATAATTGTTTTTGATTTGTTTTGTTTCATTGCAGGTGCCGGGCCCCAATAGCGTCACTAGATTGTATGGAGGAGTTCAGTGGTACGGGAGGTCATCTTGATTTCGGTATCTTTAAAATTCAAGAACACTCTCTTCCAAATTATGTAGTGTTATTCGGTTGTGTGCTGCTGTTCCTTGCTTTCATAGTTTTGGTTTTTTTTTTTTTTTTTGCGTCAAATATCTGCTTTCACATTGCGTGCACTTTAACATTTTTGTTTTAAATTAACAATAAAATTGTATATAACCCTGAATGTCCCAAGTATGTTTAGTAAATGTTTAAAATGTTTGGTTGTTTCACTGTTCACAATATCAGATTCTCTTACGAGAGTGTTAAGAGGTTTTTCGTTTTTCTAGGACGCTCAATAAGTTTGGGTTCAAATCCGGCACTACCACTGCGTCATGGCTCAACACCCACACCGGGCTTACGATATAAGAACCTCGGAAAGAGCGGGTTACGTGTCTCAAATGTCGGCCTGGGGACTTGGCCAGTATTTTCTCCGGGAGTCAGTGACGAACAAGCAGAGGCTATACTAAAACTGGCCATTGAGAGCGGTATAAATCTGTTCGATATTTCGGAAGCGCATTCGGAAACGGAAATTGGAAAGATAATTCAGCGAAGCGGCTGGAAACGGTCAGCTTATGTCATCACAACAAAAGTTTACTGGAGTACAAAGTGAGTGACGTCGTGGTGTCTTCTATATGTATTCTTTCCAACGGCGATACGAATGATTATATACGGTTTACAGGTCCGAGGAGAGAGGTTTGTCGAGGAAGCATATTATCGAATGTGTCAAGGCGAGTTTGCAACGACTGCAGTTGTCATACATCGACATTGTTATTATTCACAAAGCGGACGCCATGTGTCCAATGGAGGGTAAGGCATATTTCCCTGAGGTTTTTTATGTTCATAGTCACGATCGTAAATTCACATTTTTGGGTAAACAGAAGTCGTGCGGGCCATGAGCTATATCATTCAACAAGGCTGGGCCATGTACTGGGGCACGGCTCGTTGGTCTCAAGTGGAAATTATGGAAGCGTATACAAATTGCCGACAATTTAATTGCATCACGCCGATAGTCGAACAATCTGAATATCATATGTTTTGTCGTGAAAAGTGTGAACTCTATTTGCCTGAAATGTATAATAAAATTGGTGTTGGCCTTATGGCGTGGGGACCATTGTCGATGGCGTTGAGTGACACGCAAAATGGTGAGAAAATTTTATTCCCTAAAGGATCATTTAAAATGAAGAGCCATAGTTACTCATGGACTGAGGATGAGGTCAACAGAAATGTAAGTAACTAATGTACGAGTATACATAGCTACTGAGTTCGAGGAAAATGATTACATTTTTTCTGTTTTTTTGTATGCAGGGAAGTTGGAATAAGGATCGATTAGAAGGCGAACGTCGGCATTGTGATAGGTTAAGGGATCTATCGGCACTGGCTGAGAAGCTTGGTTGTAGTCCTACTCAACTCTCGATTGCTTGGTCGTTAAAACATGAACCAGTTCAGTGTTTATTGTTGGGTGCAACGTCTGCCGAACAACTGCATCAAAGTTTACAATCGTTGCAAGTAAGTACATAATGATTTAGATTTTGTTGCGGTGAAATGCTCACCTATGTAGGTTTCTGATTTGTTCGTCGTAACACAACACTCTAAGAGTAGCTGAAATTGATTTTTTTTGTGTACAATGCCATCTTCTGAGTCACGCTTTGTTTATGGTATTCGATTGGTAAGAGGTTTGCCTACAAAGGACTTGCAGACTTTCAGTCGAAAAAAGAATTTGTCATCGGGATTTTGTGCGACGATTGCTCGAAGAGTTGGATTTGAAAAAAAAAATGCAAGTCAGCAAACTTGCTGACGGCACATTTGTGTTGCTTCGCAACCAACAATAAAATGTCAATTTAGCATTCCGGTGTCGATTCGCACTTTCTGGTGTTCGAAGGCCATCGGAAAAGAAATGCGTTGACCTTTATGAGTATATCTAATATCAACATACAATTTCAAATTATAAAGTAGTCGTAGGAAACTTATCGCATTTCGCGAGCCATTTTCGATTTATTTATTCTATTGGTCTGACATACATTGCCAGTTGTTTTGAATAAAGTGGATAAGAGACCAAAAAATACTGTAATGCCCAAAAGGTAATAAAAATGTTTGGTCCTTCGTTTAAAATATAAAAAGTTCAACCCCGTCATCTATTCACACGCTCATTTACAATTACATTCCAGCTGTCAGCTCTTGAGACAAGGCGAATCTACTAGATCTACATTTCGCAGCCAGCACTACGTTTCCATATTTCAACTTTCCCATTAAATCCCGACCTCGACAGCATAGTTAAATGGAAAAATCTTAACTTTCCTTCCTTGATGTGTGCATCAATGAGAGCCTTCGTAGAACTACCACGTGTCCAACGTCGCTAAAAATGCTGCGAAATGCTTAGGTTTCCTTTTAATCGGTGCAACAAATTCTTCTGCTCCTCTGATCGGGCTTCAATAAGGACTTGACAACTTTTTTTTTTTTTTTAAATAAAACGCAACTTGAAGTTGAATCAAAACTTTTATGAATTGAACTCGACTTTGTTCAACTCCTTCTTCTTTGGTGGCGTTACAGCCCATGAAGGACCTGGCCAAGCTTTTCTCAATCACCCATGTTGTGTGTGATTTATTTTTAGCACAGGCGAAAGGGACCTACAGTTTAATGCCGATTCCAAACGGCGAGAGTCGAAAAGCTTTTTCATGGCAAGTTTACTGCCAGTACCCCGCCGAGGAGGAACGTTGCGAAATAAACATTCGATGGCGTTGGTGTTATCGGGATCCGAACTCGCTCATCGTGCGCCAGAGTCCAACACACTAACCACTGCGCCAAGGCGCTCTCTCTCTATCTCTCTTTGTCCAACTTACTCTTCAATAAATCGATTGTAATGTGTGCTGTGTGACTTAAGGTACCATCCTGTTGAAACCACATGTCATCCAAGTCCATATCTTCCCATTCGGGCCAAAAATAGTCGGTAATCATGGTGCGATAACGCTGTCCATTCACAGCAACGTGACGATCGTAATCATCGACGAGAAAATATGGTCCAATAACGCCGCAGGCAAGCAAACCGCACCAAACAGTTTTTTTTTTTGTGGATGAAGTGGTGATTCATCAAGCACATGTGGATTTTCACTCAACCCATAACGCATATTTTGCTTGACGAACCCATCGAGCCAAAAATGAGCTTCGTCACTAAAGATGATTTTGCGATGAAATTCATCATCTTGGCGCATCTTCTCCAGATCCCAATCGGAGAACGCGTGTCGCTTCTAATGGTCCATCGGCTTCAATTCTTGAGTAGGCTTGATCTTGTATGAGTGTAAACCAAGTTCCTTACCCAAAATACGCCATAATGTGGTCTGAGCCATGCCCAATTCTTGAGAACGCCGTGGAATTTACTGATTTGGATCGTTTGCTACGGATGCCCGAACGGCAGCGATATTTTCGACACTTCGACCAACCCATTATCTCATTGACACTGCAACATCACACAACGAATATGTGGACTCTAATTTTTGCACTAATCTTGTTATTGCCTGTCTACTAGGGCGAAAATAACGACCGAAAATTGGAATTAACGCTTTTTAAGTTGCGGTCATCGACTCCGAATTTCGGTAGAAAATTTTTGAAATTTGCAGACGTTGCTGGTTCGCGTACTTTACCATGATGAAAATGTTGAGCCTACTGGATAAATTGATAATGACAGTTCGATGATTAGAGGAAGGGTGCGTTCACAAATTGAATTCAAAGTTGTCAATTTTCTATTGGAAAACCGTTTATAAGGCATTTGTTCGCCCCAAGCTAGAGTACAATTCCCATGTCTCGACTGGTGCTCCCAAAACTTCACTGAACAGGATTCAAAATCGAAGTCGTTAGTATCACAGCGTAGGAATGTTTCTTGTCTGTCTTTGTTTTATCAGCAACTTCTGGGTCTTAGCGGTGCCCTGCATTGGCGTTGTAGATGTCCGACCTTGTTGCAATTCCAGCAGCGAATCTGTCTTTCTGCAGTATTTTGTCGGCGCTCAGCATTTATTCTCTGACAACAACATTCCTCCGTTGACATTTCTGTTACGCGATGAATACCTTGGGAGGCCTGGTTTGCTGTTTGTCATGGCAAAAGCCTAAGTCTCAGCTACTGTTTTCTTTCCAGGCATCTGTACTGCCATTTGAAGTTTGGCATCGGTAAAGGCCTGAATAAAGGTTTCGGTTGCCATTTCGTTGATAATCTCCTTGTCCGCATTCGGGTATGAGAGATGTGCCAAACGCTCCACATCCGCTTGTTACTGCCCAAGTGTCTCGCGCGTAACTTCTGTAACCGCTGAAATGTCTCGTCGTGCCAATTTTTCGTTAAAGCAGCAGCTTAGAATTGTTTCTTGAATATTGGCAATGGTGTTGGCAATGGCTGGAGGCTGCATTTTTTTTCCTTTCGGACTCTCAACGGTACTTACTCGAACTTTCCGATTCTTCTCATGTTCTAGTTCTTTCGGTTGAGCAGAAGCTCAACCTGTCCTTCTACGGCCTCGACTCTCTGTTCAATGATTTCCATTTTTTTGTCTATCTCTTCGAATTTGTTTTCGGAGATGTTTTTGTGCTTATGGTCTAGAGATTTTGTGCTCATGTCGGTAGGCGTGCTCACGTATTCTTCCTCCTCGACGTCAAAAAATGGCACCCTCCAAACGAGGAATCCGCTCAGCTTAAAGAATATTAAGTCCGAAGTCTTGAGATTTTCTTTTTAATTCACTCTTTAACTGGACTTGTCTGGGAAAAGAAACTAAACTCTTGCTTAATCAGCCTAATCATACAAGAACAGGCTTCCTGATCTTAGGTACTCTGGACTTGTCGTCGATCCTGCGGTAAGACGTGGTTGCTAAAGCGATAAGTAATAATCTCTTGACGAGTGCGGATCATACATGGAAAACACGTGCTCGCAGGCTCTTCAGAACGCAAACATGGAACTAACTGTCCAGTCACTGTCTGGTCGCGATATGAGAGGTGACGGGACCCGTGGATCATACTCTACTGATTTACGGCACTTGAACCGCTTTGCCCATTCAGACACACGTGTTTTCGAGGAATTTCCGAGAACTTTTCAACTTCGGGAGTCACTCATTTGTACGATGCCACTTTAAAAGTTTTTTTCTGTCTTCTTCAGTATTGGATGAAAACTGAAAGAAAGGGCCTCCTTTCTAGACAGATGTCGACGAACGAAGCAATGTCAGTTCCTGAGTTATATCTAACTTAATTACCACACTTCGTAGTTGTTCCTAAATGTAATGTGGTCGACGGCACTACGAAGAAGTGCCTGTGACTTCTGTACATGCATCAACACAATTCTTAATTCAAGTGAGGGCCAAGCAGCGTTAAAACTGCAGATCTTCTCATGCCATACAATTCTCCGAACCTTATCCAAGGAAAACAATGTGGTTCTCTTGTAGAAATCGGGATATATTGGCATTATGGGTACTGAAATAATTGATTAACTAGCAAGGAAGGGCTCATCCACAGTAACCTAATTTAAGGTATAATGAACCTGTTTTAAAAGAATACATTAAACTCAAAATGACGATATCAAAAGACTTGCCAATTGCCTCTCGGGGACTACAGTCTCCGATACTATCTACAGAAACAAAGCCTATTCTTCGAGACTGAGTGCATACTCTGTCCAGAGCATAAAGAAACGTTAGAGCATATACTCTGTGAATGTGCTGCATTTTGCCACACCAGGAAAGGTTCACCTTCTACTTAAGTGGCGCTACAGTTCGGTGTGAACCTGGACCTTAACCAGTTGGCACGATCATTTGCCAGCTGTTTCCAGCGTCACACCCCAGTTGGTTAAGATCTCCTTCCACCTGTGTGCACTACCTTAGATTCGGTCATCCTCTGCTGCGTAATCCCTCGGGGTTGGACGCGAAGACTCTTCGAGCCGGAGCTGCGTTGTTCATTCGCAATACATGGCCGAGCCATCATGGATGTTCGATCCGAGGACGTCGTTCTAGGCCGATGTCGCTGTACAGCCCGTACAATCCGTCATTGTATCTTCTCCTCCACTCTCCGTTTATACAAACGGGACCATAGATTGGACGCAGAATTTTCCTCTTTAAGCGATCAAGTCCAGGACTCTCTCCTTCCCTGCTCGTAGTGTTCAATGCAACGCTCCCACTGTTGTTGTGAGGAACGTGCCGGTGTCATCGAATTTTGCGAGAGGTTGAGGGAAACTCGATCGGCAAAAATCCTAGAGGCCCCCTGCGATTGTAGCTTTCCGACGTTAAACTTTCGTTGTCCAGCGCGACTCCGTAGCATCCTTGATATCCTCATTCGTAACTTGGCTACATCAAGGTAGTGATCTGAGTCGATGTTGGCTCCTCGGAAGGTTCGTACATCTACATAGGTTGCTGAAGGGGGTCTGTCATCGATCGCAACCGGATTAATCTGGTTGATGGTCGACTAATCAGGTGATCGCCAGGTTCCTTTGTGGATGTTAAGATGCGGAAATCGTCTGCTAGCTAGAAAGAGATTACGCCCGGCCAGTTAGTCAAGTACCCGGTGATGTTTTCAGACGTTGTGTCGTGTAGGCTATACTTCCCCGTGATCGACTCAAATATGTCCTCTTTGCCCTGTTTTGCATTCAAATCTCCTAGTACTACTTTTGTACCGTAGCTGGGATATTGGGCATAGATAATGCCTAGGAGATCGAAGGAGTCCGAAATAGCGTTGCTTGCTTTCCTTGTAGCAATCCCATCCCATCGCACTTCTTGGAGTACGGTTATACATATCTGCTTTATAGCAGCTGAGGGTCTGCTCCATTTGAATACCTGCACCCGGCTTGTTAAGGGACCTCACATTCTTGTTCTATTACCTTGGCATTAACATGCAATAGATAAGACTTCCTTAAAAATCTTTTTACTTATCTCTTCCAGCTACTGCCAAGACTATCGACTAGTGTTATGCTTGAACTAGAGAGAATACTCGAGAATAAACCGGTGCGGCCACCAATGATATCGACTTTGGCGCTTCGGTGACAATCAGCCTGCCCTCAGGGGCCGCCTAGTATAAGTGGCGCCTGTGGGGCAGAGTCACCAAAAGATGAAGAATTCTGCGAGGAAGGCGATCCGAAGGATGCATCAAAGCAAGCATTCTGCGCCATTCAGTGACGAAAGGAGTCTTTAGATAACGATAATAAATTTTTGAAACCATTTAGTAGTAAAACTAGCTTAAGTAGTACAACAATAATAACAACTGTTAGTAACAAGCAAGATTTATCAACACAACAACAACAACTACTGCAACCGCAACAGCAGCAACAAGAACAACAGCAGCGTTCTTCACTTTTTAAAGGTTCTTCTTCAACTTCAAATAGTAATTTATTCAATTTAAATACTGAAAATCGCTTAGTAGATAGTTCACCAATTCCAATAGATTCTTTAAATAATAACAATAATAACAATTACAACCCAAACACTTATGCGAATGGTAGCAATAACAATGAAATTTTATCGACAGCAGCAGCAACAGGCGCAGATCGTTCACCCAATCCACCAGATGACACCACAATTACCATAAGCACCACGAACGATGAAAAGAACAACACGACCAAGTCCAAGAAAGCTCTACTCAATTTTAAATCATTTGATTTTCACTTAAAATCCATATACTCGAGCCTGCGTCAAAATAAGAACTCATCCGATTCGGCACAACGATCGGGATCGAGCTCGAATGCCAGCAGTAGTCAACGAGCTGTAGGAGCCCATAACCGAATACCGCCGTACTTGAGAGTGGAGGCCGTCGATATGGAAGAGTCTGAAAATCTTTTACTCAACTATCCACAATCGCCGTACTCGTCGAGACGTAACAGCGAGGATAATCGATCGAGTGCACATCTATTGCAGATAAATCAATATGAAATGTCACGATCACAAGTCAGTTCGCCGTACTTTTTATCACCGATTCCGATTGCCAGTAATATACGACGATCGTCCACGTCGGATATTATGTGTAAGCGAGGTAGTGGTGCTAGTAGTGCGAGTGAAAGTCGGCGTCCAAGTACGTCGGACTTGTTGAGGAAGGCACGCGAACGGAAGGGCAGCGAATCATTAGGTCGTATGGGACGAAGTGTTTCTCATGGTGGACTCCCTCGTGGCATTGGAAGAGGCGGTGCCGGTGGACGCCGAACTAGTATGGCCTTTTAAAAGGGATTTTGCTTAGTGGGTCATGGATAAGAAGGCGAGTAGTCTGACAGATTAGACATTTTTTAGTTTATATTGTGTAACTAATGTTCCATTTCTCATTTGATTCATTTTTAGTGTAGCGTTGGTACATGATATCCAACTAATGAATGGTCTTGACGAATTTCCCCCAATATGATAAGAAGGATGAGAAACATTTGGATCAACTGTAACATCTGCACCACTATACATATGTGTTCTTTTTTAAAAGCTCTGAATCATTAAAGTAGGGGCTTTTCTAAATACATATTCCGTCATGCTTAACGTTGCGATACTTATGATTAAAAAAAAGTTAATTGAATGACATACACTAAGTTTGCCAGTTGACACCTGTTAGATTTAGTAGACGAGCTTATAGGGAGGCGATAAAAGTCATAAATGATGGACGAGTCTAAGCGTTGTTTTCTTGCTAAATTTTCGTACTTGTAGTTCTCATGTTATATGAGGATTTTCCAAATACAGATTTGAGTATTCTTTACAGACTATATTTCCAAACTTACTGTTACGACCGGTTGCTTGTTGACTATGCCAATTATGAGTATGGACAATTTATGAACGACAAGGTTTGAACATCCGTTCTATTCAAATGATGTATTCTGTTTAAGAGCTTGCACATACATTTATTAAATCTTTTTAAAACTATTTATATCAAGCCCTTCAACCTGTCTAAAATAACAATTCAAATTCATCCATCTCTTACTACGAAACTATAACAAAAGTTCGTCGACTACTCGCCTTAACGTTGTTTGTATGAAATTAACAGAACGAAGTTGGAATATTACAAAAATATATAAAAAAATCATTATTAAAAGACAAATAATATTTTTATATAGATATCTAAAAAACCAAAGTTAATTTTCGTATTAAGGGTTAAATTCAAAATCAAATTTTATCTGCAAATAAATAAAGCAAATATTTGTAAAATAAATAATATATGCATATACTATATGCGGTCAACTTAAAACAAATATAATAACATATAAAATCGCAATTGCCTTTTTTAATTGTTATACAATTATTTTTCAACAACAAAAGGAAGCTTTCATTTTTTTAAATAAACTATTAATAAAAAATTTAAATTACTTCTAAAAATAAAAACACAATATAATTCAGACGAAACACGTACATATATTTCAAACTAATATGGAGTAGAAATGTTGCGATAAAACAAAAGCATATTATAGAAAACAATATTAAAAGATCATATATTTTTATTAAATTAAAATGAATATTATAAAATGATACACATATTTCTCTCTCACATACGGACTGTGATTTTAACAAATTATATAATGAATAAATACAGTAAGATGGCATAACAATGTCAATAACAATGTAAGAAAATTAACAATAATTATAATACTAATATAGACCTTTTAAAAATTATATAGATAAAAAACTTAAATACGTTAAAAATCTTGAAAAAAGTAGAACAAACAAAATTGAGGATTGCGGAGATTTTAAAGAATCTGCTTTTTTTTTAATTCATATAATGTCACATCGGTGTGGTGGATAACATATTTATTACTTATATTTTCCTAATTTGAATACATATATCTGTTATGAGTTTTTTGCTTAATTTTTGTAGATCACTATAAGTGCCTAGATGTTCATTAACATATTTTATTTATTTTCGAAACCAAATATGATAATCTGCTGGCCGTCCCTTATTTATTTATTATTTTTTGTTATAAGGATGTTGTTCTTATGTGATAGAGCGAGCAATAAAATTACCTACATACATTCATGTTTTATTTAATTCACCACCATTCACGCACATTTATATATTAAACAATTTAAAATAAATGTAAGCCGTATTAATTTATTCCTATACATAAATTCAGCATCATTTCCGTCCGCCGTGGTTTAATTTAAAAATATAAAAAGGTACCAGAGCCAAGAAAAAAATCAAAATAAAGTGAATCTCTCCCTGTAAGAATGAGTTTAATTTTTTTTTTTTATTAAGCTTTTGCAATTTTCGTCAATTTGAAGCATTTGTATATACCTTCAAACGCTTTTTGCAAATTGTATAACAATAAAATGATAAATAAAAAGAAATTTTATTAAAAAATATTAAATATCGGTGCTAACTTCTCTTAAATATAATAAAAAACAAAATAAACCTATTTGAAAATATTATAAGCATATCTCTTGGGTTATAAATAATATCGGTAAAAATTAGTAAATCTTTTAATGACTTTAGTTATTCTTTCGTTCAGAAGTATGCACTGCCATTTCACCTTTTTTTTTTTAATTTAACAAAAGAATATTATTCGAATATTATTCGAATAATAACTCTTATCTATATTGTTTTTATGGTATGTAACTAATTAAAGAAACGAATAAGAAATGTACATATTAAAAAATATAAAACGAAATATTTTAGATCCAAGGATAATTAAATAAAACAAAAGAAATTGAAATACATTGGGACATTTTTTATAGATAGAAATTCGTTAAAAAATATGTAGAAAAAAAACGTGCGAGTATTAGAACAAAAAAAAAAAAAAAGAAAACAATATACGCCTTCAAAAGCAACTACAGCCTATAGTGAGGAATAACTAAATGAATCCTTAAAAGTATTTAAAAATCTAACAATCCCCTTGTAACAAAAAAAAAAAAAAAAAAAAGAATACAAATTTAGTTGACTTACCTTTGGATTAAAACATTATGTATAAAATATTCTTAATATTTAAGATTTATCAGAGAATAATTATACCACAACAAGCATTCAGTAACTAAAAATGATAAAGATTTGTTTTTTGTTTAAACTGATATTTTAAGATCGTCTTAAAGGAAAAGAAATGAAACGCAGAAGAGCAAATGAAATACAATCCATTTTTTTCTGTATATACATCAATTTAAAATGACAATGTAGATATTGAAAAAAATCCAGACAAAAGTACCCATTATAAAAGTTTTTCTAGGTAAAAACACAGGCATAACAATACCATACAAATTACAAAAAAAAAAAAACAGCAAAACAAATATTGATTATAATGAAACACTATGCATTTGCAATGTTTTTCTTGAAACCAGTTCCAAGACATCCAGTACTTTTCAGGTATTTTAATCACTGAACTCACATCTTGAAAAAGCAAATGTTGCCCATTGGCAAGAAACATTTAGTTCAGTGTACTCACATAGAATGGGTACACTACACTGAGTACACCGAATACATTGAGTCCACTCATTTTGAATGATTCCACTCCGTACTTAATTTACGATTGTTGGGGAAATGATAAGAAATAATTTTGGTGGCAATGGGAGAGTGTGTTATTCTTATAAATAAAATTTGTTAATGCAAACATAACGTATCACTTTTTTATTTTATTATTTATTTTTGTTTTTTTACAAAAAATATTTAGATTTTCTTTTAATTCCTTATATCGGGTTTTCCAATAAGGACTTGACAATTTTTTTTAAGTAAACCAACCATTTGAGATATTTCAAAAACTTTATTATCGTTCATATGGCCACCGGGGGCACGTTTGCAGCGGTCGAATCGTTGGACTTAATTTTCGATGACTCGGCCACAATTTCGTCGTCGGCTTGTTGGCATAAACCAGTGACTTAACGTAGCCCTAAAGAAAATAGTCTGAAGGCGTTGAATCGCACGAACGAGGCGGCCCATCGACTGGCCCATTTCTTGAGATAACACGCTCATCAAACGTACTCTTCAATAAATCGATTGTAATGTGTGCTGTGTGGCTTGTGGCACCATCCTGGGGAAACCACATGTCGTCCAAGTCCATATCTTTCAATTCGGGCCAAAAATAGTCGGTAATCATGGCGCGATAACGCTGGCCATACACAGTAACGTGACGATCTTTATCATCGACGAAAAAATACGGCCCAATAACGCCGCCCGCATGCAAACCGCACCAAACAGTTATTTTTTGTAGATGAAGTGGTGATTCATGGAGCACATGTGGATTTTCACCCGACCAATAACGCATATTTTGCTTATTGATGTACCCATCGAGCCAAAAACGAGCTTCGTAACCTGAAGATGATTTAGCGATGAAATTCATCATCTTAGCGCATCATCTCCAGAGCCCAATCGGAGAATGTAAGTTACTTAAAATAGTCCATCGGCTTCAATTCTTGAGTAAGCTTGATCTTGTATGGGTGTAAACCAAGATCCTTACGCAAAATACGCCATAATGTGGTCATGAGCCATGCCCAATTCTTGAGAACTCTTTGGAATTGACTGATTTGGATCGTTTGCTACGGACGCCCGAACGGCAGCGATATTTTCGACACTTTAACCAACCCGTTGTCTCACTGACACGACAACATCACACAACGAATATGTTGACTCTGATTTTTGCACTAGGCTTCTTATTACCTGTCTACTAGGGCGAGAATTACGACCGAAAATTGGAGTTTACGCTCTTAAAGTTGCGGTCACCGACTCCGAATTTCGGTAGAAAATGTTTATAATTTGCAGACGTTGCTCGTTCGTCTACTCTACCATGATGAAAATGTTGAGTTTACTGAATAAATTGACAAATGACAGTTCGATGATTGGTGAAAGGGTGCGTTTACAAATCGAATTCAAAGTTGTCAATTCCCTATTGTGAACCCTTCATATCTCAGTTTTGTCGATATTTGAATTCAAAAACATAATTTGGTATACTAGAACAGGGTGAGAGAGCACCGTGGCGTAGTGGTTAGTGTGTGGGACTCTGGCGCACGATGCGCGAGTTCGGATCCCGATAACACCAACGCCATCGAATGTTTATTTCGCGACGTTCCTCCTCGGCGGGGTACTGGCAAAACCCCCCGTAGTAAACTTGCCATGAAAATGCTTCTCGACTCACGCCGTTCGGAATCGGCATTAAACTGTAGGTCCCTTTCACTTGTGTGAAAAATAAATCACACACAACATGGGTGATTGAGAGAAGCTTGGCCTGGTCCTTCATGGGCTGTAACGCCACCAAAAGAAGAAGAACAGGGTCAGAACCAATCAAACTACGCTTATGATAAATAAGTTGCCTGGCTGATTCAAGTATTCGTTCTGAATACTTAACTATATGAGGGAGGAAACAAAAAAAGGGCTATCTTGTGAATTATTGTTAAATTCTGCAACGCAATTAAATCCAAAAAAGAATTTAATTTTGCTTTGAACTTTTTATTAACATCTAAGTCCTCCAAACAATGACACACATTTCTTGTTAACCGACGATTATGTACGATAGTTAAACGAACAGTTGCATAATCATCATCATCATCCTCTAACCTGGGGATTGAAACCTAAGGCCCTAAGGTAATCCACTGGGTATATACCGCGATAGTAAGACCTATCATCACCTATGCGCCCACGGTATTGTGGACAAAAGTTGAGCAAAAAACGATAATCGTCATCAATCATGATCATCTCAGCTCCTACGAGAAGTATTCTCAACTTCATTAGGAGAGTGGAGAAGCTGCTCCGCTAATCGGCTAGTAGGAACAATAGATCTTTAAAGGTCGCAGTGCCTCGTGCTATTTGGTAGCATTAACCACTCAAAAAAGAAAAAAAAAAAAAAAATTGTGCCACGGTAGAGATACGTACAAACATATGTAAATATGTGCCCAACTAATTGACAACTCAAGAAACCAGGGTAAGCACATCTGACTAAATGCTGAGGCCACCTGAAGTAAACTTGCCATGAAAATGCTTCTCGACTCACGCCGTTCGGAATCGGCATTAAACTGTAGGTCCCTTTCACTTGTGTGAAAAATAAATCACACACAACATGGGTGATTGAGAGAAGCTTGGCCTGGTCCTTCATGGGCTGTAACGCCACCAAAAGAAGAAGAACAGGGTCAGAACCAATCAAACTACGCTTATGATAAATAAGTTGCCTGGCTGATTCAAGTATTCGTTCTGAATACTTAACTATATGAGGGAGGAAACAAAAAAAGGGCTATCTTGTGAATTATTGTTAAATTCTGCAACGCAATTAAATCCAAAAAAGAATTTAATTTTGCTTTGAACTTTTTATTAACATCTAAGTCCTCCAAACAATGACACACATTTCTTGTTAACCGACGATTATGTACGATAGTTAAACGAACAGTTGCATAATCATCATCTTCTAATTTTTTTGATGTTTCTTCAAAGGGCCGTAAAATTCTGATCATAGCACTTACCACAATCAATACTGTTTATTCTCTGTATTTCATTCTTTTCATTTAATATACTAGTAATTTCTGCCCAGCGTTGTGTGCCACCGTGTGCAAGAGTAATTTTTTAAGAAGGTTTTTAAATTAGAGTTAATGCCGGATTTCTTGAAGAATTGTACGAGCTTGGTGCACATGATACATAGCTGAGCTATGTCATAAATGTCCTTAATTGGTTTTTCTATAATGTTATGTGGTTTACGCAGAAAACCTGTTTGAGAGAACAAAAGGTAGCAACCATATTTGCCCCCCCTGTTCGTCACTATAATGACCTTCTCATTCAGTATAAATTCGGATTTGCTTAAAACATTAACTGAACTTTGACTTAATATTTGGACTTGGAAATTTAACGAAAATGTTCGTGAGCATAAAAAGAAGTGATTTGGAAATTCCCATAAAAAAAAATGTTACGTATACGTCACCTGTATGCGATTCACCTTCAAGGATCTTAAGCCTAGAAGTATGGTAATTAATTCTCTTATATAATGGATTGACAATGAAATGTATGAAGTCCTCTAATAGTTGTCTGTCCAAATGCCTGATGTTAGTCCAATATTTTTATTTTTTTTTTATTTTTTTTATCTTTTATACATTTATTTTTTATTTTTATTTTTTTAGCAATGATACACTACAAATCTATTATTAATAATGATGTCAGGAGCACTAGCAGCAAGGACTATCGGCTCTAAGGTTGAAAGCGAGAAACATTATAATTTAATTCTAAGTATACGTCAGATTTTATTAATAATTTCTATATTAGATTGAGTAGATTCCTTTAATAGTTGGAGAATGTTTAGGTTTGGATTTAGATGATTTAATTGGTTTGATGAGAGAAGGCAGGGACCCAGCAGATGATTTATGGTGAGGTTGCTTTGGCAGGCAGGGCACATCGGTGGTGGTTCTCTTTTGAGGAGATGTTGGTTTGTCAGGAGGGTATATCCCAGTCGGAGCCGGACGAAGTTGGTGATCATTACCTTGGAAGTCCTCATCGGGTAAATCGGATGGATTTTGTTAGGACTGATTGTTGTATAGTGGTGGCGTTATTCTGACTATTCCCTTAGTGTTTTTTTGTGAATTTTCTCTTGTATTGAAATTTGTAAGTCACGTTGAGAGTACATATCAAAAGTATAAACTGGGGCATTGCGAGCGTTGTTGGTGGCTTTGTCGGCTAGTTCCTTTCCCTGTATTCCAACATGTCCAGGGGAGCACATGAGCTTTAATTTTGATGTTTTTATTATAAGTCCGTCTCTGGTTCTGGATATAATTTCTGACCCATGCATAGGATTGCTTATGGCTTTCAGGACAGAGAGACTATCCGAGCAGATACTTCGTTTACCTGGCATGTTAGAACATTTTTTAACGGCTTCGAGTATTGCTACAGCTTCTACTGTAAAGATGGATGCTGCAATTGGTAAATTGCCTTGTACGAGTAGGTTGCCATTATTTGAAACATCCGCGAAGGCTGTGTTATGTAGGGGTTTTCGAGCCGTCTGTGTACAGAAATTTCCATCCATTAATCTTGAGTTGCGACGCGGTTCCGGGGAAAATCTGTAATTAATATTTCTTCTTTTATATAATGGATTGACTTTGAAATGTATGAAGTCCTCAAATAGTTGTGTGTCCAAATGTCTGATGTTAGTCCAATATTTTAATTTTTTTTTTTATTTATTTCATCTTTTATAAATTTAAATTTCGTACGTTTCGTGAAATTTTCGTGGGATGTGTAAACAGCTTATCGGTATCCACATTTTGACCATATTTTAATATTAAAAATTGGGCAAAATGCCTCAAGCCTGAATCCTCCACAACTCCAAAGGTGGACTGAGTTGTAACGCGTCCACCGTTGTTTTCTTCTTTTTTTTTTTTTTTTGTCCTCTATTTCCACTTCGATTTTTTGTGCGGTATTATCAGTTTTTACTTTTTGTAGTACATAACTTTTGTGTTTGACTAAATTCGAGGTACTTTTAATATTATATTTAAAGACACTATAAATAACACTTCTTGCAAGCCTTAAATTTGGAATTTTGGTACAATTTTCATTATCTACTTCCCCAAACATACCCACACTTTGCTTCTGCCTCTTTTATTGATCATTTTGAGATCGCCACGTGCAATTTTGTCTGCACTGCACTCAATATACTCGGTGTATTTTTACGGTACATGTTTTGTTCAAAGCAAGCACCCACTTGCCTATTAGAAATAAAACAGTCTACTCATTTTGGTATCAGTTGATCGAGTAGTGTACAGTTAAAGGCTTACCATAATAGACCTAAGCGTGCTTAAGCTTTACCGAAAGAAAACTCATTCAAGTTTCAACGAAAGATCAAGTTACCCATAATGAACTTAAGCGAAGGAACTGTCAAATTGTTTTCATTCGGTTTGCTTATTTTCGGTGTGGTTACAATTGTTTTGTTTAAAGTGAGAAAATTAAAAATAAAAATAAATTAATAAAATCGTACATATTTAAATTATTAATTTTCTTTATTGCCCTTTTGGTTTCTTTCAGCTGTCAAAATTCCGAGCAGAATGTCTTCTCTCATTGAGACCTTCCGTAAGCTCGCTTAAGTTAACGAACATTTAAAAAAACCGCGTATATTCCCACTATGGACATGTCATAAGCTTTGTACGTAATAAGACAGTGCCGTAAGCTGGTGTACGCTCGCTGAAGTCTATTATGGTTAGCCCTTTAACTGTCTTTTTAAATATATATATTTAATCACTCGTTTGTACAGTAAATTTACTCATATGATGCAATGAAAAGAGTACACTGAAGTACTGTACCCGTTAAGAGAAAGCAAATGAGTGCATTCACGCAGACCTCTATTAAACACCAAATATAATAAAATACTTGCAATTTTTAAAAATAATAAAACATCTAACGACGCAATAAACACTTTCTTATCAAAGCTGGCAATGATGATTAAAGAATACAATAACATTTTAATATTTACATATAACTTGTACACGATCTTCAAAGCAATGTATATCTCTATACGAGTAAACGTTTTTCAAATGCAAATTCTTCGTTTTTGGTTTTTTTCTATCTTATCGCATCCCAGTAGGCAATGCTGTCGCCCTATATTATACTTACTCTTAAAAATGCTTTTAAATAAATTCACCTGACACTTATTTCGTCTTCCAATCTCTGTTGTGAAAACTATTTATTTACTCCTTTCCTAACTCACATCAATCCAATCATACCTATGCTATTCAAATGAGTTAATTAAAAAAGCTGCATCACATTAAGCGAATATAATTTTGAAAATCAAAAATAAAATAAAAAATATCGCATTTTAAAACAAATACCATTTAAAAATGAATTATTATAAAGAAGAACATTATTGGTTGACACATCTACCATCTACTATGGTTGAAACAATGAATAAAAGAAAAATGTATTATACAGTGCCATAGAAACGCGTACATCTAGAGTAAATTACTATTTAAAAATAAAATTACCTTTCACTTCAAGAGCTTTTGTTTCATTTTGTTAGATATGTGCGTATATGATACTCAACGCAAACCACTTTCATTATAAACCACGTAGGTTCATGAGTGGAGGTCAACGAAAGGAAGGAGTACGCGCTGGGCACTTTCATCAACATCGAAGGAGCTTTTGATAATGCAACTTTTGGCAATATGTGTAACGCTGCTAGACGGCATGGCGTAGATGAAGCACTGGTGTTGTTGATCAAAGCAACGCTTATACACAGGACATTGACCGCTGATGCTTGACACACGTGTGTCAAATCCGGCGTAAACAGGGACTGCACGCAAGGTGGCGTCCTGCCTAGGCTAAGCGGATGATGTCGCCATTCTTTCTGTCGGCTCATACTTAGCGACTGTCCGTCTCAAAGCACGGGCAATGATAAATGTGATCGATGATTGATCTACCAGAAATGGGATGTCGGTTAATCCTCTTAAGAGCGATGGCATTCTCTCCACGTTGCACTTCCATGCCGGTATCCAGGCAAACTAAGTAACTAAGTAACAGTAAGCTTCTTTGGTCAAAGCGTGGGGAGCCAAAAACCACAAAAGCACTGTCAGCGTACTGGCAATGCAAAGGTTCCTTTGGCAAACATGAAGTTTACGGCCGGCAAAGGTCCTCTGGATCTATATGGCAATAATAATCTCATATGCATCGGTTGTCTGGTGGAACAGAATTCCAAAGAACGGTTTGTCTCAGCTGTACGGGGGCTTACCCCAGCAAGCCAGCAAACACTATGATGAACCTTCCACCTCTTGATATATTTATCAGAGGGTGTGCTCTGAAAGCCATGTATCGCCTGTTGGTACAACTCGCACAAAAGCCGCACACTGTTACTTGCGCAAGTATTGTCCTGCGACCCCTGTCTTATGGATATGCCTTCGTCGATGGAGGGATTATCTATCTCCTGTCTTTAAGGAGAATCGACTGCAGAAGACTTGTGGGAGTCATTAGGGGCCATTACACTTTTGCTAAGCATCTATGTGTGCTTGGCATCAGTGAGACGCACGTTGCGAGAAGGATGACACTGTAGAACATTTTCTCTGTGACTGTCTCGCTTTTGCTCACACATGGTGGCGTACCCTTTGGGTCGACGTTGTGTGCACCGAATCTCTTCGCTCTATATCAATGAAGCTCCTTCTCCGAAAAGCTTGGAAGATACTGTTACGAACACGAATCGACGGTTATGTTCGAATGTCGCTGTCAAAGTTTGAAATGCTCTGATGAGATTAAAACGGAAATGATGTCAACCTTTAGCGGCATACTGCTGAATGTAAATGTTAGAGCATTCTAGAGACTTCTGAAGGGGAACGTCTGACAGCGAACATTCGAGAAAGTGATCCGAGGGCTACATAAGCGAGAATACTCGCCCTCGGGAGCATTCAGATCTCGGGATTCAGTGACGAGTTATATCAGTCGAAAATTAAGCCATCTAGCGAGATGTAGAGACAAACGCTGTAATATAGGATAAGCACCCAGATAATTGATCTGAGGTGGAATAGTAAAGTGTGTGTAAGCAGTTGTAAATGGAAAGTGACCAAAACGTACTGCTGCAGGCCCTATACTCACAGTATATGCTCTATTCAAATTCATCCTCTGCATATGCAATATTAACACCAAAAGTGCATGAACGAATTACTGTGAATTATAACCAACGCGAAATTTGGTCGGCTCTCGTCCTATCTAGGACAAACCACCCCTGAGTAGTGAACGAACATCTACGACCCAAAACCACTGCACTCCGTTCAGGTTATGTGTGAACTTGCGCGAACCCTGCCCTGTTACCTTCGCTCGCACAACGTTTGAAAACGTCATAAGGCCTTAGCCTTGAGTGCGGGTGTAACTATAAAAAAAAAAGCAATAAAGTGCAAAGTGTGTGAAAGCTTTTAACGAGGGTGTGTGTAAGCAATGAAGTGTATCACAATCCAGTGATCGAACCCTATTCGAGAACGAAAAGTAATTTTCGTAACAATACATTAATGTAAGATGTCTGTCTTGAGTAAAATGGACCAGTATTTGCGTCTCAATGCTCCAACAGATAGCAGAAGCCTCCAAAAAAAAAAAAAAAGACTGGATTGATTATCGATCTGGTCGAACGAAATATAACCTCGAACTGAGGAAATCCAAGAGAATGGCTTGGAAAAAATACTGCTAGAATATAGATTCGCTACCAACTGCGGCCTGGCTCCATAACGTAGTATCCCATGAGAACACAAATGGGACTTGGGCTGCTTCGAATATAAGACAGTAACTTTACCGTCAATCGCAGGGAAAACCTGGAGACCTTGTTTAAAGTGTACTTCCCTGGTTCTACTTCCCAGTTGATGCCTTCTGACGATTTTTAGCCCCGAGAGAGTTAAGAGGACAATTGGTTAATTTAAACTCTATAAGGTCCCAAAGGCAAAGGCGGTGTCTTTCCTGCTATCTTACAGAGAGGCCTGAACACTATTTTATCACCTCTGACAGTTCTTTTTAGGTCCTGTTTCAACTTGGGGCTACATCCCTCAAATCTGTCAGCCTAATATCCTACTAAAAACAATAAAAAAACCGACTACTGCATCCTAATCAATATGCATATCGCAGAGGACGATCTACTGAGAATGCGCTACATCACCTAGTGGCGCGTGTTGAAAACAGTTTCGCACACAAGGAGATCACGATTTGCGCCTTCCTCGATATTGAGGGGGGCTTTTGACAATGCTGGCTATGACTTGATCACCACTGCACTATCCTACATGGGTGTAGACCATCCCATTATTCACTGGATTATGGCGATGGTAAATAGCCGTGTTATATCGGCCACATCCGGAGAGGTCTCGGTGACAGTATCGGCGGCTAAAGGGTGTCCACACCAATCGTAGCTACGAAGTCGTCGGATATGCTGATGACCTAGTATAGTTATTGTTACGAGCAGATGCGAAATTACTGCCTGCGAGCGCTTCAGTTTATCTCTGACTGGTGTGGCAGAGAGGGTTTATCGATTAACCCAAATAAGACAATCTTAGTCCCGTTTATAAAGAGGAGAAGGGTGAGTCCCTGCACCGCCTTTCTAAATGGCACAAACATAGGATTTTCAGAAGAAGTTAAGTATCTATCTATTGATCTCGATTGCAAACTTAACTGGAACTCCAATATTAAAAACAAACTTACAAACTTACAAAAGTCGACGCACTTACGGTAAAACCTGGGGATTGAAACCTAAGGCCCTAAGGTAATCCACTGGGTATATACCGCGATAGTAAGACCTATCATCACCTATGCGCCCACGGTATTGTGGACAAAAGTTGAGCAAAAAACGATAATCGTCATCAATCATGATCATCTCAGCTCCTACGAGAAGTATTCTCAACTTCATTAGGAGAGTGGAGAAGCTGCTCCGCTAATCGGCTAGTAGGAACAATAGATCTTTAAAGGTCGCAGTGCCTCGTGCTATTTGGTAGCATTAACCACTCAAAAAAGAAAAAAAAAAAAAAATTGTGCCACGGTAGAGATACGTACAAACATATGTAAATATGTGCCCAACTAATTGACAACTCAAGAAACCAGGGTAAGCACATCTGACTAAATGCTGAGGCCACCTGACTATGCCTAAAGTACCCACCGTTCATAGGTCAAGCAATAGCTTCCCAGTATGCGGGACTACCAAATGATGTCTAGAATCCAGCTATGAAGACTAGAGGCACCAACATAATGCTATCTAGGCAGCTATTCAGCTGCTAGCCGGGCAGATTTTAGCTGCTAGCCGGGCAGCCCTTTAGCTGCTATCCGGGCAGCTTGTTAGCTGCTAGCTGGGCAGCTTTTTGGCTGCTAACCGGGCAGGTTTTTAACCGCTAGCCGGCAGTTTATCAGCTGCTAACCGGGCAGTTTTTTAGCTTCTAGCCGGACAGTTTTTAGCTGCTAGCCGAGCAGCTTTTCAGCTGATAGCCGGGCAGCTTTTTGGCTGCTAGCCAGGCAGTTTATCAGCTGCAGACCGGGCATCTTTTTAGCTTCTAGTCGGGCAGTTTTTTAGCTGCTAGCCGGGTAGATTTTTAGCTGCTAGCCGGACAGCTTTTTGGCTGCTAGCCGGCCGCTTTATTAGCTACTAACCGGACAGCTTTTTAGCTGCTAGCCAGACAATATTTTAGCTGCTAGCCAGGCAGTTTTTAGCTGCTAGCCGGGCAGCTTCAGCTACTAGCTGGACAGGTTCAACTAGTTAGCTTGGTCTAACTAACTGCAGCTATAGCTCTCTGACTACGTATAGATGTTTAGTAATAAGTAGGACCAATTTGTGGTTATGGTCAAGTGTATTTAATGTATAACTTCTTAGACATGTTACAGTTAAGGTGCAAGTCACTTAAAAATAAATATCTATGAAAGAAACCCTTTGTGAAATAAATTATTGAAGAGCAGCGACAGATTATGAGGTCAGTCGATAACCAGCATCGTTAAGACACACTTGCCTCGACGTGTTTTACTTGGCAATGCTTTACAAGCGCCTCATTGGATATGTACTTCTTCTCACAAGCTCTGCATTTGAACGGATAGATATCCAGATGTTTATTGAGATGATTTCGAAGCGAGTGGAAGCGGCAAAGTACCTTATTGCAAAAGAGGCAGTGGTACTTAATACGCTTATCGTTCGACGTGAATTTTTTCCAAATACGGCCCTCGTAGTCTCGGTAGATTTTATTTAACCATATAATTTGAAAGTCATTGAAGCCTTTGATCTCGATCTTAAGGGAATTGGGAGATTTCTCCATGGGCAGATTGACTTGCAGACCACCAGATAAGCATATGTAGTCCTTGTCTATTGGGATCTGAAAGGTGGGTAAGCGGTGTTAGAGATTCTGTTGAAGATATGCAAGCTTGAATTGAAATGTAGACTCACTGGTACGTTGTTGTTGTCCTGTTTCATAATTAGCTGCAAAATAGTGAGAAGAAGTAGCGTAGATTAGTGCAATATTTAAAGAACTACATATAAGAAACGACGTATTCAAGGCGGAATACTCCAGCTACAGAAGACCTGTCCTTGTATAACCACCTAAACACCTTTTATAAGCGATGTATTCCCCATTATGTGTGAAAGTCTGCAGCCTTAAACAGAACGACTCTCTTATGTGTTATGTGTTTTTACCATAAGAAAGCAAAGGGATTTTAGATCGTAGCCATGATCCATTCGTCGTCTTTGCCATATATGTATGATAACTTTAGTCAGTCAGGTTGTACGAGGCAATGGAGAGCTTAGGTAAGGGAACAGGCTACCAAGTGACTTGTGAATATAATCCTTGCGGATCATGCAACGACCTCCGTTATCGCTGTTATTTCCGCTTGGTACACCTTGCAGTGGTTTGGGAGTCTTAATGATAGGTTGAGGTTAAGTTCCTTGGAGTAGACTCCACTACCTAGTATGACTTTTCCTTCCACCCATTTTTGAAAGATAACTTCGAAGTTCTTGGTAGTAGAGTACACTAACAGACGCTTTTGGATATAGTACACCTGAAAGTTGACGTTCTAGGGGACTTAGAATGGTGTACGTACTTGCAAAGGGACCTTAATAAATAGAGAGTAAGACACAGGGATAAACAGACAGAACTGAAAAAGCTTGTTGTTTGACGTGCAAGCTCCTTTCGAACTGCAGAGCCAACTAAGTCATAAGGACTCAACATCTGGAGACTGCCCTAATCAGAATATGAGAAATGTAATATTAGTAGCGCGGAGTAGCAGGTATACTAGCCCATAATGCTCCGAAAGCTATGTAAGTGATCCCTTAGCCATCTGAAGTAACAAGCAAATGGATGCCAGGGATCATTATCCCCGATGGATGCCATCCCGCCAACTCTTCCTAACCCACTGCTTTAAAACTCTTGGAAACATCCAATTAGAAATCCACCATGTGGGAAATGTTACTTATTAATTGAACTTTCGACTCACCTCCATTATCCCTGTGTGGATTGTCTGGTTACGAGATTTTTAATAAATATCCACAGGCGCCAGTCAGTCACATGGCCCCAACCGTCAACGCAATTATTTATTTTTGATTCATGTCAAGAACGTAACGGTTTCCGGGTGTGACAGCTCTGTCCCGCACGAAATGTGTGCAATTGTACTAAAAACATATTTCGCCTCTCGGTTGTTGTCCAAGCTTAGTTGGAAACGTCACTTACGATACACCTTTCGAACCGTTTGATATGGAATTCACTTTTTACATCGGGAATTCTATTTTCGGAATATGTCTCATTCTTCTTAATGAACAATCCTATCAAATAATCAATTTGCAATCAACATAATCGAAAAGTATTTAAGTTTTCACAATAAAGAAATCGCCCCAGCATTCATCTAGTACAATTGTCATTCGAAACCCGCTTCGATCATCGCCCAAACGTCATCGCGAACATTGTTTGCGGCGCTCTGCCAAAGCCGAGCAAACAATTGCAATTTTCATTCGTTTTTTTCTTTTGTTGCGAGACGAGCGGGTCGTGTTAACGTTTTTGGTATATCCTTACTCACCGTACATTGAACCTCGTGCCTCAAATAACGTTTTTTTCGAATGTCTCTCTTTTATTTAACTTTTTCTTGCAGAAACTTACACGTTTGATTCCTGTTTTTTGCTTTTATTTAAATTTGCGTCACAAAATGTCCGATATGAATCCAAAGACTTTGGTGAAGCGCTTCTGCTTTTTGACAAACCTAGAGCCGGTTTATTTGCGAACTGTTCAACCGATCAATGTGCCCGAAATGTTTCCAAAGATGAAGGAAATCGTGAGCAAGTTGAACGAAACGGAATTGATCACTTGTGCGAATGAGGTGCTACGCTATGGTGATATTCTTCCCCGTAAAGATGGGGTAAGTCGAGTTCATCTAAACCTACATACATATAATCTGATGGTGTACCATCGCTTTCAGGTAGCGTTTGTGTTTGCCACCTATTTGGCTAGCGACGTAGAGATAACAAAGAAGATCAGTGTCAGGGATGTACTTCCAATTTCGCTTCACGAAGCTGATGAATTCTTTCTGTTTTGTCGGTATTCCCGACAGATTCGGGAACATATCGGCCGCAAGGGATTCTCGAAAACAACCAGAAAGGCGATTATTCGCTGGTATGAGAATCATACACCAGCCGAGTTACTTGAGATGTGGCAATCACATCGTGGACTACACGGATTTACTCATAAAACCTTGATTAGCCTGTGTCGTGTTAATGATGATACACTGGGTGCCAAGGCGGTTGGAGATGCATTCTTCAAAAGTTGCAGGGAACTATTGCGGCAAGATGATTTGAAGAAAGAAACTGACATCATAGGGACAAGTATAATTCGTTCGGATGGAAGGAAAGCAGATATAGTGAAAGCCGTGAGGAATTCCAAGTTGGGAATTGGGCAAATACCGTCTAAATTGTGGTCGAATGCACGTGTTATGGAATCTATTCTGCCGAATATGAGTTTCTTGGAAATCATCTGGTATTGGCAACTATTCCAGAAGTACAAGTATTTCGATGATCCGGCCGTGTTTAAGGCAATTACCCAAGCGACTCTGAAGAAGGACCAGCAGAAGGCTAACATCCATCCCACTGTGTACCTGTGGAAAATGGATCGTTTGGGTATTCCCATCAAAGAGGTAAATATCAAAAGCTCTAACAGCATCAGTCCTTTTTTAGACCAATTCACTATTCTAGTTGCCCGAGTCTACGGAGGACGCTATGCGTAGCGTATACTTTCAACAATTGTTCCGGCAATCATTCGGTCTGACCCGTACACTCGGTCTACGGGTCTATATAGCCATGACTCTTCAGGAGAACTATAAGAAAAGTAAATGGTTCACCCTTCGAAAGCCTTCATTCATTGTCTTTGTTGTGTTTTCTAGAATTTCTGACCAAACACCGTAGGATCAACTACTATCAGGCAGCTGTAACTCTTGCCTTTTCATACTTTAAGCGCGAGAAGTACACTGAATTATACTGTTTTACCGAAGATAAAGTCAAAATGAAGAAGATTCCCTTGGAAAGGGGTATTCAGTTAGCTGACGCTCTAGAAGCATGTAACGCGTACACGGTAAGAATGCAAGGCGAATATTCCTTGTGCGAATTGATTGTTATTTGCTTTTTAAGTTCGAGAAATCATCACAACGTCTAGTACAGCCTCTGATGGACGCTCTATATCGCAAGCAAAGTTACGATTTATTCTTGGTGATTGTTCCATCGGCTGGGCGCAGTAACCCCAATCAATCTTCGGAATTTCTTGCCAAGTTTATGGATAAATACCGCGAAACGCAAAACAAAAAAGCTAAGTGAGTACGAAATCTGTTCAGAGTATTGTTTCTTCTTGCAAAAACCGTTTAAGTGGTTACCAAACAAAAAATTCTATTTCTCCTGCAAAGTGGATTAGGTTAGGTGACTGATTCAAAGGCCCCGGCTCGTAGAATACGAGAGTTGACCCACAAACCTATGCAGATGCAACGCTTATAGTAGCCCAACTTGTAACTTTTCTCAATCTCTGTTCGCACTTACAACTAAAGATATCAGTTGTGCATTAACGTACTCACCCCCTCTGCATTATAAAGGCCCAGGAGCAGGTGACTTTACACGCCGATCGAAACGATCTTGACGGTCAGTGGAGTGTCCTGTTATGTCCATGTTAGAAACCTTTTGATCACTGTGATTTCTGCTTGGAAGCCACTGAATTTTAGAGAAGACACCGACGCCCACGTGAAAATCCGTTTTTAACTGGATGTATGTATGTAGAGACATAGGTTGTTCGTAGGTATTTCATGGCTAAAGTATTATCGTCCGCATAGACGATGGCAGTCATTCGAACTGTTCCAGTAGTAGTCTCACACTGAACTGTGACGTGTCACTGCTTAGGGTCAATACGACGCTACTACAAGTATCCGTTAAGGCCTTGCACCGTCAAAGCCGTTTCGACATGGTTAAAGACACCTCCAATCTTGAGAAAAGCTATCAGACTAGTGAAGAGCGACTCTCTTACTGTGAGTGTGCTTGATGCTGATGCTAACATGTCTAAGTAACGTTTGTCTGTATTTGGTATAAATACCACTTTGATCGGCGCAACGATATCGCAAATGTAATAACCTACAAAGTGGGAGTCCAAGAGTGCATCAGTAGTTGCGCAAGGGAGTTCCAATTAGCCGTCGTTCAGCTTTGAGTGGCTGGGGTTCTGGGGCAGCTAGGTGCAAGAGTTTTCCTTAGATCGAGATTTCAAAAACTTTTTCTATTCTACAGTAGACGAGTCTTTCCCTACAATTGTAAACAAATTAACATGTAACACTACCCTACAAAGTTTTTCCTCGATGCTTTTCTGTCGGTTGGGGCACTGGGATACAACACTGGTCTGTTCCACTACCAATTGGGCATCACATTATGGTATAACGTGAATTATTCCAGTGTCACATACTTAGTTCTTTGGTTTACATTGTGTGTCATATAATGCCTTGCGTTTATCTTGGCTTTAATTCTCAATTGCTTTTTGGACCCTAAAAATTCGCTGACTTGTACACATCTTAAGGTTCCAACGCTTTCGTGCTTTTTGTTTGGTTGAAATGAGTTGATGCCAATTTGTCGTTTAAATAGTTGCAAACGTCTTTCCCGCAAGTGATCCAAATACTTAGCAGAGCGTTCAGACAACTAAACTAGGTCGTTTTGTTTGTCTTGGATTTGTTGCATGTGTCCACTCCTCAGTAATCACCTTCTTCTTATTGAACACCTCCTCCTCAGTGAACACCTTCTTCTCAGTGAATACCTTCTCCTCAATGAACACCTTCTCCTCAGTGAAAACCTTTTCCTCAGTGAACACCTTCTACTCAGTGAACCCCTTCTCCTCACTGAACACTTTCTCCTCAGTGAATACCTTCTCCTCAATGAACGCTTTCTGCTTAGTGAACACCTTTCTCCTTAGTGAACACCTTCTCCTCAGTGAACACGTCTCCTCAGTGAACACCTTCTCCTCAGTGAATACCTTCTCTTCAATGAACACCTTCTCCTCAGTGAATACCTTCTCCTCAATGAACGCCATCTCCTCAGTGAACGCTTTCTCCTCAGTGAACACCCTTTCCTCAGTTAACACCTCCCCATTGGACACCTTCTCTTCAGTGAACACCTTCTCCTCAGTAAGCACCTTCTCCTCAGCGAACACCTTCTCCTCAATAAACACCTTCCCCTCAGTGAATATCTTCTCCTCAATGAACACCTCCTCAGTGAAAACTTTTTCCTCAGTGAACACCTTCTCCTCAGTGAATACCTTCTCCTCAATGAACGCCATCTCCTCAGTGAACGCTTTCTCCTCAGTGAACACCCTTTCCTCAGTTAACACCTCCCCATTGGACACCTTCTCTTCAGTGAACACCTTCTCCTCAGTAAGCACCTTCTCCTCAGCGAACACCTTCTCCTCAATAATCACCTTCTCCTCAGTGAACAACTTCTCCTCAGTGAACACCTTCTCCTCAGTGAACACCTTCTCCTCAGTGAACACACTCTCCTCAGTGAACACCTCCCCAGTGAACACCTTCTCCTCAGTGAACACCTTCTCCTCAGTGAACACCTTCTCCTCAGTGAACACCTTTTCCTCAAAGAAAAAATCCCCCAATGAACACTTCTCCTCAGTTGAGACTTTCTCCTCAGTGAACACCTTCTCCTCAGTGGACACTTTCTTTTCAGTAAACACCTTCTCCTCAGTGAACACCTGCTCCTCAGTAAACACCTTCTCCTCAGTGAACATGTTCTCCTCAGTGAACACATTCTTCTCAGTAAACACCTTCTCCTCAGTGAACACATTCTCCTTAGTGAACACCTCCTCAGTGAACATCTTCTCAGTGAACACGTTCTTCTCAGTAAACACCTTTTCCTTAGTGAACACCATTCTCTCAGTGAACACCTTCTTTTCAGTGAACACCTCCTCACTGAAATTTGGCTTATGAAAAAGTAAGTGCACTACCTCTCTCTGTAAATGAAGTTCGGATCCCATTCGCAAACGAGGCAAAATACCTATACATGACTCGACGCGTAACTCAAGTGGAAAGCGCATGTAAAGAAAAAAAAAAAACCGGCCAAGAGCGAGTCGGACTCGCGCACGAAGGGCTCCGTTGTATGTTACCTCATCAGTCATCACATTAAAACGGCTAATCCGTTTAAAAGGATTTCTTGCACGATGACAGATCTTGGTTGCAGATAGATTATAGGCATATTACTTTGATGATCAAAAATCTCCATGATGAGATATGTAGTTGATCATCAAAGTGTCCATTGATTCAAATCAATTATCTTACTTGACACCAAGAAGGTGAAAAAGTGAATAACAATAATTATGGGAAAAAGGTTTGCAGGTAGAATGAATACATCAAAGACACAATATGGATCAAAGCTCGGAAGTTTGCTATTGGTTGTGGAATATTGTCGGCTAACCTTGGTCAGTATGTGACCAAAAGATTTTTTGGATGAAAATTATGTCTGTTGTATGGGAGCCCCTCTTAAATATTTATTTTATTCCTACTTACTTACTTACTTATCAGGCCTGCGATCCATGGCGGATCTGAGCCTGAGCTATAGCTGCCTTCCATCCTTGACGGTCCCGGGCACGCTGCTTCCAGTTGTCAAGACCAAGATGTCTTACATCCGCGATTACTTGGTCTTTATACCGGAGGTTCGGTCTTCCTCTTCTTCTCGAACCAGGAGGCTCGGAGTCGAAGACCCTCTTAGCTGGAGCGTTGATGTCCATGCGCTCGATGTGGCCGAGCCAGTGTAGTCGACGGGTCCTCGCTTTCCGGACTACATCCACATCTTGGTACAGCTCGTAGAGTTCGCGGTTGTGTCTTCTTCTCCATTCAGCTTCCTCACAGACAGGACCAAATATCCGGCGCAGAATTTTTCTTTCGAAAGAACCCAAAATCAGCTCCGCTGTCCTGCTTATCGTCCAGCTTTCGGCTCCGTACAGCAAGACTGGCAGAATGAGCGTTTTGTAAAGCATGACTTTGGTCTTTCGAGTGAGGAGTTTTGACCCCAGTTGTTTGGACAAGCCGAAGTAGCAGCGGTTGCCAAGGGCGATTCTACGCCGGATCTCCACTGTGGTGTCATTTGTGGAATTTACGTTTGCCCCGAGGTAGACAAACTCCTTAACTACCTCGAAATTGTAGCTGTCAATTGTTATGTTTTGTCCCAGGTGGTGAGCGACGGATTGGTTTTTGCTTGACAGCATGTATTTCGTTTTGTCCTCATTGATCTTAAGGCCAATTCGTTTCGCCTGTTCTTCAATCGCCGTGAATGCTTCCACAATGCCACGGCGAGAACACGCGATGATGTCGATATCATCCGCGTATCCTAGCAGCTGGATGGACTTGTAAAAGATAGTGCCTTCCCTGTTGACGCCTGCCCGTCGCACTATCTGCTCCAGCAACTGGTTGAAGAAGTCACATGACAGCGCATCTCCTTGCCGAAATCCGGTGCATGTTTCGAATGGGCCCGAGGTCCTAGAATCGAGTTGCACGGTGTATCGCGTGTTTTTTAGCGTGGCGCCACACAACTGGATCAGTTTTACCGGGATCCCGAATTCGGCTATCACCCCAAACAGTTCTTCACGATGAATGCTGTCGTATTCGGCTTTGAAATCGATGAAAAGATGGTGTGTATCGATTTGAAACTCGTTGGTCTTTTCCAGGATTTGTCGAAGTGTGAAAATTTGGTCTATAGTTGATTTGCCGGGCCGGAAGCCGCACTGGTAGCTGCCGATTAGTGCGGTGCAAAATGGTTTTAGACGTTCACGCAATACGCTGGACAGGATCTTGTATGCGACATTGAGCAGGGATATACCTCTATAGTTCTTACAAGAGGTAGGATCGCCTTTTTTGTGGATGGGGCATATAGAGCTGGTATTCTAGTCGTCGGGCATGCTCTCATCTTCCCAAATTCTGCAGATGATCTGGTGCATGTGTGACTGATGAAGAAAACGGAAGAAGAGGAAAAGAAAAAAAAAACCGACAACCTTCTGGCAGAGCTCTCAATTTTATTTTTCGGCGACAACTGCACAATTCGTTTTACTTATATACTCATCGGGTATATGCGTTTGCAGTACATACATATTTGGAGACTTTTCGGGATAATCATGCGATCAGATGGCCAGACTTAGACTGATGGAAACTGACAGCGTATTATGTACTGTATGACACAGTGTTGCAAACAAGGATGGTACCACATTATTTTCTTTAGACTACAGCTCGGCCATCTTGACAGTATAATCGACCCGATTACAATATTCCGTATATATGTATATATCTTGAAATAAAATAGGATTTAGAAACAAGAACTTATTTTTTTTTGATTTAAAATAAATTTCTTCAAAGTAATATAATAAATGAAATGATAGCTAATATAATAAATGAAATGATAGCTAATTTAACTTTAAGTAAGTAATAGCAAAATAAATTCACGGCTGAGACCTTATTGGAAAACAAAATTGAGGACATTATTGTTTAATAGTTCCAGCAGAATCAAGTCCCTTCGAACCACCCTCCTCTAAGTCATCATCATGCTCAGGACCAATTGATTCAACGTTATATGGCTTCATATTGGCTGGTGAAGAAATTCCTTTGTAAGGAAGACGTGTTATTTGTAATCCATCAATGTCGCCCACTACATAACGGTCATTTGACAGAACCTTCTTTATCTCATAAGGGCCACGATATTTAGCATGAAGTTTCTTGTTGACACCTGGAACTGTTACAATGTTTTTGATCAAAACATATTCACCTTGTTTATAGGACCTTGGATTTTTATGATGTTTGTTGTAATAAACCTTGTTTCGCAATTGACTCTTTTCTATATTGTCAGCTGCCTGTTGCCTTATTTCCTTTACACAACTCTGCCCTTTCTCTAAAGTATCTTGAAGATATTCTCGAACACGATCGCAAAATTTGCCCTTTTGGTTTCTTCCGAACAAGAGAACACTTGGGCTAAAACCTGTACTTCTGTTCAAGGTGTTATTGAGAGCAAATTCAATTTTCGTTAAGTGTTTATCCCAATCAATAGTTGTGTTAGCTTCACATTCTTTGGCTAACATTGGGATAACAATACGGTTCATTCGCTCAATTTGACCATTCGATTGAGGAGAATGTGTTGCTATTTTAATGTGCTTAACATTTTCTTCTTCCAAAAAATCTTCAAAGTCTTTGGAGGTGAAACAGGCACCACGATCAGACACTATCCGATTCGGGCGAGAATAACTTTCAAAAAATGATTTCAGGCAAGTGATGGCCTCCTTGCTCTGCGTTGTCTTGACGGGATAAAGTTTTATAAATTTTGTAAAACCGTCAATCACAAGAAATACATGTTTCCTTTTTGCAAGGGAACTCGGAAGAGGTCCGAGATGATCAACGTGTAAAGTGTCAAAAGGGACGTCACCTTTTGGGATGGAGTGTAGTGAACCCTCCTTTTTCCCGGATTGAGGCGAAAAGTAAATGCACTTGAGACACGTCTTTATGTAGGATTTGATCTTTTCCTTCATCTTTGGAAACCAATAACTTGCTGAAATGTATTCGAAACACTTATCTGCTCCTAAATGGCACATTGCCTCGTGATGTGTTCGAATTACCTGTTCCTCCATTTGGGATGGAACGAAAAACAGAACTTTATTGTTATGTTTTCTGTATATTAATCCATCTATCATTTCATAGATTGAACTTTCTGACTTTTCCAGCCCGGAAGCTATCGATATGATCTTCGGATCTCGTCGTTGAGCGGCAGCTAGTGCGAACTCAAATGACTCGTCATCTACGAAAAGTATGTTAAAGGAACGGCTTAATGCATCAACATGGGTCATGCGACTCGCATCTCTATGTTCTACAACATAGTCAAAGCTCTGAAGCTCTAAGGCCCAACGAGAGATACGAGGATTCAAGCATTTCTTCTTTAGAGTTAAAGTCAATGCTTGACAATCGGTCACAATTTTAAAAGATATTCCAATCAAGTAAATCTTGAACCTCCTCAATGCATAAATTATCGAGAGCGTTTCAAGCTCGTAGCTGTGATATTTGGACTCAGATGCTGTTGCTCTTTTCGAAAAGAAAAAAACGGGATGAAATTTCTGATCGGGCTGTTTTTGTAATAAAACTGCACCGAATCCTAGACTGCTTGCGTCACAATGCAATTCAGTAACAAGACTAGGACTGTAAATAGATAAAACTGGTGAGGCTACAAGTTTATCCTTTAAAGTGTTAAAAGTTTGCATTTCTTTCACGCCAAATACAAAAGGAGTATCCCTTTTCAACAAGTCGTACAATGGCTTTGCGGTATTAGCAAAATTTTTTATAAACTTTCTAAAGTAGGAGCAGAGCCCCAAAAAACTATGTACGTCCTTTGTACATGTTGGTATTGGAAAATCCTTTACAGCGTTAAGATTACATTCGTTAGGTCTGATACCTACTTCAGTAATTTTATAGCCCAGGTAAACGATTTCCGTTTGTAAAAAAGTACATTTGTCAAACCTGAGATGAAGGCTGTTCTCAACAGTTATATCTATAACCTGCTTTAATATATTTAAATGCTCTTCCACAGAATGTGTTGCGATGAGAATATCATCTAAATAAGTTATGATCTTACCTTCAGAGATCAACTTTCGAAAAATGTGTTTCATAAACCGTTCAAATACGGACGGCGCATTTTTCAGCCCGAAAGGCATCCGCGTATATTCGTACTGACCCAATGGGGTTATGAACGAAGTGTATTTCATAGACTCATCCGACAACTGGACGTGGTGGAAACCATTCTTCAAGTCCAAGGATGTGAAATATTTTTTTCCTCTAAGACGATCCAAATGATCCTCAATGAGAGGTAAGGGGTAATTGTCGCGCACGGTTATCTTGTTAAGTTCGCGAAAATCTATGCACATCCTCAACTCTTTATTCTTTTTCTGTACCAAAATTATAGGTGACACATAGGGTGAACTAGATTCACGAATAATACCCCTCTTCAGCAGATCATCTAAGATCTTTTGAAGTTCGACCTTGTGAACATACGGGAGCCTTCTAGGCGGACAATGGAAGGGAGTGTCTTTAGAAAGAACTATGTGCATTTTAAATTCCGTCTGCCCTAACTGACTATTCAAGGAAAAGTAAGCTGGCCTAACGATATCTCTTATTTTTTTAATAATGTTTGCATGCAATTTTTCATTAATGTTCAGATCAAACTCACCGTCTTCTAGACTTATGTCTATGTTTAATATTTGATCTTCGAAAGCTTTATCAGAAAGGTATTCCTCCGAATCATAGTTGTCCACTGAGCCATGATGACTATGTGTATGAGAAATCGCTGAAGGGTCTTGATTCTTGCTGCTGCTGTAGTCCATTCCATTTCTTTTGAGCGTCAAGCCTGTCTTATCAATAAAGTCTCTGCCTAGAATAACAGGATAAGTCATTGAGAAATCTTTTACCACCAAGAGCTGTAAATTAATTAATAAGTTTTCAAAAAAGATACTGGTACTTATACTCCCAATAGTGAAAAGAGGACTGCCATTGACCCCGAAATAAGAACTTGATGCTTTGCCCAGAGTTGGTAATAAAATCGGTGGAAGATACTTCTCCTGAATGAAGCTGATGGGGCTACCGGAATCTAATAATGTCAGCAACGTCGTAGAAGTTTTCATCTCCTTGCTAATCCATTCATATTGAATGAAGTTTTCAAAGTCATTATTCGCTGGACGAACTCTTTCTGCACTTTGTTGCAATGCCATGACTGAATCCTTTCCGGGGCATTTTGTAGATATGTGACCTTGCTTTCCACATTTAAAACAGGTAATCACTTTCCTTTCATATTTCGTTTGAACACTGCGATCACTCGGAACTGAATCGCTAGGATTCTTGACTTTATTTTGCGGAGGGTTAAACGACACACACTTTGTTAGTTTTTCTGAACTATTGGTTTTTTGTTTTTCATATTTTCGGAGTGCTATTTTCAACTCACTGATGTTGTTTGCACTATACAAAATTGTTTTGTTTACTTCTGAATCAGGTATTCCTCTTATTATGAACTGTATAACGTCTTCTTCCTCGACAGAACTATGCGAAGCGATCTCTTGCATGTGGATCACGTATTGTTGCATACTTTCTCCACGCCACTTCTTACGCTTACGAAGCTCGTTATATATCTCTGACTTCGTCACTACACGTTCAAATTCCACTTCTAATGCCGATTTTAAACCGCACCAACTATTAACATTCACCGTTCTCAAGAACAATTTTGCAGTACCTGACAGAAGGCGTTTGCCATATACGAATCTATCCCTTTCGGTCAATTTCATGACTTCAGACAATTCCTCGAATTGTTGTATCCATCGCCGTATAGGATAATTGTCGTCGCCACTGAATGGGTGCATGGCGTCTTCTATGTCCTTGTAGCTACAATTTACATGTGACCTGAGATTGGTGTCCGTGTCTTCTAATTTGAGGTTACGGATTTGTTGTCTCAGCTTCAGGATCTCCTGTTTCTTCTGATGTAGACTTCGGAGTTTCGTCAGTTCTGCATCAAGGTGCTCCTCATCCTCACTTTCAGATTTATTTACATCATGGTCCTCCGAAAAACTTGAGTCATCTCTGTATTGGTCTTTAGTTCCAGAAGCTTGTTCTTCCTGCATCAGCTTGAGAAGTTCGCCTTCCGCCATTCCTTTTGCTGCTTCTTGAGCCCGAATTTTTAATTCTGCTTTTGTGCCGCTTGTTTGAAGTCCTAGTAATCTGAGGACATTTCTCAGCCGGACAACGGTTGCCGACTCTAATACTTGTGTCCACTCTTCAGACATAACTAAGAAAAAAAAATTCCACTTTTTTGCACAACGAAAAAAAAAAATTCACCGAACCGCGTAATTTAAGTACTTCTTATGGCACACACAGAATTTTCGTACAGTCGCGTTTACCAAATCCCACTTCTGAGAAAAACTGTGACTGATGAAGAAAACGGAAGAAGAGGAAAAGAAAAAAAAAACCGACAACCTTCTGGCAGAGCTCTCAATTTTATTTTTCGGCGACAACTGCACAATTCGTTTTACTTATATACTCATCGGGTATATGCGTTTGCAGTACATACATATTTGGAGACTTTTCGGGATAATCATGCGATCAGATGGCCAGACTTAGACTGATGGAAACTGACAGCGTATTATGTACTGTATGACACAGTGTTGCAAACAAGGATGGTACCACATTATTTTCTTTAGACTACACATGCTCCCTACCAGAACATCGCCGCCAGCCTTGATGCTCGTTAAGCAGCTGCTGGAAGTGCTGCTTAAATACATCCACTATTCCCTGCGGGTCGGTGACAAGATTACCCTCGCAGTTTCGAAGAGCCAGGGTGCCCTTTTTGAAGCCTCCTGCAAGGCTTCCATTTATTCCGTTTTTAGTATTTGTTGTTATAGCGAAAATATCAACTGTCTAACTATCACGGTTCATGACATACAGCCTGGTGATAGACGGACGGACGGCGAAGGCTTAGTAATAGGGTCCCGTTTCGCCCTTTGGGTACGGAACCCTAAAAACGAGAAGAGCCTATATTGAAATATAGAGAAATGTACTGGCTGCTAGGAAAACATTCCCAGCTTAGTGTTTGCTACGTTAAACGCGATCAAATTCTTTGCTCTGTTTGCTCGCTCCTCTCCCCCAATGCATGCTCCGAAATCCATTTGCGCGCGCAGTTTAAATTCAAATGTCAGATTACTTTTTGGACACTGTAGTATTCTTATAAGGAGATTATTTGAAAATTTACAAAAAAACTGTTTTTTTTTTTTACATATATATTTCAGATTTGTTATTGTAAGTTTGCTGAAGAAGAAGAAGTCAATGAAGTATTCTACCAGTAAGAATGAGAATATTTTAGAAGTTTGTGGCCTCGATCCGAACACTGCAAATCTTATCGATTCCTTTGCAACCGATCGATTCGGTTAATCACCCATTATGTGTCGCAAGAAGAATTCGTCGTCGTAACCATCAAAAACGACACTGGTTTTTACTACATTACCACATCAACTCGTATATTAATCATAATCCCACTTAGCGTCACCATAGACTGAGACTAATAGAAGCTTAAAAAAACTTACTCTAATTTATATAAGAACTTCCATCACAAAGAGAAACAAACAACACGAAAACCCTAAACGTTTCATATTTTACTCACAAGTAGAAACCCTTGAAATGAAAAACAAATCGAATTAAAAAACGAAAACGAAAACGTGCCAATAGAAAACCACACTACGAGCATATTGGTATATTGGCATCGAAATTAATCAAATCAAACTATAAAAATAAGAAAAAAGTAAATCAACATCCATGACTGCCTTTCGAAATTCACTGGTGCCACGCCTTTGGATTTAGTTAAATTAAGCCTTATTTTTCGTTTAACAAAATGGAAAAAGAACATTAACACTAGTGATGATACAACAAATAAAAAACAAAATATTTAAAACAGGAAAACAAAATGCATAAGGTATCCCTAACTATTTTACTATTAGTATTCTAAATTGCATTACCGAAACGAGAATGTGATTACAAGTATTTTCTGTCTTTTGTACAGTTCCATATAAACAAATTAATTTAAAATAGTGAGAGACACAATGCGATACACAACTGTTTTTTATTGTTAGAAACGAATTAAATCTAAAAGTAAATCATTAAACAAATTTTACATTAAAATATAGCGAAACGAACAAAACAAAAATGAAATTAAACTGAATTCTCTTAATAAGCAAACCGAACAAATGTGATATTAAAAATGTTTGAATCAAACCGTTAAGACGTTTTTTATAATATGTACTAAGTTGTTGTTAACAATTGTTTTTTTTTTTTTTTATTATTTAAACTATTCATTGAAGAGATTAATCCGATAGGTGGTTTCCATACAAAAATAGAACCAAAAACAAAAGAAACGCATTTATCAGAATCAGAAAAGCAACATTTCGAACAGATCTGAAATATATACTTTCGAACAAACCGAACTTTTTGTTGTGTTTCATTTTTCTTTGGACTTGATCGGCGAAAAAGACGAAAATGGAGAAAGTACCCGTTTTGAAGTTCCAATTTTTTTTTTTTAATAATTTGCGCGCACTCAAGGTCTAATAACCTTATTATGTCGGTGACACAGTGCGGGCAGAAGGTAGAGAGGAAGAGGAATAGAGGAGATGCCGATGGACATTGATCTTAAATGCTTGCATGTTGCATTGAGGGGGGAAAACCGAATCCGGCAGGGAGTTCCAGATTCGTGTGGTTCGGTTAATGAAAGATTCTCTATATTTGACAGTACGTCCGAAAGCGGGCTTCAGAGTATATTGGTGAGCATTCCTAGAGAGACGTGTATTGCGGGAGAAATGTTGAAGGGGCGGAATGCAACTGGCTATTTCATCAGAGCATTTTTGGTGGTAGTAACGATAAAACAGGGAGAGGCAGGTAACATTCCTGCGGTGTTCCAGCGAGTCTAATGTTTTGGTAATGCTGGAGTCACCTATCAGTTTTATGGCTCGTTTTTGTATTCTGTCTAGTAGGTGCAGTGAGGTCTTGGAAGCACCGGACCAGACATGAGCGTTAAACTCTAATTTGGGGCGAATGAACGCCTTATAGATTGTAGCCAGATCTAAGGGTGAGAAATATTTCTTGCATCTGTATAAGAATCCTAGGCATTTCGCAGCATTCTTGGCGACACTGAATATATGGTCGCTCCAATTAAGATTGTGAGCAACACTCATACCCAGGATGGAAAGCTTTTCAGTTTCTGAGATGCAAGTACCATTCATGGATAATGGCTGCGGGTTATTTATACGCTTTAACGACAAGAGACAGCATTGTGTTTTGGAAGCATTAAATTCCACTCTATTGTTTTTACCCCATTGGATGATGCTGTCGATATCGGAATTTAATGAGCTTAACATACGCTGCCGCTCATTATCTACAACCGAAGTGCAGGGTCGTAAACTGGTGAGCGAATATGAGAAGCTGAGGGTACTGTCGTCAGCGAAGGAGTGAATTGGATTAGAAGTAACAGACAAGAGATCATTTATAAAAATAAGAAAGAGTGTCGGAGACAAAACGGAGCCCTGGGGAACACCGGCATTTACAAAGTGAGTATCAGACTTGAATCCGTCCAAAACAACTTGAATTGAACGATTCGAAAGGTAGCTTCTAATCCATTGAAAGAGAGACTCATCGATCCCAAAAGCACGCATTTTCGACAAAAAGGCTTCATGCCAAACCCTGTCAAATGCTTTCGAAATATCCAGTGCAACAATTTTGCTTTCACCTGCTTGGTGAAGCGAGTGATTCCACTTTTCAGCGAGATATGCCATCATATCACCAGTGGATCTTTTGCTGCGGAAACCGTATTGGCGGTCATTGAGGAGTTTCCGTGATTCAAGATATTTCATAAGCTGACGGTTAATCAGCGTTTCCATGACCTTGGAAAGAAGGGACGTTAGTGCAATGGGTCGGTAGTTGGAGGGAGAAGATGATTCGCCTTTTTTGGGTATAGGCTGGACAAATGCTGTTTTCCACCTACTCGGAAAAAGCCCAGAGGTGTAGGAAAGGTGAAAAAGCTTACGCAGTGGTTTTGCCAGCGTAGAAGAACACCTCTTCAGAACTATTGAGGCAATACCATCTGGACCAGCGGATTTGTGTATGTCGAGGTCTTTAAGAACCCTTGCGACTGTACGAGTGCGGAAGTGGATTAGCCCCATGGTGGAATTGACGCACTCTAGTACAGGCGGAGACAAAGTACAAGCTGGCAGCTGAGAACTGGTTGCGAAATGGGCAGCAAGTAGGTTAGCTTTAATGATGATGGATGAAGGTTAAGCCATGTCCAGAGGCGGCCTTACCCATAGCGAGGCTCCGGGCGGCAGGTCTTTGCGAGGCCCTTTGTCCTTCGTGAAAAGCATGTGATGCGAAAGTAGGTCTGGTTGTTTGGTTTAGGTATTTGTCATGTTTGAGAAGAAATGTTAAAGTTATACAAATAAATAAAATTTGAGTTTTAAAATATTTTGTGAATCTTTTAACTCACAAAATTAAAAAATACAAAAACAAAAACCGGCCAAGTGCGAGTCGGACTCGCGCATGAAGGGTTCCGTACCATCTGTATATATAAATATGAAAGAGACTATGTATGTACTATCTTCATGATGAGATATAGTTGATCATCAAAGTGTCCATTGAATTCAGCACAGCAACTATGTGAATAATGGGAAATATGGGAAAAAGGTTTGCAGCTAGGATTAATTCATCAAAGACACAAACGAGATCAAAACTGGGAAGCTTGCTACTGGTTGTGGGATATTGTCGACTAACCTTAGTTCAGTATGTGACCAAGGGGATTTTTTGGATGAAAATCATGTCTGTTGTATGGGAGCCCCACTTAAATATTCATTTTGTTCTGTTTTTAGTATTTGTCGTGGTAGCGGCAACAGAAATACATCATCTGTGAAAATTTCAACTCCCTAACTATCACGGTTCATGAGATACAGCCTGGTGACAGACGGACGGACGGACAGCCAAGTCTTAGTAATAGAGTTCCGTTTTACCTTTGGGTACGGAACCCTAAAAAAGACTAAAATCTTTAATTGCCTCTGACGCCGATGACACGGGATCGAATCCCGACACAGCCATGTCATCGAACGTGTTTTTCACGGTGTTTTTCCTCAGCGGGGCTCTGACAAAACCCCCTGTAGTAAAATTGTCATGGAAAGCCACTCGAAATTCGCCGTTCGGAACCGGCAATAAACTGTAGGTCCCTTTCACCTATGGGAAAATGAAATCACACACAACATGGGTGATTGAGAGAAGCTCGGCTCAGGTCCTTCATGGACTGTAACGGCAATAACATACATACATACAAAATCTTTAATTAAAGCACAATAATCAAACGAACGAGCTACGTCATTTTCGATCGAAAGAATAGCAAGGGCTGAAAGCCGATCTTGTGTCATCGAATTCCTCAAATATGTTTTAATAATTTTAAGCCTCGAAAAACTCCTTTCGGCAGACGCAACTGTAACAGGTGTGGTAGCAATAATAGAATCATACTTAAGCGGAAGATGTTTTAGAATTAAGCAAGAAGACTCATACGTATTCAAAATTAACGGAAATTAAGCCAGGAGTTCCACATGGCAGTGTGTTGGGTCCGATCCTGTATCTTCTATATACAAGTGATCTCCCACAACTAGATCACTGCACATTGGCCACTTTAGCCGATGTATTATACAAACAATCACTGAAGCCAATATGGACATACGGTAGTCAACTATGGGGTTGTACCAAAAAGAGCAATGCGGACATCATACAAAGATTTCAAAACAAAGTGCTAAGGGATATCGTAAATGCCCCATGGTACATAAGAAATAAGGACCTCACAAGGATTTGGGAGTAGAATTCGTTAGGGATGAAATCAAAAACAAAAAATTCACGAAGGCACGAGTCAAGACTTCGAATACACACAACCAGTGAGGTAGTACAACTCTTAGACAATACAAACATATTGAGAAGGCTTGAAAGGACAAAGCCATATGAATTGATCTAATGAAAATTACCATCTTCTTCTTCTTTGGTGGCGTTACAGCCCATGAAGGACCAGAGCCAAGCTTCTCTCAATCACTCATGTTGTGTTTGATTTATTTTTCACACAGGTGAAAGGGACCTACAGTTTAAAGCCGATTCCGAACGGCGTGAGTCGAGAAGCTTTTTCATGGCAAGTTTACTATGGGGGGTTTTGCCAGTAACCCGCCAAGAAGGAACGTCGCGAAAATTCGATGGCGTTGGTGTTATCGGGATCCGAACTCGCTTATCGTGCGCCAGAGTCCAACACACTAACCACTGCGTCACGGCGCCCTCAAAATGATCATCTGTATATATGTATGTTGGCGTTACAGTCCATGAAGAACCTGAGCCGAGCTTCTCTCAATCACCCATGTGAAAGGAACCTACAGTTTATTGCCGGTTCCGAACGGCGAATTTCGAGAAGCTTTTCATGACAATTTTACTACAGGGGGTTTTGTCAGAACTCCGCTGAGGAGAAACACCGTGAAAAACACGTTCGATGACATGGCTGTGTCGGGATTCGATCTCGTGTAATCGGCGTCAGAGGCCAACACACTTCCCACTACGCCACGGTGCTCTCAAAAATATTACCATCTACATTAATGAATTCAGGCACACATAGATCTTAATAACTGTCAAGAGACGCTAATGGGTGGAACTCTTGAAACGACATATGGTATGTATACTATTCAGATTAAGTCAGCATAAAATCGCTCATTAGTCCAAGTGACTAGATCGCAATAATGAGGCAGGTGGTTTTAGTTGGTAAAAATCCGGCATACTGATAACTCGGATCATCAGTATCTTTTGAAGATTTCCCCTTCCTCTAAAAAAAAAAAAAATTTGTGAATAATTGGGTTGCGCGTTATGGAGTACCGCTGGAAACGCACTCAGACCAAGGGAGGAACTTCGAGTCGTTGGTGTTCAAAGAACTCTGTGACATGCTAGGTATAAGAAAAACACGGACAACACCATTACACCCACAATTTGATGGCATGGTCGAAAGGTTCAACCGGACGATGGAGGAATACCTAAGAAAAGTCGTCTGAGATTAGAAGGACTGGGATGAACATCTTCCCCTTTTCTTAATGGCGCATCACAATTCATCAGTACAATCGGGAGCCAATGAACTTGGTCGGTGATAAAATGAAGGCGAGATATGGCTTAGGGGCAAAAACTTCTGTATTCGAGCCAGCGGCATACTGCTGAATGTCAATGTCAAAGCATTCTAGAGACTTCTGAAGGGGAACGTCTAACGGCGAACATTCGAGAGACTGAACCGAGGGCTATATAAGCGAGAGCACTCGCCCTCGGGAGCATTCAGTATTCGGGTTTGAGTAACCAGTGATCAGTCGGCATTCAATTTGATAGTAATCAGGCAACCTAGTGAGTTGTAGAGACAAAGTTTGTAATAAAAGTTTGTGTACGAGTAAGCAATAAAGTATAAAGTGTGTAAAAGCTTGTAATAAAGGTGATGCGCCTAGGTAATTGGTCTGAAGTTGTAATAATAAATAAGGTGTAAGTATTGAATAAAAAGCAACCAGTTATAGTTTATCCCAATCCAGTGGTCGGACACTGTTCTGGACTACTAATTTTCGTGACGATATAATAAAGCAAGGAACCGAACCTGTTTGGCGGTGCAATGGGCCAGTAGTACCAATAGTTAGTAAGAGCCTCCAAAAAAACTAGCACATCCACTTTTTTTATCTATCAAGAGCTCTAGACTTATTACAGAATTAGAGCAGAGCCGAGCGCCCAGCAACACGTACGAGGGTGGCAATTATGGTCCGAGAGCTTAGTCATAGCTCGATAACGGGCAACACTGCGTCATACGCCCACTCGGCGTCGTTAAAACGAGTTACACACATTACCAACAACGTGTGTAACTGAAATCCATCCTCTGCGTATGCAATATTAAAATGCTCGAACGAATTAGTATGGACTATAACCAACTCGGAATTTGGCCGGCTCTCGTCCTATCTAGGACAACCACCCCTGGGAGTAGTGAAGGAACATCAACGACCCAAACCACTGCACTCCGTTCAGGTTGTGTGTCTATAGGCACATCATAAGAGGATATATAAATAAAAACTCTTGAACCTGCGCGAGTTTCTAAAAAAAAAAACAAAAAAAAAAAAAAAAAACGTGTTGTGATTCAATTTTTAATGAAATCTGGTGAAAAACCTTCGGAAATCTTTCGAAAATTGCGGGTGGTGTATGGAGTCGGAACCACGTAATAAATCAGGAGAAGAGCATCACCTCTAATGCCACGGTGAGCGAATAGTTCTATGTTAGTATTCTGAAGGGGCTGTGACCACGTACTTTCCGTGTGCGACCCTAACTCGCCAAGAAAGGTTGGATATTGCACCATGATAATGCGCCGATCGCAACGTTGCCGCATCCACCCCTATAATCCCGATATCGCCCATAATGGGGATGTAGAGGATGTAACCATGATTCTGAAGGAGTTGACTTCGGAGGATTGTAAAGGATGATTCGAATCGTATGTGTATACTTCTAAAGGCGGCAGTCGAGGCTTGCTTTAGAAGTGTACACATAAGACTCCAGCGATTTTAGAGGCAGCTTTGCTGTCAGTAAAGATATGACTATCAATACATACATATCACGTTCCATTTCAACCAAGACAGGGCTTCCTTTATTGCCAATAGATCCGTTTGAAAGAAGCTGCAATGGTCTGGTAGTCTTAGGTTTAATTGTTTGAAGAATATTTCGCTACCAACTTCGTCCTTAGTTTTTGACACATCAGTGTAAGAGTCCATACAACCCTTGCGAGGTTGCACTTGTCGGGACCAATTGTTCCTGTTAGGGTATGTTATCTTGAATTTTTTTCAAGGATTGTGGTGGGTTCAATGTGGTCGGCGTTTTCGGCCAACGTTATGCCGTTGTCCAGGATAGGAATGGTTAGTAATATAGCTCGTCCATTTTGAGCTGGCTTTTAATCTGGCTGCTGTGTATGTGGCTAGCTGCTTACCGTAGATATGCACATACGAGCTAACCTCTGTACTGTCTTGATTGTATATTGTTTTGTCCGTTGCAGTGCACCATACTACCACACCGTACATTAGAATATGACTGTGGGTTAGCTTGGGGTTGAATCTAAATTTTTTTCTTAAAGCCCTCTTGCAAGTGCAGAGAGCTATGGTTGTCTTATTTGTTCGCTCGGTTAGATTGTGCTTCCAGGTTAGTTTCCTATCTAATATAATACCAAGATATTTGGCAGGTTAGCCTGGTACCTGGTACCTGGTACTGGTAATATCATCCTTTAGTTACGTCAAGCGAAAAGTCCTTTCACATGAAAACCACAAGCAGTTAACACAATCTTTACATAACAGAAAGATATAAAAAAATCAGCAAGCGAGCAACGTGTTAATTTGATACGCGAGTTTAAATATTTTTTTAAATTTATTTAATTAGTTTTTTCTTGGTAAATATTCCGGGTTTTTCGAGACCAACGGCACGAGCTGTTGGATTAATCGTTTTAGAAATTGATTGATCGTCGAGCAATAAAGATCAGTCGTAATTAGTAAAGTCGAACTTTGCTGAAGAATAACCATATGATTTGTAAATAGGTAATAAGCTTGCGATTGAATAACAAATTACGAAGTTTTATAGTGTCGATTATTGTGTATTGTGGGTTTGTGTTTCTTTTAAATAGTGGAGTGTAATCACTAAATTAATGGTTTCGCCGAGATATTTTTTTATGCGTTGCTCCTATCGATTTGTCTATATTTCCCTGGATATTCTATACAGTTTGGTTTCAATTGTGAGCGCTCGAACGAATTACTACGGACTATAACCAACGCGGTATTTGGTCGGCTCTCGTCCTATCTAGGTCTAGGACAACCACCCCTGAGAGTAGTGAACGAACATCAACGACCCAAACCACTGTACTCCGTTCAGGTTGTGTGTGTCAACACATCATAAGAACCTGCGCGAGTCTCTAAAACAAAAAAAAAAAAAAAAAAAAAACTGCACAATAGACCAAATATTCTCACTGCGGCAGATCTTGGAGAAGACCCAAGAATACCAAATCGACACCCATCACTTTTCCGTCGAATTCAGGGGCGCATATGACAGTCCGGCCAAAATCGTCAGGTTGTGAAGGATGGCAATGGAGAACTCTCGCGGCACAATTAAGAATTAACCGAGACATTTCATGTTAAAAAAAGGATTTATGAGTAGACAAGGTGACGCACTGTCATGTAACTTTATCAACATGTTACTTGAGAAGATCATACGAGATTCAATGGCCAACACAAGAGGTACAATCTATTTTAAGTCTGTGCAACTTCTTGTGTACGAGGATGTCATTGACGTAATCGGACAAATACAGCGGGACGTCAATGGGGCGTTCGAAAGCATCGAAGCAGAAGCTGCTAAAATCAGTCTTTCGGTGATAGAGTGTAAGACCAAATACATGCTGTCATACAAAAAAAGACGCACAACACCGACGTCGGAACGCCATAATTGGCAGCTACAATTTCGAAGTGGTCAAGGACTTCGTCTACCTTGGCTCACTAGTATAGTGACCAGTGATAACAACACTAGCGCAAAGATCAAACGTAGAATTACTCTTGCCAACCCTGCTTCTTTGGGCTTGAGGAGAAGTAGAGCCCTCTCTTGAAGAACCAAGGTTGCACTATACAAAACCTTAATCATCCCGGCCCTCCTCTATGGCTTAGAGGCCTGGACTTTAACAAAAGCGAATGAGGAGGCCCTTGGTCGTTTCTAGAGAAAAATTCTGCGTTCATTCTATGGTTCCGTTTGTATAGACTGAGAGTAGAGGAGAAGGCACAACGACGAAATGTGCGGGCTGGATGGGTAGGTCATGTAGAGTGAACAGCTCCGCCTCGAAGTGTCTTCCAGTCCAACCCCGAGGAACGACGCAGCAGGGGACAACAGCAGGTGGCGCACATAGGTGGAAGGAGATCTTAACAAACTGGGTGTGCGGCGCTGGAAGCAGCCTGCAAAAGATCGTGGAGAAGCTTGTTGGTTGAGGGCCAGGTTCACACCAAAGTGAGTAAGTATCTATGGACAACCATTATGAAAAAACTAATAAAAACAGCTTGAACTTTTGTGAAAATTGGTAGACTTGGATTAATGATTCTCTACTTAATCTTCTTTCTACGTTCTAAAAAGGGAACGTGTTCGTTTTAAAATGTATTCACAAAAAGTTTCCATATTTTTAACTGCCTAATAACGCTAAGTAATAGGTTAATTTCAAAAGAAAGCCATCTTATGGGTTACTTATATTAATAAATAAAAATAGACTTTAAAACTTGAGAATTAAATCAACCTTGCGAAGTGCTCATTTTCAGCACAAAAAGAAAAAAGAATATGTGATTCATCATAAGCAAGCAGGTCTGACGCACGAGGAGCTCATAAGATCAATCATTAGCGCGAGTCATAGATATATCAAGTCATCTTCATAGCCAATTACCACCTAATGTATAAAAAAGTATCCAAAAAATAGATTAATTGCCACAAAGACATAATAAATAAATCAGGCGAAGAGTGCATATGACCACATGTTTGCCTTTGACGTACGGTCGTTACGTTTCCACTTCCATTGACATGTGCTGGAGCATGTCAATGTCGAATATCGAACGATATGTGGAATAGACAGTGCAGGTGATTCCGATTAGGACAAGTCATCAACTCATGATAAGTTTAAATAAAAAAGAAAATAGCGTAAGAGCGATCGTAATTTTAATGTAAACACAACTACGGTGCAAAGAATAAATGTATTTCACGGAACCCGGTAGCGAAAAGCTTCCTTTAAATCAGAAACTCAGCGAAAAATAAATATCGAGACAGAGAGAGAGAACAGAGATGATTAGCAAAAAGCTTCACATCTAGAGCAGAAGAGTCGAATGAATGACCCACCTAACGATTGGGGGTGGTTGCCGTAGACAAGTTATCGTATAGCATACGCCGTACATACGTCACACGTTGACAATGGAAATACAACCACCTTACAAACAGCCCCCTAGCCATAGCTCCCGAGGAGTCGAAAGCGATATACACGATGATGGGGGGATGATGATGCCCACCGAACGAGTGTATACGTACTCGTATAGACGTTCCATAGAAACTTTCGCTTATAAATACACTTGGCGTTCCTCTCATCGGTTCATTCTCTCAGTGGTTAAAGTGACATGATAGTGAAGATATTGGTGCATTGCAACGAGTCATGTATCAGCATGCCCTTCCAAACACAGATAAATTTTTCGCCAGTGGTAAGCGTAGATAATTATTTAAACAACAAAGATAAATAAAAAAAAATATTGTTAATACAAATTTTGAATGTGTGATAATCAACAACAAAAAAAAAAAAAAAAAAAAAAAAGGAGAAGAAAATCTCGGGCTTGTGGGATAGAAGTTTGTGTGTGTCAATGCGGGAAACCGAAAGCCGTATGTGATAAAAAGTGGCTTCGAATCCGCACCCTGAAAAGCTGCTTTAGTACAGCTTGCTCAAAGGGACATTCGTGAAAGGACATTTTTGTGAGTTGCTTATTGTATTCAAATGTTTTTCTTGTGTTTCGTAAGATAACGTACGAATGTACAATATCATTTCCGTGATATCTGCTCTCGAAACCGCATGATGCAATAATTGAATATGAATGAAATACATACATGTATGTATGTACGTATGTATGTATGTGCGGCATTTCTTCCTTAAAGGACATGATTCTTTTCTTTCGTCTTTTTTTGTATCTCCTCTCAGCGGTATGTATATACAGATTGGTTCTTGTATTTGCTATAAATTTATGGAAACATTGTTCTACCACTGCGCAAGGCAACAAGTCCATCACTGGTTAGTGTGGGTGGTGAAAGCGACCTATACTTCATTTCTTTCTCCCGAAGGGGTTTTACTAACTTCAAATGTCCTAGTACGCTCAGCGCGTGTTGACGTAATTAAATGTGAAATGCGGCAAAAGTAGCTATCGAGTGCTCCTAAAGTAAGGAATTTCACTTGGGCGCCAATAGAGTACGAATTCAACATTTTATCCTAAACTGGAGAGCTTAACACTCGCACATATACTGGATTGCTATTATCTATATTAGATACAAAATATATAAGGCAGTAGGTAGTCGGTGGGTGGTTAAGTGGGAAGGATAGTGTTTGTTTTGGATCATATTCCCCGGTCTGTTCGTGGTTCCAATTGGGTTCAAGAGGTATAGTCATGAATGGTTGTGTAGAGAATGGAATGCACGCTATGTGCTTTTGTCTGGCTGCGACATCAGCTGATACACTAATCATAAAAATAATGACAGTTCATGTGCAGTCATAATGCTCTTGATGGTACAGATTGTTTGGTGACGACAGACTTGTTTGTTTTTTGTTTTATTTTCTACCCTTCATGGGTGACCGCCTCTCGAGACAGTTTAGCAGCTTGAAGCATGAATGCGGTGTTGAACTGCTATTGTGTATCCATACATTTTTGGACCGTAAATTGTTTTAGGATTCACTTAATTACTAGATAATCAGTTTATGCTCTAATGCGTTTCGAAAAAAAAAGAGGCTAATAATTACATTCATCTGACTCTTACTAGGTGAAGCTAATAGACTGATGTTATTTGTAAGACACGTGGTATCATTTTACTGAAGTGTTTATTTATTCCTTGAGAACAGATTAATTTTCTAAGTGATGCTATTAATTATTAACTTTCTGGTCAGCGACAGACAAGCGGGAGGGAAAAATGTATTGCTTATAAGAAAAAACTCGCCCATTGAACATTTTTTAAACATTGTTAGATCTTGAGAACAAACGAGGCGACATCGTTGTTTTTTCTCGAATTATACAGTGACCCTGTAAGATATTATTGAACTTTCTTATTCGTTTGAAAGGCCTATTGATACCATTATGTGTGGAATATAACACCGTTCATATGTCTGCGGATTTTCTGAGTGGCGCGTATCTGAAATGTCAAATTTTCCATGAATTTCACGCACAAATCAGGCCGAATTTGACTGATGGCATGGGTTATGTAGATATATTGGCTTTGAGAGTCGCTGTGGCTTGTGACTTATTCGCATAGACCTGCGGCTTCAGAAAACCTCAGAAGAAAAAGTCTAACGGGTCAAATCGCACGGTCTCGGTAGACTGTTCACATCACCTCCACGTGAGATGACTATACCCTCGAATCACTCGTTCAGAATTTCCAATATGGTGTGAGTTGTGTGGCACGTAGCACCATCCTGTTGAAACCACATGTCGTTGGTGTCCATATGATCCGATACAGGTCGAAAGAAGTTGATAATCATCGAAGTATAGCGCTCGCCGTTGACGGTGATGGCCTGGCCAACGTCGTTCTCAAAATAATATGAACCGATGACGTCGTCAGCCCGAAATCCACACCAAACAATGACTTTTTCGGGATGCATTGAATGCTCTTGGCCCTCATGTGAATTGGTATCGTCCAAATTCTACAATTTCGTTTGTTGGCGTACCGATTCATTCAGAAATGGGCCTCATCGCCGAAGACGATTTTTCAATGAAAATTATGATCAGTTTCCAATTGATCAAGACGTCATTCAGCAAGCACACATCGTTATACAGGATGCTCCACGAGCGGTGTGCCAAAAAGCTAGAGCGTGTAGGTCTGGTCAAGACAAGAAAAAAATCGTATGGGAGGGGGGCAATTTTCTAAAAAATTGACTTAATTTGGAAAAAAAATACTAAAAATCAACGGTTACATCCACAATGCCGCGATATACTTTTTTGTAAAGCCAGAAACTTCTTCTTTCATCTTGTTTTTAAACGAGCCTGTTTTAAGGAATGGTTTTTGATAAATTAATTTTCAAACTCAAAATTTTGAAAAAAAAAAAATTTTTGAACCAATTTTTTTTACAAAATTCTATGTAATAAAGTACTAATTATATTAGTTTTTAGTTAAAAAAGGAAACCGGGTGGAAAAATGTCTTGTAGCTTTTGAGAAATTAAAAAACAAAACCAAACGACTTTTTTCTAAGCAAAACCTTTTTTTTTTTTTTGGTTTTAACGCGGCCGGACTTGTAGGCAAATTAATGTATAAAACATTGACTGACCTCTTTTCATTATTTAAAAAAAAATCGGAGTTTTATTATAATAAAATTCAATATGATCCCCATTTTTTAGAAGGCAACGATTATATCTCCATCTAATGGCTGCACATAAGTCTATGCTTGATAAATTTTCCTGCGACTTCAATCCGTTCTTTCAGTTGTTCCAAAGATACGATTTTTTTCTTACGTTGACCAGACCTAAACTCTCTAGCTTTTTGGCACACTGCTCGTGGGGCACCCTGTATATGGTCGTTTACCTTCAGCTCCTGGCCCAAGTCACGACGCAAAATTCGCCAAGTTGTGGTCTGTAAAAGGCCGAGTTCTTGTGAGCGATGCAAAATTGACCTTTGTGAGCGGCGATGTTTTCAGCAGATCTTGCGCTTCGCCGGAGTACGGGTGTTGTTTTATTGTTTACTGTACCAACGGACTCAAATTTGTCCACCACACTGCAAATAGTCCTCTCGTTAGGACTATTATGGGGACCGTACAATTAGCGAAGCGCGCGGAACGTTGCCCGAACATAACACCCATTTTCATAAAACAGTTTTATCATTCGCACATGTGGTTGAACGCTATGTCCGTCCAGATGTAGCTTCAATAATATGGTCGCTATCAACTGTGAAAGTTCCGAAGTTCCTATTGGAAGACCGTACATAAGAGGAGCACCAATTCACTTTTTTTCCAGTTTCTTTGTTATCTTAACTTATTTACTTATTAATTTATGTATTTACTTTCTTACCTATGTATTTATTTATGTACTTATTAACTTCCCAGTGGAAAGTTTTTGTAATGGGGGCGATTTTGCGAACCCCAAATTTTGACTTACATATCTCCACATTTCAAGGGGTGGCCGTGGTGCCCTGGTTAACATCATCGACCGCCGAGCGGAAGATCTATAGTTCAAATTCGCTTCATAGCCAAGAAAAAGTAATTCCTATACGGAAAAAAGTATGCAACGCAGTTGTGAATGGAAAGTGACAAGACGTACTGCTGCAGGCATAACACTCACAGTATATGGTCAACTGAAATTCATCCTCTGCGTATGCAATATTAAAGTGGTCGAACGAATTACTACGGACTATAACCAAACCCGGAATTTGGTCCGCTCTCGTCCTATCTAGGACAACCACCCCTGAGAGTAGTGAACGAACATCAACGACCCAAACCACCGCACTCCGTTCAGGTTATGTGGCAAACATCATAAGAGTATAACTCTTGTACCTGCGCGAACTATAAAAAAAAAAAACCAGAATCCAAATCGAACGTTTTTAAAGAGATTTCTGTGTGTCCGTATGTGCGTATGTGCATATGTCCGTTTGGAATTTTTCACCTCGATTAACTTGTGAACCAAAGATGATATTGACATGGGACCAGTAAAATCGGTCCAGCCGTTTTTCGTTAGAAATTAAATAAATAAAGTTTAGTCTGCTATCAATATTGTTGTTCAGTTACTTGCAAGTGAAGAAATATCGATTCAGCATTCTTGGTTAATGAACGGTATTGATAATATATCTCCAAATGGATGATTTCTTGATAACTTGAAAAAGAAAATTACACTATTCATCCAATAATGTAGTAATTCTAGAAGCAAGTACATATTTATATGTAAGCCATTGCCGTATGTGTAAAAATGGGGGTCGCACCTAGACCATATTTTATTTTTTTGTATTTATCTTTCATTTCATTTCTGTTTTTTAATCTTTTCTTAAAAATATAAAAAAAAAAAAATGATTCAGTCGATGACTATTGTGGTGGTGTAATTTTAATCTAAAACATATGATAAAAGGTTTGTTTTGTATTAACTAATAAAGCTCAAAATAGGGTCAGGTACCGTAAAATGCTTTAATGGTTTAGCTGGCAGACAATCTATTTGTTTTAATTACCCATGACGGAATGTAATTTTCTCCTTCAAAGCATCGGCAATCGTGAGCTCTTTGACACAAACAAGACTTAGAGGTGTATCGGGAATAAATTAAAATTTTTCTTATATGCTGCAATTTATTGGACCTAAATACCACAAGCTCGCATAACGTGTACTTAACTGAAATATTAGTATACCTTCGTACAATATTAAAGTGCTCGAACGAATTACTACAGACTATAGCCAAACGTGGAATTTGGTCGGCTCTCGTCCTATCTAGGACAACCACCCCTGAGAGTAGTGAACGACCTTCAACGACCCGAAACCCCTGCATTCCGTTCAGGTTGTGTGCCAAACATCATAAGAGTATAACTCTTGAACCAGCGCGAACTATATAAAAAAAAAACAATACTATATGTACACTGACTGGTACTCAATCCAAAGCATTGTTAACTTGTAAAAACGTTTATTGCCCTTTAGCATAGAAATTAATTTTCTTTACGAAAATACGCCCTAAAGAGTTGCCATAAACGTTCTATTCTGGACCACGGTACCGGAATGATACTTTCGAAGAGTCAACAATACTTTTTTCTTCATACATTTGCTGAAGTCAGATTAACTGTGATTTGGTATGAAAAAAATCGTATAACAACCAAAGCTTTCATTAGCAGTGCAATGCCCTACGGTATTAATGACGTAATTGAAGTATAGATTTCTTTTGGTTGATACCACATGAAGGCTCACGCTGTGTTCGTCCAGTAGAATAAAGCAATAGTTTGGATTCCAAATAAAATTCGCTTGTCATGTCAGCAAAAGATTTTCTTTCGTTATCGTATTTAGGTCTATGAACGCAACTAACTTGATAGATCAATTATGATTCAATATGTTTACATACCTAAAACATTTCTATGTGGGCTTATCAGACTACATATGCCCTTCTTTATTAGTAAAAAAATCCAGCTTGTTATGTTTGCAATGGTAACGACGAGCTCTTATGCACTCATATAATCCTGCTTCTCTACATAAAAACCTTTGACGTCTAACCGGAACCCGTTCGATGCTGGCGATTTGCTGTTAAACAATTTAATAATTTTGACGACTGAATCGTGTCTCGTGTCAAAGTCAAACATGCTCAGCTTGCATTGTCATTTTATTATGGAAAGACTTACATCGGAACAAGGTTAGCTTAGGTAAATGCGTCCCCAATTGACGAGAGGTTAAGGCTCACTCAGACTACGAGGAGTCCATTGTGCCCAGTTAACGTTTAACCCACTGAACCATCTGGATGCAGATAGGAATCCTAATAGTCTGTTCAGTCAAATGTTATTTATGTACGTATTCTAGTCGCGAAAGGAAGTGACTTCCGAGGAATATGTTCCTTTTTTGGGTTAGTGCCGGGTATTCACACAGTAGGCAACGAATGGATTCAATTTCCTCTTCCCTGCAGCTTCTGCAGATGTCATTGTGGGGCATGGTAGCCATGGTGCCCAGTGAGGACAGCGACTGCCAATTGAATATTCCCATGATTGAACTTTAGCAGACATTCTGTCTTTTTCTAATCATACGTACATAGATGGGCCATGTTCATCTTGCCGTTGTGCATGTATCTATTTGATACCATCGTTTATTGGCTTTAATTATTAGTTTCGCCTCTATTTCTCCGAAAAGTATACAGAGCGGCCTTTAGCCTCAGTTATGATCTGCTTGAAGTTTGCGCCTGATCCTAATCCATCTAGCCCTTCCGCCTTCTCATTTCTGGAAATATTCATATGACCTGGTACCCAGCAGAGGGTCACCTTACTGACATCTGATAACTCCTCTAGCCTCTCTTTGCAGAGCTTTACGAGCTTGAACCTTGCTTGGCTGACAACATAGATGTTGATCCATTTACATAAGAAGTTTTCTCTAAGAATTGGGTCCGACGACCTCAGCGTGAAGATGACAAAGTTTACAAATTATTGAATTTTTTCATCAACATTCCTAGACCGTTAAAAACGTTTTTCATATGCTTCGACCAATTCTGAAATGAGTTCAGTGAGAAATTTATCGTTCGTTTAAGGCCGGTGAATTGGCCAGCTATATACTTAATGTGAGTATGACTTAAGCTTTGTTTTTAAATCTACATTCACTGCTCGCCTCGTTTGCGAAACCAGCAACCAAATAAGACTGGTGTTGATATTGACTTCTCTGAAGATTCGAATATCCAAATATTCTGATTATTGATTCGGTTCTTAGCCTTTTCCAAGACTTCCCAAAAACAGAATAAATGTTCCGGTCCCTAAAAAAAAAAAAAAGGTGAGCCACCGAGCGATATGGCTATTTTACATTTTTATAAAAACCCCAGTCACATCTAACACAAAGGCCTGTCGTGCTTAGATGAATGATCTGCAAAATTGATTTGCTGTCGTGATGAATGTACCCAGTCTATCTCAGCCCTTGCATTCCACTTGTAAAATTGAAGCATTAATGGTGATTGAATCGACATTAGTATTATATTGTTGAAAAACATTTACAACTTTTAGAGGATGTGTATAGTAAGTAGAGGTGTCACAATCGAATTTTTCATTTACGGTCTTAGTTCAACTAAAAATGAACATGAAGACCCATTAAAATGTATATTTCATTATACATTCAATTTGAACTTAAAGAAAATATATAAAATATTAAAAGAGAAAATAACCTCGAACAGCATTATTAGCATGTTCACTTTATAGATTTTGTATTGGTTATTGAATTTAATTAAGCTTAGTGGTAATTACCACACCACGGACGATAAACTTTGCTTCATTTATGAACCGTCGATAGAATATGTGGGATATTCTTTGAAAACAAATATGAAAATGAAAACATAAACCAACCGCACTCACCACATTTCGTCGGTTTTAGACTAACTCGCCAAATGTGCCCAAATGATTTTATTTATGTCTTTCGTTACGGATGGAGGTAGTATACAATGTTTCTCAAAGGAACAGGATGGCCCCGTTGATTCAATTTAATCTCAACATCTTCACATCCGTGGGAGCTATATCACATAGGGTAGATTAGTAGAGTTTCTAAGGCAAGGACTAGGTCACCAATATTTCTTTGAGAATTCTCTTATGTATCGTCGTTGATCTGGTCATGTACAAGCAGATGAAAAGGACAACTTTGTTAGAACTCAATTGGGATTATTTCAATATTGTTTTTTTTTTTTTTGTTTGTCTTTCAATTTGGGGGAGTCTGCGCGTCATGGTTGAGATACACAGATACATGCATAATGAGAGATTTAACATTGAGAAAGGTTAAATTGCTACCCGCACTTCAAGGGTGAGAGTTTGTCCTTATCTGTATGGTAGACACGAAGGCTCCCGATATGGTAAAGCATTTCTTACTTTATGGTTTTCTAACCAGACGAGAGTAGAAAAAAAAAGAGAAATGTATTTAAACCGCCTGTAAGTCGCTCAAATATAATATATAAATAGAATGCCGGCCGGTCGACTGGGCTATAATTTGGTTTGTGTGTATGAAAAGCGTGCACACGTGTAGTATCACGAAACGAAAAGTAGTTCAAGAGAGTAGGAGAAGTTAACCATCGTGGTGGTTGTTTTTTAGTGAAACCTTTATGGCTAAGGGGTTTGAGTTCTACCCATGGATATAAATTACTTTGGTTGAGTTTTTGTCATGGAATTTTAGATCTAGGGCAGTGGTAGTTCAGGTGATTAAGCTTGTTTGGCTTAGAATATACAAACCTTTTGTCAATTTTTAGTCTAAATCATTATTAATTTCAAAAATATCGCTGTGAGTGACCTTACAAATGCCTGGCTTACTTGCGTAACATAAACATTGACATTCAATCTTGTAATCAAGGGACTTATGGAAATTTACTTCAATTTAAAAACAAAACAAAAGCCATATCCTCCGCCACCTACGAGTACATTCTATGTCAACTCATGCTTATTGTGATTTATTGCAAATGCCAGCGCCGAGACAAAATTAAACTGAAAAATGTACGTTCTCGTATACGGTGATGATGAAAATTGCATTCTATTTTCTATTACTATGCCACCACTTACTGCACTCAAGCTGATTAAAAGAAATTGTTCTTCAGCTTATAATTGCGCCTCGCCACTGTGTACGTTCATACATGACAAATATGTAAATGTGAGGACGTTTAGCACCACAATAGATAGATTTGTTCATTAGATACGAGTACTTTCTTGGTTTTTGTTTTTATAATGGTGAACAATTGTAGAATGACATCGTAAATGTGGCTTGAGTGTGACTTGAAATTTAATATTTTTAAATATGTACCTATCATAGGCTGTCGTACATAAACTTTACAAATAAAAAATGATCGTCCTTCTATGTTTTACTTTCCCTTAAATATAGAAAAGGAGAAGCGTTCACCATAAAAACAGAAAGGTGTTATTATGGTGTCATTGACCGTAGTATCCTTGGGTCATAATAGGTTTATGTAGGCGTCGTAAATTTCTCATTACATAGGAATTAAGTGCCTGGTCTACGGAGGCTGTGCGAACACATACCTACATATGTATATGTATATTGTTAATACCAATGAATGCTGTCTCATTTATCTGGAGCCCACTTATATTTTACACTTTGCCATAAACGATTAAATCGTCAAAAGTTTGGGCATATCTGTTTGGTGATATGGCCAACAACACGTAAAAGCTCAGAAATAGCTTCGCCCACTAGATTTATTAACTGAGTGGAGTAGTGAGCTGTGGAGAATGTTCTACCTAAACAACAGGGCATATGATACATATGCATAAGCAACGCGGCTACATTGCAAAACACGCAGTGTGTAAAACAACACGCAGCAAGTGTGTCATTCGACCTACCCTAAGATTAAGTGTATCACTTAACATGTTTGATCCTTGAAATTGAGCCACTTATTCGAGTTAAAACAATAACTTGTTCTATTGCGTCTCATGAATAAAAACTCTAATGACACCTTAAGTGTGTTGCAGCAACACAGCTATTAATAATAATTAACACACTTTGGATCAATCGATCAAACATAAGGGAAATTTCCCAACTATGTACATTAATGCAACCTTGTCAGAAAGTAATTTGCAAGTCGGATTCATGGTGTAATGGTTAACACAGTGTACTCTCAACCCATCCATTATGATGTTGCTTTGGAAAATACTACCGAAATGTTCCCAGGAGCCTTGAAATTTGAACACGGGATCACTGGGTTTGGAGTGCAGTGTTGTTAACCTTGGGCCCGGGTCACAGATTGCACATAGTTGGGACATTTACCTTTTGTTTGATTGATTTGATTGTTTTTTTTTTTTTGCTAAGCAATAAGCTGTTCAAAACCAAATAGTGTGTTGGCCTCTGATGCCGATGACACAGGATCGAATCCCGGCAAAAGCCATGTCATCGAACGTGCGCTTTATGGTGCTTCTCGTCAGCGGGGCTACGATAAAACCTCTTCAGTGACCCATGTTGTGTGTGATTTATTTTTCTTACAGGTCTTTTTCTTACGCCGCCCAAGAGGGACGCCGCGAAATAAATATTCGATGGCGTTGATGTTATCGAGATCCAAACTCGCTTATCGTGCGTCAGATTCCAACACACTAACGTTAATCGTCTACAGCAAAATTCTTAATTCGGACCTGTACTGTTGACAATTAATTCATCTAAAAGAAACAATTATCCAAAAGCGGACAACTTTTGGGGAAAAAATTGCGTTCGCTCCATCAGAAAAGCAGCAGGCCATATCCATCAATAATGTTTCTGGAAGCTTGTTGTAAAATCTTTATGCATACACCTTTAGTGTGACAATAAGCTATCGAACAAAACGCCGCATATTTGACCTAAGTCGCATTATTCTGACTATCATTTGACAAAGCCTTCAATTTCATGCAAATATATTAGATTTGGTTTTATTACTTGCAATCCATTATTAACATTTATTCGTATGTTCTTCTCTTTTGATCGAAATGGCTATTTGTTCTTCTGCGCCATAAATCAAGATGTGATGATAACCTACAAGTTGACCTAGAGAATTCATATAAATTCCTAGCAAGAGGGAGAGTCTCTGTAGAATTATTCTCATGAATGATGAGGACTATAAAGCAATATTTACGTGTGATAAACATTATAAGAGAATACACTCTTGAACCTGCGCGAACTTAAAAAAACAAGAAAAATATACTAAGAATTTGTCCGACCAAATATTTCCATAAAACTGCTATAAGCATTACCAGTAACCGCAGTTTTGGATATGATATTCAACCGTGTTGTCCTTAAAGTTGCCCATTAATTACCTTGCAGTACCTTGTGTCTGGCTGTTGATACTTTTACCATAGTCATCCAAACAAAAACCGTTCTCTATAGCCCTCTATTAGATCGTAAACTTTCGGAAATTTGAATGAAAAAGTAATTCCTATACGGACAAAAAGTATGCAACGCAGTTGTGAATGGAAAGTGACCAGACGTACTGCTGCAGGCATAACACTCACAGTATATGGTTAACTGAAATTCATCCTCTGCGTATGCAATACTAAAGTGCTCGAACGAATTACTACGGACTATAACCAACGTCAAATTTGGTCGACTCTCGTCCTATCTAGGACAACCACCCCTGAGAGTAGTGAACGAACATCAACTACCCAAACCACTGCACTCCGTTCAGGTTGTGTGCCAAACATCATAAGAGTATAACTCTTAAACCTGCGCGAACTATCAAAAAAAACAAAAACAAAAGAATTAATTTCCCCATGTAGCACTTCCTTTCAACTCCCAAATTCCCATACAAGCATTATTTTATAAAAATAAAAATCGGTTTGGTTTTGCACAGCTTGTTAAACCTTTCTTGGCTTTTGCTGATTATCTGGTTAGATAAGAAAATCCAGGCAGACTGAAGTCGACAGCACGTTTTGCGGTTTCCGAAAGATTTTTTTAGTGGCATCGGGCATCGTAAAAATTAGTGACTCACGTATCGCGATTCAACTCTTAATGCAATCTGGTGAAAACCCCCGGAGATCTTCCGAAAATTGCAGGTGGTGTATGGCCGCTTTCACCCTTTAGTCTCGATATTGCCACGTGCGGCTTTTTTCATCCCTCAAGATGAAGGCACACCTTAAGGAAACTCATCATGGGGGTGTAGAGAAGGTCAAAGAGGCTGTATCCATGGTTCTGAACGAGTTAACTTCGGAAGATTATCAAGAATGCTTCGAATCCTAGGAGTAAGGTTGGTATCGTCGTGTAGAGTTGGAGGGGGACTATAGCGATGATAAAATTTTGCGACAAACTTAACTTACTTCCTTCTTGTTTTCAAATACCCGGAACTTAATTGTCGTCGCTCGTATACATATAACTGGTACTCATGTTCCATGAGGGGCACTACAGTCTTGTAGGTCCTATAAACCTTGTTATGTGAATGTTTTCAAACCAACATCTGATTAAATTTTGAAGCTGTCGATGAAGAACACGATATACTGTCTGCGCGGAAATACTTAAGGTATGGCACCATTTTGTGCTTTAAATAAAATTCGATAGTTTGTTAAACTCCTCTTCGGATAGATCCGCTAGTTCATCAAAAAAGTGCTCTTGAGGAAGCTAGGGCAGGGCAGTTGCATAGGAAATTCTCCCTCTTTGTCATCATGACAGCTACTGCAATAGTCATTATGTGGCAGTCCTAATCTAGCGGCATGCTCTCCTAAAGCGCAGTGTCGTGTTAGAACTCTAATTAGGCTGCTTATACATTGCCTGCGTGTTGCATGTGTTAAGGTCAAACCATCTTTCATTGGTCTGGTGCAGTACCTGTTTCGAGGTTTTATATTTTAGCGTTTCAATTTGTGAATAGATTCTTTCTTTAACAGTCGAGATCTCCAGCGTGGTACCCATTTTGGCTAGTTCGTCGGTTTTCCAGTTACCTGGTAAATCACTATGTCCAGGTACCCAGCGCAACGTAACCAATTTTGATATTATTATTGGTAATGCGAGAGCTTTTGTGGCTGCTTGGCTGTCTGTGTAGATGACAATGTTACTATAATCTATCGATCTCAAAGATAGCCAGTCGGCGGCTTCACGAATTGCCATTAATTCAACTGGGAATACACGACAGTGGTTCGGTAGCCGGTGAATAGACACCGGCACCCACACCATTGCCTGTTCTGGACCCGTCCGTGTATATTTCCAGTGCAGTGCCTTTGTTTGGGAATTCATTCCCGTCCCATTGTCGTCAGTTGGGAATTATTGTTTTATATAGAATCTTCAAGTTCAGGATCGGGATTAAGTAGTCCGTGACTGCACTTAAATCACTGTTTTGGAGTAGAATAATAGCGTGACATATTTCGGAGAACTTTTAATAAGCTGATTCCTTAAGGAGCAGCTTCGATTTCTTTGGCATCGATTTAGAGGTGAAGCATCGTTTTGAGGGCTGGGGTGGAGATTGTTCACAGTGCCCCGGTTATAGCGATGCATGCAAGTTTGACATAGTTCGATCTGCACAGTGCGGTCCACCAGTCTAAGAAGCCGTACGTTAGTATAGGCCAAACAACCACGATATAGAGCCAATGTGTGATATGGGGTCTGATATCCCATCTGGTGCTCAAGACTTTCTTGCAGGTGTATAACACAGTTGTCGCTTTTCTGGTGCGTTCTACGGCATTCGATCTGCAGTTGAGCTTCCTATATTTAGCGTGATCTGCGAATTTTAGGTAAAACGCATTGAGTTTTGTCGGAGTGATTTGAGGTAACTGCTGTTTTCTTGTGAATAAAATTAGCTCCGTTTTGGAGGGATTTATTCCAAGTCCGCAGTTCTCTGCCCATTTGGCAAGTTTTCCTAGGCCGGTTTCCATTGTTGGGAGATGTTTCCCGTTAAATGCTATTGCAATATTGTTTGCATACGCAATGACCTTGCACCCGCTGGACTCCAGCGATAGGAGTGTACATCGTGTACACCTATAAATACGGCAATAGTACTCCTCCCTGTGGTGTGCCACATTTTACTGCCCTTTTTGTGTGGCAGCAGCCAAATTTCGAATGAATCAACTTGCTTGAGAGCATTTGTTTGATCCAAAGTATTGTGTTACTATTAACCTCTAGCTTGCTTAATGCATTATTGTGGTTTAATGTTGTTGAAAGCCCTTTCAATGTCGAGGAAGGCAATCATTGTAAATTTTATATTTAAAAGTGATTTTTTAATGGTTTTAACTATAATGTGTAGAGCTGTAACTACAGATTTCCTCTTACAGTTGGCATGTTGCGGTGTTGAAAGCATACTTTTTGTAGGGTTTCGCGGATGCAACAACGTGTATATATAGATATTAAATATTCTTTCTGAATCCTTTATTTTTACGAGTATATTGGATTTCAAAATAGGTTCTGTCACGTCATATTGCCCTTACTGTCCTTGTTGTCCATACCGAATTGTAGGAAACACGAAAGCGTTCGGTGGCCTCTTTATGGATTTTATCAATCAATTGGTTTATTGTCGTTCCCCTTATAGCATTTTATTCTGTGGGCTAATATTTTAATAAAGCCGATGCCCTAATCCAGTATCCATCAATTCGTAATAATCAATCGATTTACGTTGCTCACGGGAACGAATACCACGAAGAATTTTGATGACTTCCCTTCCGTCTACATACGCAGATAGAGTTGTATGTATAGCTCAATAAGCTATTCCACATTTCATTTAAAATTTGTTCGAGTTATCATCCGAATCCCTTTATTAATTCGTAATGTTCAAGAAGGAAATAACAAATTCAGACTTCTTCATAACAGATTCGCTGTGGGCTCCGGTTGACTCTGTGGGTTCGTTTAGGTCATCAATTCGTATTCAGTGAATTTAATGGTGTAGACATGACACAAACCACAATATCGTTTCTGTCATACCAGAGTCAACTGTGATGACGTGTTTCGGTCAAAGAACTCAAAAATTGTCGCCTAGGACGCTTCTATCGAATTCGTTCCATCGTTATTCTGTATACCCCAGCTTATCCGAGATGACTACAACAATTGCCGGAGAATTGGTCTAGTCCCCCTCGGCCTAAATGAAATCTATATTCGCAAGCAGGCTACTCGTACGTGAGGGAGCGAAAGCAAGTTGGTTGTGGTGGATAAACAGCGCTTGCGCTTTACTAATGTCCTTGATTTGACATCACTGGGAATTAGATGTAATCGGCGAAACCTTGAACGGCTGCGAATTTCAATCTCAATCATGTGCACTATGTCTTATGTGTGGAAGTGACGCTTGAAGCATTCTGAAGCGTTCTATGAATGACTGGAAAATGAATGTGAGAAACGATTAAGTGATGAGTGTTTTTCGCTTGATTGTGCAACCAAAACGGATATTGCTCGAAAACAATAGAAAGCGCTTTGACATACGTTAATTGCAGCAGCTCTCGTTCAAATTGATGGATAGGTAGGAAATCATTAAGATCGATTGAGCTAATGAAACTTCAGAAAGTTGTTCACATTTTGCATGCCTGTCAAATTCTGCTCTGCTTGTAGATTTGTTTGCATTTTTAAAGATGTATCTACTACGCTAATTATTATTAATTAGTGTTATCAAATTTTCCTTGAAATTACTTTATCCGTGTTGTATTTTTTGCTTTATCTACCTTGCATATCCGTCGCGTTGTTTTATAAAATCTAAGTTCGTTGTCATGCAGTCGACATTAACTTATAGAACCCTGTGTTTCGGTTAATCCTGAGAGAGAACTGTTTTAGCAGAAATCGTCTTTATTCCTTCCTCGTCTTTAGTGTTCTACTGAGATAATTCGATGCCTAGGGTATTTTCAAAATTTTAAAATAGGAACGATGGATTGACTTTTTATTGCTGGTTATCTTGCCGTGTTGCACTTATATATAGCAATAGTTGCACTGATATGTTGACGGTAACATTACATTACGGTTGTACATACTTATGTACATACACATACTAATATACTAATGTACTATACAGCTCCGAGAATTTGTAAATTAAAAACAAGTAAATTGTAAATTGTATTTCCGACCTTCACAATAGCCCCCTTTAACTCTACACAATGATTCCAACGCTACTCCCACGATACGAAGTACCCTAGATAATCCGTCAAAGTCAACTTGTTTAGAACGTTGGTTACAACCTCTCTGACCTTCTCTACACCGCTATGATGAGTTCACTTGAGGTGTGACTTTATTTTGGGGGGAAAAGAGAAGTCGAAGGCTATAAGATGAATGCGGCAACGTTGGAATGCTTTTTTCGCCAAAAACTCTTGCAATATCAAAGAGGAATGGGCCGGCGCATTCTCGTGGTGCGAGATCCAGCCTTTTTAAGCAATTTCGGATCGCAACCGGAAAGTGTTTGCTCGCAAACTCTTCACGACGCCAACATAGAACTGTCCAGTCACTGTTTGGTTTGTAGTAACATATTCACGATGAATGATGTCGCAGTGCGAAGGGTTTACGAGAGCTATTTTACAAACACATGTGTTTTCGGCACACACTCATCTCAATGCACCATCTGCAATTTCCGGAAAATTTCTGAAGGTTTCTTTACTAGATTTAACTAAAAATTTAATTACAACATGTTGCTTGTAATGTGAGCCACTCATTTTTACGACACTAAGATTCTTTGCGGAAAATACACACAACACACAAACAAAACGTATACTGTTGCCCCGTTCTGGACAGATGTTGGCAAATGACACAGTATTGCCAGTTTTTAAGTTATTTTTATACTGGCGGGTCTAAAGCCAAAGACGGGGTGGGTAGTGGAGTATTCTGCAAACTGAATATAGCTCTAAAATTGCCAGATCACTGCAGCGTTTTCCAGGCGGAAGTGTTGGCAATAAAAGAAGCCTTGTCTTAGCTGAAGTGGAACGTGATATCCACTACGGATATCCGTATTCTCACGGAGCCTTAAAGTCGTTGGAGTCCTATGTGTGCACATCAAAAACTAGTCTCGACTGTCGCCTATCTCTTAATGAGATGGCCGAACAGTTTAACATACAACTTATCTGGGAACCGGGACATAGCGACATTCAAGGAAATGTGAGAGCCGACACACTCGCCAGACAAGGAACGCCGCTACAATAAATCGTGGCTAGTGAGGGATGACCCCTTGCAACCATTAAACATAATCATACAAATTTCGCCAGGACCGAAACGAATCTGAGATGGACCCAGGGACATACCTGCCTTATCACCGGCCAAATCTGGCCCCTGCTCGACAGTCAACGGACTAGGAGTATAATCTCCCTAAAAAGAACTGACATCTACAAAATCATCGGTATCATCATAATTCACAGGACACTGCCTTATTGACAGTCACGCGCAAGAACTAGGATTAGTTCCGAATGATTTCTGCAGAAGCTGTCTGGGCGAGGAGGAGGTCGAATCCATTCACCATCTTCTCTGCGCCTGCCCAGCATTCTGCACAATCAGGAAACGATACCTAGGATCTTACTTCCTTAACGATCTGACTGATGTTCAAGTAGGGATATCTGATCTTCTTAACAAACACAAAATGGTTCCACGAATAGGGGGCTATACCCTCCCTCGTAGTTGAACAACGGACCTCTCTAGTCTATGTGTATTCTTCTCAAATCCGGGAAGGCTACGAACTTGCCTACCTACATACGTAAGTTATGACTAAATTGCTTTGGTAGTGTTACAGCCCATGAAGGGCCAGAACCATGCTCCTCTCAATCACCCATTTTGTGTGTGATTTAATTTTTAATGATTCCGAACGGCGTCATTTGAAAAGCTTTTTCATGGCAAGTATACTACGGGGGGTTTTGCCAGTAGCCCGCCGAGGAGGGACTCCGCGAAATAAACATTCGACGGCGTTGGTGTTATCGGGATCCGAACTCGCTCATCGTGCGTCAGAATCCAAAACACTAGACACTGCACCACGACGCCCTGAATTCCCGGAACGAAAGCGGATGAAGAGGCCCTTGGTCTCGTTTGTATTAACGGGGAGTGGAGGAGAAGATACAACGAGGAACTATACGGGCTGTACAGCGACAACAGCCTGGTACGACGTCTGTGGATCCAACGTCTCAGATGGTTGGGCCATGTGGAGCGAATGGAAAACACAACTCCGGCCCGAAGAGTGTTCGAGTCCAACCACGACGCAGCAGGGGACGACCGGATCTAAGGTGGCGCACACAGGTGGAAAGGGACCTCAACCAACTGGGAGTGCGTCGCTGGAGAAGTTTGTTGGTTGAGGCCCAGGTTCACACCGGACTTTAGCGCCACCTAGGTTAGTAAGTAAGTAAGATATACCAAATTAGTCACTCGGTCTTTAACCTGGTCATACATATATATATATTTGGGTTGCTTCACTGGCACCCACTCTGTGTTGGCATCTGATAATAGTCAGAACATGACAGCACATCCATATGAGTTCATTCGGTTCATTGTTGCTCATTACATTCATTCGTTTTCTTTTCTCATCGTTTGGTTGGAATTACTGAATAGCGGCTGCAAATAATTTAGCGCGATGACGCGACGTAGCGACAGCTTAATGAGCATTTCAAAGGTGCGTCACTTCGTTGCAACGTTCACTGTTCATTCTTATTATATTCGAAATCCAATGAACTTGTTCCTTGTAATTTAGTATTCGATCATACGTCAGATACAGCTTGTTTTATTTTTTTTATGGACAAAAACACCAATCATTTGGTAATTTTGCAAATTAACTCAAATAGACAGTTCAATGTCGGTCGAGTAAAGTTGTAACGGTTTTTGCTTTGTGTTAACATTTGTTTGCTTGAAAACAGTCAACATGACGTAGACCTTGAGCCACTTTGGTGTGGTTATTTATAGTCTTGCCTCACCTTAGTACGTTGTTCGATACAAATTGAGATTTGACGCTTCTGAGGCGTAAAGCACTCTTTAAAAGGGTATTACTCGATCCTTTTGGCATGCTAATATCAACAGGAAGACATCTAATTGCGACGGTTTGCTGGCACCAAATATTTGATTTTTTGGAGGTGAGCTTCGTCGATTGAGATTGATGGTCGTTCGGGACGGTCTTCGTCTTCGACACGGTTTCAACCCTCTTGGACTTCTTTATGCAACTTGTGAACATTTTCTTTGACAAAGTTTCATCACCGAATGCTTTTATTACCATCCCCAACGAATCAGCAGCAGAAAATTTATTTCGCAAACAAAATGTTATGCAAATTATGTGCTCAACAAATTTAGACACGAAGCGTACATATCTCAAACACTAATGAATATTTTGATGTGAAACTTGCCACGGACAGCACGGGCAGAGACACTTCTTCTTCTTGGATGGCGTTACAGCCCATGAAGGACCAGAGCCAAGCTTCTCTCAATCACCCATGTTGTGCGTGGTGCCATGGGGGTGGCCGTGGTGCAGTGGTTAAGATCATCGACCGCCGAGCGGAAGGTTTATGGTTCAAATTCGCTTCATAGCCAAGAAAAAGTAATTCCTATACGGACAAAAGTATGCAACGCAGTTGTGAATGGAAAGTGACCAGACGTACTGCTGCAGGCATAAAACTCACAGTATATGGTCAACCGAAATTCATCCTCTACGTATGCAATACTAAAAGTGCTTGAACGAATTACTACGGACTATATCCAACGCGGAATTTGGTATAGTATTTGGCTTTGGTCCTTCATGGGCTGTTACGCCATCAAAGTACCGTCAACTACCCTAACATTGACCGATTTTGAACTTTAAACCCAGATTTAACAGCTATTTAAAGGATTATCGGCGTAAATTGAATTCCAGGCTAGGGGGGCTATCAGTATTTACTAATTTTTGCTAGTTTTGCAAAAACTTTATCGTTTAAAAGGGGGTTTATTAACAAAAAAGCGGCGGTCAGTGTTATATTTCATTGTTCCTAACATTGACCGCATAGTGTTCCTAACATTGACCAACCGTTAAATAATGGAAAAACAAAAGTTTCGTTTTTATTTGTATAGAAATTAAATTACTTTAATAATAACAAAAACACAGTTTATTATGTAATTCATTTTAATAAAATAAAATAAATACCAAAGGCAGGTAGTTCACATTAAGGTTAATTATAAAAAGAAAAAACATAAATAATAGAAACATAGTGGTTTACTTTTTTTGTATAGAAATAAAATAACTTTAATAATAACATTTTAGTAAAATAAAATAAATACAAATGGCAGGTAGTTCTTCAGTTCATTGCCTTTAGTTTCAAATTAAGGTTATTTATTAAAAAAAAAGGAAAACTAAAACGAAAATTCCATTTTCAAGTTAGTATCACATTTAAAACAAAATAAATAAATAAATATAAAAGATGGAGTAAGAAAATTGCATTTTGGAGCTAATTATTAACCTTTGAACTCAGCAAGATTTGCTGGAAAAGGCTTTCAATTGACGAATCATCGTCAGAGCAGGGTCCCACGAATTCAATTTGGAGTTCTTGAAGTAAACCAGTTTGCAACCAATTTGAACCATTTGCTACGAGATGTTGAGAGGTGGAAGCTATATTATCATCAACAGCCACTGCACAAACTTCCGCTGCTTCGGGGTCCACAGGTACATACCTCATAACCATCTATATCTTCAATCATAATTCCAAGTCCTGGCTGAATTTTGACTTTTGTGCGACGTTTTCGTGCTGGTGATTCTCCATTACCATAACGAAGTTCTTTTAAAACAATACAACAGCCTCTGATATATTCGACCGTACTTCATTGTCGCTAATTACGGAGATTGTTTGGTCCGGTAAACGTAAAATCACAGCATTTGGATTAAACGGCACTATACCACATTTCTTAAAACCCGACATAAGGTTCGGAGATCGATTTTCGATACTGATCAGATCGATACGAGTATTTGCATCAGTTTAACAAAGTTCAGCACATAACTGATAACTGATAACTCTTCTATTCTTTCTTATCAGATTAGTCGGTTTGGTTGATCATACATATAACTACCGCGTATAACTAAACCGCAGCCATTATCCATGGATGGCACTTGCATCTCAGAAACCGAAAAGCTTTCCATACTCGGTATGTGTGTTGCTCACAATCTTAGTTGGAACGACCACATATTTAGTATCGCCAAGAATGCTGCGAAATGCCTAGGCTTCTTATACAGATGCAACAAATATTTCTCACCCTTAGACCTGGCTACAATCTATAAGGCGTTCATTCGCATTTAATAAGAGTTTAAGGCTCATGTCTGGTCAGGCGCATCCAAGACCTCATTGCAGCTACTAAACAAAAAACCGCGCGATAAAACTGATAGGTGATTCCAGTATTACTAAAATGTTAGACTCGCTGGAGCATCGCAAGAACGTTTCCTGCCTTACCCCGTTTTATCGTTACTTCCACAGAAAATGCTCTGATGAAATAGACAGTTGCACTCCGCCCCTTCAACATATCTCCCGCAAAACACGTCTCTTTAGGAATGCTCACTAATATAATTATAGAGACGTATGTGTGTATATATGTACGTGCGTAGGTGCGTACCGGAATTTTCGTCTCGAATCTGGAAGTCCTCGCCGGATTTGGTCTTCCCCCCTCAGTAAAACATGCCGGCATTAAAGACCAATGTTCATCGGTACCTCCTCTATCCTTCTTCCTTTCTACCTTCTGCCCGCACTGTGTCGCCGACATAACAAGATGATAAACCTTGAGTGCGCGTATATTATAGAAAAAAAAAAAAAAAAAAAAAAAAATACATATATGTATGTATACAGGGGTAGGGTGTTTATAACAATGTTTATACAAATGTTGAGGAAATTACCATCATAAAGAAGAGTTTATTCAAACTGGCATGATAGCTAATGCCTACGATCGCTCTTAAGAATGATTCGGCTATGAGAAAGTTCTATCCCAATATCTTAAAATAAGTTAATATTATATTAATAAAGAAACCCAGAAATACACAGTCGCGTTGTTTTTTCCGAAAAAAAAATACTTTCAGCATGCTTATATCCCTTGTAATGGAAAACGTCTACATTATACAGGGTGCCCCACGAGCAGTGTGCTAAAAAGCTAGAGCGTGTAAGTCTGGTCAAGGCAAGAAAATAATCGTATAGGAGGGGGATCTACACCCCCCCCCCCCGCCCCCCGTATAGCCGGGTGGGGCAACTTTCTAAGAAATTTACTTAATTTGGAAAAATAAAATTAAAAATCAACGGTTACATCCGAAATTTCATCTTGTTTTTAAGCGAAGCTGTATTAAGGAACAGTTTTTGAGAATAGAGTTTTCAAAATTTTGAGAAAAAAAATTAAAAAAAAAATTTTTAAATATTTTTTTTCAAAATTTAATGAAATTAAGTACTATTTTTTTTCGAGAATTTATTTCTCTTATTAGCTTTTAGTTAAAAACAGAAAACCGGATGCAAAAATCTCTTGTAGTTTTAGAGAAATTAAAAAGAAATTCAAACCACTTTTTTCTAAGAAAAATCTTTTTTTTGGTTTTAACGCGGCTGGACTGGTAGGCAAATTAATGTATGAAACATTTGGGCACTCCAAGCATAACAGCTAACCTCCTTCTACTAAGGGAGGGATTACGTCGGACCAAATCCAAATTCTTTCATCTAAGGTTGCTAATCCATCTGTAATTGATCTTTCGCTTCTTCGATCCTCTAGCACTCCGTGCTCTCGCAGACATCGGTGGATTCTTGAAAACATGCTATGACTGGGACACCTCCGATTGGGATATGTTTCAGCGTAGAGTCTTTCGGCTTCACGATCTCGACCATTAGCTTAACCGTAGCAGAAGTACATGTCCGTTAATTCTTCTCCAGAGTATGAGTTTGGCAACGTAATGTGTTAATGAGTTAACATCCAATTTGGAAATGGTTTTTTAATAAAAATGCGAAGCCTTTTATTTACATTTGGGTTCCAAATTATTTGATTTTCAATAAAGAAAAATTGCTGTTTTATTGTCTTTAGGTCCTAGCTCGTAGAACCCATCGGCGGCGGGCGGACCCAGACGAAATTGAATTGTCAGTGTTCAGACGTTATCAATGGAAAAAAAGGATTAATTCAGGGCTACTTCAATACTGTGTCACTTTATTGTATCCTCATACAACTCCGATTTTTTTAAAAATAATTAAAAAGAGGTCAATGTTTCATTCATTAATTTGCCTACAAGTCCAGTCGCATTAAAACCAAAAAAAGAAAAGATTTTTCTTAGAAAAAAGTGGTTTGGATTTTTTTTTTAGTTTCTCAAAAACTACAAGAGATTTTGGCATCCGGTTTTCTGTTTTTAACTAAAAGCTAATAAGAGAAACGAATTCTCGAAAAAAAAATGTGTACTCAATTACATTAAATTTTGAAAAAATGAGTTCAAAATTTTGAGTTTGAAAATTCATTTCTCAAAAACTATTCCTTAAAACAGCTTCGTTTAGAAACAAAACGAAAGAAGAGGTTTTTGGCTTTACAATAAAGTATATCACGGCATTTCGGATGTAACCGTTGATTTTTAATATTTTTTTTTTCCAAAGTAAGTCAATTTTTTAGAAAATTGCCACTCCCGGCTAAACGGGGGGGAATAGACCCCCCTTCCATACGATTTTTTTCCTGTCTTGACCAGACCTACACGCCCTAGCTTTTTGGCACACTGCTCGTGGGGCACCCTGTATAATGTAGACGTTTTCCATTTCAAGAGATGTAAGCATGCTGTAAGTATTTTTTTTCGCACCGCAACTGTGTATTTCTGGGTTTCTTTATTAATTTAATATTAACTTATTTTAAGATATTGGGATAGAACTTTCTCTTAGCCGAATTATTCTTAAGAGCGTTCGTAGACATTAGTAATCATGCCAGTTTCAATAAACTCTTCTTTATGATGGTAATTTCCTCAACATTTGTATAAACATTGTTATTAACACCCTACGCCAGAGATGAACTATTGTCGAGGTCTTGACCATCCATTACAAATTTGTCCATAAAAAAAGCTAGTAATAAATAACAGACATCCAGAGAAGCCGCTGTATTTTTTTATAATTATGTATATATGTACTTTCACGCAATTAACGCCATGCAAACGTTCAATGTCAATATAAAGCTCAATAGTATCACGACAATGTGGTGGCAAAAGTGCCAACTAATCCCCATCTTAAAGTGGGATTGTATACAAATGTCAACTCAGCGGCTTGTTCTTTCTCGGTCGTATGCCGGCAGATATGTACTACATATCTATTCTATAGCTTGATTGTTTGTTTTATTAATCACAACCATATCGATCGCCGTATCTAATTGACTTAAAGTCATAATGCCCATAAAAGTAACCGCGTGTACATTTGTATTGATTTATACCCACACGTACCTAGCGCAAAGTGGTTGAACAAAGGAGTAAAAAGTAGAAAAAAAAAATTAATAAAAAAGGGGAAAATACATATATACATAACTATGTATGTATGTATATAAGCACCAATACATTAGTGAATTTGAATAACTTTGTCAATGAGTTCGTAACGTAAATATATAAAATCAAAAACTAAAAAATGGAAAAGTTCGGTTGTGAAATTGTATCTTTATTTGTGGAACTGCTTTCGGTCACGTAGGATCATTTAGAGATGTTACTCTCTGCTTGGCTGTCTTTTTTTTTTTTTGTTTTTTAGTAATACTCTCGCGTCACAAGGTTACAATTAGTCATGCAAATATTGTACTAAAAGGAACAGAAATTGGCGTAAGTAATGGATGTCGAGCTGATCTTTTTATGACTGTATGTATAAAGATTAATTATCTTTACGAGGCTTGTTGAAATATCGAATTGGGGTTTAATATAAAAAGACTCCACGCAATAATATTTATTGAACCGCTATTTTCAATTCCATCAAGTAATAGGTCAGGGAATGGATAGATATACATATACAGATGTATGGATGGATTTTTTTGGATACTTGTGGCTTAGCCTTAGGCAATTATATTTGGGCTGCCCCAATGACACGACGGTAGGTACACGTTCAAAGATAAAAATAAAAAATAAATTCAATCGCGTATTCGGTCATGAAAAAGATTCAGTCAAGCATGCGCTCATCGCCCCGTGGTGATAGTCGAGAATGAGCTTACACTTGGGCCAGAGCAACGTCCGCAAAATATTACCCAATCATTTTGTATGGCACACCTTACTCGTAGTGGCCTGTAGTTTCTTGGGAATTTGGCAGCCAAATGCGTTCCTTTTAGTTGTTTTCCTATTTTTGCACCCACGTTTCTTTTTGCTCGTTGGGCAATTTCATTAACAAATGTGATTTGACTAGACGGTAAAAGAGGCAACATCATAAAAAATATATCATCAATTGCAATAGCTAATACTTGGCGTCGGACTTCTTAACATTATTACAATTTAACATTTTTGTTTTCACATTAATTCTGCACAATAGACGATAGTACAGCTACGGTTTGATTACAAGGTGATAACTGATTTTTGGAACTTGACCAAATTTGATATAGCGACGAGGAACATAAAGAATAATTGTATGTTTCTTTTTAAACGATTTTTTTTTATAGTTTCACCCGCACTCAAGGTTAAGCCTTATAACGCTTTTTTTTTTTTTTTTTGAATGTTGTGCGAGCGAAGGTAGCGCAGGTTCTCACACAACCTCAACGGGGTGCAGTGGTTTTGGGTCGTAGATATTCGTTCACTACTCTCAGGGGTGGTTTATCCTAGATAGGACGAGACCCGACCAAATTTCGCGTTGGTTATAATTCACAGTAACTCGGTTATACACTTTTGGTGTTAATATTGCATACGCAGAGGATGAATTTCAATTGACCATATACTGTGAGTGTTATGCCTGCAGCAGTACGTTTGGTCACTTTCCATTTACAACTGTGTTGCATACTTTTTTCCGTATAGGAATTGCTTTTTCTTGGTTATAAACATTAGACGTACACTATGTGGTTAAGAACATTAACCTTAAATTTAAGAATGGACACGATACTGGAGACTCTCTGCGGTGAGTCAACAAAACCTAGAAAAAACCTAACATTATAAAGATATCGATATTCTCAGATAGTTAAGCGGTTCTCAAACACTAAAGGGTTACACTTTTAACTCTAAGACCGACTGGGAATGCCACAAAACACTGAACAAACTGGCAGAAAACATCGGTCTCTAGCTGATTTGGGTGACAGACTATGAAAACCATGAGGGCAATGAAAAGGCTTACATACTACCTAAGATAGGTGCTCAAATACCTTTCACAGGGCCTTCCCCCCTTTATGGTTTCAACAATGTGGATACAAAACTACACCTACACAGATGGATTATAAAACAAATGAACTAGTTCTGGAACAGCCTGGAGGGTATTAAACACTCAAAGAAATTCATGGAACAAAATCCCAATCCAAAAAAAGGGCTAAAGAAGTTCAAAAACTAAACAACGCGCATGTGCGTACCGGAATATTCGCCTCGATTATCTCGAGAACCATAGATGATATTGACATAAGATTGGATTCATGTCACGCAACTTAGAAGTGAGCCGTTTTTCTTAGAAATTAAATAACTAAAAAAATAGGCAAACAAAAAATTAACAACACGCGGTGTGCCCAAGCAGTCCACCATCCAAGTACTAACCGCAGCCGGCGCTGGTTGATTGCGGTGATCGGATGACAACCGATACATATGAGATTGCTTGGACAGTGTCGTGGTTGGGTAAGGAAACGCACACTCATGAGCTGCTCGTGAGTGTGCACTACCCAACGAATAATTATTAAGGGCACGCGCTCATGTGTAATTGGCTATGAACATTTTTATTTTCGCTCACGAACACAGTGTGTGTGTGTGCATTTATGGAGACACACCCTTGTCCGCACTTCATATGTTCGTTAAAGAGAACGCATACTTACTTTTGTTCACTCTGTAGGGTGGATTCTATTTAACGCACATGTGGAGTGCGCACAGGGGGCGAGTTTCCATAAATGTACACAACTTACTGCTCGGGAGTTGTTTGCAGAATGATAAAACATGGAAACATGTCGCTTGAACATTTTTTTTTCTATTTTCCATTTTTATGATGTTTAAGTCTTAGATGGCTTCATTTTCGATAAAGTATAAATTAGAAACTTTCAGCAATCGAAATCGCACACGCACGTGAGCAGTTTATGAGCAATAGTTTGTTTAAATTGCGCACATGAGGGTGCGTTTCCTAACACTGGGTTACATGGAGCGGCAACGAATAGGCGGTTTTTATATTCTCTTATGATGTGTTTACACACACAACCTGAACGGAGTGCAGTAATTTGGGTCGTTGATGTTAGTTCACTACTCACAGGAGTGGTCCTAGATAGGATGAGAGCCGACCAAATTCCGCATTGGTTATAGTCCGTAGTAATTCGTTCGAGCACTTTAGTATTGCATACGGAGAGGATTAATTTCAGTTGACCATATACTGTGAGTGTTATGCCTGCAGCAGTACGTCTGGTCACTTTCCATTCACCTCTGTGTGTTGCATACTTTTTGTCCGTATAGGAATTAATTTTTCTTGGCTATGAAACGAATTTTAACAAGACCTTCCGCTCGGTGGTCGATGATGTTAACCACTGCACCACGGCCACCGCGTGATTGCGGTGATCGGACGAGAACCGATGCATTACCCACTATTCGTCTAAGAATCCGACCCCAGCTAACAAAAAGAGCTAATGAATTTGAAATACCTGAACAGACCTTAACAAATTGTAGCCAAGAACTATTTCGATTACGTTAGCTTTAAAAAAAAAAAACCAAAAACAGGCATCATAATCGGTCCATTCGTTCAGGAGTTACGATGCCACAGACAGACACACTGACACCTCAAACTGAGAACACCCCTCTTTTTGCGTCGGAGGTTTAAAGTTAAACACAAAAAAAATTACATACGTGTTTTCATTTTTCCCACTGGGAAGTTATTTGTGTGGGCCTTGCCTAGACTACATTTTTATTGTATTAAAATTTAAGTCATTAGCGCCGTAAATGGTTTTTATAGCTATGTCTGAATTTTAGCAGTTTTTCATACAAAGTTGAACACAATAACTAGGGTTTGTTAACTATATGTTAAGTAAGTGATTTTAATTTTTTTCCCATACAAATTGAGCATCCATTTTATCTCTAGATGGGTAACTTCAAAGAAGACGAATGAGTTTCAAATGACTGAATTTAATCAGACTTGATTTTATTGTGTAGCTATCGGTGAAGTTGAAGTTTCTTTTTATAGCCCAGAATTATGCAACAGTTAATATCGATGAAAATTACTGAAATCGCTATCCGTACTTGTTCACCCACCCACACATTTTCGCATATAAATGTCTCAGCTTCTTCGTTTATCGGTTCATTTCCCTCATTTTTCACCTCATTTAGCTTATCCGTTTCCACGTAATTTGAAATCAATTAAACCACAAATCCCATGGTAGCATTCATAAGTGTCTGATATCTTAACAAACCACACACACAAGTCGTCATTGCGTCTCCATATTCTGCCTATTCGACTCGCGTACTTATCCAAGTTCAAGTGGATCGTTTGCATTTGCTCTTATTCGCTCGTTAGTCCAGATATTGTGTTTTTTGTAAAAACGAAAAAAAAAAAAAAACACAAAACAACGACAAGACCGTGCTTTGTGCCAAGAAAACTTTTCATTTCATTAAAGCATCATAACAAAGTGTTTTGCATCTAAATTCCTCTTCATATAAAATTGTAGTACAGTTAATCGTAGATACTTTCTAGTCTAAATAGAAACAATTGGGTGTGAGATTGACAGTCAAAAAAACTTAAAGATCAACAACCGCCATTGGATCCTCTCTACAAGCAATAAGTAACAAAATTAATCCCACAAATACATACATATATACGCACTGGAGCTTTTAGGTAGCCTTTCCTATATCTACATAACATATGCAAATACATAAGAATACATACGAGTTGATTGATATGTACAATAGATGAGTAACAATCACGAGTATGATGAGATGAAATAAAATATCTGCCGGGATTGGGATTGTTGGCAATTCGCCCGAAATTATTTGACGCGAAAATCATGTTATTATTAATCAAACAAAACACAGTTTCACATGCGAGATACGAGTAGAAAAGGTGTATCTGTAGACTAGCGAAGCAATTTTGCCAAATTCTTCAATAAAAATATGTTACTTTATCAGCATAAAAGTTTTTGCCCGATGAAAATTTGTGTGCGCGAATTACTTTAAATTATTTCATGGCGTCTGTAGGTAAAGTGTAGGTCTTGGATTTGAGAGGTTTTTCACGTTTGACCTGTGCACAAATACTCCTTCAATGGATGCTTTAACAGCTGAAGATGCAGAAGAGTTTATTTTTGTTGCAAAACATTCTAAAGTTACGATTTTACATTAATGGGCAAATAATTATTTCTTGCGTCATTCTATTGATCACAGGAGCGCAGCGTTGAGGTGTTAATTATATTTTTTTTAACTTAGCCGTAATATATTGCTCATGGTGTGAGAAGTCAAAAAAGAATTTCGACTTACTGGACAGTTGTTTATTTATAAACTAGCCATGCATCGCGAAATTCGACAGCCAAATCAAATCAGTGTCTTGGCGACGTCTTATCAAACGTTGGCAAATGATTGCTATTTCTCTTTGCAACATCAAAGGAAATGTGCAAAGACTAATTGTATTTGACAGTATTTTATTTATTTTGCTTAAAGTTAGAGAATAAGTGAAAAAATAATAATCGTAAAAGAATGAGTCACGGAAGTTGGACTTTGTTGAATCTTATACTTGTAATCTTTCCCGTGCTACATGCATACGTGCCTCTTAAAGGACGTAAGCTCATATGTCAGGTTGTAATATGAGAAATTGTCATCTGTCTAAAGCCTTTTTGGCCAACAAATGAGTTAAAATACAATTAGTTAGATAGAACAGAAGAGATTTTTAAGTTAACCACTGAAGAAACTAATTTATAATACATTATTAGGAAATTGAGGTCTCGAAACTTGTTACAGAGATGGAATCAACGGAGTTCTTTCCCGAATTAACTTTACTTTGAGTATTGGCCGCTCAATGACGACGATTATCACCGATATCTCGAATTTTTAGAAACCATACCCATTGTTTGGATTGAAAGTAAAATTAACAAAAAATATATGTTTACTGACCTTAATTCGTTCAGACCTCAATCAATATGCCAATATGCCGTTCCTCTCAGGATGCACAAGGACACACTCTACTAATTTGTATAAATTGCTGTTTCTTGGTCAAAAGCGAGGAAATAATGAGGATTTTGTATACGAAAAGTGGCAATTAGGTTCCGGGAATTTTTAAACAAAAAACAGGCAAATCAAGTTTGTCGCAAAATTTTAATATCGACCCTCACAACGATTCCAACCTTGCTCCCACGATGGCTAAGCAACTTTGAAGCTGACTCGCCCAGAACCGTGGTCACAGCCCCTTTGACCCATTTTTCACCAGCATGATGAATTGCCTCGAGGTACATATGCCTTCATCGTACCTCCCAGGGGGTATTATCGGGGCTATAGGGCGGGTGTGGCAATGTTGGAATATTTTTTTCGCCAAAAAATGTTGCACAATCAACAAGCAGTGAGCCGACTCATTGTCTTTGTGCAAGATTTAGCTCTTCTTGGCGAGATCGGCTCGCACACGGAAAACACATGCTCGCAGCCTCTGCAGGATACCAACATAGAACTATCCAGTTACTATATGGTTTGTAGAAATATATTCACGGTGAACGATGCCGCGGTACAAGAGGCGACGGGAGCTCCTTCACGTGGATCGTCGACTACTGATTCACGGCACTTCTTTGATTCGCATGTTTTCGACATGCGCTCGTCTCCATACATCACCTGCAATTTTTGAAAGATTTCCGAGGGTTTTTCATAAGATTTCACTGAAACCTGAATCACAACACATTACTTGCGAGTGCGAGTAACTCATTTTTACGGGAGCCATTCTTTTTTGCAAAAAAAAAAAATGCACAACAAAAATAAAACGTGCTGTCGACTTCAGCCTCGGATTAAAACTAAAAGATAGGTGCCTCTTTATAGGCAGATATTGACGAGTGACATGGCTGGCAACCAGTTCCCGAGTCATGACTAAATTCCCGGAACTTAATTGCCAGATTTCGTATACATATTTGTATACATATGCGAGAGCACTGTGGCGCAGTGGGTAGTGTGTTGGCCTCTGACGCCGATGACACGCGATCGAATCCCGACACAGCCGTGGGGTGGCCGTGGTGGAGTGGTTAACATCATCGACCGCCGAGCGGAAGGTTTATGGTTCAAATTCGCTTCATAGCCAAGAAAAAGTAGTTTCTGTACCGCCAAAAGGTATGCAACGCTGTTGAGAATGGAAAGTGACCAGACGTACTGCTGCAGGCATAACACTCACAGTATATGGTCAAACGAAATTCATCCTCTGCGTATGCAATACTAAAAGTGCTTGAACGAATTACTACGGACTATAACCAACGCGGAATGTGGTCGGCTCTCGTCCTATCTAGGTCTAGGACAACCACCCCTGAGAGTAGTGAACGAACATCAATGACCCCAACCATTGTACTCCGTTCAGGTTGTGTGTGCCAACATATCATAAGAGAATATAAAAACTCTTGAACCTGCGCGAGTCTCTAAAAAAAAAAAACAAAAAAAAACCGCCATGTCATCGAACGGGTTTTTTACGGTGTTTCTCTTCAGCGGGGCTCTGACAAAACCCCCTGTAGTAAAATTGTCATGAAAAGCTTCTCGAAATTCACCGTTCGGAACCGGCAATAAATTGTAGGTCCCTATCACCTATGGGAAAATGAAATCACACACAACATGGGTGATTGAGAGAAGCTCGGCTCAGGTCCTTCATGGACTGTAATGCCAACATACATACATACATACATTTGTATATGCCAATCCAGTAAAGGAAAGACTTCACTCAAAAGAATAGAGAAGAGAGGGGCGATTTTTCAGTTGACTTCTTCAGTATTTTTATTACAGGTAATTCGCCCTAATGAATGCGGAAAAAAAACTTGGTGTCCCCTTTTAACACTATGTGCGTAAGACTAAGATCCCGTCCGCGATCATCTTAGAGCCCTTTTGTCGCCTGTTTTTGTTTGCATTTTTAAATTAGAAATCAATTGTATCTTTGGACATACATATGCATGTATATGTTTCAAGGATAAGGACCCATTAAATTGTCCACGAATGGTTTCAGGCTTTCACACACCATGGCAGAAAAGATCTTACACGCGATGTTAAGGAGACTTATTCCCCTATAGTTGGCGCAGTTATAGGGGTCTCCTTTTTTATGAACCGGGCAAACGATTCTGAGATTTTGTTCATCGAGCGTGCTTTCCTCCGACTATATCTTACAGATGAGCTGGTGTATGTTCCCAACCAACTCATCTCCAGCTACTTTAAATAGGTCAGCAGGCAGGCCGTCAGTACCAGCAGCTTTATTAGGCTTCACTTTTGATATTGCTGTCCTAACCTCGTCTAATTCGGGTGGACGGGATTCTCACCTGCGGCATATTGGCCATCTTCGCCTTTATGCAATCCGCAGAAAAAGTCTTCCCACATTCTCAGCATCGACTGTGATTCAACTATAGGACGTCCGTGCTTATCTCTGCCCGCTTCCGCTCTGGCTGTACAACCTTGGCATGGTCGTATTACTTTTTGCTAAAACTTTTAACGTCGTTCCTGCGATAACATCTCTCCATCTCCTCGATCGCGCGATACTTATGCTCTTTTTTTTCCTTCTGAAAAGCGCGTGCTCCTCTCTTCTTTTCCGCTCATAGAACTCACGAGCAGCTCTTGTTCGTCGATGCTACTTGGCAGTCGTCATCTAAGCAAGATTTCCTCCTAGGGCATCCCTGATGGCCCTTTGAGAACGTCTCCATTGCTGTTCTATGGTTTGTGCAGCTTGTACCGGCTCTTGAGAAAGTTGGAGGGAGACATGATCGGCGAAGTTCCTGGCGGTATCTTGCGATTGCAGCTTCCCAACATAAAATTTTTGATGGTCCTACTCGAGTCCGCACTGTTCGCGATATCCGCATAAGTACCTTGACTGCAACAACGTCATGATCTGAGTCCACATTGGCTCCTTGGATAGTTCGGACATTCAAGATGCTGGAAGACTGTCTGGCGTCGACCGCAATATGATCGATTTGATTAACAGATAATTTATCAGGAGACGGCCAGGTCCCCTTATAGATATTGAGATGTGGGAATGGTACGTCTGCTATAAAGCAGACATTACTGCACGCCAAGAAGTGCGATGGGATGGACAGGGTGAAAAGAGGACGAACGGAGTGCTTTCTTCTTTTGGTGGCGATTCAGCCCATGAAGGACCAGAGCCAAGCTTCTCTTCAATCACCCATAGTGTGTGTGATTTATTTTTCCCACAGGTGAAAGGGACCTACAGTTCAATGCCGACTCCGAACGGCGTGAGGCGAGAAGCTTTTTCAGGCCAGCAATCCATGGAGGTCCCGGTAACGCCGCTTCCAGTTATCAAGACCAAGTTGTCTTATATCCGCGATTACTTCGTCTTTATACCGGAGGTTCGGTCTTCCTCTTCTTCTCGAACCAGAAGGCTCGGAGTCGTAGACCCCCTTAGCTGGAGCGTTGGTATTCATGCGCTCAATGTGGCCGAGCCAATGTAGTCGACGGATTTTTGCATTCCGGACTATATCCACATCTTTGTACAACTCGTAGAGTTCGTCGTTATGTTTTCTCCTCATTCAACTTCCTCACAGACAGGACCACATATCCGGCGCAAAACTTTTCTTTCGAAAGAACCCAAATTCAGCTCCGCCGTCCTGCTTATCGTCCAGTTATGGCAGTATAAGCGTATTGTAAAGCATGACTTTGGTTCTTTGAGTGTGGAGTTTTGACCCTAGTTGCTTGGACATATCGAAGTAACAGTGGCTGCCAAGGGCGATTCTAAACCGGATCTCCACTGGATGTCGTTTGTGGAGTTTACGTTTGCCTCGAGGTAGACAAACTTGAAATTATACCTGTCAATCGTTATATTTTGTCCCAGGTGGTGAGCGACAGAATGGTTTTTGTCTTATCGTCGTTGTCTTTAACACCAACCCGTTTCACCTGTCCCTCCATCGCCGTGAAAGCTTTCACAACGTCACGCTGAGACCGCGCGATGATGTCAATATCATCCGCGTATCCTAGCAGCTGGACAGGCTTGTAGAAGAAGTGTCTTCCCTGTTGACGCCTGCCCGTCGCACTATCTGCTCCAGCACCAAATTAAAGAAGTCACACGACAGCACATCTCTTTGCCGAAATCCGGTGTTTCAAACGGTTCAGAGGTCCTAGAACCGAACTGAACGGTGCAGCGCGTATTTTTTAGCGTGGCGCGACTCAGCCGGATCAATTTTCCTGGGATCCGAAATTCGGTCAACGCATCAAACAATTCTTTGATGTGATGGCCGCACAATTCTGTGCGGCTTTAAAATCGATAAAGACATGGTGTGTATCGATTTGAAACTCGCTGGTCCTTTCCAGGATTTGTCGAAGTGTGAATATTTGGTCTATAGTCGATATGTTGGGCTGGAAGTCGCACTGGTAGCTGCCGATTAGTGCGGCGCATAAGGGCTTTAGACGTTTACATAGTTCGCTGGGCAGGATCTTGTATGCAACATTGAGCGGGGATATACCTCTATAGTTCTTGCAAGAGGTAGGATCGCCTTAATTGCGGATGTGGCAAATAGACCTGTCGTTGAGCATGCTTTCATCTTCCCAAATTATACGGATGATTTGGTGCCTTGTGTTCTTCAGCTTTTGAATAGGTGTGCCGACTTCTTCGGTGCTGGATCGAAGGAATAATTCAGCGACTGGAGTTGGGATTTCGTCAGTACCTACCACTATCTCTTAGTCATGAACGTTAAGCAGCTGCCGGAAAGGCTGTCTGTTAAATTTCGAACAGGCTGGGTGCTTTTCTTGAGGCCTCCCGCAAGGCTTTTTGCTTTCTTATAAAAGGCCCGTATTTTATGCTTGTCCCTAAACTCCTCGATATTTTTGAGCTGGAAGACCGCGGAGATTCTTTTCCTTAGTCGCAGAAGTTTTCTTCCTCCCTTCTTCTAGCTCGGTACTCCTCTCGCGTTGCCCTGGTTTTTCTCTGCAACGCCTTTTGGTAAGCCTTGTCGGTTGCTGCATTTTTCTGCCCCAGGTTGCTGTGTAAATTCGCTTGCGGGGAAGCTCCGTAGGGCGTTGTACAAGAGATCATGGAAGTCGTCTTTGATGGGGTCTTCAGCCTCTTCGGTAGAAGTGTATGCCCATATGAGGCTGATGTTGCAAAATCTGCCTTTGATGCTGATCACAGCCAGGCGATCACTTATAGACTTAAATTCGATGACCTTCGACTTTAACGGCTCTCCTAAGACAAATTTGCATCCCAACATGTGCAATCTTTTGTGACAGCTGTAATAGATGTCGCAATCTTCTTTTCTAATCATATCGTTTCCTACCCAACGTATTTCCTGGATCGTAGTAATATTCGCCTTGTACTGCGTGTGGATTCTTTGCGAGCATACTCGCAAATCGTGTTAATTTTTCGCGCCATGTCGTCTTCGAGAATCCGTCCGTTTATCCGAGGCATTTTGCTCATTCATAACTTGTTGATTTTTTTTTTTTTACATGGGCAGGGTTGTTGGTCCGCCGCACAACCGCCAGTCTGGTCGGGGTATTGTAACGCCCTCTTACCTAGAGCTATAGCCGTTCACCTCTCAACGGTTGTTTTAGATGCTTTCCAGAGGGCGCCCCGAATAGGCTTTATGTCAACTTGACCCGGGCATTGAAACAGGGATCGCTGGCATCTCGCTAAGTTGAGAGCAAACAACAACTTTACTCTGCATGTCCGAGCCCTCCAAATCTTGTGTTGAGAATTCAATAAAAGATTTTTTCAGAAACTATGAACGTAGCCCATAACTTGGGTATTTGTAATTAAGGTTTCTCTTGTAGTTGAACAAAACCCAGTTCAACTGCGTTCATTAAAAGCACATAATAATAGACGATGCAATGTCCTACATTCAAATATACATATAATCAAAATCAAATATTTCTGACCGAGTCAATGTGAGCTTATCAGATTTTATTTATGAGTCGTATTACTCAACGATATGTTATTTTGGAGATAACCTAATTCCATTCCGTTCATTCCTGAATTTGCGTCAGAAAATCATATGACTTTAGCACAAATAATAGACACATGTCTATCTACTCGTATGACTGTTCTGATATGTACCACACCATCGAGCTTACAGTATGTTTAACTTAGCTAACGTGACGTTTTAATAACTTCCGTTCCCGCTTATGCTCCTTTGGGTATCTCCAAAATATAGTATAGTATAAGTAAGTGTATGTGCATATGTGTCTCTTTGACGTAGAGAACAGAGCGCGTGACTTATAACTATCTCAAGAAGCAAAGCAAAAAAATCTGCTACTCTTAAACGATGAGTTTAACATAAATTAAATAAAAATATACAAAACGTTAGAGAAAAGAGCATGGTCTCTAAAAACTTAAACTGTGACAGGGTACATATGTATCTACATATATACCGAAAGGCAACAAGAGCAAAAACCACAATTGCAGGCCCATGTGTACGTTGGTAAATGATCCCCACATAGCCACATTCGCTACACTCGATCTTGCCACACTCTCACACATTTGGAAACGATGCGTCCCAATTAAAAATAAATTTTCGAAAACTCATGATCTCAACTGAGAGCAAATGAGCGCCGAAAAGCACATTTTGTTGTCGGCTTTCAAAAACACTCAATTAGTTTTGTACACGTCTTGAAAACCAAAAAAAAAAAAAATACTCAGAGTCATGTAAGGGCCTAAGAATTCTCATTCTTGATCAAACCACTTAAGTCGGATATACCCGGGCTACATTTTTCGCATACTCCGCGATATACATATATATAGTAAATATATGAGCAGATAAACACAGATACTCGTACATGTATTCTTATGTGAACGCCAATCAAGCCAAAGGCAATTGTGTAGATTTGCTTGAATGATTGCGACGAAAATGAATCAATATTTATTAGGATATATTGAAAGTAAAAGCCAACGTTCGGTCAGTAATAGATACAAAATTCGAGCATAAATTCACCCGAGCGATCAGTCAAAAATTGACAGGTTCCTGCTGCAGTCCCATTTACATGTGGATCGTCTGATTATCTCAAACAATTGTTTTGCTAACCAAACTTCGAAAAACAGCGTAAAGAAGAAAAACAAAAACAAAATATATAAATTTCAGTCCTGTCGTGTTAGATGAAAACAATTTAAATTTATTTGTAGATACCATATATCGGTAGTAAATTGCGTTAAATTAGACGTGTGTTTGTTTTCTTTCTTACTTGGCGACGTAAAGGCGATACGTGCGGCGTTAGCCAATAATGTTGTGCTATTTTTAATTTTGATAGTCCTTGCGTTGATACGCCTCCTTTTTTCGCGCGTCGAGCACGTAGTTTTTTTGGCAAAGGGAAAGTTACTTTTCCGCTCATACAAACTCATACAGACATATGTGAATACACTCCTGGAAGTAAATATAAAAACTTTGAAAACGTATTCGTTGAGTGATTTTGTATTAGATACTTAAACGAGCGTCGAGCGAGTGTATTGGACTTGTTTGAAATTCTTTTTAAAAAAGAGCTACACAACTTGGGAGAATTTTCATTTAAAAGACTGAAATCGCGGCGGAACGTTCATAAAATCTTACATCCGTCCATGCCATGCGCGATAAAATTTCTCAACTCTTCTGCCTGCAAAAAAGCGCATGCAAATTTAATTCAGATCATAATCAAGGTGATTAAAAACAAAAAAAAAAAATGCAAAATCTGAAAAAAAAACTATTTATCCCACGAGCATTGAAAAAAAAAAAATTATATTGTAGATGGAAGTGTTGGAAGTTAGAAAAAATGTGTTTTTAATAATTTAATAATTTCAATTTTATTTTCAAGGACATAATGTGCCAATTAAAGCCTCGACTAACGGGTCAACGGGGACCAATGGGTATTTTGGGACAGAAGGGCCCGAAGCGACAGAGACCGACTCATCAGGGACCGGGAGGATGCGGAAGTCGTTGGAGGGGAAGGGCACAGCGCCGGACGACGCTATTCACCTCCAGAGACGGGTGGGACTCCTCAGTGGGGTGGCTTTAATTGTTGGAACTATGATAGGTACGTACACAAAAATAAATAATTACATTTCTACAACCAATTGCTTATCTACTTATATACCTATGAGGGATTTTTAGTTATTTATCAGTGAGACAATGTAATTTACAAGTGCGTACACAAGTGAATGTATGTATAGCCAGATAGAATAGATTATCTATAAATACATTTTCTTATTTAGCTTTTAGTGAAAATAGCGATACATACGTCGGGAAAAGTATAAATTGTAAATTTTTTGATATATCTTATGTATCTAAAAAATGGAAAAAAAATGGGACAGATATAATATGACCTTATGATGTTGCAAGCTTTTTTGTTTTTTAATTAAGTGCCCAAAAAATATTTTTTAAACATAAATAAGATTGGAGTTTAAATGAAGATTTTTCAAATTCTTGATAAAGTTTTAAAATAAGTGTGGGGGGGGGGGGGGTCCAAAAATGTACCTCCATCCGTGTTTTTTAAATATAAAATATAAACTTCCCTCTGCTTCCTATGAAGAAAATAAAATAATATTCTAAATATATTCATAATCTGACAATCTAGTCAGTTAAACTACGACTGAACAACACAAAAATCACGGTAATAACATGTCTGTATCCTAACAAATGGTAAACGGGTAAGGGCAACTTTCGATAAAAGCTATCTGCAACATAAATTAAAATATTGAAAATGGGGTATTTTTAGAAAATACTTTGTTTAACTGACTCTAATTCGAAGGCAATAAAGCTATGAAAAAAAAAGAAAATAATTAGATATTAAATAAAAAAAAGTCAATATTTTCTTCACTTTTTCAAAAGTACTTCATCGTTTTGGTGAACTCATTAACTATTTCTTTACATCAATAATGAAGTTTTGTGTGTACTTTTCAAATATTTTTTTCATGATCTTTGTTCGAACCCGACTTAATTCCATTTGTTTTTGGAAGGTCTCTACGAGGCACCACACTTAATCTAAGCACACCATGCTTGTTTCGTCATGTGGCCATCTACATGATAGTATAACGTTTAAAGACATTCGTATTACTTCTGTTACCCAACGAAATACTATCTTTTTCCATTTGGAAGAGTAGTTACTTTGCGAAGAGTTTAATTCGTATATCTGTATTTTCATTCTGTCATGGTAAATAATTCCTACAACAGCCCAAAAGGCTTATTTTGGGCAGTCATAATATTTCTTCTAATATTTCATGGCCCTGGTGAGAATCATATGTTTAGCTGAGCATTATTTATTTGTATTCCCTCTATTATTGGAACGAAGCGAGCGTAGCGAGCGAAGCTCCTTAACACCCCAAAAATGTATTTCGTTGACAGACTTCTAAACGCTTTGACGGATTTTGACCAAATTAGACATGTCAATAGAAGGCATCGAGGGGAAAATCGGAAATCGGACATACCATCGAGGAATAATCACCAAAAACGTGTCCCATAGACTTAACATTATAAGTCACGCGCATCCGCATTTTGATAATAAAACAACGCAGAAGGTTTCGAACGATTTTAACCAAAATTGACATGGTGATAGTAAATACTCAGAGAAAAGTTTGTGGAAATAAAAATATGTGTTTTTTCCTTTAGACTTCAAAAATCATGCCTCGGAATGCACGTTCTAACCTTGGTCGTCAAACAGTTCTGTCAACGAAATGCGACGACTTTTTGCCCGTTTAGGGGTCAAAGTGGTAGAAGTCTGTTTTCGCAGGCGCCATTTTTTGAACACTATCAACTCTGCTATCCATTTGATTGGAATAGCCGCGGACCGTAAGGATATAGACTAAAGTATCACAAACATAAATTCATATGAATACTCACTTATACGATCGTCCTTCCGCACTTGCACAATAACTGAATAAAAGCATACAGGGAACAATTTAAAACATATCGGCATATGTCTGCTTTCGATGACCACCAGCTAGCGTAGGCCCAATGGACGAATTAACCACAATTGTTTTTACAATCGATAAAGAAACTCAGTTACCATCTTTTACGGGTCCGCTAAACATCTAAGTTTTTGTAATGCATTACTGCCACCGTATTCATATCAGAAGATACTACTTTGCTTAGATTATGATTGCTCACGCGCACTGATAAAATAATAAACGAAGTTTTAAAATAGATCGCTTTGCTCCAACTTGGATGCCCTGCGACCCACCTAGTACTAAGCTGATTACACTGGGCAACAAAAAAAAATATTAATTTTTTACTTGATGATAAAATTAAGTGATTCGTAGCTGTTGGAGTTTATAGAGTGAGGAAAACTATATAAAATAGCCAGGTCACATTGGGATTTTCCGAGAAATGCTTTTTTGAATTTAAGAATTAAATAGATAATATTACCTAAAAATACCACTTTTTGTAAGATTTAGTTGCTTTTTTGGAAGCATCTGCATTACGTTTATAGGAAGACCGTGGAGTCTGTCTTATAAGGGACCAGCAGTAGTCTGCCAACATTGACGGTTCCTTGGTACCGTTTCTCTATCACAACAATATCTTGGTGGAAAAATTAATTCTTAGCGACGTGCTGCATTCCATTTTATGATAAGCATCCAGCATTTCCTTCACATCATCAGCATAACCTGGAGTCTTATTGTTACCGAGGAGGTTTTCTGTTACTTTCACTAAATAACAACGGACGTGTTTTTCTAAGAGTAGGTATGAAAGATTAGTATCTTATGAATACTAATAAATACTAAAAAAAAAAAAAAAAAACTTTTGTTTCAAAAATTGAAACCAAGTTGGCCTCTTTTCATCGTTCCACTCATATAAAAAGCAACAAAATTTGGTGTAACCTAGTTGTAGTCCAAGAAGTAGAGTAACAACTTTTAAGCCCACACATACGGACCAGTTATATTTTTCAATTTTCAATTTTCTACAATACACATATTACCATCATAAATACTGTTACTAATCTAAATAGGTCTCTTTTACCTGCATTTGCCCTTCTATAGGCCTTAAGACGAGTTGGCCACTCGTTAACCTCAGCATGCATGGCCTTAGGTTCTTTTTCAGCGACTCCAAATTGAATGCACACCATACCCTCAAAAACGGACCATTATTTGTAAGGATTAAGTTCCGGACTTGCTGATGGCCAGTGGTCAAGGCTTATGAAGCGAGGAACTTTTTTCATAAAGAGAATTCGGCGGTATTCAGCACAAGCGTAATCACCTAACAGGCTTTTCGACTTTTCTTTCCGTTTCTCCATTAGTGCGTTAGTCAACAAATAGCCAGTATGCCTTTTGTATGTCTCCAAACCCAAGTCTTGTCTTATGATGCGAGATATTGAAATTCGTGAAATTCCCTTTTCACGAGATAAGACTTTCTGTTTCCGCGCTGGATTATGCTTTATTCGTGCCTTCACAGCTTTGGCTTGTCTCGTCATAACGGTACGTGGCCTTCCCGTTCTTTGCCTGTTTTTCACACCACATGTATCTTCAAATAATTGTATGGCACGATAGACGAACATATGGCTGATTCCTAGCGGCTGCAGCGTTTTGAAGATAAGCCCTTTTTCCATACCGCACTTATGAAGGGCAATAGCGGCAATCCTGTTTTCTTTATCGCTGCACTTCATGATAAAAACCTAAAGAATATAAATGTAAATTTGCATGTTAAGAGACAGAATACGCTACTATGAATGACGCAAGCCAACATAAGAGTGCGGGTAATACCAGAGGCTGTAAGCAACCGTTAAAAGTTGTAACAGTCTGATGACAACGGATCGAATCCCGACAACAGCCATGTCATCGAACGTGTTTTCATGATGCTTCTCCTCAGCGAGGTTCTGACAGAACCCCCTGTAATATAATTGTCATGAAAAGCTTCTCGAAATTCGCCGTAAGGAATCGTCAATAAACTGTAGGAAAAATAAAATCACACACAACATGGCTGATTGAGAGAAGCTCGGCTTTGGTCCTTCATGGACTGTAACGCTAACATACATACAACATCGTAGGTTTCTTTTAAGTTGACACCATGCGCCAGAGGTATTGAAGGAAACTTATTTTCTTTAAGCAGCAATACTGCTTTCAAACTAGCCTTTTATGCATCGATGAATAGCCACCATTCCTCTGTTTTGTGCTCACAACGTAGTGACAGCCTTAAGCCATTAATGTCATAATGGAACAATGAGGAACAAACTCACTTTGCGGACAGTACTCTGTAATTTCTGGGGTGGAAATTTGGCAGGTTCTACTGCTGCCACCTTGAGCTCAGTATTTCAGCCCTTTTGTTTTGACAAAGTTCCTGACGAGGTCATTAAGCTCAATCTGACTCATGAGATGTGGTGCGTCAGAAGAAGCGGGGAGCTCAAATTCGGGATCATCCATTGTGTCCGAAAGGCAAATACATACTTAAGAGGTACAAATGTCTATTTTAGTGTTGCTGTACATGGTCTGAGCAAAAGATTATATTTACCGTCATCTACAGGTCGATTACTATGAGAACTACTGTATGTATGTATGTATATTGGTGGCAGAAGTCCGTCCCAAATTGTTACCCGGATTTGTTACTGAAAAATTCCTGATAGGATATGAACGGATATTCAACTTTATATGTATTTGGATCGCTACATCTTTAGCCTAGTATAAAAGTGAAATAAAATGAAAAAGTGCAACCGAACCAGTTTTGATTTTCGGGGATTCTTTGTGCCTTTATCCATATCCATATATTGCTCATATGAATTTTACTTATATTTAGATACAGTATGTATTGTCGATTTAGTTCCGGTAAACTTTAGTAGTCATTTTGATTGACTTACGTTCTCTTGCCTTAAAAAAGAAAATTAATTCATCTTTAACAGATAAGCTTTCGTGGGCATTAGTTATAAGATAGGTTCATCGGAATTGAAAGGAAAACTTGTAAACTCTCAAAGCGTTGATGCGGACTGTGTTTTTCTAAGGATTTCTTCTGACAAACAAACATTATTTGCTTTATTGTATCTCACTAACGCTTTTTACATCGTCATTGAATAGCATGCAAGTGTCGCTCACTTGCGACAACGGTGTCCAACGGTGTCAAATAGCACGATCTTGATGACTAATTGTGATACCGAAAATAGGGAATAAAACGATTAGGACTAGTTAAAAAGAAGGCGTCCTTCCCACAGTAAAGTCTGAAATTAGATGTATATCTAGATGTAGGGCTACTTTTAAAGCACCTGTTAGTCAATTTTGCTCACTTTTCACTCGGTGTAAAATATTTTTGTTTTATCGGGATGTGCCATTATCTTGAACAAAAAACCGAATTGACAACGATTCCAAATTCGACACTACAATCAAGGTCATAGTATTAACGTCGCAATAAACATTTTCTTAATGGCTAGACATCATAAATATCATATTACATTTATCGAACACTTTCTAGAATGTTCACACCCACCAAAATAGAAAATCAGACCCAAGTTATCCTTGTGATAAACATCTATTTTAGCACGCAAGCCCCAAGGGCTTGACCCACCATCAGGTGGTTGTTGGATATAGTCATTCCTCCTTAATGCCGTTCGGGCTTTTGGTATAATTAGATTTTGTGTTTACGGAAGTGTGAATGTCAGAATCGGATTCATTAATATTGTTTGCAAATGCTTTTCGTCTAGTGTGATTTTATGTTTGGTTTTTAGTGTAACCTTCGGAGAAAACACTTTTTTATCTCTAGATAGGTAGATAGGTATATTTATCGAACTAGGTATTGATTAATAAGTCTTGCTATATGCTGGCTTGCTTGTAACAAACTCCTATTAAAAGAGACAGATGATATTCAATCAATTAATACTCATTGACTTTTTACACAGGGTCTGGAATATTCGTGTCACCTTCAGGTCTACTGGTTCGTACTGGTTCTGTTGGTGTAAGCTTCATAATATGGCTGGCCTGTGGTTTGCTCTCACTGTTGGGTAAGTAACACTTTTTTTCTTTATATTTTCTTTTAATTAAACAATAGTTACATGGTTGTCATACGAGATTCGTTCGTATCTATTACGAATACGTATACACGCTATTTGAGATTCTCGGTTTGGTGTTTTTATGGAGCATTACTCGAAAGGAATGCATATCTTAAAATGTAAATATCTTTAATAGCATCAAGTGTAAATGAGATTTTCCCCATTCGAATGTTATTGAATAGCAAATGTATTTCGCATTCAGCTCATTGGTAGTGGGTGATGTAGAGACAATTCTCCTCTGTGGCGCTTTTAAGTACAAATGACCCGGTTTGTCGGATCTTCTATTTCCTTTTATTTGATTTTATGTCTGACTTTTTGGTTTGGAATGCTGCCAAATGTAGTCAGATCATGTGCATTAAATTAATGAAATATGTGATGGCATGTGATGAGACAAATACCTGCTATTGGATAGCTATACTTATACTTTGGCGCTAGACGACATCTATGGCTCGAAGGTAGACGAAATCTTGTTCACTTGATGGCCCCATGTACACCTAATGGGGTGATTGAGAACGTGTGAAAACACACGAAGGCAGAAGTGAGTATCAATACTACTTGTAATTGTTATTAGTTTAGAGTTAAAGATTGAGGGATTAGTCAGCGACTTTAATCTTCCATGGCTTTTGAACTCAAGCAGATGCGGGCCAAAAGTTGGGTGAGGTGTATTCGGTTGGGTTGACTTGTTGATGTACTAGTGATGACACCAAACTTCATTGCAACACTCCTCTATACCTTTATGGCTCCGGGGGCTATATTCAAAATATACAAATTTCTGACCGTATAGTAAATCTTGCTGAATGGTTTCCAGGTTTCATGATACATAACTTCAAGATCTTGAATGCCAAAAGAAGACTCAACTTGTGGCCGAACTTTAAGACTTTTTGGCTTATTTTCTGCAAATGGTTTTTAAAGGAGTTTTTATATTCTCTTATGATGTGTTACACACACAACCTGAATGGAGTGTAGTGGTTTGGGTCGTTGATCTTAGTTCACTACTCTCAGGGGTGGTTGTCCTAGATAGGACGGGAGCCGATCAAATTCCGCGTTGGTTATAGTCCGTAGTGGAAACGAAGCATCCTCGTTTGTTGCAGATTGCGTATTTTACGAAATACATGTTACATGAACTCCTTGTATACAGGTGTAACTTCCATTCCAATAAGACATTGCTCTGATCTAGCGGTGACGCTCATAAATAATATTTCAATTGCAATGATCTTAAACCTTGAAGATTTGGTAACAGGCTATCACATCTGACACCAGACACAGAAAATAGACGGCATTTATTGTAGGGCGGACTAATCTCTTCCAAGTCAATGAGCCAACGATTAGAATTTTTTTTTCTACCCGTCTATTGTGAGGGCGCCGTGGTGCAGTGGTTAGTGTGTTGGACTCTGACGCACGATGAGCGAGTTCCGATCCTGATAACACCAACGCCATCGAATGTTTATTTTGTGGCGTCCCTCCTCGGCGGGGTACTGGCAAAACCCCCCGTAGTATACTTGCCATGAAAAAGCTTCTCGACGCATGCCGTTCGGATTCGGCATTAAACTGTAGGTCCCTTACTCCTGTGTGAAAAATAAATCAGACACAACATAGTTGATTGAGAGAAGTTTGGCTCTGGTCCTTTATGCGTTGTAATGCCCCCAGAAGAAAAAATGATCTATTGTGCCTTCTAGCTGATCGAACGAGGAGTTTCTCCACTTTCTTAATAAAAATTGAGAATGTCTCTCATAGAAGCAGAGATGGTCCCCTCAGGAGTCATCATTTTACTGAGAAGGATACGCTTCCTATGATGGCAAAGGGCAGCGTACTCACATAGTATGTGCCCTGCAGTTTCTTTTTCCACAAGGCAGAATCGACTGTCAGTTTCAGACAAAAGGATAATTTTGTTGAGAAGATATCTCACACCACAGTGTCCCATAAGGTAGCTAACCAGTTTCCGGAAATCTAATCTATCAAGCTTAAGAGTATTTGTATTAATTTTTTCGTGTGACGGAGTCCTTGAACGCTGTTCCAAAAGGATATGTGTTGCGATTTTTCCCACTTGTCTAGGAACAAGCTAATCTTAGATGGGAATGCCGCAGAAAGGTTCGACGAGATGGGGTAAGTGGTCGGGAGCACACCGCGCATTCGCGGTTGTGTAATATTTAAAAACGGGTGAATCGTTCGTTCGTGCGCGTCGCATTTTTTGTACTCACTTCAATTTACGCAGACTGAGTGATGGTCCCAGCACAGTGGGCGTAAAGGGTTAGACAAAAAGGGACAATGGTGAACAGAACTCCTCCAGAACAATCCATAAGAAAGATTATGTCCTCTACGGGGATCAAAAAATCAACTGTGCATGTTATCTTGAAAAGAAAAATATGTGTTCCACCCATACAAAATCCAAATCGTGCAAAGTCTAAAGAAAAGTGACTACCCTTTGCGAAAAACCTTCGCAAGGACAATGATCGAGCGTTTTTGAACAGCACGAACGCTTGGCAACATATTGTTTAGTAATGAAGAACATTTTTATACCTACGACTACGCCAATAAACAGAACTTGTCTTACTGGTGCCGAAACAACCTTAGACAGCGCCATACCGCTACCATTCCTGTTGCCGCAACTGCAGCTGTTCTCCGGGCACAACAACAGAATGCTATTTCTGCAAGGCTAGAATCTAGATGAGGGCTATTTTTCCGAACAAATCGATCACTAAATATGAAGACATACCCTGGCACCTCGCTCTCCAGACCTCATAACATGCGAGTTTTTCTTGTGGGGATGCCTTAAGTCAAGGGTTTACAGTAAAAATCCTAGAACAATTCAGGCTCTGCAAGAGAATATTCGCCGCTAAACTACCGCCATTGAACGAGCTCTTTGTTCACGTGGTATTGCAAATGTGACGGTCCAGCTGCAAGAGTGCCTAGAAAGAAACGCGCGTCATTTAGATGATATTGTTTTTAAAAAATACAATTCACAACATGACTACATTTTCCCAAAATAAAGTATTGCCCACAATTTTCAGTTTCTTATTTATTTTATTTCAAAATTGAAAATTTTCCACTGGACACCCGTTAGATTTCGCTGGAATCTAGCGAATCGGTCGGCGATTTCGCTGCCCTTCATGCCCTTGTGCCCTGGCACCCACCAGAGTTTGATCTTGATTTTTTTCGGCTAGGTCTGATAGGGCATAATTGCATTCCTTAACGGACTTTGAGTTCGTGCTATATGAGCTCAACGCTTTGTGCGCTGCTTGATTGTCTGGGAATATGATTACACCTTTTATGCCAGTCTCTAGGTTTATGTTGACTCACGTTAGGATGGCGTATAATTTGGCCTGGAAGATACTAGGACTCACTCCCAGAGCCTTCGAGATTTTCTGATTTGGTCCATGGGTGCCAGCACCAATGCTGGAACCCATCTTGGAGCCATCTGTGTACCAACTAAGGCCCTTAACATTGAGCAATGTGTCACCGCTTTCCCAAGCTGTGCGGTTTGTGATCTGTATCTCAAATTTCTTGTCAAAAGAGAGCGTGTGTGGTAATGCGTCTGAAATCGTGGAAATCATATCCAGCTGAGGAAAATAATGCTAAAGGGACAGGTTGGCACAGCGCCTGTAGTGCCGAGACACGCTAATCTCTGAAAGAGTTTAAGTTGAGCGATTATTGTTTTTTGTTAAGCTTTTGTCCATAACGATTATAATGGTCATGTTGCGGTCGGTGTCCTAAATCAAAAGTGGCATGAGATCACCATATAAAGATCAATCATGGATGGCTTTGAGTGGTACTGAAGGCCAGTTAGTAATACTTGCCTGTGCAGATATATACACACACCACGACAGCACTAGAGTTTAAATAACGCTCTGTATCGTTACAGCATGATTGGGCTGGTCAAGCCGCCGGTATGTTATGGTAGGTGAAGTACCAAGTAATTAAAATACATATATCAATATTGGGAGTAATTGCAAGTGAATCATCAGTAGTCTGTTAACCCATGATGCATGCCTTTATTCGGTATATTAAGAGCCGTGACTTGGTTTCATTACTCTGTGTTTAAAAATAACGTTCCATGAAGGTTATTATTTATTGCAAATAATGCGAGTGAATAAAAAATAAATTTCACCACAAAAATATCAACTCGGGCAGCCCACGTAATACCAGTGAATGAATCAACTGGACGCTTGCGTCACAAGAACTCACATATTCGAGTAGACCTAGTAGCATATGTACAAACACATGAAAAATTTAGTTTTAGAGAAAATCGTACAGGTTATCATAGTGGTAAAAATAGTTCATATAAATACATAATAAACAAACCAAGAATTCGGACTATTTTCCTATATCGCCATATATGCGGAGTGAAAAACAGAAAACGTCTATACATACTGCGAGAAAACCTCAAAGCAAAATAAAGCCATTGAAATAGCCAGACGATTAACGTCAGTTTTACGACCCTAGATACATTATACGTGTAATCGCTAGACGTCTAAATTGCAAAGACAGGATAAATGAAAATCGTGTCATGTATATGTATGTATACTTGGCAATATCTCTTTTGCAGTGGAATAAAACCATGTGGTGGCTGACGAGGGCGACATGGCGCAGATGTTAGTGTGTTGGACTCTGACATACGATGAGCGATTTCGGATCCCGATAACACCAACGCCATCGAATATTTATTTCGCGGCGTCCCTCCTCGGCGGGGTGCTGGCGAAACCCCCCATATTTTTCACCTGTGTGATAAATAAATCACACACAACATGGATGATTGAAGAGACGCTTGGCTTTGGTCCTTCATGGGCTGAAACGCCACCAAAAGAAGAAGAGTGTGGTGGCTGAGCAACGCAAGGTTCTTTTCAAAATAAAGTGGACTTTTTCTGAAATGTGAGCATGGACTTATCAAATTAATAAAACTTTTCTACTTTTTTAACTCTATGCAACGATTTGCAGCACATAGAACGAGTGTTTTGGGTCGTTCGTTGACATGTCCTTGAAAATATCGGTACAAGCCATCTGAATGATTTCCACGTCGGCATAATGCGACATTAACGACATTTTTTCGGATAGATAGAAATCGTACAGCGGTAAATCTGGCGATTATAGCTACTGGTTAATGGTGGGAATGCGACCTTTGATCAAAAAACCTATCACAAAATTTTTAATTTATGCATAACAAGGCACAAATATTTGGTCACAATGCGTAGATATCCAATTTATTTTATATTAATTTGAATGAATTTGGCCGATCTTCGATGAATCAACGCACAGTTTTCATGGCATCTTTGGTTTTTATAAATTTCGATTGGCCGATATGTTGGTCATCATTTACGTCTTCGTGGCAATCCTTAAAACGTGTATACCACTCATCGAAACGTGTTTCATCAACTTAAGCATTTCGGTAAAAGTTTAACGAGATATAAAACAGAACCTAAGGATTGCTGTTTGTTTGATATTCACTTTTGTATGATTCGTTTTCTAAGCATTGGTCATCAAGTTTGGATAGAACATCCGTAAAGGATGTACCTCCTAACTAAGACAGCCATCTCTATGGCGCCACCAGATTATGTTACTTTTAAAAATTTACTTTGGAACACACCTTGTTTAATAAAGGCTCGCAGGTCTCAGCTCTCAGCTTGTTCTATGTCTCCGACAATATTAGAGCCCAAGATATATTCTTCTACGTATGCTGGCAAAACCACTGCGTAAGATTTTTCACCTTTCCTACTCTTCTGGGCTTTTTCCGAGTAGGTGTAAAACAGCATTTGCCCAAAAAATGGCAAATCTTCTTCTCCCTCCAAGTACCGACCCATTGCACTAACGTCACTTCTCTCCAAGGTCATGGAAGCGCTAATCAATCGTGAGTTATTAAAATATCTTGAACCACGGAAAATCTTCAATGACCGACAGTTTGATTTCGTTGCACCCGATCCATTCAACACCTGCTCTGCACCTAGGATACTACTTCCTAAAAGACCCAACTGACGTTCAGCGGATAAACATAACTGATTTTCTTAATTTTGTAAGAAGCGTAAAATGGTTTCATAAATAAGTGGTCTATCTGGCTTAGTTGTGTACTCTCCCTCGTTGAGGCTACGAATTACCTACCTGGATCTGGCGATAATCTATAAGGCGTTCATTCGCCTTAAATCGGAGTTTAACCCTCGTGTCTGGTCCGGTGCATCTAGACCGAATTTAAAACCGGGCGATATAACTGATGGGAGATCCCAGCATCACCAAAGCATTCCATTCGCTTGGAACACCGCAGGAATATCTCCTGCCTCTTTCAGTTTTATGGATATTTCCACAAAAAATGCTCTAAAGAGATAGTCAGTTGCACTACGTCACTTTAAATTTTTCTTCGTAACACACGTCTATCGCGCACCAATATACCCTGAAGCCCATTTTCGGATGCACCGTCAAATGTAAAGAATGTTTCTTTAACCGAACCACACGAATCTGGAATTCCTTGCCGTATTCGGCCTACCACCTCTGTCCAACATACAACTACATACATATATACGAGCAACATCTATCTCTATATCTTCTATTCTTGTTCGTCTATACCTTTGGCCCACACTGTGTCGTCGACCTAATAAGGTGATAAACCCTTGAGTGTGCGCTTACTTACTTACTTTGATGGCGCTACAGTTCGGGGTGAACCAGGGCCCAACAAGTCTCTCCAGCCGGCCCGATCTTTGGCCAGCCACTTCCAGTGCCCAGATGGTTGAGATCCCTTTCCACCTGTGCGCGCCACCTTAAATGCGGTCGTCCTCTGCTGTGTCGTCCCTCGGGGTTGGAGTCAAAGACTCTTCGGGCGTAAGCGTTGATGTCCATTCGCCCTACATGTCCTAGACATCCTAGACGTTGGATTCGAAGACGTCTAACCAGGCCGATGTCGCTGTACAGCCCGTACAGTTCTTGGTTGAATCTCCTCCTCCACTCTCCGTTTACACAAACGGGACCAAAGATTGCACGCAGATTTTTTCTCTCGAAACGCCCAAGAGTCTCTTCATCCGCTTTTGATAACGTCAAGCCTCAGCGCCGTAGAGGAGGACCGGGATGATTAAATTTTGTAGAGGGATGCCTTAGTTTTTCGAGAGAGAGCTCTACTACTCAATTGCAAATTGAGCCTGAAGAAGCAGCGGTTGGTTGGAGTTATTCTGCGTTTTATCTCAGCGCTGGTGTCGTTGCTGCTTGTCACTATCGAGCCAAGGTAGTCGAAGTTCTTGACTACTTCAAAAATATAGCTGCCAAAGGTGACGTTCTGACCAAGACGTCGGTGTTGCGCGTCTTTCTTGGATGACAGCATATATTTGGTCTTGTCCCCATTTAACCTTATACCCACATTAGCCGCTTCTGCTTCAATGCTTGCGAACGCCTCATTGACGTCTCGCTTTATCCGTCCAATAACGTCAATGTCATCTGCGTAGGCAAGCAATTATGTGGACTTAAAGTAGATCGTACCTCTTGTGTTGGCCGCAGAGTCCCGCACGATCTTTTCAAGTATGATGTTAAAGAAATCACATGACAGCGCGTCACCCTGTCTAAAACCTTTTTTAACATCAAGGGGGTCGGTTAGTTCACCTCCGATCTTAATGGAGCAGCGAGAGTTCTCCATAGTCATCCTGCACAGTCTGACGAGTTTGGCAGGAATGTTAAAAAATGACATGGCTCTGTATAGCTCGTCTCTATAAACACACTTTAAAGTCGACGAAAAGATGGTGCGTGTCGACCTGGAATTCATGGGTCTTCTCCAAGATCTGCCGTAGTGCAAATATTTGGTCTATCGTGGATTTTCCTGGCCTGAAACCACACTGGTAGGAACCTATCAGATTGTCCACGAACGGCTTCAGGCACTTACACAGTACGGCAGACAGGATCTTGGACGCGATGTTCAGGAGGCCTCCTTTCTTATGGACCGGGCAAACGATACTGAGATTCCATTCAGTGGGCATGCGTTCTTTCGACCATATCTTTCAGATGAGTTGGTGCATGTTCCTAACCAGTTCATCGCCAGCTGTTTTAAACAGTTCCGCGGGGAGTCCGTCTGCTCCAGCAGCCTTATAAGACTTTAGTTTCGATATCGCTATCTTAATATTTATTTATTTATTTATTATCTTCGTCCATTGTGAATGGTTCGCTCTGCCTGACGGTGGCATTTTGACTATTATCGCCGTTATACAGTCTGCAGAAGTGGTCCTTCCACAATCTCAGCATCGACTGTGTCTCCACTACTAGTTGTCCGTGCTCATCCCTGCAGGCTTCTGTTCTGGCTTTATAGCCTTGGCATGTTCGTTTTACTTTCTGGTAAAATTTTCGAACGTCGTTCCTGCAGTAACATAGCTCCATCTCCTCGATCTCGCGCTTCTCGTGTTCCTTCTTTACCATGCGTGAGAGTGCGCTTACCATATAAAAAAAGGGGTACAATTCGGATAGCAAGCTTCCATGCAAGTTGAAAAATTAAAGATTCTGCGGACTTGGACAATGATGCCCACATAGTCAATATAGTGAAGTCCTCGATACAGACATCGTCACGGGTCATACCCGAAAGACTAAAAATTTCGTCTCCAATTTTTGGCAAAATTGGGCCACTTGTCATAGAGGCTGATCTAAATACATATGTAATGGTCTCTTGTAACAAAACAGCCTGCTCTTAGGCATAAGGTATTATTTAGCTATTCCTTTAAAATAGCTGTTGCTCGGAAGACGACGGGGTAGATCAAGACTTTAACAAACATACCGACTAGCATCGATCTCATCTTCACATGCGAGCATCATGATTGAAAGAACATGAATCATATCATGCCTCTTGGATAGTTTTTACACGTTACTCTCAGTTCGTTGTTGAAAATGTTACACGACAGCGCTTCGTCATGTCTACCTATATCTCATAACTGAATTTGAATCTTGCCTATCTTCGCCCTTATTTCCAAATAAAGAGGCGATATGGAATGATCACTACGATTATACAAGTATACGCTCTTAATTCTCTTATTCTCAAAGTTAAATTTAAAAGTTCATCAGAGTAAGAAAACAACAAAATGTTTCACTTTACAGGCGCTCTGGCATATGCTGAATTAGGCACAATGAACACATCATCTGGGGCTGAATGGGCCTATTTTATGGACGCATTCGGGCCAGCTCCGGCATTTTTATTCTCATGGGTATCGACTTTGGTGTTAAAGCCATCTCAAATGGCAATTATATGTCTTTCATTTGCACAGTATGCAGTGGAAGCTTTCGTTAAGGAATGTGATCCACCAACGTCGGTTGTGAAGATGGTTGCACTAGTAGCTATTGGTATGTAACAAATCGTTTCATTTCTTTTTAATCATAAGACATCTCTAGCAGGAATCGAAACAAAAGTACACATACAAACATTTATTATTTCTGTCCCTCAACAGTGATGATTCTGTTCGTCAATTGTTATAGTGTAAATTTGGGAATGGCTGTACAGAATATATTTACAGCTGCCAAATTGGTCGCTGTATTGATTGTAATCTGTGGCGGAGCATACAAGCTGTTCCAAGGTAATACTCAACATCTGCAAAATGCATTTAACGGACCACCACCGAATCTGGGCGCGATTGCAACAGCCTTCTATACCGGCCTGTGGGCGTACGACGGATGGAATAATTTGAATTATGTAACGGAGGAGATAAAAAATCCCAGTAAGAATCTGCCGCGATCAATTATCATTGGTATACCGTTGGTAACGTTAGCATATGCACTGATCAATATGTCGTATTTGACTGCAATGTCACCCACCGAAATGATTGAGTCTGAGGCGGTTGCCGTCACATTTGGTAATCGTATCCTGGGCACGATGGCCTGGTTGATGCCGCTCAGTGTAACTATCAGTACGTTTGGTAGTGCTAATGGTACACTCTTTGCTGCTGGACGGTAATTCTAAATCCTATTTTATCTCACAAAACTTGTTGAGCTCATAGCGTTTGTCTTAGGCTTTGCTTTGCTGCCAGCCGAGAAGGCCATTTACTGGACATCTTATCCTACGTGCACGTTCGACGTTTGACCCCAGCTCCAGGACTCATATTCCACGTAAGTACTTTTTGTCTCACTGGATAGTGGTAACCTATGGTATATGCTTTGCTCTTTTTTACAGTCTCTAATTGCAGCTGCTATGGTACTTTATGGAACTATCGACTCGCTTATTGACTTTTTCAGTTTTACAGCATGGATCTTCTATGGAGGTGCCATGCTGGCATTAATTGTGATGAGATATACAAAACCAAACTATCCGCGGCCATACAAAGTGCCACTTATCATTCCAGTTTTGGTTTTAATCATTTCGGGGTACCTTGTTGTTGGGCCAATCATCGATAAACCTCAGATTGAGTACTTGTATGCAATGGGATTCATTCTTGCCGGATTGATTGTCTATGTGCCGTTTGTCAAGTACGGATTTACACCAAGATTTATGCGTAAGTATTGAAGTTGTCTTAAATTTAAATTTATATTCAACACAAGATGGTCATATTTACTAATTCGCTATGGAGCCTAACTTGTTCTCTGTATTTATCTCGTAAGCCATGTATGGTATTATAAGCGAAGGCTAGTTATATTGAGCTACGTCTAGTCTTGATGTCTATGCGAAATTTATTAGTTGTTATTTATTATTAGCTTTCAGCCCAAATACAAATGCTAGATAGGTTAGTTTTGCTTATTTATTTAAGCTTATTACAAGCTGCTAAAACTAAGCTTAAACAAACTAGACTTAAATATTAACTTAATATTCAAGGAATTTAACCTAGGAGAGGATAAGGTAGCGGGACGAGAGAACGAGCTATGGAGGCGGATAGTGATATGTAGAAGGGAGACGATCAGAGGGAGGATATTATTTGGGCGTGAAGAGAAGTTGAATGAAAGTCGAGAAATAATCGAGAACGGTTAGCTAAACGTAACATTCGACAAATTGGTTCAAAGTGGCCGTAAATGAAGGGGGAGTGGAAAAAGTGGGTAGACCTTAAGCGGCGAGGGTTAGTGTTCAGTGAGATCATTTACAGGAGGGCAGGGATGTCGATAACCGAGGATGTTACTTCCCGGCGTGTTTTCAGGGCTTGTAAGCCGATCAACTGCAACCGGTCTTCGTAGGGTGGGAGTTCAGTTCTCTCAGACCATGGGAGACCCCTTAGGACAAAACGCAGGAATCTACGTTGCACAGCTTCAATTCGTACAGACTGGCTAAGGTAGTAAGGAGACCAGACTTGACTGGCATATTCCAGGAGAGGTCTGACGTAAGTGATGTAGAGAGATTTTGTAACGTAGGGGTTCGAAAATTCATTAGACCATCGTTTTATGAAGCCAATGGCCAGAATTGGCTTTCTGTGCTTCGGTTGATGTGGGAGAGAAAATTTAGAAACATGGGGAACATGTTTGTTAAGTAGGTAGTAAGTTCCCGACGAATTGGCACTTACCGACGTTGAGCTCAAAGAGGTTATTATGACACCGAGTACCGAAGGATTCGTGTTCTTTTTGGAGTGCGAGCGGAGTTCATATTGTCTTACTGATTTTCATGTCGTCTACTTAAATTGACAACTTCGAGTCTTTTATGATGAGGTCGACATCGTTAACAGTAAGGACAAAGATTAAAGGGCCGAGATGACTACCTTGCGGAACACCAGAAGAAGCGAAGATGGGATCAGATGGAGAGCTTCTGAAAATGACTCTATATAGGCGATTCTTGAGGTACGATTTTAGCCATGCGTTGATTTGAGGCGGGAAGCCTAAAGCTTGTCGAAGTCGGTAGTAATAACACCTACCTCGTTGCTTTGCTCCAATGTAAGTAGTGTTTTGGAGATGAATTCGATAAGGTTGATTGTGGTAGACCTACCTTTAAGGAAACCATACTGCCAGGGGCAAAAGATGGATTTGCAGTGGAAGAACATTAAGTCATATACAATGGAATCGAAGAGCTTAGGGATTAGGGATAGCAGACAGTTCGGCAATCGGCCTGTAGTTAAAAATATCAGTCTTGGAGCCCATTTTGTGTGTAAAGAAAACGTAAGAATTTTTCCAAATAGTTGGGAAGGAAGCTTTACGGACTGAAAGGCGAAGGAGGGTAGAAAGAGGTTTGCAAAGGGAATTGATATATTTCTTGAGAGTAGTCGTCTTTTAGATGGTTTAGCTTGTCATGTACCATGTCTTCATTGATATGTATCAATTGCAGGATGTCTGAGCGCCGTTATTCATACAGCTGAAAATTAAGGGTCAGGTTTTTGACTGCAGTCATTAAAAGTTTGGCTAAAGAATGAGGCAAATAGGTTCACGCTGAAATAGGAAATAGTGTTCAATTTGAGAGTTATAGGGATTCCGTCAGACTTTTTTTTGATGTGGATGAATTGGTAGGGACGTCTAGAATCAGTCACAGTCTGCATTATTTGAAGATAAGAGTTGTAAAGAGAGTCACAGAGGATGGAAAAACTTAGGAAGGCTTGTTGGTACTTTGCATTATCAAGGGTAGAATTTGATATTAAAAACTTTTTCCATAGTTCATTCCTCGTATTACGGAGAATGCATAGTTCCTTGTTATTCCAAGGACGGGTTAAGAAACAGTTTTTCCGAGGGGCGTAAGGAACAGATTGGAGTATGCAGTTAAAGAGAGCGGTATAGAACAATTTCAATGCGATGTCGATAGACGTGTCTTCACACATGAAGAGGCTAAAGTCTATATCGTTAACTAAATTGTTAAGCATGCCGAAATCGGCCTTCCGGAAATACTTGTTATCATAAGTATTCGTTTATAGGAAAACTTGAGTGATAAGGGGGGATGGTATTGATCGGGAGTGGACGTAGTAGCAGCCGAGTTATAGGCATCAGAAGTGCTGGTAACACTGCTGATCTGAAATAGGTTAGACTCTACGAGACTGCCGGTCTGTTATAATGATAAGGAAACACTCATCTTCAGAAAGGGGTTATATTTTGTAACTGGCTTATGTGCTCGTATCGCCGCACGATTCTTTTTGTAGTTTAGTACAAGATAGCGTGCAATCTACCTCATAAAGCTGATAAATATAATTTCACGTAAAATACAAAATTGCCTCATTAAGCAAATTACCCTACACAACATTCTCTCAGTCACTGTCACCTGTTTTCGATCACAAGTATCTATTGTTCATATAGATTGTACCTTAAAATAGGATGCTGCCCGTTTTTTCTATATATGTACATACATATCACCGACAAATTTCGACGCTGATATTTATCAGTAGAACGAAAAATTCCGTTGTTGATCTATTCCACCCAAAACACTCATATAATCGTTGGAACTACGACTTGGTATGCATTACATACATATTTGTGTCATATGTCTGAATAATGTGTCCAACATTTAAACTGTACGCGCAAATGGATTTGAGAAAATGCTTTTATTTTTAGGTTGGTAGGACGGTCTTTGACGTCGATGTCAAGTTTCGCGTCAAAATGTTCGTTAGTGTTTGAGATATGCTTCGTTTTGTGAAAATGAATATTTCGAATTTCATAATGTCTAGACAGTTGAGCAAAGAATTTTCTATGCGGAATGAATTTTTTGCTGCTGATTCGTTGAAGTGATGAGGCTTTTGTCAAAAAAATGTTCACAAGCCGCATGAATCATTCCAAAAAGGTCGTATCGTATCGCAGACGAAGAGCATCCCGGACGACCATCAAGCTCAACCGACAAAGCTCAAGTCCAAAAAGTCAAAGATTTTGTGCTTGCAAACCGTCGATCAAGGTCATGTTGACTGTTTTCTCTAATTATCGTGGCGTTGTGTACGAGTATTATTAGTTCCTTCCGCTGGGTCAAACTGTCAACAAAGAATTTTAGTTATGCGTTATGCGCCATTTGCGCAAAGTTGTTCGCCTAAATTGGCTGGAATTGTGGTGAGGGGACTCTTATTTTTTGCAGCACGATAATGCAACGTCTCACACTGCATAGATTCTTCGGGAGAATTTCTCCAAAAACTCGACCCATATCACTCCACACCGTGCGACTTTTGGCTATTCAAAAAACTCAAATGACATTAAAAAACACACCGTTTAGAGGCTATAGAGGAAATAAAAGCAGCTGAAGGCCATCCCGGAAGTCGACTTTTAACAGCTGTTTCGAAGATTGAAAAATCCATTGGTATAAGTTCGTTGTATGTATTAGGGATGATAACTTTGAAGGCGATGAAATTGGTTTGGGCGAATACTTACTCACTTACTTACTTTTCAGGCCAGCAACCGATATAGGGTCTGGGCCTCAGTTATTAAAGCTTTCCATCCTCGACGGTCCCGGGCGCGTTACTTCCAATTGGAAAAAAAGTTGTCTTGTATCCGAAATCACTTCGTCTTTATACCGGAGGTTCGTCTCCCCCTTCTTCTCAAACCAGGAGTCTCGGATTCGAAAACCCTCTTAGCTGGAGCATTGGTTTCCATGCGCTCGATGTGGCCGAGCTATTGTAGTCGACGGATTTTTGCCTTCCGGACTATATCTACATCTTTGTATAGCTCATAGAGTTCGCGGTTATGCCTTCTCCTTCATTCGACTTTCTCGCAGACAGGACCAAATATCCGTCGCAGAATTCTTCTTTCGAAGTAGCTAAGGATCAGCTCTACTGTCCTGTTTATCGTCCAGATTTCGGCTCCATATAGCAGGTCTAGCAGAATAAGAGTCTTGTAGAGCATAACCTTGGAGTTTAGTTTAGACCCTAGCTGCTTTGACAAGCCGAAGTAAAGGCGGTTGCGAGGGTGATTCTTCGCCGGATCTCCACCATGATGTCATTCGTGCAGTTTATGTTAGCCCCAAGGTATGTGAACTTATTCACCACTTCGAAATTGGCGGACCGCTTTTTTGTTGACAGCATATATTTCGTCTTCTCTTCATTTAAGACAGGTCGTTTGGTCTGATCTTCAATTGCCATGGACGCTTCCAAAATGGTGCGCTGGGAACTTGCAACAATATAAATGTCGTCTGCGTAACCCAGCAACTGGACCGATTTGTGGAAAGAAGTGCTCTCCGTGTTGACGTTGGCCTGCCGCACTATTTGTTGCAACACGTAATTGAAGAAGTTGCATGACAGCGCTACTCCTTTTGAAACCTGCACCTTCAAAAGGCTCGAAGGTTGTGGAGCCGAATTGCACGGTGCATCGAGTTTTTGCTAGCGTGGCTCGACACATCGGGATCAGTTTTCCCGGGATACCGTATTCGCCATCGCGTTAAATAAGACTTTGCAATAAAGAGGTGGTGGGTATCGATTTGAAACTCGCTTCGCTTCGGTCTTCTCCAGGGTTGGTCGCAGCGTGAAGATTTGGTCTATAGTCGATTTGCCGGTGCAAAACGGTTTTAGACGTTCACACAATGCATTGGATAGGATTTTGTAAGCGACAGTAAGGATATGCCTCTATAGTTTTTGCAAGAGGTAGGATCGCCTTTTTTGTAGATGGGGCATATATGTAGGGCTGATATTCGAGTCGTGGGGCATGTATTCGTCCTCCAAAATTCTACAGATGATCTGGTGTATGCTCCGTACCAGAACATCGCCTTCAGCTTTGAAGAGCTCTGATGGTAATCTACTCGAGCCTGCGGCCTTGTTGTTCTTCAGCTTTTTCATAGCCATGCCTATTTCTTCAATGGTGGGAAGGGGGATAACTTCATTGACTGAAGGCGGTATATCTTTGTCCACTACCACTCTCTCTTCTCCATGCTCGTTAAGCAGCCATCAACTATTCAACTATTCCCTGCGGGTCGGTAACAAGAATGTTCTCACAATTTCGAAGAGTTTGGGTGCCGTTTGTAATGGAGCCACATATTGTTGGAAAGTGTAGCCTTTTGTGGCTTTGCTTTGATGGCGTTACAGTCCAGAAAGACAGGAGCCAAGCTTCTCTCAATCAGCCATGTTGTGTGTGATCTATTTTTTTACACAGGTGAAAGGGACCTACATTTTAATGCCGATTCCGAATGGCGTGAGTCGAGAAGCTTTTTTATGGCAAGTACATTACGGGGGGTTTTGCCAGTACCCCGTCGAGGAGGGACACCCCGAAATAAACATTCGATGGCATTGGTTTTATCGGGAACCGAACTCGCTCATCGTGCATCAGAGTCCAACATTTATAGTTCCTTGTCCTATCCAGCGTACTTCCTGGATCGCAGTAATATCCGCCTTATACTGCTTGAAGGTTTTTTCTAGCTGATGAGTAGCTCCAAATCGTGGTCCATTTTCTCTCCGTGTGGTCGTCGGGTATCCGTTCTTGTATCCGAGGCCATATTCTCATTCATAACCGGTTTTTTTTTTCCCCATCTTGGTCGGGATGGGCCTCCTTGCATAGGGTGGTAGCTAAGTTCACCTCTCAATGGGTGTTGCGGAGGCTATCCAGAGGGTGGCGTGAGGAGGCTGTATATCAACTGGACCTGATCATTAGCAAGAATCGTTGCTGGCGTCTCAATTTTTCAAAATAAATGCTGTCATTTTACTTTTTGGACATAGTAGTACATGCAAGAAATGTTGTCTTTTTCCCCCTAAAGCTCCCTAATTTTGCAAAAGGTAGAACTAAAATTGAATTTGAAAAGAGTAGTTGAAAGTTTTTTCATCGAAACTAAGAGGAAATACGTACATATATGTACGAGTATGTGTAACTTTTATTAATTTTACTTAGATTTTACGCATTTTACAATAATTTTCTTTTCATCCTTCCAGGCAAGGTTACGCTATTTTTTCAACTGCTCTTGGAGGTTGTTCCCACATCATCTATGGCCATGTTCGAATAACTTGCAGTACAAGCCAATTGCCATCGGCAACACAATATTATTACAATAAACTTAAAGATTCTCAGTTTGAGGAACATGCATACGATATACATATATTTTTATTTAGCTTAGAAACGTGCTTAATGACAACCATGTTCAAAAAATGTACATTTGATATTGTTATTTATGTATGCATCTGATGCATACATCTATATATGGTTAAGTAACTAATGTTTACTTAATGAATTTTGCGATAAATACGAGGTATTTACGTAGGATAGCGGACAGAGAAATCTAAATAAACAATATTACTTTTTATTACTTTAACTTTTTGTTTATTATTGGCTGTTGACATGTTCGTTTGTTTTTTACATTTGTTGTTTTCTGTCCTCAGGACATGGTTCCGTTCGGAACGGCTACGATTAGTAAGCAACTCACTTGTTTATCTTAACAATACTTCTATGTCGATTAGTTCATTTTTGTATACTTAAGATTATAAGCAAAACGAAATGAAAATAAAATAAAAAACAAACAAAAAAACAAAATTCTGAAACAGATTTCGTGTATCTATACAATTTTGATATACAGATAGATTTATATTTTTATATACCTATGTTCTTATGTATTTATACATGAAATGATAGAAACGGAAAACCGGGGACGTAGACAAGAACACATTTGACGGATACTTATACACTAAAATTATAAAAAAAATGTTGCTCGTTAGATATTTTTTCTGGGGTTTTTGAAACAATCAAATTGTGTAGTATTATCCTTGTCTTGAACTAGCGATTAATATAGAATTGCAAATAAATTCAAGTTGACATTAGGGATGGGTTTTATTTTACATCCGTTTTCATATTCTACGCTGGAGGAACGTATGAGTGACTTGAGTTCTTCTTCTTCGGCGCCAAAGTTCACGGCGAACCTTCTTTAAAAAACCTCTCCAACTGGCACTGTCTTTCGCAAGCAGTATCCGGTGCCGTAGGCCCAATTGGTTGAGGTCCTCTTCCAATTGTGTGCGCCACCTCAAATTTGGCCGTCCTCGACCGCATCGCGCCTGAAATTTGGATTCAAAGACATTCCGGGCTGGAGCTGTGGTTTCCATACGCTCTACATGACCTAGCTGTCTTAGGCGTTAGATCCGCAAACGCCGTGCTACGTTCATGGTGCTGTACAGCCTGTACAATGCATTATTAAGTCTTCTCCTCCACTCCCCATTTATGCAGATCGGGGCGGATATCGTACGGAGACATTTTCTCTCAAAACGACAAAGGGCCTGCTCATCCGCTTCCAATAAGGTCCATGTCTCTGCGCCATAAAGTAATACCGGAATGATAAGGGCCTTGTATATGGTCACCTTGGTTTTCCGAGAAGAGGCTCTACTCCTCAATTGCCTCCCAAACTCAAAAAAATAGCGGTTGGCAAGAGTTATTCTGCGTTTGATTTCGGCACTGGTGTCATTGCTGCATTTCACTGCGGAGCCTAGACAGATGAAGTCCTTGACTGTCAAGACGCCGCCGGTGGTTCGTGTCCTTTTTCGACGACAGTAAATATTTCGTCTTGCCCTCATTTACCGTCAATCTCATCTCGTATTGACCAGTGAATTTTGCACGATCCTTTAAAGGACGTTTTTGAAAAAGTCACACGAAGGCATGTCACCCCGACTTACAACCTTTTTTGACATTAAAGGTCTCGGTCAAGTCGCTTCCGATATTGATGGAGCAGCGAGAATTCTCCAATGTCAAACTGCACAATCTGACAAGTTTGGCAGGGTTTTCAAAGCTAAACATGGCGCTGTATACAGAGCTCGCCTCTATGTACGCTGTCATATGCGACCTTAAATTTGATAAACAGATGGTGGGTGTCGATCTGGAACCCTTTGGTTTTTTTTAGGATCTGCCGCAGTGTGGGTACTTGACCGATAGTGGACTTCCCGCGCCTGAAACCACACTGATATGGACCAATCAGTTCATAAGATAACGGTTCCGGGCATTCAGTACCTCAGAAGCAGAACTCTCTAAGGCTTGTTGACAATGGGTCCATTGGTGTTGAGGGGTCTGAGTAGGTGAGAGTTTTCCGAGAGCTTTTCCGAGACGCGATTGGTACAAGCTCTGGCGATCTCTTGCGACTATAGCATTGCGACGCTATATACAGCTGGCTTCACTCCATTTTTCTGGGCCTGGAATATTCGGAGCCGTAACCTGGCTGCCACAACATAGTCGTCCGAGTCGATGTTGGCTCCTCGGAAAGTTCATACATCCAGAATATCAAACGCGTGCCTGCTATCAATCGCAATGTGGTCAATCTGGTTGACGGTTGATTAATCAATAGACCGCCAAGTCTCCTTGTGGATATTTAGATGTGGGAAGCGTGAGTTAGCAACTAGATGATTTCGCTCCGTTGCGAAGTCTATCAGCCCAAGTGACTTACATAAATAGTGCTAGTAACCGGGCACGATCTCTAGCCATTATGGCCAGTCTTATGAGGTATTTTGCTACTGGGTTTAAAACCAAAGACTCTTTTGACCGAAACCTCTGATCTTGTCCATATTACATTACAGCTTTGACAGTTCGAAACTGAATGTTTTCAACTATTCCCCGTGAGACCACAAGTTGAGCGCAGATAATAAAGGTATTTTAAATTACCTTTTCAGCCAAGGAGACAGCCTTGACAGGACTTGTTGTGCGTCCGATTTTGCGATGGTGTAGTTACCATTTGGTGTTATTACGGATTTGTTGTTCGCGGTGGACTTAGGCAAAAAGTCCAAAGCTTCCGGTATATGAGCGGATGCCTCATAACAATCCACATCAAAGCCATCTTGGGGAACATCCGCCTAATATGCGTTCACGCCCCCACAGAGGAAAAAGACGACAGAGTCAAAGATAACTTCTATGACCTCCTAGACAGAACATACGCTCAATGCCCCAGCTATGACATTGAGATTGTTTAAGGAGATTTCAACGCGAAGCTGGGTAAGGAGGATAACTTTGAAGGAGTCGTACGAAGCATAGCCTACACAACACCATGCCCGAAAACGGATTCAGGCTAATAGACCTTGTGATGGGGCGTATTCTCTTAGTAGCTAGCACACGAGCACACATGGCCACGTTGCATCGACGAACAAGAGTTGCTCGTGAACCCTGTGAGCGGAAAAGAAGAGTAGAGCATGCACTTTTCAGAAGGAAAAAGAAGCAGATGGAGAGATATTATCGCAATAACGACGTTCGAAAGTTTTACGAAATAGCAAAACGAACATGCCAAGGTCATAAAGTGAGACCTGTAGAGATGAACGCAGACACCTTGTAGTTATATCACAGTCGATGCTGAGAATATAGAAAGACTATTCCTGCGGACTGTATAGCAGCGAAGTTGGTCAAGATACCGCTGTCGGGCAAAACGCGCCATTCACATGACTGCTGAGCTATTTAAAGCAGCTGGAGATGATATGGTCAGAAGAAAGCAAGCCCGATGAATGGAATCTCAGCATCGTTTGCCCGGTTCATAAAAAAGGAGACCCCTATAACTGCGCCAACCATAGGGGAATAAGTCTCCCTAATATCGCATTTAAGATCTGTTTTGCCATTCGTGGACAATTTGATAAGTCCTTATCAATATGGCTCGTCAGGTTGTGCAGGACAGTGGATAATTCTCGCTGCTCCATTAAAGTCGGTAAAGAGGTAACCGAGACCTTCGATATCAAAAAAGGATTCAGACGCACTGTCATGTGATTTTTTTAACATCATCCCTGAAAGTATCGTGTCACTGGCCAATACAAGAGGCACGATCTACTTCAAGTCTGCACAATTGCTCGCATACACTGACGTCATTGACGTAATTGGAAGAACGCAGCGAGACGTCAGTGAAGCTTTTGTGAGCATTGAAACAGAAGCGGGTAAAGTGGATCTGAAGGTAAACGAGGGCAAAACCAAAAATATTCTTCTTTTGGTGGCGTTACAGCCCATGAAGGACCAGAGCCAAACTTCTGTCAATCACCCATGTTGTGTGTGATTTATTTTTCACATAGGTGACAGGGACCTACAGTTTAATGCCGATTCCAAACGGCTTGAGTCAAGAAGCTTTTCCAAGGCAAGTATACTACAGGGGGGCTTTGCCAGTACTCCGCCGAGGAGGGACGCCGCGAAATAAACATTCGATGGCGTTGGTGACATCGGGATCCGAACTCGCTCATCGTGCGTCAGAGTCCAACACACTAACCACTGCACCACGGCGCCCTCGAAAGTATATGCCAAATATATGCTGTCGTCAAAGAAAGACGCACAACAACGGCATCTTAGCCAGAATGTCATTATTGGCAGCTATAACTTTGATATAGTCAAGGATTTCGTTTACCTTGGCTCACTGGTAACACCCTGTGACCACACCAGTGCAGAAATTAAACGCAGAATAACTCTTCCCAATCGCTGTCTCTTTGGATTCAAGAGGCCAAGAGAGCCCTCTCTCGGAAAACTAAGGTGAACCTCAATAAAACCTTAATCATAACGATCCTTCTCTCCGGTGCAGAGTCTTGGACTTTATCATCCAAGGGATGAAGAGGCCCTTGGTCGTTTCGACAGGAAAATTCTGCGTACAATTTTCGGTCCCGTTTGTGTTGACGGAGGGTGGAGGAGATGATTTCACTAAGAACTGTACTGGCTGTACAGCGAGATCGTCCTAGTACGACGTCTAAGATGGCTAAGCAATGTAGAGCGAATGGACAGCACAGCTCCGAAGTGTCTTCGACTCCAACAAAGAAGGACGACGACGTTGCATAGGACGGCCACATCTAAGGTGGCGCACACAGCTGGAAAGGGACCTTATCCGATTGGGCGTGCGACACTGGAAACAGTTGGAAAAGGTCGTGCTAGCTGGAAAGGCTTGTTCGTTGAGGCCCATGTTCATACCGAACTTTAGCGCCACCTAAGTAAGTAAGTGAGGAACACTTTCTTCCTTTCTTTCGGAGCATTCCATGTTTTCTTGGGATCTTTCTTTGCATTTATAAATTGTACTCGCAGTAGATTGATTTTCCTAATATTATACTTTCTCTTTTTTAACTTGTGGTCTAAAACAACTGGATGTGAGATTCTTGATAAATGACGGTTACTTATCGAGATTCGAAATACTCAAAAAAGGAATTTTGTCCAAAAGGTACAAAATTCCCCTTGTCGAGAGAATGGCAAATTCTGTTACCTTCTCCACATGGGAAATTTTGCGGGAAAAAACCAATATTACTTATACTGAAGTATAGATGTCACTGCTGGAGGGATAGGTTGTTGAAATTCCCTGGTTTTGTGTGTGTTCGCGCTAAAGGTGGTGCACATAAATTATATTACACTTCAATAATATTCCACTTCAAATTAAAGAAACTACGTATTGAAAGGTTTCAAATCAATCAGTTCAAACAGTTAAAAGTAACAAAACAAATTACATTAGCAGCAGTGCCAGGAAAAGAACCTTAAGGTTTGTGGCAACGCTAAAACGTGTGAGGTACATATGAGATTTTTCTTCAGTTATCTGTTTCTCTGCAGTTTACATTTACACTTATAAAAATGAAAACCTGGCGCTGGTTGCCGACTAGATATGCAGATGTACATATGTATATAGGATTCATTTATCAGTTATGATTGTTGATGGTTTCCATTCTTCTTCGATTGTTATTACAGGCGGCGTCGAACTTTCAGAGAGTGTCCGGGAGACTCGGTCGGCAAAGTTCCTAGCGATTTGTTGTTCCGCAGGCTGGGTTTTTTGATGACTCTGGCAAGGTGCATTGAATCCTCCTATACCAATCTTGGTGTCGAGGCTGGGGCATTAAACGTATGTCTTTTCTAAGAGATCATAGAAGTCATCCTTGGTAATGACATCCTTCGCCTCTGTCTGGGCAAATCTGGCTAATGTTGCCGAATTTAGCCTTGATGCGAATTGTAATGAGGCGCGCGCTTATGTAAGATAATGGAAACGACCGTTCCGTTTTGAGACTTAATACAAAGTGTTTTTATTTTTTCATACTTAAATCTACCTTAACAAATTTGCTTACTTAAGCTTAAAATGATTGTCCCACGGCAGATGTGCGCGAAGGCGAATGCGCTGGTATCGGATGACGAGTGTGTGAAGGCGAAGTACCTGGTGGCGTCACAGGTTGGTGTCAGCTTATTGGTTAGTGTTCCTGATTGGGAACCGTCTGTGCTAACTATCCCACGGTTCATGTCCGCGAAGGCGAAGTAGGTTAATTCAACGTGCAGGTATCGGGTGACGTTGTGTGAAAGCGCGCTGGTGACATTGCGGGAAGCGTTTGTGCTAACTTGTACATATACATATAAAGCTTACGAGTAAGACTTTTCGCCTTAGTCTGTCTTGAATAACAAATCCACATTCAAATAAGCGCCGCCTTCCCTCCCTATGACAATCGCCTTAGTAGAGACGAATCGTATCCGACGTGCACTGGCCCGCAAAAAAGCGAGTAGAAGCCACTGAAGCCGAACATATAGCAACTCTCTTAGCAAGTCCTATTTTCACCTCCTCGTGGTGCCATGTAGGAAATTCTATACGAAATTGCGAACAGAAAAGGACGAATGGCGATTTTCCTGCAGGATTAGTGTCCGTTAGGCTATAGTCCGGCAAGCCATACCTGGAAAAAAACAATATGCAAAAAAAAAACAACCGAAAAATGCTTCGGTTTAAAAAAAAGACGAACTATTAACCGATGACGACCCAAGAGAGAAAAATAAAAGGAAAATTGATATTCGGCTTAGTACGTGGAATGTTAGGTCTCTCGACAAACCACATGCAGCAAAACAACTTGGGGAAGTCTTAGACTGCTACAAGGCAGATATTACCGCAATGTAGGAAGTGCGATGGGATGAATCGGGTAAAATGCAGATGGGAAACAGTGACATCTAATAAGAAAACTGCTACAAGGAGAGAAAGCAGCGTTTATTCGGATGCGGATTTGTTAGAGGTAGACTTAGGCAAAAAGTCTTGAGCATGTAAGCTAACGCCTCATAACAATTCGCATAAAAGCTAAATTTGCCAACATCACCCAATTTTGTGCTCAGGCACCCAACAAGGACAAGGATGTCGCCACAAAGACGACTTCTATGATCTTCCAAATAGAACATATGCCAAATGTCCCAGTTGCGATGTTAAAATCGTACTGGGAGACTTTAAGGCGAAACTGGGCAAGCAAATAGCTTTTGACATCCGAAAACGGATTTAGGCTGATAAACTTCGCAGCGGGGCGAAATCTTCTAGTTGCTAACACGCGTTTCTCACATCTCAACATCCACAAGGGGACTTGGCGATCTCCGGATGAACCAACCCTCAACTAGAATAACCACATTGCGATTGATGGCAGGCACGAATCCGATATTCTGGATGTACGAACTTTCCGAGTTGTCAACATCGACTCGGACCAATATCTTGTGGCAACCAGATTACGACTACGAATATGCCTGACCCAGAAAAATCGAGTAAGGCCAGCGGCATATAACGTCGCAATGCTACAGTCGTAAGAGACCGCCAGAGCCTATGCCAATGGCGTCTCCCTCAAACTCGTGGAAAACCCTCCAACACCTGCTCAGACCATACAACACCAACGTACCTATTGTCAGCAAGCTTTGGAGAGTGTTGCTTCAATAAGAAAGACATGGTTTGACGTCGAGTGTAGGAGGGCACACGCAGCCAAGCAACAAGCCTATCAAGCGGTGCTGCACAGAACGACGTGAGCTGCTTGTGAGCATTATGAGCAGAAGGGGAGGGAGAAGCTCAAGCTTCTCAAAACAAAAACAAAGAGAGCATGAGAAGGAGATGCCGTCGAAGGAATGACATTCGGAGGTTTACTTAATGAATAAAACCAACATGCCAGGAATAAAAAGCCATAACGGAAGCCTGCAGGGACAAAAATGGAAAACAAGTAGTAGATTCACAGGTGGCGCTAAGACTACTTCTGTAGACTGTATAACGGCGATGACGTTGTCAGGCAGATTGACCCATTCACAACTGACGATGATAGCAGAAATTCCGTCCCCCTGACCTGGACGAAGTTAGAAATGCTTTTTCTAAGCTTAAATCCAACAAAGCTGCTGGAGTAGAGGGACTACCTGTCGAGCTAGCAGCGGGAGATGACCTGGTTAGAAGTATGCTCATTTTTAAGATATGGTCAGAGGAATGCATGTCACCCGTCAACAAGAAAGGAGACCCCTTTGTCTGCGCCAGTTAGATAGATAGATAGGAATAAGGGGGTGGGACAGAGTCGCCTGATCACTGCGGCCACGAGTGGGCCTATTGTGATGTCCCCCATTTACAGTTCACTCAGAAAACCTGAGTTCGTGATAAAACTTAGTATGTTTTTGAGTGAGCTAGCAGCGATTTCTTCTGCTTCAAGATAATACTTGCCTAGGTGACGATGACCTGTACTGACCAAGCAGTTACAGTGGCATAGTATGTGCTCTGCTGTTTCTTCGTCTTCATTACACATTCGGCAAGTGTCATCTTGTATGATGCCCATTGTTTTGAGGTGTTTATTAACTGGGCAGTGTCCAGTAAGGAAACCTGTGATTAAACGAATCTGACTCCTCGAAAGCATGAGAAGTTGTTTCATTCTTTTGAGGAATGTAGTTGGGAGGAACAGCTTGGCTTGTCTGCTACCTTTCGTTTGTAACCAGTAGTGATCCGTCATGTTCCTTAACCAATTGTTTATGCAGGTCCGTAGGTCCGCCTTTTCGTTGCCTGTATGGCCGCTATGTCCAGGTATCCAAATGAGATGTACCCTGTTTGTACTGGCCAGCTGGTGAAGTAGTTGTATGCAGTCCCATACCAGTTTAGAGGTAATTTCAAAGCTCTTTAGGGCTAGAAGAGCAGCCTTGCTGTCAGAGAGAATGCAAATGTTTTTGTTAAGTATATTTCTGTTTATATTTTCTCTGAGGCAGAGTTCTATAGCAAACATCTCTGCTTGAAAAACGGAGTTATATCTGTCCATGCTGACGTAGATGCATGTGCCTGTATTTGCTTCGTATACTCCAGCCCCAACGCCTTCGTCCGTTTTGGAGCCATCTGTGTACCACACGTAGGATCCACGATCGAAGGAGGGTCTATCCTGTTCCCAGTTTTGTCGGTTGGGGAATGTGACCTTGTAGTTTTGGCTGAAGTTGTATCTGGGGAGACAGTTGTCTGTAAGAGATATTTTTAGGATTTCATGCCTGTTTATTTCGGTAAGGATATCTGAGGTATAAGTCTCCTGGACATCGCTTATAAGATCTTCTCTGCTGTACTATGTGAACGCCTGAAACCGTTCGTTTGTCGAAGCCTCTTGCAAGAGGTAGCATCGCCTTAATTGTGGATGGGACAAATAGAGCTGTTATTCCAGTCGTCGGGCATGTTTTCATCTTTCCAAATCCTGCAGATGATCTGGTGCTTGCTTCCTACCAGAACATCGCCGCCAGCCTTGAAGAACTCTGATGGCAAGCCATCTGAGCCTGCGGCCTTGTTATTCTTCAGCTTCTTCGACTTCTTCGATGCTGGGTGGGAGGACTACTTCAGCGGCTGGAGTTGGGATTTCCTCGGTCCCTACCACTCTCTCTTGTCCATGCTCGTTAAGCAGCTGCTGGAAATGCTGCTTAAATACATCCACTATTCCCTGTGGGTCGGTGACAAGATTACCCTCGCAGTTTCGAAGAGCCTGGGTGCCCTTTTTGAAGCCTCCTGCAAAGCCTTTGGCTTTCTTGTAAAAGCCTCGTGTTTTATGCCTATCCCTAGACTCCTCGATATCCTTGAGCTGGAAGGCTGCGAAGATTCTTTTCTTTTGTCGCAGTATTTTTTTCTCCTCCCTTCTTCTGGCTCGGTACTCTTCTTGCGCTTCCCTGATTTTCCTCTGCAGCGCCTTTTGGTACGCTTCGGCGGTTGCTGCCTTTTTCTGCACACATCGCCATAATACCCCGAGTTTCTTGTCGGGGGTGGTAGGTATCCTAAGGTTGTTTCGGCTACTTCCTGAATGGCTGGGCGGCAATGCAGCCACATATTATTGGCATTTGTGTTCAACGTAGGCATACCGTAGAGTCTTTCGCTCAGCTGCTCCCTGTAGACTCTGGTAACCTCCGGTGTGCTTAGGTGCCCAGTGTCGAACCTCCTCCTGGTGGGCTGGTGCAGCTTTTTTACATTGGACAGTCGAGCTTTGAATTTTGCTGCTACGAGGAAGTGGTCAGAGTCGACACTCGCCAGGTTGAGAGCGATCAACAGCTTTACCCTGTATGTCCAAGCCCATGCCCAGAAATGCAAAACACCGGCTTTAAACTTCATAATGCAGTTCTCCTGAACTTAGGATTAAAGGACGGGGGGGGGGGGGGGGGGGGGGGGGGGGGGCAACTCGTTTTAAATCCAGCAAAAGAGTATTACCACATCGGCCAAGTAGGAAAAACGTGAAAGTTCACTTGCAGCAGTGTATGCTGAATCCCTTGAAACTGCTAATTTTTATTTGATTATTTCGTTCTAAGTAGGTAACCATGCCATTCAAATGAACGGTGTGAATTGAAATGTATCAAATCCATTGGTGGGGGACGTTTTTTTTTCTTTGGCGAAACAACTTCGACGTCTTTGTCTAATGACTAGAAAAAAACATTTTCTATCAACTTGAAGCGTCAAGAATTAGAAGATCCTGATAGTGTGTACTTTTCAATGTTATGAACTTCAATGATACCTGCGGTGAGACGCTATGACCAATTCCACCCGGGTAGAATGACGTTGTGTGGCATATACTGAATATACTTGGGAAACCCCGTCGACTGGAGGTGTTCGATTTAATTCCTTACCATCATCAAGGACACTGTTCCCTCTGCTGATTCACTTCGGTCACAGCTAGCACTGAGTGAATCGATATCATTATGGGTACATACGTGCATACATAGTATATAGTTGGCTACCAGAAGAACGTGCAAATTAACCCCCGTGGGGTTGGCAGCTTATATTTTGGGTGGTAATCATTGAAAAGTTTCATGCAATGGAAAGATTGCATATCATGAAATCTCCAGAACGTGCTGAAATTGAATTTCGAAGCACCCACTGGCTGGTGTATGCAAATTTGTCTTTAGATTTGATTTGTTACTGTGTAGGTCTTTTTTTGGAATCTTCTTTTGTTATGACTAGGGTATGTAACGAACAGGATAGAGTCACGTATAGAGCGTAATAGTGAATAGGGTGCAAATGAAATTTGAGATCCAAAACAAGAAATTATCCCTCCAGAGTTAATAGTGTTTAGGGTGGTGTCTGTCATTGCTACCAGAGGTCCTGAGACTGTAAAGAGAACTTTTTTATTTCCAATGAAAGCGAACTATTGGAAAGGGCTCTGCTTTGAAAGGGGTCAGTTACAACTCTGCATTTTACTTTGCATGAACTAATTGGTTGACTTTGAAATTAAATACTTATTATACCAAATATTTAATTCAGATCCTTGGTGTATGTACATACACATGTCTATCACATTGCCTTAGTGGCAATGGTATCTGTAACTAAAGGTATGAGGTTGTAAGAGGACGTTGTAGTAAAAGCAGCAATTGCCTCTTTTGAATTTATGTGTACATATGTAGTAAGCAGATGCAAGTAGATGATAAGTCACTTCGCAATGATTTTAGTCAATGATTTCGCGCCGTTCTACTCTGTCCTTCAATAGATTGGAGCAACATGTGACAAAAGAGGTTCCAGATGATGTCGCAGATTCGTCCTCAATATCGAATATATGCAGCACAATATACCATTATACGTTCGTCTCTTTAGAGTTTTTCGGTCAAAGAATTGAAAATGCTCCATTCCGAAAAACAAATTGACTGTCTCATTGCAACTATGGTCACGAGTCCTTGAACCTCAGCGACGAAGATTACATCCACCCAACATCACTGCATGCTGCGTTACTTACGCCGGATGTTTCATCGATCCTTTTTTAACACGGTTATCTTCACTGGTGAAGTTTTATTACCACAAATTGATGGATTTGATTTGACCACACCAGTTTTGGTTGCATTTTTTGTTTTTGTGATCTTCTGTGCTGTCCATTCGCTCTACATTGCCTAGCCATCTTAGGCGTTGGATGCGTAGATGTCGTACTAAGCCGATGTCGCGCGACAATCCGTACAGTTCTCGGTTGGATCTTCTCCTCCACTTTCCGTCAACACAAACGGGACCTCTCGATACCACCAAGGGCCTCTTCATCTATTTTTGATAAGGTTCAAGCCTCTGCGCCATAAAGAAGGACTGGGATGATTAAGGTTTTATAGAGGTTCCCCTTAGTTTTTCGAGAGAGGGCTCTACTACTCACTTGACAAAAGTTATTCTGCACCTAATTTCAGCGCTGGTGTCGTTGCCGCTTGTTACCAGTGAGCCAAAGTAGACAAAATCCTTGACTATATCAATGTTATAGCTGTCAATAGTGATATTCTGGCCAAGAAGTCGGTTTTGTGCGTCTTTTTTCAGACCCACTTTAGCCATTTCTGCTTGAATACTCACAAAAGCTTTATTGACGTCTCGCTATATCCCCCCAATCACGTCAATGTCATCAGCTTATGCAAGCAGTTGTGCAAACTTAAAATAAACTCTTTTATGGGCCAGTAAATCCCGCACAAAATTTTCAAGCTTGAAAATCCCATGGCAGTGCGTCGCCTTGTCTAAACTCTTTTTTGACATCGAAAGTCTCAATTAACTCCTTACCGAACTTAATTAAGCAGCGAGAATTCTCTATTGTCATCCTACACAACCTGACGAGTTTGGCAGGGTTATCAAAACATAACATGGCTCTATATACCTCGTCCATATGGACACTGTCATATGCGGCTTTAAAATCAAGGAAAAGGTGGTGTGTGTCGACCTGAAACTCATGGGCCTTCTCTTTGATAGGAACCTATCAAATTGTCCACGAATGGTTTCAGACGGCCACACAGCACGGCAGAGAAGATCGTACCCAATGTTACTTACTTACTTATCAGGCCAGCGATCCATGGAGGATCTGAGCCTGAGCTATAGCTGCCTTCCATCCTTGACGGTCCCGGGCACGCTGCTTCAAGTTGTCAAGACCAAGATGTCTTACATCCGCGATTACTTGGTCTTTATACCGGAGGTCCGGTCTTCCTCTTCTTCTCGAACCAGGAGGCTCGGAGTCGAAGACCCTCTTAGCTGGAGCGTTGATGTCCATGCGCTCGATGTGGCCGAGCCAGTGTAGTCCTTGCCTTCCGGACTACATCCACATCTTGGTACAGCTCGTAGAGTTCGCGGTTGTGTCTTCTTCTCCATTCACCTTCCTCACAGACAGGACCAAATATCCGGCGCAGAATTTTTCTTTCGAAAGAACCCAAAATCAGCTCCGCTGTCCTGCTTATCGTCCAGCTTTTGGCTCCGTACAGCAAGACAGGCAGAATGAGCGTTTTGTAAAGCATGACTTTGGTCTTTCGAGTGAGGAGTTTTGACCCCAGTTGTTTGGACAAGCCGAAGCAGCAGCGGTTGCCAAGGGCGATTATATGCCGGATCTCCACTGTGGTGTTATTTGTGGAATTTACGTTTGCCCCGAGGTAGACAAACTCCTTAACTACCTCGAAATTGTAGCTGTCAATTGTTATATTTTGTCCCAGGTGGTGAGCGACGGATTGGTTTTTGCTTGACAGCATGTATTTCGTTTTGTCCTCATTGATCTTAAGACCAACTCGTTTCGCCTGTTCTTCAATCGCCGTGAATGTTTCCACAATGCCACGGCGAGAACACGCTATGATGTCGATATCATCCGCGTATCCTAGCAACTGGATGGACTTGTAAAAGATAGTGCCTTCCTTGTTGCCGCCTGCCCGTCGCACTATCTGCTCCAGCACCAGGTTGAAGAAGTCCCATGATAGCGCATCTCCTTGCCGAAATCCGGTGCATGTTTCGAATGGTTCCGAGGTCCTAGAACCGAGTTGCACGGTGCATCGCGTGTTTTTTAGCATGGCGCGACACAACTGGATCAGTTTTACCGGGATCCCGAATCCGGCCATCGCCCCAAACAGTTTTTCACGATGAATGCTGTTGTATGCGGCTTTGAATTCGATGAAAAGATGGTGTGTATCGATTCGAAACTCGTTGGTTTTTCCAGGATTTGTCGAAGTGTGAAAATTTGGTCTATAGTTGATTTGCCGGGCTGGAAGCCGCACTGGTAGCTGCCGATTAGTGCGGTGCAAAATGGTTTTAGACGTTCACACAATACGCTGGTCATTGAGCAGGGATATACCTCTATAGTTCTTGCAAGAGGTAGGATCGCCTTTTTTTGTGCATGGGGCATATCTAATATTAAGGAGATTTATTTCCATACAAGTAGGGGGCGTAGTATAGAGGTCTCCTTCCATTCATCGGGCATGCTTTCTTCCGACTATTTCTCATAGATGAACTGGTGCATGTTCCCAACCAACTCATCTCCAGCTGCATTAAATAGCTCAGGAGGCAGGCCCTCTGCGCCAGCAGCTTTGTTAGAATTCAGTTTTGATATCGCCATCTTAACCTCGTTTTAGTTGGGTGGACGGAATTCTATTTCATATTCTTCCAGTGTGAACAGTGCGTTTTGCCTGATAGCGGGCCGTCTTCGTGTTTACACAGTCGGCAGAAATAGTCTTTCCATATTCTCAGCATAGACTGTGATTCAAGTACGAGGTTTTCGTGTTCATCCCTGAAGGCTTCCGCTCTGGCTTTATAACCTCGGCATGTTCGTTTTATTCATTTTTAAACTTTCGAACGTACGTCGTTCCTTCGATCATCTCACCATCTCCTTGATCGCGCGCTTCTCATGCTCTTTCTTTTTCCTTGTGAATAGCGCGTACTCCTCCCTTCTTTTCCGCTCATATAGCTACGAGCAGCTCTCGTACGTTGATGCAACGTGGTCATGTATGCATTCGGTTTTTCTGCATGTACCTGTCTGCACTCATCGTCAAGCCAAGGGTCTCTCCTAGGTGGTGGTGTTCGCTCAAATACCGGAACTTTTGCCAAAGTCCACCTCGAAAAACAAATTTGCATCGAAATAGGCGTTGTTTGTTCTCCTTGTAGCAGTTTTCGTCAATATCACATTTTTTCATCCTCTTCTTATCCGGACCATCCCATCGCACTTCTTCGTGTGCGGTAATGCCTGTTGAATAGCAGCTTAGGGGGCTTTTTCTAGCTGTTCGGCCGCACCCGGTCTGTTAAGGGACCTGACATTTCAGGTACAGAACCAATACTCCTGCCCTTTTATGCATTTGCAGGGTTCGTCAACATATAGTCCGTCCGTTAAAAACGGGGCTTGTGGTTGTCTCTGAGTATGTGTTTTTTTAAGGTTCCGGCTTGCTAGGCCGTAGCCCAACCGACTGAATTTGTTTTTTTTTTTTGGCGCAGGGAACTCGCCACTCGCCCTTACCCGTCTGAAATCATCCCCAGATAGCATCACAAGGAGGTGGGGATGGAACTTATTATAAGTGCCGCAAGGTGTTCGTATGCGGAGGCCTTGCTCGCTTTTTAGCAGGCCAGCATCCGTCGGATAGGTGCTACCCCAGCGAGGTCTTTGTTAATCCTTTGTCGTCCCGCAGCTCTTAGTTGGGAATCTAAAAAATAGCGGAAAGTTGCAACGTGTAGCGCATAGGCCGAGTATATTTTATCAGAAGCTGCAAAGGAAGCAGCAGTTTGTTGACAGATGAAATAAATGTTATTCTGGCAAAACCTACGTTAATCTACTGTGACAATCAGAGTGCACAACAAATTGCAAAATATGGAGGCAAACAGTCCCAAGCCAAGCATGTGGATTACACGTATCAATTTGTCAAAGAGGCGATTGAGAAGGGTGCAGTCAACATTGATTATCTTCAAGCCAATCTGATGGCAGCAGATGGGCTGACAAAAGTAGTCCCAAGAGACAAGCATTTATTCTGTTTCCAAAAATTTGAAATGGATTTTGAATACGAATGTTGACGAGGGGTGTTGAAATTAGCAACATTCCTACTCATAATATTATTTTCATCAATCTGGTTAAAACTTAAGGTTCTTTTGTTCTACATACTTCATCTAACCCCCTTTTTTCTTTAACTGTGTATGGGTATGTATGTTGGCGTTATAGTCCATGAAGGACCAAAGCTGAGCTTCTCTCAATCACCCATGTTGTATGAGATTTTACTTTCACATAGGTGAAAGGGACCTACGGTTCCGAACGGCGAGTTTCGAGAAGCTTTTCTTGACAATTATACTACAGGGGGTTTTATCAATATCCCGCTGAGGAGAAGCATCGTGAAAAGTACTCTCGATGACATGGCTGTTTTCGGGATTCGATTCCATGTCATCGGCGTCAGAGGCCAACACACTACCTACTGAGCCACGGCGCTATCTTTTTTTTAACCGATATTCTGAAATTAAAACAACAATAAAATACATAAAGTTAGATAGGCAACAAAAAGGGATGCAACGAAGTAGAAACGAAGGCATACAGAAGGTACGGAACATCATTTAACTCAAGGGCTAACCATGATAGACTTAAGCGGGCTTACGCCAGCTTACGAAAATGTCTTATTACATGCAAAGCCTATAACATGCCCACGCATACGGAAGGTCTCATTCCGCGCGGAATTTCGACATGTGACGCTGGATTTAAACAAAAATACGATGCATCATAATTAAGGCTTTTTTCAACAAATTTTATTCAGCACAAACGATAAAAATTTTTAACAAAACCATGATTAAATGATTATTCCGGAGCGTAGTCACCATCCACTTCAGACTGTTTCTCATTTGCTTGGCAATCTGTCGATTCCACGGACGAAGAAGTCCCGATTCTTGGTGGCGATCCACGCTTTAACATCGGCCATCAAGTGATCCAAATCATCGTTATGTTTTGACATCCCTGCTCATCAGTTTGCGCAGAATGACAATAGAGAATTTTCTGCTCCATTAAGGTCGGTAAGGTGGTAAGGGTGGGGCGACGCACTGTCATGTGATTTTTTCAACAACATCATTGAAAATATTGTGCGGGATTCACTGGCCAATACAAGAGGCACAAATACTTCAAGTCTGCACAATTACGCGAGAACGCGACGAGACGTCAACGAGACTTTTGTGAGCATTGAAGCAGAAGCAGCTAAAGTGGGTCTGAAGGTAAACGAAGGTAAAATTAAATATATGCTGTCGTGAAAGAGAGACGCACAATACCGACGTCTTGGCTAGAACATTATTATTGGCAGCTATAGCTTTGATGTAGCTAAGCATTTCGTCTCCCTTGGCTCACTGTTAATAAGCGGCAACGACAGTAGCGCAGAGATTAGACGCAGAATAACTCGTGGCAATCGCTGCTTCATTGGGTTCAATGGGAAATTGAGTAGTAGAGCTCTCTCTCAGAAAACTAAGATGACCTCTCTAAAACTTTAATCATCCCGGTCGTCCTCTACGGCGCAGGGGCTTGGGCCTTATCAAAAATGGATGAAGAGGGTCTTGGTCGTTTCGAGAGGAGACTTTTGCGTACAATCTTCGGTCCCTTTGCGTTGACGTAGAGTGGAGATTCAACCACGAACTGTATGGACAGCATAGCTCCGGCCCGAAGTTTCTTCTACTCCAACCCGGGAAGACGACATTGCAGAGAACGGCCGCATTTAAGGAGGCACACACAGGTGGAAAGGGACCTTAATCAACTGGGCGTGCGACACTGGAAACAGCTGGCAAAAGATCGTGCTAGCTGGAAAGGCTTGTTGGTTGGGGCCCAAGTTCACCCCGAACTGCAGTGCTACCTATGTATGTAAGTACATACTTTGCAAACAGAGTATCTAAAATTACATGTACATTTAAGTACAAATACGACGGTCTTGACGTACACACTATAAAAAATAACTCAAAGATGATTAAGATGTCAGCATCCTCCGTTCGTCTAACGTACAAATAGACGCTTTGCCAGCGAACTTAATCAAATAATTGATCTAATTCAGATGAACATTCCTCTCCTCAAAGAAAATCAAGAGACAAGATGAAAAAGAGAAAAATTAGACAAAAGTGATAGATAAACTCGTCAAAGCTAAACACACATACTCACATGTAATACATATCTACTAGTCCTTGAACAAGGACACTTGACAGTACATACTCCTAGTATATAAGAAGGACATCCTCTGTAAGGAAGTTATTTTATGTACCCTCTCATCAGTCACATCCTCAAATGGTTTACGCCGCGATCGTAGACCCACCCTCGTCGACACCAAAAATTTGGAATTAATTATCTAGTCACGTCTCATAATTTCACCAGTGAATCCGAGGATTCTTAGTTATTGTGGTATGGATGATTGTTGCTTCTGGAATGGGATCATCATCTTTCTCAAAGCGTGTTCCATTCGAGTGGCATCTGCTCAAAAGAGGGAAAAAAATGTGGAAGCAGTAAACACGCAACCATGACGTATTGTTACAGTGTTTGCAAGGATTTCATAGCATATGGATGGTGAATAATAATCTACTTGGGGGGATTCGAAAAAGGACAAAAAAAAAAAAATCACCAGAGGACTATAGTAAGGAACGTCAACCACAGCGCAGCCGATGCAGATGAAAGATGATTGGCGGACGGTCAAAATGTTTTTAAACGTTTACCCGAATTTATGTTGGCACCGAATGGAGCCGGAATTTATTATGCAGTTATTATCTGATATGTGCTTTCACATCATTTTGTTGCTCGTTTATGTTCGTTGTAATGGGCAAGAAGGCAAGGTACGACGAAGTAGAACATTAATGTTAACGAAAATCAGTATGGCATAGCCTGAAGATATAGGATACATCTGTAGTCCAACTTTAATGGTTATTTGATTTCAGGTTAGAGCCTCATGAATTTCGAGATACCCTAATAGATTGGTAGGAATAACTTAATGGCGTGAAAACATGCCGTTGAAGTTTAGTAGAAGTTTGATGACATAAAAAATACATATGAATATCGGCATATTGACACTAACAAAGTGCCTGAATCCTTTTCTTATGTAGATGGCAAAGGACTAACAAAAGCCTCGTAAGGGTAGCATCTATCCGACGGATGCTGACCTGCTAAAAAGCGAGAAGAGCCACCGCAGTCGAACATCTTGTGGCAGTGCTAGTAAGTCCTATCCCCACCTCCTCGTGGTGCCATCTGGAGATTTCCTATGGATATTGCAGACGGGGAAGGGCGAATGGCGAGCCTCCTGCGCCAAAAAACAGGATTAGTCGGTTGGGCTACGGCCTAGTAAGCCGTAACCGTAAAAAAGCCACAAACTCCGAATCAACCACAAGCCTCGGATATAACGGACCGGATTTATGTTGACGACCCTTGCAAAAAACGAAAAACGGACAATGATCTTCGGCTTTGTACGTGGAATGTTAGGTCCCTAAACAGGCTACGTGCAGCCGAACAACTCGCGGACGCCCTAGACCGCTACAAAGCGGACATAACCGCCGTCCAGGAAATGCGATGGAATGGACCGGGTATAAAGCGGATGGAAAACAGAGATATTTACTACGGTGACTGCTATAGGGAGAGAGGGCAACGATTGTTTGAATGCGGATTTGTTGTTCGAGGTGGACTAAGGCAAAAAGTCCTAAGCATTCGGCATGTGAGCGAACGCCTTATAACAATCCGTATCAAGGCTAAATTTTTCAACATCAGCCTGATCTGCGTCCACGCCCCCACGAAAGACAAGGATGACTCCGCCAAAAATGAGTTCTACGATCTCCTAGACAGAACGTATGTCCAATGTCCCAGCTATGACATCAAAATTGTATTAGGAGACTTCAATGCTAAGCTGGGTAAGGAAAGCATATTTGAACGAGTCGTCGGCAAACATAACCTACACGACACCACCTCCGATAAGGGACATAGGCTAATTGATCTTGCTACGGGGCGAAATCTCCTTTTAGCCAGTACGCGCTTCCCGCACCTCGATATACACTAAGGCACCTGGCGTTCTTTTGATCAATCGACTACCAACCAGATTGATCACATCGCGATCGACGTCAGACACTCCTCCACTATTCTTGATGTTCGAACTTTCCGAGGGGCTAACATCGACTCGCACCACATTCTTGTAGTAGCCAAGATATGCTTACGGATATCACGAACGCAGCGGAGTAGAGTAAGAATACAAAGTTATGACGTCGGAAAGCTACTATCGCCAGAAACCGCTCGTGCTTTGATCGCATCTCCCTTAAGCTCTCCAATACACCTCAATCTTCCACGCTATCAATAGAACAGCAGTGGAGCCTCTGCAAACAAGCCCTGAAAAGCTCTGCATCCGAATTTTTGAGTTTCAAGGCTCCACTATGAAGAAACACCTGGTTCGATGACGAGTGCAGGAGGATTCACACAGCGAAGAAGGATGCATATAAGGCCTCGCTGCATAAAAAAAGAAGAGCAGCTCGCGAGCTCTACGAGTTAAAAAGAAGGGAGTAGCGTAAGCTTCTCAGGAGAAAGAAGAAAGAGCACGTGAAGCGCGAGATTGAGGATTTGGAGAGGTATTACCGCAGGCGTGACGTTCGAAAATTTTATCAACAGATAAAGTGAACATGCCAAGGTTATAAAGCCAGAACGGAAGCCTGCAGTGATGAGAACGGACACCTAGTAGTAGAATCGCAGTCGATGCTGAGAATATGGAAAAACCGCTTCTGAAGACTGTATAACGGCGATGTTAGTCAATATACCGCTGTCAGGCAGAATGATCCATTTCTAATCGACGAAGACCGCAGAGAACTTCGTCCCCCTGACCTCTACGAAGTTAAGATTGCCATAACGAAACTCAAGTCGAATAAAGCTCCTGGCGTAGACGGACTGTCTGTTGAGCTCTTCAAGGCATCTGGGGATGACCTGGTTTGGAGCATCTGTAAGATATTGTCAGAGGAATGCATGCCCGAGGAATGGAGTCTCAGCATCGTGTGCCCGATCCACAAGAAAGGAGACCCCTCTGATTGTGCCAACTACAGAGGAATAAGTCTCCTTAACATCGCCTACAAAATCTTCTCTGCCGTTTTGTGTGAAGACCTGAAGCCTTTTGTAAATAAGCTAATAGGTCCTTATCAGTGCGGATTTAGGCCCGGGAAGTCCACCATCGACCAAATCTTCACACTACGGCAGATCCTGGAAAAAACCAATGAATTTCAAGTCGACACTCACCACCTATTTGTTGACTTCAAAGCCGCATACGACAGCGTAATTAGAGACGAGCTATACAACGCTATGTCTACCTTTGCCATACCTGCTGAACTCATCAGACTATGCAGGATGACTTTGGAGAATACTCGCAGCTCCATCCGAATCGCTGATCACCTTACCGATAGTTTTGTTGTCCAAAAAGGATTGAGGCAGGGCGATGCGCTGTCGTGTGATTTCATCAACATCATATTGGAAATGATTGTGGAAAAATCACAACTACTTGCATACACCAACGATATTGACATAATAGGTAGATCACAGCGAGATGTCAATGAGGAGTTTGCGAGTATTGACTTCGAGGCGGCGAAAGTTGGTCTGCCGGTAAACGAGGGAAAACTAAATATATGCTGTCATCGACGTCTTGGCCAGAACGTTTGTATTGGTAGATATGAGTTCGAGGTAGTTAAGGACTTCATCTACCTTGGCTCCGCAGTGACCTGGAAAAACGACATCAGTTCCGAAATCAAACGCAAAATCACTCTTGCCAATCGCTGTTTCTTTGCGCTCAGGATGCAATTGAGTAATAGAGCCCTCTCCCGAACGACAAAGTTGACTCTATATAATACCCTTATCATCACGGTCCTGTTGTACGGCGCAGAAGCATGGACACTATCAAAAGCGGATGGGGAGGCCCTTGGTCGGTTCGAGAGAAAGATTAGCGCGTGATTTTCGGGCCTATAAACGCAGACGGGGGATGGAGGAAAAGATTCAATCACGAGCTTTACGGGCTGTACAGCGACATGAGGCTAGTCAGGCGTCTACGGAATCAACGCCTAAGTTGGCTGGGCCATGTAGAGCGAATGGACACCACAGCTCCAGCCCGGGGAGTCTTTGAATCCAACCCCGAGGGACGAAGAAGCAGAGGACGGCCGCACTTAAGATGGCGCATACAGGTGGAAGGGGACCTCAGCCAACTGGGTGTGCGGCAATGGAAAAGGCTAGCAAAAGATCGTGCTAGATGGAGGGTCATGTTGGTTGAGGCCCAGGTTCACCCCGAACTGTAGCATCCGTTAAGAAGAAGAAGAATTACTTAGATGGAACTATAGTTCCTAGTTAGCTTGAACCTCAACTTTGAAGCTTAAGGGGAGAATATGTTTAGCCATTGTCACGTGTCTGTTAAAAATTCGTTACCACGTATGTACGTGCGTCATCTAAGAAGTGGCCGACCCCTATGGCATCTTCTCTTGGGTTCGAATTGAATATTTTCTAGTAGTGTTTCTAGAGGGCGCCGTAACGCAGTGGTTAGTGTCTTGAACTCTGACTCTGATGCACGAGTTCGAATTGTAATAACACCAACGGCATCGAATGTTCGCGGCATCCCTTCTCGACTCACGCTATTCGGAATAGGTATATTAAACTGAAGGTCCCTTTGGCCTATGTGAAAAATAAATCACACACAACATGGGTGATTGAGAGAAGCTTGGCTCTGGTACTGCCACCAAAGAAGATATCGCTTTTCGCTTTCGTATGATTAGGGCCTCCTCGTCTACCTAAGACAAAGTTGAAGACTGGCGCAGAGGAGAAGTGAATTATAATATTTAGTATCAAGTCTGGGGTTCAAGTTGTATTTCACAGAGAGGCAAAATGCTTTACAAAGCTGGTATGGTCCCGCTGTGTTCACCCAATCGCGTCAATTTCATCAGCGTATGCGAGCAATTGTGCAAACTTGAAGTAGATCGTGCCACTTGTATTGGCCAGTGAATACCGCACGACGTTTCCAAACATGTTGTTGAAAAAATCACATGACAATGCGTCGCCCTGTCTGAACCCTTTTTTGACATCGAAGGTCTCGGCTAACTCCTTACCGACCTTATTGGAGCATCGGTTTTCTCAGTTGTCATCTTGCACAACCTCACGAGTTTGGCAGGTATGTCACACGGCTCTATATACATAGCTCGTCCCTATAGACACTGTTATATGAGGCTTTAAAATCGACGAAAGGGTGGTGAGTGTTAATCTGAAATTCACGGGTCTTCTCAAAGATCTGCCGTAATATGAATATGTGGTATTATATCGTGGATTTTATGTATATCGTGTTGTTTCCCGGCCTAAAGCTACATTGATGGGAGCCTATCAAATTATCCACGAATGGTTTCAAGCGTTCATAGAGAACTCCAGAGAAGACCTTGTATGCAATGTTAAGGAGACTTATTCGCCCAGATCATAAGGACAACCCAGCACCGACTCGAGGAACCTGTCAATCCGAACTCTTGGGACAACGCCACAGAAGACACCCTCGAGTCAAATGGCGTTGAAGAACCTCAACCAACTGAAGACGGCTGGAGACGCTTGTTGGTTGAGGCCCAACACCATAGCGTACTGTAGTGCCATGAAGAAAAAAAAAAAACGAATCTTCAATACCCCCGGGTTTCTTCTTTTTTAGTGACTCGAGGATTAACTGGAGATCTTCATTCGAAATTAACAGGGTAATAGCACTTTCATTGGTTATGGCGTTGTTAGCCGTAAGATCGTCATTAAAATTGGTGGAAAAAATGTTGGATATCATTTCGAACGTAGAAGCAAGGCTCTCTTCTCCAGGTCGTGGTTTAGGTGAATGCTTTCATTCCCTTGCACATTTCATGGAAGAAAGCTCCCACTGTCGTCGACTCTCCACATAAATCATTGGTTCGGAGAAGACGGCGCTCTCAGGATCAAATGCGGATTAAATGCGGTCGTCCTCTGTTGCGTAGTCCCTCGGGGTTTGAGTCGAAGACTCTTCGGGCCGGAGCGTTGATGTCCATTCGCTCTACATGGCCTAGCCATCTTAGACGTTGAATCCGAAGATGTCTAACTAGGCCGTACAGCCCGTACAGTTCTTGGTTGAATCTCCTCCTCCACTCTCGGTTTACACAAACGGGACCAAAGAGTGCACGCAGAATTTTCCTCTCGAAACGCCCAAGAGCCTCTTCATCCGCTTTTGATAACGTCCAAGCCTCAGCCCCATAGAGGAGGACCGGGACGATTAAGGTTTTGTAGAGGGATACCTTAGTTTTTCGAGAGAGTGTCCTACTACTCAATTGCCTCCTGAGCCCGAAGAAGCAGCGGTTGGCAAGAGTTATTCTGCGTTTTATCTCAGTGCTGGCTTCATTGCTGCTTGTCACTATCGAGCCAAGGTAGACGAAGTCCTTGACTACTTCAAAAATATAGCTGCCGAAGGTGACGCTCTGACCAAGACGTCGGTGCTGTGCGTCTTTCTTTGATGACAGCATATATTTGGTCTTGTCCCCATTTACCCTTAGACCCACTTTAGTCGCTTCTGCTTCAATGCCTGCGAACGCCTCGTTGACGTCTCGCTTTGTCCGTCCAATGAGGTCAATGTCATCTGCGTAGGCAAGCAATTGTGTGGACTTGAAATAGGTCGTACCTCTTGTATTGGCCGCAGAGTCCCGCACAAGCTTTTCAAGAATAATGTTAAAGAAATCACATGACAGTGCGTCACCCTGTCTAAAACCTTTTTTAACATCAAAGGGGTCGGTTAGTTGACCTCCGACCTTAATGGAGCAGCGAGAGTTCTCCATAGTCATCCTGCACAGTCTGATGAGTTTGGCAGGAATGTTAACACATGACATGGCTCTGTATAGCTCGTCTCTATAAACACTGTCATACGCGACTTTAAAGTCGACGAAAAGATGGTGCGTGTCGACCTGGAATTCATGGGTCTTCTCCAAGATCTGCCGTAGTGCAAATATTTGGTCTATCGTGGATTTTTCTAGCCTGAAACCACACTGGTAGGAACCTATCAGATTGTCCACGAACGGATTCAGGCACTTACACAGTACGGCAGAGAGGATCTTGTACGCGATGTTCAGGCGGCTTATCTCTCTCTAATTTAGTCAGTCATAGGGGTCTCCTTATGGATCGAGCAAACGATGCTGAGATTTCATTCATCGGGTATGCGTTCTTCCGATTATACCTTGCAGATGAGTTGGTGCATGTTCCTGATCCGCTCATCGCCAGCTGCTTTAAACAGACAAAATAACGACTATTAAAATTCTTGAACACCTTTTCGTCGACCCCGTAATCAAAATCCTCAAAGCTTACTCAACGAACTAATCCAATTCTCAGAATAATATTTACTATTCTGTAAAGACGCGGAAATTCAGGACAGAATATAAAAACTTAGCACAACTTTCCACCGCCTCTGCCTTACGAAATTCCCTCAATTAGTCCCTCAATCCTTTATGATCCCTGAGACAATCCAATATCTCCTTGATCAATACTAACACCGAGACTAGCAACACGACCATCACCTAATTTCCACTAACTCCACAGAATGGCAAAATTCATAAAGTTTCCGCCACAAAGTGAGCTTTTGTATAACTCCTTTCCGCCATTATACAGTGCATAATCGGATTTGCGAATCCTGTTTTGTTGCCTCCAAGCGACGGTAAAGTGCTTTCTAAAGGATGCAAATGGCATCTTATCGACACAGTGCCATGTCCTAGCAACGACAACCTAGAAAAACTTTGCATTTGAAGTGGCACCAAAGTGCATAAAGAAAAACCAATTGTAATGCAGAATACCCAACTACCGGTTAGCCATCACCCTGTCCGTGAGCGAAGTTTCCCCATTAAAATTCCCTAAAACGTTAACATTAACTTTTGCGTGTACAAAGCTGAAATAGGACAACTTCTGACGCGCGTCCTGACAACGAAAACTTGCCGTCATCAAAAGTTTGCTCCGCCGCACAATCTTACAGATACATATACTCGTAAATACTCGTACCTAGAAGATAGCACAGTTGATTGGCTGTGATTATTTTTATCACGGATATTGTGGGGGGACCACAAAAATAAATCACCAACCATGGTGGTCGGGCGTTACGTAGGAATAAATCACGTCCTTTGTTCGATGGTGAGCGTGTCAGCAGACCGATAATCAATACACTTCCTATTAATGGGATGTTAATAAGTACGCAATACCTACTCACGCACGTAACCACGGTTCAATCACTTCGAGTACACTGCGGGTGCTCCAATTTTTCCCCTTTTTTTCATTTTTTAATGAATTTAATGAAGCTCGCCATTGTTTTTTACTTTTTCGGACTTTAAAGCTTGTATTGATGGAAAATAAATCGCACGTGTTTAAAATATTTGAATTAGTTTCATCAAGGACCACAGACAGATCGCTGGAGTTGTGGCATTTTCCCAGAGCGAAAGGTTGAAAATTGTTGACATCGAAATTCAGTGTACTTCGTAGTCAGCTTTTAATTGCGTCAGCGTATGCTTGGCACGCATAATAGCAGCTCCAAGTTAGGTGGCCGGGCAGCTATAGCTAGCCAGGCACCTAAAGGTGGTCGGGCAGCTATAGCTAGCCAGGCACCTAAAGGTGGCCGGGCAGCTATAGCTAGCCAGGCACCTAAAGGTGGCCGGGCAGCTATAGCTAGCCAGGCACCTAAAGGTGGCCGGGCAGCTATAGCTAGCCAGGCACCTAAAGGTGGCCGGGCAGCTATAGCTAGCCAGGCACCTAAAGGTGGCCGGGCAGCTATAGCTAGCCAGGCACCTAAAGGTGGCCGGGCAGCTATAGCTAGCCAGGCACCTAAAGGTGGCCGGGCAGCTATAGCTAGCCAGGCACCTAAAGGTGGCCGGGCAGCTATAGCTAGCCAGGCACCTAAAGGTGGCCGGGCAGCTATAGCTAGCCAGGCACCTAAAGGTGGCCGGGCAGCTATAGCTAGCCAGGCACCTAAAGGTGGCCGGGCAGCTATAGCTAGCCAGGCACCTAAAGGTGGCCGGGCAGCTATAGCTAGCCAGGCACCTAAAGGTGGCCGGGCAGCTATAGCTAGCCAGGCACCTAAAGGTGGCCGGGCAGCTATAGCTAGCCAGGCACCTAAAGGTGGCCGGGCAGCTATAGCTAGCCAGGCACCTAAAGGTGGCCGGGCAGCTATAGCTAGCCAGGCACCTAAAGGTGGCCGGGCAGCTATAGCTAGCCAGGCACCTAAAGGTGGCCGGGCAGCTATAGCTAGCCAGGCACCTAAAGGTGGCCGGGCAGCTATAGCTAGCCAGGCACCTAAAGGTGGCCGGGCAGCTATAGCTAGCCAGGCACCTAAAGGTGGCCGGGCAGCTATAGCTAGCCAGGCACCTAAAGGTGGCCGGGCAGCTATAGCTAGCCAGGCACCTAAAGGTGGCCGGGCAGCTATAGCTAGCCAGGCACCTAAAGGTGGCCGGGCAGCTATAGCTAGCCAGGCACCTAAAGGTGGCCGGGCAGCTATAGCTAGCCAGGCACCTAAAGGTGGCCGGGCAGCTATAGCTAGCCAGGCACCTAAAGGTGGCCGGGCAGCTATAGCTAGCCAGGCACCTAAAGGTGGCCGGGCAGCTATAGCTAGCCAGGCACCTAAAGGTGGCCGGGCAGCTATAGCTAGCCAGGCACCTAAAGGTGGCCGGGCAGCTATAGCTAGCCAGGCACCTAAAGGTGGCCGGGCAGCTATAGCTAGCCAGGCACCTAAAGGTGGCCGGGCAGCTATAGCTAGCCAGGCACCTAAAGGTGGCCGGGCAGCTATAGCTAGCCAGGCACCTAAAGGTGGCCGGGCAGCTATAGCTAGCCAGGCACCTAAAGGTGGCCGGGCAGCTATAGCTAGCCAGGCACCTAAAGGTGGCCGGGCAGCTATAGCTAGCCAGGCACCTAAAGGTGGCCGGGCAGCTATAGCTAGCCAGGCACCTAAAGGTGGCCGGGCAGCTATAGCTAGCCAGGCACCTAAAGGTGGCCGGGCAGCTATAGCTAGCCAGGCACCTAAAGGTGGCCGGGCAGCTATAGCTAGCCAGGCACCTAAAGGTGGCCGGGCAGCTATAGCTAGCCAGGCACCTAAAGGTGGCCGGGCAGCTATAGCTAGCCAGGCACCTAAAGGTGGCCGGGCAGCTATAGCTAGCCAGGCACCTAAAGGTGGCCGGGCAGCTATAGCTAGCCAGGCACCTAAAGGTGGCCGGGCAGCTATAGCTAGCCAGGCACCTAAAGGTGGCCGGGCAGCTATAGCTAGCCAGGCACCTAAAGGTGGCCGGGCAGCTATAGCTAGCCAGGCACCTAAAGGTGGCCGGGCAGCTATAGCTAGCCAGGCACCTAAAGGTGGCCGGGCAGCTATAGCTAGCCAGGCACCTAAAGGTGGCCGGGCAGCTATAGCTAGCCAGGCACCTAAAGGTGGCCGGGCAGCTATAGCTAGCCAGGCACCTAAAGGTGGCCGGGCAGCTATAGCTAGCCAGGCACCTAAAGGTGGCCGGGCAGCTATAGCTAGCCAGGCACCTAAAGGTGGCCGGGCAGCTATAGCTAGCCAGGCACCTAAAGGTGGCCGGGCAGCTATAGCTAGCCAGGCACCTAAAGGTGGCCGGGCAGCTATAGCTAGCCAGGCACCTAAAGGTGGCCGGGCAGCTATAGCTAGCCAGGCACCTAAAGGTGGCCGGGCAGCTATAGCTAGCCAGGCACCTAAAGGTGGCCGGGCAGCTATAGCTAGCCAGGCACCTAAAGGTGGCCGGGCAGCTATAGCTAGCCAGGCACCTAAAGGTGGCCGGGCAGCTATAGCTAGCCAGGCACCTAAAGGTGGCCGGGCAGCTATAGCTAGCCAGGCACCTAAAGGTGGCCGGGCAGCTATAGCTAGCCAGGCACCTAAAGGTGGCCGGGCAGCTATAGCTAGCCAGGCACCTAAAGGTGGCCGGGCAGCTATAGCTAGCCAGGCACCTAAAGGTGGCCGGGCAGCTATAGCTAGCCAGGCACCTAAAGGTGGCCGGGCAGCTATAGCTAGCCAGGCACCTAAAGGTGGCCGGGCAGCTATAGCTAGCCAGGCACCTAAAGGTGGCCGGGCAGCTATAGCTAGCCAGGCACCTAAAGGTGGCCGGGCAGCTGTAGCTAGCCAGGCACCTAAAGGTGGCCGGGCAGCTATAGCTAGCCAGGCACCTAAAGGTGGCCGGGCAGCTATAGCTAGCCAGGCACCTAAAGGTGGCCGGGCAGCTATAGCTAGCCAGGCACCTAAAGGTGGCCGGGCAGCTATAGCTAGCCAGGCACCTAAAGGTGGCCGGGCAGCTATAGCTAGCCAGGCACCTAAAGGTGGCCGGGCAGCTATAGCTAGCCAGGCACCTAAAGGTGGCCGGGCAGCTATAGCTAGCCAGGCACCTAAAGGTGGCCGGGCAGCTATAGCTAGCCAGGCACCTAAAGGTGGCCGGGCAGCTATAGCTAGCCAGGCACCTAAAGGTGGCCGGGCAGCTATAGCTAGCCAGGCACCTAAAGGTGGCCGGGCAGCTATAGCTAGCCAGGCACCTAAAGGTGGCCGGGCAGCTATAGCTAGCCAGGCACCTAAAGGTGGCCGGGCAGCTATAGCTAGCCAGGCACCTAAAGGTGGCCGGGCAGCTATAGCTAGCCAGGCACCTAAAGGTGGCCGGGCAGCTATAGCTAGCCAGGCACCTAAAGGTGGCCGGGCAGCTATAGCTAGCCAGGCACCTAAAGGTGGCCGGGCAGCTATAGCTAGCCAGGCACCTAAAGGTGGCCGGGCAGCTATAGCTAGCCAGGCACCTAAAGGTGGCCGGGCAGCTATAGCTAGCCAGGCACCTAAAGGTGGCCGGGCAGCTATAGCTAGCCAGGCACCTAAAGGTGGCCGGGCAGCTATAACTAGCCAGGCACCTAAAGGTGGCCGGGCAGCTATAGCTAGCCAGGCACCTAAAGGTGGCCGGGCAGCTATAGCTAGCCAGGCACCTAAAGGTGGCCGGGCAGCTATAGCTAGCCAGGCACCTAAAGGTGGCCGGGCAGCTATAGCTAGCCAGGCACCTAAAGGTGGCCGGGCAGCTATAGCTAGCCAGGCACCTAAAGGTGGCCGGGCAGCTATAGCTAGCCAGGCACCTAAAGGTGGCCGGGCAGCTATAGCTAGCCAGGCACCTAAAGGTGGCCGGGCAGCTATAGCTAGCCAGGCACCTAAAGGTGGCCGGGCAGCTATAGCTAGCCAGGCACCTAAAGGTGGCCGGGCAGCTATAGCTAGCCAGGCACCTAAAGGTGGCCGGGCAGCTATAGCTAGCCAGGCACCTAAAGGTGGCCGGGCAGCTATAGCTAGCCAGGCACCTAAAGGTGGCCGGGCAGCTATAGCTAGCCAGGCACCTAAAGGTGGCCGGGCAGCTATAGCTAGCCAGGCACCTAAAGGTGGCCGGGCAGCTATAGCTAGCCAGGCACCTAAAGGTGGCCGGGCAGCTATAGCTAGCCAGGCACCTAAAGGTGGCCGGGCAGCTATAGCTAGCCAGGCACCTAAAGGTGGCCGGGCAGCTATAGCTAGCCAGGCACCTAAAGGTGGCCGGGCAGCTATAGCTAGCCAGGCACCTAAAGGTGGCCGGGCAGCTATAGCTAGCCAGGCACCTAAAGGTGGCCGGGCAGCTATAGCTAGCCAGGCACCTAAAGGTGGCCGGGCAGCTATAGCTAGCCAGGCACCTAAAGGTGGCCGGGCAGCTATAGCTAGCCAGGCACCTAAAGGTGGCCGGGCAGCTATAGCTAGCCAGGCACCTAAAGGTGGCCGGGCAGCTATAGCTAGCCAGGCACCTAAAGGTGGCCGGGCAGCTATAGCTAGCCAGGCACCTAAAGGTGGCCGGGCAGCTATAGCTAGCCAGGCACCTAAAGGTGGCCGGGCAGCTATAGCTAGCCAGGCACCTAAAGGTGGCCGGGCAGCTATAGCTAGCCAGGCACCTAAAGGTGGCCGGGCAGCTATAGCTAGCCAGGCACCTAAAGGTGGCCGAGCAGCTATAGCTAGCCAGGTACCTAAAGATGGCCGGGCAGCTATAGCTAGCCAGGCACCTAAAGGTGGCCGGGCAGCTATAGCTAGCCAGGCACCTAAAGGTGGCCGGGCAGCTATAGCTAGCCAGGCACCTAAAGGTGGCCGGGCAGCTATAGCTAGCCAGGCACCTAAAGGTACCTATTGGTGGCCGGGCTAGCAAATTACCACGCCTTCTTCAAAGTACTCGCTCTTGAAAAAAAAAAACGATTTCTACGGCTTCAGATCTTCTTCCTGTCGCGATCCATTTATCTCAAAACATATGCTGAAATTCGTCAGAGTGCAAGAAGTGTAAAATTATTTCTCCCGTTTAATGCCAGTAAATTGCTGCAGCATTACTTACAACACCCACAATGGTAGCTAGATGTGGGGCCGCAGAATTTCTTCAAGAAATTCGCCAGCCATCCTGGGTAGTTGTCGGTTACTTAACTAAAATGAACTAATTGTTGCCGTGAGCTGAAGAACTATTTTAGGAGTTAACTAAGTTAATTGGGGCGTGAAGTTGATGAGTTTTTGCCGCAGATGTAGAAAGGGTGTATAGATAAATGGATGTGCAGTGTGTGTGTGTGTGTTAAACTTCTAGTATTTTTTTTAAACTCTATAAATGTGACTAATTAATGGTATACGGTGGATGGGAGATTGTTAGTATGGTTTTACATATGTACAGGTTAAAGTGGTTGGGAAGCTGCATATAGATGCCGCGACATCAATGCTTCACACTGAATTAGGGAAGTCTTCTAATTTTTGTCTACTTCATTTTGAATCAAATGTTTTCTTCAGAAGATCTTCATTTTTTTTTCTAGAAAAATATACAGATGTTCGAATAGTCAAGTGAAATTCGTTCATAATAGCTATAGGTGGATGTATACCCTCGGTAAAAACCTGCGGGACACCCGAAGAAGTTATAATGGGGTTAGGGATTCAACTTCTACAAAGTACTCAGTAATAGCGATTCTCGAGATACAATTTAAACCATACGAGAATTTGGGGTGAGAGCTCTAAAACCACGACTTTACAGTAGAATAATGGATGGCTTATCTTATCAAAAGATTTGCAGAAGTCGGTAGTAATAACGTCTATTTCATTGCTCTCCTGCAATGTCGAAAGGGTGTTGGAGACAAATTTGATAAAAAAGGTTGCGGTCGACCTACCTTTTAGGCAACCATGCTACTTAATTACTTACTTAGGTGGCGCTACAGTCCGTGGTAAACCTGGGCCTCATCCAACAAGCGTCTCCAGCCGGCACGGTCTTTGGCCAGCTGTTTCCAGTGCCGCACGCCCAGTTGGTTGAGGTCCCTTTCCACCTGCGTGCGCCACCGTCCTCTGCCGCGCCTTCCTTCTGGAGTGGATTCGAAGACTTTTCGGGTCGGAGCTGTATCTTCCATGCGCTCTACATGGCCTAGCCACCTTAGACGCTGTATCCGTAGACGTCGTACCAGGCCGATGTCGCTGTACAACCCGTACAGTTCTTCGTTATATCTTCTCCTCCATACACCGTTTAAACAAACGGGACCGTAGATAGTGCGCAGAATTTTCCTCTCGAAACGACCAAGGGCATCTTCATCCGCTTTTGTTAAGGTCCAAGCCTCTGCGCCGTAAAGGAGGACTGGGAGGTCTTATATAGTGTCACCTTGGTTTTCCGAGAGAGGGCTCTACTTCTCAATTGCCTCTTGAGCCCATAGAAACAGCGGTTGGCAAGAGTGATTCTGCGTTTTATCTCAGCGCTGGTGTTGTTGTCGCTGGTAATCAGTGAGCCAAGGTAGACGAGCCAACCATGCTGCCGGTGGGAAAAGTTGGGTTTGCGGTAGGACATTAAGTCATACGCAATGGACTCGAAGAGAAAAGTCAGTGCAATGCAACTTGGTAATCTGTCTATTATGGGATATAATAATCTTGAAAGTAGGACCTTTTTTGTGCGTAGAGAAAATGAAAGGGTTGTGGGAAAGGAAGCTTGACGAAGCGAAAGACGAAAAAGAGTAAAAAGAGTTGATACATTTCTTGAGAAATATGGCTGGAGACCATTCGGACCTGAAGAAAAGTTGTGTTTGGGATGGTTTTTCCTCATTTGTCCTCATTTATGTCAATTAAAGAAATGGATGGCTAAGCGCAGTTGTTCATAAAACTCAAGGGGTCAGATTTTGGATTGTAGTCATTAGATTATTGTCTAAAGAATGAAGAAAAACGTTCACAGTGGTTTTAGGATCGTCGGAGGAAATATTACTCAATTTGAGAGTTGAAGAAACCTAGACGTTTCATCAATTAGAGATTTATGCATTCTATCAAGATATGAGTTGTAAAGAGATTCACTGAGGATAGAGGAACGTAGGAAGGACTATTTTTATTTCACGTAATCGGAGGTGAAAAAGATATTAAGAACTTTTCTCAAAATTTATTTCTTTTAGTACTGAGAGAACGTAATTCGCTATAATGCCAAGGAAGCGATGTACGCTCAATTGTGGGAGTAACTTTATGTAGCTAAATCATATGTATCTAATTGAATTCGCGTCCTTTGCCAAAATTACTACAATCAAATCTGGGAGGAGTAGTGACACCATTTTCTAATAATTTAACTTCACATTACTACTGCCGTTTTTACATTTTTTTTTTATTTTAGGATCACTTCGTTTCGCCTTCTTGTTTTTCCACAAAAAAGGCAATGAGGCCTTTTTCTCTACATTTTAACGAATAGTCATCTGGAATGGATCATCAATATTCATCATCCAGTAACGATAAACGAAAAGCCCGTAGACGTTGGTAACAAAGTCAAGCGCCGCAACATGAAACATATTTAAACCGACTAGACTGCGGACACCCACTTACCTATCCTAATCTAACAAATGTCGAAAATGAAAGTACAATTTTCGGCCGAAAACATGCAGATCGATTTTAGGGTCATATCAACCATGCGGCTTTTGAAATAATAGAGGAACGAAACCGTATGCGTCGTCTTCAAATGACAAAGACACTTGATTAAGCGCGACAAACCTAAACCGAATGCACTCACTGGAAAGCTGCCTGCTAAATGTGATTACATCGAGAGCGGAACACTGTTAGATAAGTCAATTGACTTTGTAGTGAGTCAAATCTAACACTACTATGTGCACACGCTATTGGGCCTGATAGTTAGTGTCCTTTGAAGATTTTCACAAAAACCCTCGGACAAAAAAACAAAAAAAAAAAAAAATTGTTCGATAGTATAAAACACAATTTGTAGGAATGTGATTGTGCTTCAAATCCAGTCACATGTAGATGAGATAGTCCTCGAAGGTCGAATCTTTCTCTATTTATTTATTCGACCACTCTTCCAATATTAAGCAGAGTGTCCAAGAACGAGTCTTGAAAACCATCTCGATTTTGTTATCTTAAATGCCACTAGTCGACGTGGATTAGTGATTCACTCGTTGATTATCCATCCTTATACACCTTTATTTTCCTGAATATACGAACCCTTATAACCGGCAGGACTCGTTACCTTTTCTACTTAAAAACTACATTTTTCGTTCATAAATGTTTGCAATCACCATATCTAAATCAACATTGATTTACTTACCGTATCAGCAAAAAGTGCACTTTCATGGACGTACTGGCCGTTTTCTAAAAAAAAAAAGAGAATACTATTGAAGTCGTTTGTTTTTAATAAAACAAGTGGGATATAAAAAAACGATAATGGGTTAAAGATGGCAGGCAAGAAGTTAGCTTATTAGCTCTCCCAGAAACAGCAATCTGAAACTATTTATGATACGATTAATAAAAAACAACTCGAGGAGAATGCCCGCGGGATGCCTCGCAAATTCTCAAGACCTGTTAGAGTGCCTAGTGTAAATGTAAGATGTGTCGATTTAGATTAGGTTAGGTAAATGGGTGCCCTATTGACGAGAGATCAAGGCTCACGTAGACGACGACAAGTCCATTGTGCCCAGTAAACGTTTAATCTTAGAAACCTAAAAGCTACCCTTTGAGCTGAATCACCTACATAGATGCTGATAGAAATCTCAGTAATCTGTTCAGCCCAAAGTTTTTTACCGCTTCCAGTCCCGAAAAGAAGTGGCTTCCAAGGAATATGGTCCTTTTTTGTGCTAGTGCCGAGCATTCACACAGTCATTTCCTCTTTGTCCTATTATGCCCTATGGTGGGTTACATGCAGTGCTCACTGAGGGCACCGACTGCCAATCGAATATTCCCAAGAAGACTGAACTTTAGCAGGCTTTCCGTCTTTTTCTTATCATAGATGGGCCTTGTTAATTTTGTCATTGCACATATATCTAATTGATAACATCTATTTCTCAAAAAAGTGTACTGATCTGTTTAATTGCGAACACCCCAGCTTGGAATACGCTAGAGCCATCATCATCATCAGGAGTGATTTGCTTCAGAGGTTTCGAAATAGACCCCGGCTCCTGAATCGGTTTCCATTGTCAGTATAGATCATCAGTTCATTTTCCGTACGTATCATACCACTGCTCTATTCCTCCCTGGAAGTAACTCTTGCAGCAAGGAAGTCGGGTGATATAGTCCGTTCCGGTTTTGAATCTCGAGATGGCCTATCGATCTAAGACTGATGGGTGGCGATGAAGACTCGTTGCCCAGAGACCGAATTCTTGCATTTTTAGCGCAGTCCTGGTTGCGTTGCATTCGCAGTATATGACTAAAGTAGGAAGCTTCCAGGTTGTTTCAGGAGCCGCCGTTGGTGTGGATGCCATAGATCCAGCCACCGCCAGACAATCTGCTCTCTGAATTCTAAAACACTTTGAAGATGGCATTTCATCTCAAGAGCATTCGAGCCATTCGACACCACTCATGTGGAGGTCAGTGTATCTTGGTATAGATCTTCTCCTGGTAAAAAAGACAATCTCAGTTTTCCCTGGGGTTACCCTTGACCCAGTCTTTCGCTGAAGTATGTATGTATGTTGGCGTTACAGTCCATGACGAACCTGAGCCGAGCTTCTCTCAATCACCCATGTTGTGTGTGATTTCATTTTTCCCATAGGTGAAAGGGACCTACAGTTTATTGCCGGTTCCGAACGGCGAATTTCGAGAAGCTTTTCATGACAATTTTACTACAGGGGGTTTTGTCAGAACCCCGCTGAGGAGAAACACCGTGAAAAACACGTTCGATGACATGGCTGTGTCGGGATTCGATCCCGTGTCATCGGCGTCAGAGGCCAACACACTACCCACTGCACCACGGTGCTCTCTTTCGCTGAAGACCTGAAGAAATTTCCGAGATATCAGAATGGCAATGTCATCAGCATAGGCCGTGACGTTAAAACCTTCTGCCTCTAGAAGTTTTACCATTCCCTCGACCGCAAGGAGCCATAGGGAGGCGATAGAACACATTGTAGTGTATCCTGATTGACACTTACCATTCCACTTATTCGTCCTATTACTTAATTTATCATAGGGGTACTCAGCTTTTGTTCAATCCACCTGCATATTCCCGAGGCTGGACACTATTGCCCCAGTACTGGCGCTATTAAAGGCACCCTCAATATCTAGAAAGGCACCTGAGGTAAATTGTTTCAAATTGAGTGCATTTTCTATCGTATAGACTACCCTGTGAAGAGCGTTGTGGGATTGTGATAGACAGCTGTCACTTTTACATTAGGTAGGAGAATAGGCTTCGGTAGGAAACCCACCCTAACTTCACTCCATGCTTATGGAATATAACACATCCTGGGTCATCAGGTAGGAGTAAATGCCCTTCAAGCCATGGGATAATAGATTCACCTGGTTCTTGCAGCTTTATCAGACATATACTGACGATTCCTGGCGCCTTGTAGGGGTCAAACGAATTTACTGCCCATAGGATCCTTTTCTCGGTAACGGGATGCCCTTAGTAGTGTATTTTCCGAAATGACAGTTCTTGTGTTTTTGCAGAAAGGGAAATTCAATTTTAGTAGAGCATCAAGCACGCTTTCATTTGAGTCTGTCCAGCTACCATCAGATCTCCTAATAAAGGACATCTGTAGGGGAGCTTTGGCAAGGACCTTCCTCAGACGGTCCCCACACGTACAGAATTTAATAAAGCCACAGAAACTTCTCCAAGAATCTGGAATTTGGCGAATCTACATTTTTTTTTTTGAGCCCCTTAACATTGTCTCTATTAGTTGACCATTCAATGGCACTTTTGCGAGGTGCCAGCTATGCCGGCAGGGTGATGCCCTTCTCCATAAGTATGCGCTTTAGGTGTATAGCTTTTTTGTATGTAAGACTCAGCGTACCTTGAGGTAGCTTCCTAGCTTTCTTGGCATAACACACTCTTCTGGACTGTTTCGAATTCCCTAGAGATGTCTTCGTCCCTCCCGCTGGCTTCAGTTATCTTTATCTCTCCCCCCAGGGTCACGTCGTTTAGTACGTCTGCACTAAATGTTTCTATAATAATTGGAATTTTGTTCCCACGAGTACGGCTGGAAATAAAGGTACGCTCCGACAGAACCGCCGAGTATCGGAATAAGGCGTTTAGATACCTTAGGCACCGCCTGAGCACTTAGGGGAGCTCGTTGGGGGTTGGAAATAAACCCTCCAACCTTTTACCTTGGGCACGGTTTCAAAAAGCTCACACCACCACTGGAATAGGGTTGACAACCTCTTCACTGGAAACACTGTCGAAGTCATGGCCTAGTACGAACCTCAGCACCACTACAAGGTGGATAGTCACGCCGGAGGTGTCGAATGAAGCTCATTGAACATATGTCCCAAACTTTCTAAACTAACGGTAGGGCTCTATTCTAGAATAAATACAAATTTTTTTTGGCCAATACAATTTGGGGTGGCCGTGGTGCCGAGCGGAAGGTTTATGGTTCAAATTCGCTTCATAGCCAAGAAAAAGTAATTCCTATACGGACAAAAAGTATGCAACGCGGTTGTGAATGGAAAGTGACCAGAAGTACTGCTTGCAGGCATAACACTCACAGTATATGGTCAACCGAAATTCATCCTCTGCGTATGCAATACTAAAAAAAGTGCTTGAACGAATTACTTCGGACTATAATCAACGCGGAATTTGGTCGGCTCTCGTCCTATCTAAGTCTAGGATAACCACCCCTGAGAGTAGCCGATTAGACGAGCAGCTTCTCCACTGAGAATGTCTCTCGCAGGAACTGAGATTATACCCTCAGGCGTCATCATTTCGCTGAGAAGGATACGCGTCCTAAGATGGCAAAGAGTAGCACACTCAAATAGTGTGTGCTCTGCAGTTTCTTCGTACTACAGACAGAGTATATTGATGGTAAACTCTCTTATACCAGTCTCTAAGTTCAGATTGACGCATGTTAGGATGGCACATAATTTGGCTTGGAAGATACCAGGACTCATTCCTAAAGCTTTCGAAATCCTTCGATTGGGTCCACATATGCCGGCACCACCGCCAGAAACTATCTGGGAGCCATCAGTATATCACCTAAGGCCTTTGAGACCGTTGAGCAAGGGATCACTGGTTTCCCAAGCTGTGCGGTTTGGAACCCATAACTCAAATATCCTGTCAAAAGCTAAAGTGTGTGGTAATGCGTCCGAGAAGGTGATGAAGATGAAGAAGTCTGCATGGCAGGCTTGTTCCCGAGCGAAAAATTCTGATTGCACTACGTAATGCAACCTTTTTAACAAAAAGGTGCAGAGGAGTAAGTCCAGCAATAGCCTCTTAAGCTGCCCTAGCGCCTGTAATGCCAAGACACGCCATCCAGTCTCTGGAGGCATTGAAATCTAACGATTATTGTTTTTTGCTCAACTTTTGTCTAACGTACCGTGGACGCAAAAGTGATGATTATCTTATTTGGGTTGATTGATAAATTTATGAATCATACACAACATCGAATGTTTATTTCGCGTCGTTCCTCCTCGGCGGGGTACTGGCATCACGTTCTCGTCGACTTCGAAAGTAGCTAAACCTGTGAATACGAACGGTGACACTTAAACTGGCTTAAGTATTTAGGATAACAGTTGCTGGGCTGAATTAGCCTGTCTACTGATTCTTATCTTGGTAGCTGAACCAGATTGTATATCTGCTGCTTATTTTATTAACAAAGCTTGTACTATTCGCTTTGATTTTCTTGTGTTGGAACTCCTTGACCAGTTACTATGATCTCATGTTAAATAGGATGTTATCCTAGGAACCCAATATTCCCTGAATCAGGGTTGCCACGGTCATCTACTGGTTATACATATGTGTAAGTAGAAAGAAGGTGATAGAATCGAAGTGTGTCAGGGATAGCACGGCACTTAAGGTAAGCGATTGGTAAATAGCACATAACTTAACCCTACCCCGGGTCACTTGGAAATAAACCGCAGATCACACAATTCTCACCTGCATCTGATGCCCTTAAGAAATCCGAATTAAATTAATTACTATTGAGAATTATCTCATCAACCCTAAACGAGCGAATCGTCCGTAGAAACCTTCAAGAACCTGCACTAAATTCCCATTGACAAATGAGGATGTGAAACATTAATCATTGCCCCGGGCATCGCCAGGTCGACATTGCATCAGACAGTTGCATGTTTTCCATTTATCTACACATTCTCCTTATATAAATGTCCACTTTACCGCACTAAATTATTGCTGCTTTCAAAATTTGACTAAACTCACAGAAACATAATAATTCTTGTGTCAGTCGCTATTTAGTAGATCCTTGTGCTGCAAGCTCTGTGTAAAATCTGCAGGAAAAAACAAAAGTATAAATCTTGTCAAATTGAAAAGGACGACTGTGATAGGACAGCAGTAAGAGTGGATGGTAAAGTATCATTGGTAAGTGTATGATATGCAAAGTCCTTACTTTTTGTGCTGTACCAGAAACCAGAGTTCAAGAAGTTACAAAGGAGATAGATTTCCACAAAGTATTAATATGTATGTGATGCAGATCCATGTATAGCCACTTATGTTGATGTGATGGTTGAGGATCTCTGGGAAAGTAAAGCTTTTGCTCGCTTTACCCGCGCTATCTGTTTTCATTAAGAATACTGCTTTTGCAGAACACTTTGTCGGTGGTTTGGACGCACGGTTAACCTTGCATAATAAGGGTCTGAGGAATATGAGTGGACACGAACATGCTCGCGTACGTGCACCACCATGATGTGTATATTCATCCGGGAGCTATCACCATTTATTTGCATAAGTCAGGATGGGTCTTCTTCCGTATGTATGCCCTGGGCATTTTCAAAGCAAGCCATTGTGAAGATAGTCGTCGTAGTCGTCACATTAATGTTACGATTTGAATGTGACTGCAGTGGTGCAGTAAAACGTTTATCGACAACGACGCACACAGACATCGGCAGCTTTGATGGCAACGACGAAGGACATTAAGGCGACAGAGTCAGCAAATGCTCAAAGCTAAAGTGGGTTTCCTTGCCGGAAGGATATCGCATTCATTGCGAGCGGAACAGTCAGTTTTTAATGGGATCATGTGCGTCTTCGGTTGACATGTCCCGGAACGTCGTTTTTCTGCACTCCATCGTTTATCCTGCATAAATACGAATACATTCCTTCTGGATACGAAAAGAATTGCAAATAAGTTGTGTTACTCTTTGGGGAGCGTTACACTTTTATAAATGATTCCAGACGGTGAAACACTTTCCTATTTTCGATGCAGCTTGGGCGTCTGTTCTTTCATTCATTCATCTGTCACGAGTATGCTGTTTCTCATTAGTTTCGAGGGTGCACTTTTGCTTTTGGGGATTTCCGAAATTCGGTTGTTTGAATTCCTAGATTCGTTTAGGTGAGGTTTTCATTGTTTATCATTCGGAGTGTTGGCGTTTGAGGGAGGAATACGATTTGCACTTGAATGCATAAACAAGCGAATGAAGTGGTATGAATTCTTCAAAAGTCAACTCACAGAGGTGTAATTGGATGTTGTTTTTCTAGGGTTCATCATATCTTGTTTATTTTTATTTTTTAATGTTTATACTGACGTCGTAAAATGTATATCAGGATTCGTTATGTTGGTCCCTGTGCCAGAAGTACCAAGGTTAACTAGGGTTATTCAAGTTAGGTTGTCACGTGACATGTTAAAGATGTCAGTACAGAAGGCTTCAGTATACATACATAGTACAGCACCGCGCCTTTTTAAAACTAAGCCTCGGACAAATTTTACAAGTGCCGTTCTTGTTGACAACTATTTTTATTGTAACAGACGGCTTAGTGAGATTCGTTCCATAGTTGACGTAACAAGCCCGTCAAGTTTTGCAACTCTTTGATACTATATCTCTATTTCCCACGACACTTATTTGGTAAAGCTGAGCGATTTCTCTCGATTCCGATTACAGATGGCCGACGCTGGCCATCCATTCAATTTACAACCGCCGATCATTAATTAGCTCTCTTTTCATGTTACATAAAATCGAGAGTCAAACTGCTACGTTGAAAATTGTTCGCAAAAAGTAAAAAGAAAGAACTCGACCCTCAGCTTCCCTTTCGCCGCATGCATTATAAACGTAATAACCTCGAAATATTTCTGAGCCATTTACCCCACAAGAATGCAATCGCAACACTACCCCGACTACAATGCCACCCAATCACAGGTTCTATAAATGCAAATGGCATAATCGCAAAAAAAATCCAAGGAGAAGGAAACTTTTCATCGCGTTTCGTTGGAAAGGAATTCAATGTAATCGAAAAAAAAAATGTTTAAAAAAGTGCAGCAGTGGAAAAGTATTTTAAGTTCGCGTTTTACCCGCTCAACCATCCACAAAAATATAAAATGCAGTACCGAGAATTTCATCGATACAAAATTTGAAATCCGTTGCCTTCGTCATAATGGATGAGGTATGTACATATTTCGATAGCAATGCGGGTAGCAAGCGATTGAAATCAATTTAACACGACCTTAAAAATGCATTTTAACTTTTCGACATTATGAATGGGTAAGAACGGTGGGATTGGAATCTGTTTGGAATAAAAATATGATCCAAATGCCGTTTGCATATTTTTACGGTCGGTTAATGGAGATTTTTAAAAGTTGGTAAAACATGTAGAAGATTGATGCATCAAAAGACATTGTATCACACAAGTTGATCCGATTAGTTTTCATGGCCAGATCAATGAGTACCCGTGTCTTGAAACGTGTAGATTGTTACTGCAGACAAAGTCTGTAATTTGTCATATCACGCATTTTCATATCAAATAATCTACTTGTTTAGATTTGGCAGGTTCTAACCTATACTTAGTGCACTTTCTTCTAGTGCCCCCTAACCTCCGTTCAACAGAAACCAGGCAAATGACGAAATTGAAGAGTATCTTAACATGAACGAGATAATTAAACAAACGACGGACCCACTGCAAATGGTAAGTGTGTTACTATAACATACCAAAAGGTGTGTCTTCATAGTAGTACTTTTAAGTGTGTTATTATGAAAGCACACACCTTCGTGACAATTGCTCACCTTGCCGTGATACGGATGCTCAGTACAGGTAATGACTCTCGAGAGTTCACCTCTAGAGGAACCCGAAGCTAGGAAGCAATTACGGACCCTTCCTTAACTCTCCGCTTCCTCTATACCCATCACTCCCTCACTTTCCTAACTTCAAGGTGGAACAGCATACGCCGACGGATGCATGGCTAAGAGGGTGCTTAGCTATAAGTATGCGAACTTCGAATACCAGGCGGCCTCTGATTTCAATAATACCTTCCTGCAGTGTCTCGGGCTCTGCTGCAGGTGACCGTTCTTTCTCGTATTCTCGTAGGAACCATTGGCAAAACAATAATTTTTGCAGAGACTGATGGCTCTCAAACGTCATCGCCTCAGCAGTACAAAAACAAGAAGTGATGCCGGTAACCTTTGCCGACATTGCAGCCGTACGGAAAGCAGAAGATGCATCTTCACTCTCCAATTCTGACACCACACTCGGTGGGAATTGTGTGAGAATGCTCTCAAATGAACTGCCAAGTCTGACAAGAAACGTAATCATCGAACGTGCAGAGGAAAAGCGTCTACCACTCGGTGGCTTCGTTAAACCTTAATCGTCTGAACAGCGACGTTTCTAAGCTGCTATAACGCAGGGCAAAACTAAAGATGAGACTCTAGTTCATGCAAAATCTACCCCTTGCACCAGAGGTCCGGAACTGAAACGGGATCGTTCCGCTGACAACACTCCACCAAACCCGGCTGCTAAACGCAGCAAGATCGGCAATCCCCAAGTCGATAAAAAGAGCTACAGTAGTGTAGCTGGAAGGATCCGACATCGGTATCGTCCCCAAGGACTTGGGAGCGAACTCCCTTACCATAGCGCAGATAGCAGCCGTTCAGAAGGCTATAATTGACACCTTCATCGAGCTGCTGGGTAAGGAACCCAAACCTCGCTTCAGGGGATCGACTTAAAATTCAGGGTGGTCATACTTTGTGTGTGACAACTCCACCATGGCCGATTGGATGATAACCAATTTTACGGCCGTCAAGAACAAGAGTGGACTTGATATTATGCTTGTGGAAGAGGAAGCTTTCCCGAAATCACACATCGTTCGGGGCTACTTCCAACAAAGCATCGGCTTAAACATCACAAAGGTATTGGCGACGCTTGATTCCCAGACACAGAACTGGAGATTCATGCAGAAGACGTAAAATCAGGAAAAAAAATTCTCCTGCAACATGCCAAAGGTGCCTCGGACACCTTTAGCCTGCGACTCTATCGCGACAGGATCAGCATTGGGCTAATCCAAGAACCATGGGTCCATAAAGGTAAGGCCTGCAAAACAGGTCGCGTAAACCAGTTTAAGCTACTGGAGGTTCTCCTCCTAGGGCCGCATGTGTGATCGTCACTAAAATAAATTTTCTCTCCATTCCAGAATTCATCACAAGGGACCTGGCAGCATTCATTGTGGAAATCCCCACCGATGGAGGAGTAAGGGAGATTGTATGCGCCTCCACTTTTTGGAGACGGCCAACAGATCCCTCCCGCCGAAGTACAGGACCTGGTTAGGTATTGCGACCAGAAGAACCATCCCTGATCCCTGAACCAGCCCTTTAATTAAGCCTTGTAAGTGTTTGCCAAATGTCTACAGACGAAAGTATCACTGGATAGTAGACAGCAAAATTAGAAGGTTTAAAGGCTTGGATTGCAGTGGTTTATAAGCCAGTTGTCTATCAAGTTATTTAACACCGCATTCTACCAGTGTTGTCCACAAAGGTGCAAACAAAGACAACCGACATCAGTCTCAAAGAAAATATGTATCTTGATTGTATCTCCGGGCCTAACAAAGTTAAAAAGAATGAAACTCATAAAAGAACTGTACGAACATTAGCAATTTGTTCCTTCCAAAACTTTAACACCTCAATATCTTACACCCCGCAACATAGACAATATATCACCGCTTCCTGGTTCTTTATTTCGATCCCATCCATTGTCCCGATATAAATACAAGTAGTGCAGTAACAGTAATTCTTTTGCTCAACTCTCCATTTTTTTCAAAAGTCTTAATTCAGACAATACTGCGATTGTGTGTAGAGTATCCCACTTCAAACTTTACCCGAAGAAACAACACATTCTTCCTTGGCGTAAAACTTCTTTGGCAACAAAGTTTTGTTTTTTCTTGTTTTCACCTCTCCATCTTCACATCCGAAAACAGATGATTTACTCGAACGAAAACAAAATAAAGAAATCCAATGAATTCATATCGAATGAAATGGAATAAACTATCATGAATGTCAGTAAAAAAAAAGGAAAAAAAACGACCGAATGGAACGAACTCCAGTACCCATTCTCTGGAAAGTGTAGGCTCACAAAACTTTAACAATAAAACAATTTAAGGGTAAAGAAGACCAAAGCAAAAACAAATAAAAAAAAAAACGAGAAACATAAGCAGAAGCGACCAAAGGACCAGTGAAAAGTCAATTTTTCACAATCCATACCCTTTTGGTCCTGAGAATGCGTGACATTTGAGAAAAAGTGACGAAGAAAAATACATAAATTCGAAAGGATTTCGTTTTGTCATTGTTCGAAACCTCGGGCATATGTCTGATAGACCTTGGATTGTGTATCCATTGCCGGCGGAACTGGAAAGAATCTCGGTATCCATTAAGCTAAGGCGGAATTGAAAGAAGAAATATCTGTAGCTGTAAAGTGGTCACGCCACTCACTCTGAGATGGATTCTGGTGTGGCTTGAAAGAGATTTGTGCGTAAGGGCTCATTAAGCTTCTTGGATTAGTTTAGTGATATGTTCGTCGAAACGTTGTGCTAAAATCTATCCCCAAGCGAGGGACATCGAAACAGTTTTACGAAATTGAAGCCGTACCCTCAGCAAGATACGAAAAATGGAAAATCAAAAACCTAAGAGCTGACTTTGATTTATTGGATCTTGAAGTACGAGTATGTGTTTCCGTTTGCGATTGTTTATTTATCCACACCCGTATCTACTGCCCGTACCCATCGGGAGCACTCGTTGCGATTGATGGAAGTTTTTATTTTACAATTTGTTAAAATGCTTGTGGGAATGTGATGTGCTATGCTCCGGCATCGTTTGCAATCCATTTCACCAAGCAACACATCGTATGTATACCCGTCCCATTCGGTGTTATTGCTGAAGGATAAAGATTGTCATATAAACGACATGGAGGGTGACATTCTTCTGTTTTATTCGATGTATAATACTCCTTCGGTGTTCCATCGAATGCTGTCTGCCAGTCCGAGGCTGTAACTCACAACGATGATGTTTGCTTTTCTCTCAATTTTATAGCTGCTCTTCCAATGGTATTTTTCAAAGTTTTGGCTTAAGTGTGACTTGTGCCGAATGGGGTTGTTGGCAAATGCCATTTTGTTGTCTACATTCCCTCGAGTGATATGAGAAGAGATGATGTGCTCTCTTGAAATGGCAGTTTTTGATTTGGAAAAACGACGTTTAGTGACATTCGTTTTTGAATGCCTCTTCTTTCGGGTATTTTTAATACAAGGTTTGGTTCTCTTGGGATGCAAATGATGATATTGCAATCTCCAGAAAATGTTAGATTCGTCGTGAAATAAATTTTACAATCAAGGATATTATAAAATATAGTTTTTGCTTTACTCAAGGTTGTGTTAATGAAACTGGCATAGTAAACATGTAGACAACTTTGGAGGAAATAATTTAAGCATGAATTCGGGGATTCTTTCAATAACGAGAATCATTACAAAATCCCACGCTCACAGCAACGTACCAATTGAATTCAATTAAATAGGAATTGGCGAGTGTGACATTAAGACACTAGTACCGTGGGGAGAGGGGCGAGCAAACAGAGCAAAGAATTTGATCGTGTTTAACATGGCAAACGGCAGCTTCGATCTCTGTCTCTGCTCAATTCAAGTTGACACACAGCCAAGTTGACACCCATGGGTAGCTTCCCTGTCACCCGCCAGGTAGTTAACCAATATGTGGAGCGGTCCGATCCCTTGTTCCTGGAGAAAGAAGAACCTGGCCCTCCAGGTTAGGGGTTGTGCTTAGGGTTAACATGCCTATCGCGAAAAATATAATTTCTTACGAAACAACCACAAGCCTCGGATATGGATGCATATAAAGCTATGCGCTCACGCTCCAACCGAAGAAAAGGACGATCGACTCAAAGAAGAATTCTATGATCTCCTAGATAGAACCAATACCGAATGTCCCAGCTATGATACAAAAGTAGTTCTACGAGATTTGAATGCGAAACTGGGCAAAGAAGACATATTTAAATTGACACGGGGAAACATAGTCTACAAGACACCACGTCCGAAAACGGACATCGGCTACTGGACTTCCTGGCGGGACATAATCTCGTTCTTGCTAGCACACGATTCCCGCGTCTCAACATTCACAAAGGAACCTGACGGTCACCTGATCAGTCTACCATCAATCAGATTGATCACGTTGCGATCGACGCCAAGCAATCCTCCAGCATCCTAGATGTACGAAACTTCCGAGGAGCCAATATCAACTCGGATCACTACCTTGTTGTTGCCAAGGTACGAATGAATATATCAAGCATGCCACGGAGTTCAGCAGGACAATGAAAGTTTGACGTCGTAAAGCTACAATTATGGTTATTTCCAGAACACCAACATGGGGTTTCGCCAGTACCCTGAGTTGCCATGAAAATGCTTCTCAACTCACGCCGTTCGGAATCGGCATTAAATTGTTGGTCCCTTTCACCTATGTAGAAAATAAATCACACACAACATGGGGGATTGAGAGAAGCTTGGCTCTGAAGAAGTAGAAGAAGAAGAAGAAGTACCGCCACCAATAAGGTCTATTGTACCCTCTATTTGGTCTAGGATTTAAGTGCTGTCTTCAAAAATTTACCAACATCTCTTGATGAGATCTCCAGGAAGTAATTCCCTGTTACTGTTGCTCCGTTTGTCATTTTGGATGTCTTTACGGAGAGACTTGGGTAAATAGTTAATATATGCTCTATGGTTTCTTTAACATTGCTATATCGCCCACAGACATCTGTGCTGCTGAGATCTAATTTGTAAAAGTGGTTAGTGCTTCACATAGCATTTTTAAGTCAGCTAATAGTTTCGATCACTATCTCAGATGTACTTAATTTGGCTGTTATATGACTCTCTTTTAGCATGACGCTTATCCATTTAATAATTGTAGGTTTAACCTTTTTCTTGTAAAGATCGTTCATTGATTGAGTTCAAAGATGAGTGGCATTTTTAAACGCACTTTCGATGTCCATAAAGGCGCCAATCGCGACCTCCTTTGATTTCTGGGATTTTAGGGATTTTTGACATGCAAATCGTAATTTGTAAAATAGTGCTTTTCCAGTGTTAATCTTATGACCAGTTCTATCATCTTTTCTGTCGATTTTAATAAAAATGAGGAGAGACTGATTGGTCTGTAGGATTTGGCGTTTTCAGGAGGCTTATTGCCACCTTTCGGTATAAATACATAAATACGTAGTGTGTCAGTAAAGTCTTGTGTCAGATTTCCATGTTGGTCTTTAAGAAGACTAAGTGAGTCGTGGTTGCCTCTGGAGAGCGCCTTGTAAACTCTTGCCGTTTCCGGTAAGTCTTTAAAGTTCTCACAGTAGTTTTACCACCAACTCCTTTTGGATGTTCTCATTTCTTTATTATAGTTAGAGCTTCTTTGTAACGCTGCCAACTACCCGTCTTTTTTGCCCTATTGAACTCTTATCTTGCTTACTTTCTTAGTCTGTGGTATTCTTTTCCTTTAACGGGCAGCTGTCATGATATGAAGGTATAATAGGATCCATAAGGAATTCGCCAGAGTTGTCGAGCTCCTCAGAAGTATTAGTAATTATATACAGAGTGGGCCAAATACTAGTTTCTTTTTAAAAATGCAAAAAAATGAACAAAATTAATTTTTTTCCATGTATTATGGCTTTATTAGTAAAAATAAACATTCCGATAAATAACGAAATACAACGTCGTTCAAGTGGCTGTCTCGGCTGGTTTCGCAGTAGCGCATTCTGTCACCCCAAATTTCCAAGACCTTGTTGATGGTTTCGGGCTGTAGCTCACGGATTGCTTGCATGATATTGGCTTTCTGGATTGTTGGCATAATATTGGCTCTTCACGGTTCCCACAAAAAAAAAATCAAAAGGGGTAAAATCGCAGCACCGAGGCGGCCAGTTGACATCGCCAAGGCGGCTGATAACACGATTTGGGAATTTGGTGCGCAAAAGATCTGCATGAGCCAGAGGTCGTCCAAATCGATGTCTTCAATTTCATTAAAAAAAAGTCAGTTAACATGGCTCTGTAACGCCCATCATTGACCGAAACGTTGTTCCCAGCCTAATTTTCGAAGAAAAATCCGCACAAAATTGTCATTCTCTGTGAATGCATTGGCTTTCCGATAATAACGTGTTTTCCGAGCCCCAGATGCGACAATTTTGTTTTTTAACGTAGCCACCGAGATAAAAATGCGCTTCGCCAGAAAACATGATTTTTCGCCCAAAATCGTTGGCCAATTCAAGCTGCTCTAAGGCCCAAACTGCGAAGCAATAACGAAGCGGATAGTCGCGCGCCTTCATTGCTGAGTCAGTTGGACCTTGTAAGCGAATAATCCGTGATCTTTGTACAGAAATCCGAGATCTTTGTGCCGAATTCTCCTCAGGCTAGTGCGTGAAATATTAAGCTGTTGAGATCAATGGCGAGTTGATGTTCGTGAATTGAGTTTCACACTCTCGGCCACAGCAGCCACATTCTTATCTTTGCGCACCGTACGACGACGGGGACCATGAGTGTTGTCCACTAGCACACCTGCCTCACGAACTTCTGCACAAACTTGCGTACAGCAGTCGCTTCATTTCGACCAAAACTTCTTTTCAAAAAGACGCCCTGTTTAGGCTACACAGCATCCACTTTGGAAATAAGTTTTCAATATATCCCAAAGGTTGTTCAAGCGTAAGGTAATTCATTTCGTTCCGCGGAGGTGTGATACTGACTTTTCTGTCAAGATTTCGACCGAGAAACAGCTGTCAGCGCCAAAATAGTCTATGATTAAAAAAGAATCACCAAACGACCCACCACTTATGTGTAATCCTGATAGTTTGCTGTCAAGAAGGGACTTTTAAATATCCAATTTGTGATTTAGGTGATCTGTAGCTTGCTAGGGTCTCTACCCGAGGACCCATAGTTAGCTTAAGTTTGATATGGTCGTGGTCTGAAAAGGAGGCTTCCTTAGACACGCGCCATTTTTTTAATGAAATGAGATATTTTGTTAACAACTAGTGTGAGGTCCAAAACCTTCCTTCTCATAGAGTTTTGGAAGGTAGGTTCTTTGCCTCTATTAGCTATTTCTAGGTTAGTGTCGACAAGGAATTCTACCAGGGACTCACCTCGTATATTATTGCCGCTGCTACCCCAAATTGTGCTGTGAGCATTGGCAACGCAGCCGATAATGAGGTTTGTATCCCTTCGTTGGCAACATTTTACAAGGTCATTGATAATTCCTGGTGGTTAGTCACTGTCTTCTCCACATATCCATGTAGAGACTTTAAATCCGGCACGAGTGCAGGGATGAATTATTTTTAATTTAACCAAAAGCAGCAATATGCCACCCTTGTACGTTCGCAATAAGCTAATATCAGCCGATCCACTCATGCACGTTCAACTATCACGCCATGAGAGGAATTAACTGCAAAAAATTAATTAAAACACCCAGACCCTGATACCAGTATCCGTGGCTGGCACGGATGGAAACATATGAAAGTACACAACCAAGGACCAAGATGCAGACTAATGCGATTTGAGGGTTATAAAACGGAAATAACCCGTTCCTGGAAACTTCCGGAGACAGCCCCTTAGCCGAAGATAACATAGTCTCACTCCACTGAAGTGAAGCAAGAAAATTCAATTTACTCATTTTTAATGATTCCATACAATGTACAGGTGATCTCTCACCTTGAGAGAACTATTAACCAATAGTTTCCATTGAGAGTTGGGTAATTGCACAAAATTTGAAAGGAAGGAAGAATAATGCAAAAAACCGTAATTTACAATCTTGAATGTTTATCATCCTCTCGTGAGAAAAGGGGGAATGCATACCTGAGAATGGAGGTTGTTTGGTTTTTTTTTTTTTTTTTTTATTATTTCGAAAGACGTTCCCACTTGTAAGGATCCCCTTCGGGGCGTCGTCGGTCGTCGTAAAGTTAACTCAAATACGAGCAATACTTACCAGTAAAAGAGGTTTCAACGAGCACTGTGTAGTACTAGCAGGACGAGTATGGCGTATACAACGGTTTGGGCTTGTGCTCGTCGTACTGGTTAAATTAAAGAACAACCCTCTGGTTGTTTCTCTTTGAATCTCGTTCGGTAAATTACCCACTAGAAGTTCGCTCGAGTTTATGTACACACGCATCAGAATATTTTGTTCAACTGTGGAAAATATGGAGCAGTTTCGATGAGAAATCCCAACCGGAATAATCAAGCAGCTGGAGTATAATATTTTCTTTATATTGGCGCAATGCAATTAAAAAAGTGAGTCATGTACTCATGGATTTTATTGTGCCATTACCTCGTCGTTTTGAAGTTGTATCTCAATTTACAAAATAATTGTGAAAATATATAAATGGAAGAATAAAAACTGCACATGAATATCATTATCAGAAAGACTAGGGCGAAGGGATAACTCATCTACAGGCGATTCTGTTATTAGCACCACACGGAACTGAACGATAAAGTCACACGAACTGGTTTTTGACTATACGCCGAGAATTATCTTTGCCGGCAAGTGTTTGCTGGGATAGCCACAAAGCATGTCTTCGAGCCTTCGTTTACCCGATACAGAGAACAGTGCGGGCTCGGCGAAGAGGAAGATTTGCCCAGCACATCAGCGAAGAAGGCAGTTGCGATATACACAAAGCGCATATATCATATTACAAGCACGCTACTGTATCGGGCAGCTGTGACAATTACAGAAAAAGTCTTCCATCGTGTCATCTTTTCTTCACACGAAGTACATGTTGAGGTGTTAACCGATATTATAGTGACCTCTTGCATTTTATTCTTTCTTTAGGCATGTATGCCATGTATTTAGGTGGCTACGAACAAACCGAATGATTTGCTTGTATATGCCGGCCTGGAACTAGCGGCTCACTAAATGGTGGCTGTGCTCATAACCAGCTTTTTAGTCAGGAATCAGTCGATTAGGTCTAAGGAATCAGTGAAGTACCTAGGGGTTATATTGGACCACAGGCTCTTCTCTAGGAAGAACATGAGATACGCCAGCGAGAAGGCATCACAAGGCTGGCCGGGATATGTGCGTAGAGTCCTACTCTCACGCGCAATCAGTTCAGTCCTACTGTACACTGCCTCAATTTGGGCTGGAGCACTTGTAGTAAGACGACTGCAACGGATGTGGCCACATTGTCTAAATTCTGAAGAGGACGCAGAGCATGCAGTTTTTGACTGTAGTCGCTTTGTGCTAGATAGACAAAGGGTGAACATACCAAGCCCGAAAAAACTGGTCCCTTACATGACCCGGTAGATAACTAGAATGAGCTTTGCTCGAATATTGCGTTAGTTCATTAAAGGCTACGACAGGCCTCGTTCGTTAGGAAATTCTATCGCGAGTTCATTGAATTCCATTTCAAATTAAGTAATAAGTAAGTAATAATAAATAATAATAAGTAATTTTTCTACTAAGAGATAATGTTCCATCAGTCTGACATCTGGGGGCACGGCAGTGCCCCTGCCAAGTCGAGCAAAAAAGTGGCACGGCCGTACCATCCCTTTCTCGTAACATAATAGGCCATTTTCGACCCTCTATAACTTCGTTGTGGTTAAAACTAGAAGTCTGAAATCGCACTAAATAATCTCATTTAATATATTATGTATTACTTGTGAGATATATTGTGTTTTCATGCGATGGCCAGGTCAATCTATTTACTTAAAACATAAAAGATTTTGATATTGGTATGGTCACTATAATATGTTGTTAGGTTAGCTAATTACGTAATAAATCAAGGCAGAAGGTCCCTTAAGTAGGGACTGTATAAATAAACTGACTTGGTAATACATGGATCTTACAACTTTTTACGGTAGAAGATCTGAGTTGCGAGACTTGGTTTTTTTACAAGCTATGTTTTTCATGGCATCCTTTTTTCTTGAGTCGATTAAGAAATTCCTGGAACTTTATATTATAGCTACGCCAATACACCTCGATCAATATGCCTACTGCAAAGAACGTAACTGAGAATGCACTTTATCGACTTGTGGGTTACATAAAAGTTAACTTAAGCTCAAAAATATCGTTTTTTTTTTTTGCGCTTTCTCCAACATCGGGTTTGACTATATCATATATTATTTCTAAATGTCTGTCCTGACTCGTGGGAATGTCGACCATTCCACTAATTGTTGGATTAAGGAAACGCATGAAAGACTGACAACGCAACTTCGTCGTGAGAGGTCTCAGTGACAATATGTATCAGCAGCGAAACGATGTCCACAAATTGGTGTATTGTCTCCAAGCTAATAGTTATTGATGAGCTACTCTATTGGATAGCAATTTAATCTCAGCTACGATGTTCTGAGATATGCCAACTACCTAGCAGCCAGTATATCAAGCAAGTGTGAACCATTTGCCTGCTAACACATACAACATGCACTCCAAATCTTCACTTACTGGTTTATCAAGGAATGACTCTCAATTAATCCTTCCAAGACGGTCCTGGAAGCGAATGACAGTAGAATGACAGTAAAAAAGTTCCAAAGGCGACCAAAGTACTCTAAGCCTATCGTTGATCCTGCGGTAACATGTGCACCACGATAGTTAGACCTATCATTGATTACGGCTCTTTTACAGGGTGGAGCAAAGCTGAGCCAAAGTCCATATCAATTAAGCCTAGCATCGCCATATACTGGCATGCTTAGATATTACAGCTGCTATGCAAATATGTGACACCCTGGCAGGACGATATTGCACAGGACAGTAACAGACCTCCGTTTAGAAAACAATTTACTATGCTACCCCCATTGGCAAGGGAATTTTAGATGATACACCCACGGTTCAAGAATGCGACGTTGTTGCTAGTATCTTTGGCCCCGATTGCAATGTATTGAACGCAATAAAAAACAAATCCTGGTCTCTGTAAAGCTGATTGAAGTATCATCTGTATATGCAACACTTAATTTCCTTACTGATAGCCAAGCAGCGTTAAAGCGTTGGCCATCATTTTTCCTATCCTAAGAATTACAAATTGGATTTCTGGTGGGTACCGATACATGTTAGTATCTTGGACAATGACATCTGACCAACTAGCAAGAAAGGTACATAGCCGCCCGTCCTTCTGTGGAATACCTCCATCTATAATCAGAATATTTCTAGACATCTAGAATATTTGCGCCTTCCTAAAAGAACTTTTAGACCCTTGAAATCTCGGTACAAAACCATCTTATATTTTAAGAAAGTGACCTTTCCGGTCCCTGCAGTCTGAGATAGCATCCTTCGTAATTGAGGGTAACTCTCTTTGGGGGATGGTGAAGGGATATTAGAGTCAGAGCTGCACTTGGTCTTCTTTTGAAATCACTGCTCCTCATAGAAATCGTATCCCTATAGGAAGTTGTTGTATAGGAAGTTGTCGATATTCCAACATCTACCAACTTCCTAGGAAAACTTGGAACCAACTTCTAACTTGGCAATAAGGCATAGAAGAAGGGCACGATGGAAAGAATCCTAACATCATCCGCGTAAGTCTGCGTTTAGTATCAGAGGGATGGAGCACGTTGAGTAGAGAATTGACCACTAAACACATATAATATAGGCTCAAAACGCCATATTCAGGGAAGCTTCAGTTTACGCCATACATGACGCTTTTATTGAAGCCTGTACCGGCAATCAATGTCCTTTGACCAATACGCCATCATTGCTTTGATTCATAATACCTCTTACTTTTACTAAAATTTAATTAATTTTTATATGGGCGGAGGCGAACTTACTTACTTAGGGTGGCGCTACAGTTCGGAGTGGACCTGGAACTCAAGCAACATACCCAATTCGTTAAGGTACCTATCCTTTTGTATGCGTTACCTTATATAGGCCGTCCTCGGTGCCCATTCGCTCTACGTGGCTCAGCCATCTTAGAGCTTGTATCCGTAGTCGTCTGACCAGACCAATGCAGTTTTATAGCCATTCGAGTTCGTAGTTGAATTTTCTGCTCCACTCTCCGTTAACACAAATGGGACCAAAGATTACACGCAGAATTTTCTTCCCGAAGCGTCTAAGTGACTCCTCAATCCATTTTTGATAGGGCCCAAACCTCTGCGACATAAAGGAGGATCGGCACGATTAAGGTTTTATAGAGGAAAATCGGGAGCGAGTTCGGATACCGATAACACCAACGCCATCGAATGTTTATTTCGCGGCATCCCTCCGACGAGTTTGGCAGGGATGTTAAAACGTGACATACCTTTGTATAACTCGTCCCTTTAAACGCAGTCATATGTGGCTTTAAAGTCGACGAAGAAATGGTGCGAATTGACTTGAAATGGGTCTTCTCCAGAATTTACCGCAGAGTGAATATCTGGTTCAACGTTATTTTTTCTGGTTTGAAATCTCATTGACAGGAACCTATCAGATTGTTCACGAATGGTTGCAAGCGTTCACACAGCACGGCAAAGAAGATCTCATAGCCGATGGTAAAAAGGCTTATTGCCTTATAATTGGTGCAATGGTTCCGATCTCCTTTCTTATGGACCGGGCAAACGAGGCTGAAATTTCACTCATTGGGCATGCTTTTTTGCTGACCATATTCTACAGATGAGTCGATGCATGTTCCCTACCAGCTCATCTCCAGCTGCTTTAGATAGCCTAACAGATAATCCACACGCGCCAGCAGCTGTATTAGACCTTCGCTGAGATATCGCTATTTTAACTTTGTTGGGTGGACGAAATTCTCTTTCATATTCGTGCAGGGTGAATGGTTAATTCCGCCTGACAGCGGTGTTTCGACTACCATCGCCGTTATACAGTATGTTGAAGGTATCTTCCCAAATTTTCAGCATCGACTGGGAGTCAACTACTAGATATTCGCCTTCAACCCGGCAGGCTCTGATCTTGGACCCATGACATGTTAGTTTTATTTTTTTGGTAAAACTTCGAGCGTCATTCCTCCGATAACATCTCTCCATCTTCTCGACTCTGCACTTCGCGTGTTCCTTATTTTTCTTTTTGAAAAGCGCGTGCTCTTCCCCTCTTTTCCGTTCGTAGAGCTCACGAGTGGCTTACGCTCATCGATGCAACATGGCCATATATGCATTCTGTTTTTCAACATGAGCCTGTCCCTATTCGATATTCTAGGTGGAGGCTTTAAACCTAATATATCAGAGGTGGAACCCGTGATGGCGTTTTGGTTTGCGCAGCTTGCATCTGATTTTGGGAGGGCTCGAGGGAGATAGCCCAAGCAGGGCCAAAGCCAAGCTTCTTTCAATCACCCAGGCTGTGTATGATTTATTTCTCACACAGGTGAAAGGGACCTGCAGTTTAATGCCGGTTCCGAACGGCGTGAGTCCAGAAGCTTTATGCCAGTGGTAATAACTAGAACTATTAAAAATGAATTCAAAATGCGATAAATGGCGATCAATTTTTGAAATTGTAGCACTCGCAACAACATGTTAAGAGGTGTGGTCATAAAACTATTCCTTCTTTATCCTCTTGAATGTTCTTCTTTCGCGCTTTGTGCCTATTTTTTCAGTCCTCTAAATAAAGTTGGATGAGAGCGCACTAGCGCTCAACACCAACTTTGTTTGATTTCATTAATTGGATGAACGCAATCATTAACTCAATTAGTTTCCACACTTTTTCTACTTCTTTATTTTAAGCGTGAATCGAAAAAAGAAAGAGGTTTAACTGGTGGAATGCGCTAATGGAAACGACACCGCTTGGAAAATTGCATTTCACTCTTTGTGCAACACCGCTAGCACCAAACCATTGAACGGAAATTCCAGCAATTACTGAGAACATTTACATCAATATTCTCTCTCACTGCCTTGTGCTGAAATGTAAACGGTTTCAACTAAATGCAAGTCAATTAAGGCCGCAGCCACATGCCTCCACCGCATCATAAACCAGAGCACGAGTATGTGTTCAACAACCATCCATTTCCGGCAGAGAAAAACGAAAAACAAAGAAAAAAAAAAACAACTGTCTCACTGCAGAAAAAAGCACCTGTATATGTATCATCAACGCCGCTGTCATTGGGAAAGGCCTGCCTTAAGCCGTAGACCCTGCGGGAAATACTCCAAGTGACCTGTATTCCCCAAGCTATAAATTAACCTCGAGCAAACTGGTGCCGGAGAGGTTTAGCCGTACAGTGAATAACAACAGAATCAACCCAGCAGCTTTACCTCCACTGACATTAGGTTGTGGGGTACTAAACCAGAAGGTAGCGTTCTTTGCAGTGTTTGGTCGCAAGCAAACAGCCACACTAGTCTCAAACCAAGTGATTCCACTAATCTGACTAATCGATACGGCGATGTGTATCCGTGACTTTGCATTTGTGTGCACTGTTATCTGGTCATACCGTTTTGCAGTCATTGGAGACTCCTTCACACTTGGACTGTTAAGCTTTAAAAATTTATTAACTATACTTGTAGATGTTGTTAGAAGGTTGCAGTGGCATGCGGGACTGAAGATTTTCAGTGGTGGAAAGTAGCGGAGATGAGGGTTTGAATAATGGAATGCAAAGACAGCCTTCGCAAGCTAGCATGAGTACTTGTAAAGGAGGTAGAATTCTGCCAATAATTTTCTTGCGGCGGTTATTAATATTGAGTCAGGTAAAACTTAGGTAAAACTTGGACTTTCAACTAAATTAAATACTTGAGATGTCTGAAGCCTACCATTTCTCGATAATATTTCTTCAGAATGATCCATTTCTATGGTCAGAGGAAAGCATGCCCGAAGACAAGAGTCTCAGCATCGTATACCCGATCCACAAGAAAGGAGACCCCTCTGATTGCGCCAACTACGGAGGAATAAGTCTCCTTAACATCGCCTACAAAATTTTCTCTGCCGTTTTGTGTGAACTCCTTCCATAAATAAGCTGATAGGTTCTTATCAGCGCAGATTCAGGCCAGGGAAGTCCACCATCGACCAAATCTTCACACTAAGGCAGATCCTGAAAGAAACCAATGAATTTCAAGTCGACGCTCACCACCTATTTGTCGACTTCAAGGCCGCATACGACGGCGTAATTAGAGACGAGCTATACAACGCTATGTCTACCTTTGACATACCTGCTAAACTCGTCAGGCTATGCAGGATAACTTTGGAGAATGCTCGCTGCTCCTTCTGAATCGGTGAACATCTTACCGATGTCAAAAAAGGATTTAGGCAGGGCGATGCGCTGTCGTGTGATTTCTTCAACATCATATTGGAAATGATTGTGCAAAAATCACTGGCCAATACAAGAGGCACAATCAATTTCAAATCCTCGCGACTCCTTGCATACGCCGACGATATTGACATAATAGGTAGATCACAGCGAGATGTCAATGAGGCGATTGCGAGTATTGAGTTCGAGGCGGCGAAAGTTGGTCTGGCGGTAAACGAGGGCAAAACTAAATATATGTTGTCATCAAAAAAGGAAGCTCACCACCGACGTCTTGGCCAGAACGTTTGTATTGACAGATATAAGTTCGAGGTAGTTAAGGATTTCGTCTACCTTGGCTCCGCAGTGACATGGAACAACGACATCAGTTCCGAAATCAAACGCAGAATCACTCTTGCCAATCGCTGTTTCTTTGGGCTCAGGAGACAATTCAGTAATAGAGCCCTCTCCGGAACGACAAAGTTGACTCTATATAAGACCCTTATCATCCCGGTCCTGTTGTACAGCGCAGAAGCATGGACACTATCAAAAGCGGATGAGGAAGCCCTTGGTCGGTTCGAGAGAAAGATTTTGCGCGTCATTTTCCGGCCTATAAACGCAGACGGGGGATGGAGGAGAAGATTTAACCACAAACTTAACGGGCTGTACAGCGACATAAGCCTAGTCAGGCGTCTGCGGATTCAACGCCTAAGGTGGCTGGGCCATGTAGAGCGAATGGACACCACAACTTCAGCCCGGAGAGACGGCCGCACTTAGGATGGCCCACACAGGTGGAAGGGGACCTCAACCATCTGGGCGTGCGGCTGGCCAAAGCTGACCAAAGATCGGGCCGGCTGGAGAGGCTTGTTGGTTGAGGCCCTGGTTCACCCCGAACTGTAGCGCCATTAAAGTAAATAAGTAAGGCATCATCACTGGTCTTCTTGCATGTACACAACTCGGGTCCCCCAGGGGCTTTAAATTAAACCGACAACCAGCGTATGCTAAATGTATGTATGTATGTTGGCGTTACAGTCCATGGAGGACCAAAGCCGAGCTTCTCTCAATCACCTATATTGTCTGAGATTTTATTTTTCCCATAGGTGAAAGGGACCGTTTATTGCCGGTTCCAAACGGCGAGATTCGAGAAGCTTTTCTTGACAATTACACTACAGGGAGTTTTGTCAGTACCCCGCTGAGGTACTTTCTTTATGATATAACTGGAAAAATTGCGTAATGTATACTGAAGTATTGGTTGTGATATATGTTGAAGTATTCCATCATTAATCCAAGGAAATAAAAAAACGAAAAGGAGGCAAATAACCATCAAATCTGAAGAACCACATCTATTATTGACAGCCGAATAACACGTGCACGCTACAAAAGGTGCCAACTGCCATCAATCCCCTAATAACAATCATCAGTCATACTTTTATCTTAGCCACCCCAACCACCCGTCCGAAAAAAGGCTCACAAGGTAACAAAGAATACGAGGAGCAACGAAAAATGTCTTCCAATTACGAATCCAACTATACTTGTTGGTTTATCGAATTATATTCTCCAAGTACTAAAAGCATAATAAATATCCAAGTGTCCTTCATCCGCATGACGGTTTGTTTAGTTCATCTGCCTGAGCTATTTCAACCTTGTCGCGGTGGTGCCCATCAGCAACAGTTGTTCACACTCCGACCATAACATAAGTCCTCGAGCACCAAGCATAAAATGTTTTTGCTATTTACGACCGTAATGAAGGGATCGTTAAACGTAGCCCGAAATTATATTTCCGAAGCGGTGGTGCTCGTAGCTCAGCCATCTGTGCTTACATTTCATCGTGTGGGTTGGTTTGAATATCTCACTCGGTGGTTGCTGTATTTCATTTGCCGTTAAGCGCTATTCATAATTTTCCAAAACTAAACAATACAACTGGAGATGGAAAAAATGGTCCTTTATGCGTCACCAACTTGTTAGGCATGTTTTCGAGTTTGGGTGCGATGATAGTAAACATCGTTTTAAGGTGGAAGGAATGAGAGCTTAATCGGACAAAGGCCCAAATAGATGAATTGACGATATTCTTAATTTATGATATTCCAGAATTCGTGTAATAAAACTAACAATTAGCGTTTAGCTAAAATTTAATTTAACGAGTGGTGGTTTGGAGAGAGCTTCTTTGATTTGCATGTTATAGTATAAAGTGTAGACTAGTCGGTAAGAATAAGATATTTATTGAAGACTTTTCCGCAGACTTCTATTTAAGCCTTAATTTGTTTAAGGAAAGAAGGAGGGAAAGGAAGACGAGTCCGATTTGTATCCCCACCTTCAAGCATTCGAATTAGTCTAACATAAAAACAAGAATTCTTCACCAGATGTATATACTCGTAGGCATTTCACATGTTATGAGAAGATCCAGTTAAGTGCTATGTTACAGATGGTTTAAGTGGGATTTGATTTAGTAATAGCGTGTCCTTATGTAAATTAATTAATTATAAAATTAATTTTCTTAAAAAAAATATTTTTTATTCGGGCAGCGTGCCCCCTTACAACTGATTACAAACTCAAACTTAAATTTATCTTACTCTACCTTAAATACTATTTGCCTGGTCGCAGATGAACGGCGTGTCGTAATGCAGCGGCGATGATAAAGGGTCGGATGACACTGGCGAACAATACGTGATGGAATGCGGCGTGGTGTTGGGTGATCCGGATGTCTGGATGCTAACTTGGCAATTCGCTTTGAAGCAAGTTAGAAACGATGTCACTAGATGTGCGCGTGCAACGGTGTAACTTGACGATGCACTTGAGGATCTCGGTGGAGGCTGAATGATTTGTGTGTGAACTTGTGCAAGGTGTAACTTGACGATGCACTGGAAGATCTCGGAGGAGAATGAATGTTTGGCGTGTTAACTTGTATATGTATGTTGTGTATATACGAGTATTGTCATTAGTTTGAGGTATGACAGGGCCTCTTTACTTATTTATTTTGGAAGACAATATTGGGATCCAACAGTCGCAATTCTAGTATATGACTGCTTGCAAAAAATGTTTTTACTTACAGCCGAATCTCTGAAAGGCGTTCTTCTGCATTTCGTCCAGTATTTCTCAGAAAGATATTGTATTTTGCACGATTTCGCTCGGATACAGAGCACTAGTGTGCACATATGGTCGCAGATAAAAGTGTTCAAGGTTTCCACAGGCATACATTTGTGTATACCACCTACTCAGTTAAGTCGATTCTAAATACCTCATAGCCTTATGGCTTACACAGATGTGTGTAACAAATGCATGCGTTGCTGACGAAGTGAAGTGCCATTTATTTCATTACTTTGAAACAGTGGATGGTATTTGTTTTAAGAATGGGCAAGTGCTATCATAAGTATACGAGAGCATATTCACCACCGTGCTGGAGGTTAATCGAATTAATAACAGCCATGATGCTGCGATTAATTCAGATTAACCTCCATCACTCGAAAGCGGCAACCGCGAATCTTCTTCTCAGGCTGGCTAAAGGAGAAGAAGACATAGCCTTAAGAACCTTGGGTACATGAACACAAGGTTCGTGGATTAAGAACTCCAGCCTACAACTTATTCATACAACAAAAAGAAGGTAAGCCCCGTACTTGCATACTCTCTAAGAAATCCCTAAACGCTTACATTCTCCCAAATTACAGTTGCCCTGACACCACAGTGATTGCCATAGAATCACCAGGGCATAAGCTGCGGATAGCCTCCACGTACATGGCGCAGGAAGAGTCCATTCTATCGGACGAGATTAAAAGACTGGTCAGTGACTCGTTGGGACACCAAGCTGGGCTCCTGGTGCGGATGCGAAGGCGCATCACACGATTTGGGACAGCAGCGATATAAACGAAAGAGGTGAGTAGCTTATTGAATTCATTCTAACCTTTAACCTTAAAATTTGTAACAAGGGTCATACACCCACATTTATTACCAAAAATCGAAGGGAGGTACTAAACTTAACTCTAGCGTCCCCCTCTCTCGCTAATAGATTAAGAGAATAAAAGGTTTCTAAGGAACACTCCATCTCGGATCATCGACATCTGATTTTCAACATAGCTCTCACGGTCCCATCCCCAATTGACTCATCCCGCAACCCAAGGAGAATTGATCGGGAGCGATATAGAGCCTTTATTGGTAACTCTACAGTAAAGAGGACCCCTGATACTCCGCGGTCCACGCTAGATACAGACAAAATGGTCGACATTCTAACAACTACTTTGGGCAACGCACGGGTCAACAGCTGCGCAACCCACAAATCAAGAAAGAACTCATACCTTTCTTGGTGGAACGCAGATCTAAGTAAGCTCCGTAAGGACTGTTGAAAACTCTTCAATAAAGCAAAGAGTACAAGTAACGACAGAGACTGGAGCCTATATAAAGATTCACTCAGAGTGTACAAACAAACCCTGATGAAAGAACAAAGGCTGTCTTGAGAACTCTTCTGCAACAGTATGGAGAAAATTTCAGACGCCTACAGATTGAGAAAAATACTCTCGATAGATCCACAATCTCCGAGCTGCCTCACAGCAAACGGAGTTTGGACAACGTCTGAGGAAGAAACTCTAAATCTTCTCCTTAATACGCACTTCCCGCGCTGCTATGAACCGCAAGACTCAGTTCACTCGAAAGGAACTCACTACTCCTCCGCAATAGAGGGAAAGTACGACCACATTATCTGTAGAGAGAAAATCATATGGGTGTTAAAAAGCTTCAAGCCCAACAAATCGCCAGGCCCGGATCAAATTTACCCTATCGAACTAACACAAACTATGGAATGGCTAGAGATTATCTTTAAAGGATGCCTAGTTTGGAGTCACATTCCAGAAAAGTGGAAGTGCGCGAAAGGTCAATCCATCTTAAAAAATATACTCTAACAGCCTTCCTAGACAATGAGGGTGCTTTCAACAACGTCACTCCCAAAGCAATAATAGAAGGGCTAAAAAAGCTAAAGGTAGAGAGGACTCTGACAGAACTGATCAGCGAGCTATTATTAACGCGCAGGATTCAGTCCAAATGGGGAAGCCAAGTAACCATCAGAGTGGTTACCATGGGAACCCCGCAAGGAGGTGTCCTCTCACCGCTTCTCTGGAATGTAGTCGTAAACGAACTACTAATTAAACTGGAGAAAGAAAGCCTGGACGTTATCGCCTACGCTGATGACGTTGCCATTTCAATCTCAGGTAAATACCTATCCACACTGAATGCCGTATGCAAACGGCATTCTCAATTCTTTGCAAGTGGGCGCACAGCAACGATCGAAAGAGCTAAAAAAGCAAGTATAGCTCTCTACACATGCAAGAAAGCTCTAGGGAAAAAATGGGGATTCAACCCCAAGATCACCCTATGGCTCTACATCCCGGTCGTCAGACCCATACTAATAAAGAGTGACAGTCTGGTGGACAGCACTGGACAAGACAACATACCTCAAGCAATTCGAGAAGGTACAAAGGTTGGCGTGTATGTATGTGCATTACCGGGGCCCTCAGGTCCACCCCAACGGCTGCGCTTAACATGATACTCGACCTTACACCACTCGATTTTTTCGGCAAGCAAATTGCAACACAAACGGCAATAAGGCCGTCGAACTGGACGAGCTATGTCACTGGCCACTAATCCATCCTGAATAACAGGTAAACTATGGCAGAAAACCTGGACCTCACAGAACCCACAACAGTCTTGGAAAAAAACTTTACAACGACCTACTCGGACAGACAAAACTGGACTCGTCAGACTCAACCTCGCAGAAACTGCGTAGACTTCTACACAGATGGGTCTTAAACCAAAGACGGGGTGGGTAGTGGAGTATTCTGCAAACAACTTAAGCTGAACAAAGCTCTAAAACTACTAAATCACTGCAGCGTTTTCCAGGCGGAACTGTTTGCAATAAAAGAGGCTTTGTCTTGGCTGAAGTGGAACGTGATATCCACTACGGATATCCGCATTCTCACGGATAGCCAAGCAGCCTTAAAGTCGTTGGAGTTCTATGTGTACACATCATAAACTAGTCTCGACTGTCGTCTATCTCTTAACGAGATGGCCGAACAGTTCAACATACAACTTATCTGGGTACCGGGACACAGCGACATTCTAGGAAATGAAACAGCCGACACACTCGCCAAACAGGGAACGACGCTACAATCAATCGTGGCTTGTGTGTGGCTTTGCAACCATTAAACACAATCTTACAAATCTCGCCAGGGCCGTGACGAACCGGACGAACAGACTCAGGGACATACCTGTATCATCACCAGGCAAATTTGGCCCTGGCTTAACAGTCAACGGACTAGGAGTATTATCTCCCTAAAAAGAACTGACATCCACAAAGTCATCGGTGTCATCACTGGACACTGCCTTATTGGCAGTCACGCGCAAAAACTAGGTATAACTCCGATTGATTTTTGCAGGAGCTGTCTAGACGAGGAGGTGGTCGAATCCATTCATCACCTTCTCTGCGCCTGCCCGGCATTGTGCACAATCAGGAAACGATACCTAGGATCTTACTTCCTTAACGATCTGACCGAAGTTCAGCAAATAGGGATATCTGATCTTCTTAATTTCTTAAGAAGCACAAAATGGTTCCACGAATAGGAGGCTTAACCTCTCGTAGCTGCACAACGGGCCTCCCTGGCCTCGGTGTGTTCTTCTCTTTTTTTTTTTTGGAATGCTACATTCCTACCTACTTACCTACCAACCTAACCTAAGGAGATCTAATATGCCGAAAACCAATTACGTGGGCCACTCCTCTACCTTTTGGATATCATTTATAATCGAATCCGCTGGAATATCGCTGGGTCACGATTTCTCTGTGAAAATTACGTTTACTAATATAAACGAAAATGTAACCTCTGCAACAGGCCACGAGAACACCGTGGCGCAGTGGGTAGTGTATTGGCCTCTGACGCCGATGACACGGGATCGAATCCCGACACAGCTATGTCATCGAACGTGTTGATGAAAGGAGATGTGGATTCTGTGTCGCTTCGATTCATCAACTCTAAACTAGGCATTCCAACGAGCTCGTTTAATGCTGATCTTCAATCTTCTGTATGGGAGTACAGATAAAACAATTTTTAAGCCGTCCGAAAAATGAGATGCCTGTTCAAAAAAGGATCAGAGGGATTGCACATTTTATTATTATCAGAAGTAAAATAACGGACTTTTTCACTTCTGTCCCTACGGCTTAATTTCTTTCAACGTAGTTGATGTCCTATGTGGAGCTACTTATACCCGATTTCGATGTTATCCGGAGGGATCAATGTCAAGGCCAAACTTTCTCGAGAAGAGGTGGATGAGTCTTATTTGCAGTTCGGTCTTGTTTTACGAATGCTTGCTTGCTTTGGTGGCATTACATCCCGTGAAGGGTGAAAGGGACCTACAGTTTAATGCCGATTCCGAACGGCTTGAGTAGAGAAGCTTTCTCTTGGCAAGTATATTACGGGGGGTTTTGCCAGTACCCCGCCGAGGACGGAAGCCGCGAAATAAACATTCGATGCGGTTGGAGTTATCGGGATCCGAACTTGCTCGTCGTGCGCCAGAGTCCAACACACTAACCACTGCGCCACGACGAATAGAGAAATTAATTTACTAAATAATGACGTTGAAAAAATATGTGTTTGTGTTGACTTGTTTCTTCTTCAAATTCATATATTTATGATTGTCATGTTCAAAATGTATGCAATGTAAAAAATGTAAATGTTGATACATAACAGCTACGTTGTAACTCTAGGAGATTTTAATTTGTCAAAACTAAAATGGATTTTTCCTAATGTTGATAAAAGATTGTTGCAATTCGATTGACACATTTGCCTCATTGAATTCATATCAGGCTAATGACTTTTGTAACTCCATGAGTCGTATTTTAGATAATTGTTTTTATCGATCAAAGCTGTGAAGTGCGTCGGTGCGAAACTAGTTATCCACTTTCAAGTAATTCAATCAGACAGTGCGTCGAAAGCATCAAATTTTGAATTCCTGTTTAGATGGTACCTTGGATGATTTTATAGGACATGACATTTTCGCACTTTAATTTGAGTCTAATGGAAAGAAGTTAGACAAGCTAGGGCACGCGTTTGAAGGACTAGCAGAATTCGTATATTGATGAAATCGTTCATATTACTGAACAATTGCTTTTGCATGTTCCAATTTTTTTCTGAATATAATCTTTCTGCCTTGATAATGTATGATGAACTCATTCGTGCATCAGCTTACCCCCAAAGCCACATTCATTCCCATGCAAATTGACCCAAAAAGAAGAGCAAAAAAAAAATTGTCAAGCTCGCAATTTGTCATAAGGATAAGGAAGCAATTATGGAATATGCCTCCCAACACAAAAATCAAACTCCACTTGTTCTTTCACACAACGTATTCCAATGCGCCAGGCAGAACGAATTTAATTTCTCAAAAAAATTTTGTTCAATCAGTTGCCCCATTCAAGTTGAAATGATTTGCCAGCCTGGTGATTGCTGATATAGATAGTCTTTTTCCGCATATCGGATAGATACTCACGGATGCCTGATAAGAAAACAACTACGTAAAACGAGGATTTGTTGTAGTGGTTTCACATAATTCCCTTTGATTCAAGGGTGGGTGGTCATATGGGCCAGTTCACTTTGCTTCTGCGTCAGATAACCATGTCGTCAAATCGTTCCGTAGTATGCCCATGATGGCATCAGCTATGTGGCACGTAGTACTGTCCTGTTAAAACCACATGTCGTTGACATCTATGTATATCATTCAATTTAGGCCAAAAGAATATGGGTATATCGGCCAAAGATGTCGCTGGCTCACGGTAATTCTTGCGGAGGTACTGCCACTTGGTAGATCTTGTGTGGCTTAAATGTGTACCCAAAATGCGTTAGCTTTTCCTTCCTAACGTACTCAGTTCTTCTTCTTCTTTGGTGGCGTTACAGCCCATGAAGGACCAGAGCTAAGCTCCTCTCATTCACCCATGTTGTGTGTGATTTATTTTTCACACAGGTGAAGAATAGGGTACTCAGTTACCCTAAATTGAACCTCATCGCTAAATATGATTTTTTTTTTTAATAAAATCAAGGTCCGCTTAGAGTTCAATTGGATCAACGGGTGGAGTGGTCTTCGAAGAATACTTATTCTCAGATCACAGCAGATCCAAACAAAATAGATTGGAATCGATATAAAGCCCTCGTAGGTAAGTCTGTAGTGAAAAATATCCCTTATCCTCCTTCCTTCATCCTTCGGATATAGACACGTTAGTCGATATCAAACAGTTCCACAAAAACACAAGCCTAGAAAGAAATCGTACCCGTTTTGGTGGAACGCAAACCTAAGCAAGCTTCCCAAAGTCTGTCGCAATCTCTTTAACAAAACCAAGAGAAAGAGAAATAACACGGACTGGGACCTGAATAAACAATATAAACAATCACTCAAGGAATATAAGCAATATCTGAGAATAGATAAAAGGAAATCATGGAGGCTTTTTGCAGCAGTCTGGAAAATATCTCAATTGCATTCACACTAAGAAATGTACTCACAAAAGATCTTTCAACTCCTAGCTGGCTTTTTCTATACTCCATTGGATAACATCGGTAGAAGAAACACTTAATATTCTCCTCAATACGCACTTCTCAGGTTGCTCAGAAACGCAAGTCTCAGAGCAAGCACGGAGAACTCAAAGCTCAAGCCCTAAAATCGCAGGGGCCTGATGGAATCTACGCCATCGAACTTGCACAATCTATGGAGTGGAAATTACGATTGCTAGACGTTATCTTCAAGGGCTGGCCAGTCTGGAGACACTTTCCAGAAAAGTGGAAGTTCCCAAGACTGGCAGAAGTTCTTACGCTGTATATAATCCTTTGTGCTAAAAATCCTAGAAAGACTGATAGACTTTAAAGGCACAACACGCCGACTGCAGGGGTAAATCTGTTGAAACAGTTTTACACATACTGGTGACGAAAATCGAGAGATCAATCCACCTCAAAGAGTACAGACGGCGTGTTCAAAAACGTCAGATCCAAAGCAATAATGGAAGAGTTAGCAAACTAAAAGTGGAAAAGTAGGAATCTAAAAGAGCTGATTGGCGAGTCACGTTCAATTCCCAAAATCTACTGTAAATTTAACCTTTGGATCAATTACCAGAGGCACCTCACAAGGAGGGGTCCTCTGCCCTCTTCCTTAAAATGCAGTTTGTAAAGGAACTACTGACTAAACTGGAGAAAGAAGGCTTTGAGGTTATTGCCTACTTTGATTTGCAATATCGGGCAAATACATATCTACCTACACTGAATTACCGTATGCGTACGGGGTTCTTCGTACTATGCAAGTGGGCACAAAATAATGCACTGGCGCAGCGGCGCTCAACATGCTACTCCACCTAACACCACTCGATATTCACGGCTAGCAGCTAGCCACCTACATGGCTGCCAGGCTAAATGGACGGGTTATAAAATTGGCCACTCCTTTTTCCTGAACGACAGGATAGCTTTGAGCTCTCCACAATCTTTGAGAAAAACATTATAATAACGTACCCAGAAACACTAAACTGGGCCCGACAAACACGAACCCTCAAGGGGTGCCAGGACTTTGGTGAAAAACTAAGAATGAGGTGGGTAGTGGAGTATTCTGTAAACAATTAAGTATAATTCGGGCTCTAAAAATATCGGACTACTGCAGCGTCTTCCAGGCAGAGCTGTTAGCAATAAGGAAGGCCTATCTTAGCTATAGTGGAATGTGAAATCTGTTAAAGACATTTGAATTTTTACCAACAGCCAAGCGTACTGAAATAGTAAGTCTCGACTGCCGCCTATCTCTTAACGAGAAAGCCGAACGGTTCAATACACACCTTTTATGGGTACCAGGACACAGCCCTATATTTAAGGAAATGAAAGAGCTGTCATGCTCGTCAGACAAGGAACGACGCAACGAACTAACATGGCACACGCAGGAATACCATTAGCTGCTATTAATCTAAAAGCAACGAATCAAGCCACGCCTGAGATGAACCCAAGGGCGTCCCTGCCTAACCACCAGGCAAATCTGGTCACGACTTGACCGACAGTGAAGCAAGGGACTAATCTCCTTAAAACGCACAGAAATCAACAAAATCGTTGGTGTCACTGTCTTATTGGCATACGTGCACAAGGACTGGGGCAAGTTTCGAACGACTTCTGCAGGAACTGTGAAGACGAAGAGGAGGATGAAACCATTCAACACCTGCTGTGCGCCTCTCCGCCCCCCTGCCAAAAAAGGATATAATACCTAGGATCTTACTTTCTTAATGATCTGACTGACGTTCAGCAGATAAGGATATACAGGCTTCTTAACTATGTACGTAAGAAGCACAAAGGGTTCCATGAATACGGGGTCGACCCCCCTCATACCAACACAAAGGACCTCTCTGGCCCAGGTGTATATCCCCTCGGGGAAGTTACGGATCTAATTCGCAGAAATGGCAGAGTATGTCCACATGTGCCCCTACGATTATAGTGGGGCACGATGGCCACGCTTTGATAACTGCCTGACGAGAGCACTCACTTCGAGTGCCTCATCCCCACCGAATAATAGCCACTTATCAAATGACGAAATTGATAGGCACCTAAGCCAAATGGACGAAATAATCAAACAAACGATGGACAGAACGATACCACGCCAACGGCATTACGATACCACGGACGTGTACCGAAACGCGACAATAGACGCACTTCACAGACAGAAAAGTAGACTCAAGACTCAAACTCTTGTATAGACGTGTTACCGACAGATAAAACCCGGAGGTCAGGACCTTGATTAAAAATCTCCGACAGCTAATTAAAGAAAATTACAAAATAGCCATAGCACTGGAGCAACAAAATTCGCGCTGTAACCTCCAACACCGCGAATATGTTCCCGCAGATAAATAAAATATTTCGGACAAAAGATCAGAATGCCATTCGGGATTTAAAGCTTCCGAGAACGTCAGACAACGAACGTTTACTACGCACAGTCAACATCGATCCAGAGATGACGACCTTTTTGTGATTGAGGATCCTCAGGAGATAGTGGCGACAGTTGGGGCTGTCTTCCAGGAAGTGTACAAGGTGAATGAAAACATTCGCCCGAACTACGACCTGGAGGATAGAGCCCTGCTTCCAACCAATCCCTAAGAGGGGCAAAAACTCCTCGAATCCGGCAAATCTCCGGTCGATAAGTCTCCTTCCGAATATCAGCAAGGTCTTCGAGAAGGTAATCCATAGAGCCCTGTCCAAATGGGCTGAGGACAAAAATATCATTCCGGATAACCAATTCGGTTTCAGAGCGGGGCATGATACTATACATGCCGCGTCGAAACTCGTCTCTGATATCCAATGGAATAAATGCAAGAACCAATGCAAGGGTGCCTGCCTGGTTGACTTGGAGAAAGCCTTCGACACCGTATGGTTAGAAGGACTCTACTACAAGCTCAAGCGGTTGGGCATAAGTAAACCATTGCTATATATAATTCATGATATGTTAACGAGTAGAAAGTTCGATGTGAAAATTGCCAACGTAACTTCTGCTCAAACATTTGTTATTAAAAACCGATTGCAACAGGGTACGGTCAACTCGCCGATCCTTTTTAGCATTTACATCAGTGATTTGATAGTTCCTCTTCACCACTCAATAGCGTACGCAGATGACTTGGTTGCGTACAGATCAAGTCCAACGATCGACGTCATTGCTGTTTTATTGCAAAGCGACTTCGATAAAATTCAGCTGTTCTGTGATGACTCGAAGTTGAAAATCAACTTCCAGAAATCAGAGACTATTTTATTCAGAACGCCTTTGTCTAGGACCTCTAGGGACACTAGAAAACATTGGCGAAAGTTCGCGATCATTGGACCGGACGGCGTCCACTGTCAGGTAAAAGTGTAGTCAGGTACCTAGGGATCTGGCTAGATCAGTATCTATATTTAAACAAAAATGTAGATGCTGCTCTGGAAAGAGTCCGGGGCACTTTCGCTCTAACAAGATGGCTGTTTCATTGCAGCCAACTTGATTCTAGGGTGAAGGTAATCTGCTACATGGCCTTAATCAGGCCTATGATTGCCTATGGATGTCCCGTCTGGCTTAATGTGAGCGCAAGTTTAATGGAAAGGATTCGGGTGTTTGAGAGACAATGTCTGAGGACTTGTCTTGGATTACACAGAACACCAGAGTCTGAGTACAGAAAGTTATATTCCAACGGGGTTCTGTACAATAGGGCAGGTACCTTACGGATAGACAACTTCCTAATAAAACCGATTCGAGGTCACGTTGCGAGGGCAATGACTTCGGTCAACAACTTGATATCTGGGGCTTACTACCCCAATACTATGTATTTTAAAAAAGTGCGTCTGGACGGCCTTGTTCCCCCGGAAGCATTCCATTATTTTAATAATTGTGGGCTGATCCAGGATAGATTGGCAGTACCGCTAATCTTCCATGTGGCCCGTAATTCTCTGGAGCGGCGACTCCTCTACGAGCCTGACGTCGTGCTCTGTGAGCCCGAGCCCCTCAGGTTCAGTAGGGCGGTTTCTCCGAGATAGAGAAGACGTTGCCCGACAGCATCAGCGCTTTTGGTGGCTGGAGCGGGCTCCGTGGTAGAGTCTTTAAAAAAGCCTCATCAAGGCAAAGACCGCCGTAACCAATGGCGGACTTGTATAGGGTAGGGTAGGGTAGGGTAGAATAAGGTAGTTTTTTAAGTTTTTTGCTAAAAAAATTAAAAATCAAAAAAAGATGTATATGCATGTTATATACATATATAGTATATAAGATTAGTATATACATTTCAGTTAGTTCTAGTTAGATCGTAAGTTTTATATACCCCAAAAACCCGAAAGTACGCTAAGTTTTTTGTAAGCATTTTTCTTGGCAAAATATAATAATAAAAGTAATTAATCACTGTAGATATTAAGTAGTCGAAAGACATTGGTTAAGTATTTAGATAGTGTTTGTTTTAGAGTGCCCGCAGAGGGTCAGTAAGATATCTAATGTAGTTATGATATAAGCTAGTTTTAGTCATTTTGTCTAGCACGTAAGATAGTTATAAGTATATCAACAAAAACGAATTGAAATGAATGAATGAAGTTACGGATCTGCCTACATTTCTGGAATTACATTAGACCCCAGTCAGCGAACACACGGTGTTGACTATACTAGTCGTTCACCTTCAACGTCTGGTTCAGTCGAATTTTGTACAACTGCGATCCCAAACTTCGGGGGATTATCAAGGGTGTTTCGAATAGAGGGAGCAACTTTGCAATAGTTGTGGAGTTAGAGGGGGACTATTGTGAAGGTCGATAATAACATTTCGCGATAAACTTAATTTGCTGGTTTTTTTTTCCAACTTCCGGGACTTAATTGCAACATCCGCTGTTTTTTCGTGGCCAGCCCCCGACGCTGGGGACTGAATAAAGCTTACCGAATTATTGGTTGGCCTGTTTCTTTGTCCTGTGTTCTTATGACGATGATGACATGAAAGTACATACGAGTAATTGGATGAGTGATCAAAGAGTGTCTCGGCAAAACCAGAAAAAAAGACTCACGACACTGACGTATTGGCCTTGGTATTGGTATTGGTTATAATTAACTTTTAAGTTGTTAGGAATTTCATATAGTTCACTAGAGAATGCAAGGAAATGCAAAATAGCTCATCTTCTTTGGTGGTATTACAGCCCATTAAGGACCAGAGCCAAGCTTCTTTCAATCCCCCATGTTGTGTGTAAATTTATTTTTCACTTAGGTGAAAGGAATCAATCTATTTAATGCCATTTCCGAACGGCTTGAGTCTAGAAGCTTTTTCATGGCAAATAATACTACGGATGGTTTTGCCAGTACCCCGCCGCGAAGGAATTCGATGGCGTTGGTATTATCGGGATTCCAACTCGCCCATCGTGCGTCAAAGTCCAACACAATAACAACTGACTGCTATTTCGATCAATCCTCCCCTACGACGAAGAAACTTGGACCTTAAAAAAAGAGGATGAGGAGGCCAGCAGCCGAATTAAATCGCTTAAAAATTTGATGAATGCCAAACGCGCCACCCATGAACAGAGACTAATATTGACGATCTCTGAATGATAATCAAGTAAACGGTTTCGCTCCACCAAGGCTATGTTATTAGGATATAAAAAAAAAATGTTCCCATGAACTATACGCTTTAGTGAAATCCATTGAACTTTTTAATTCAAATCCTTTTCCTCGCATGTTTATGATAGCTTTACAATAGCTTCGTACACCCCATCCACATTACAGAAGATGGACTATGGGTAATAACGAGCTTTTTCAACTTGCCAGACGTAGAGCCAGCATCAACTAATAGATTCAGTCGAAAGTCAGTTCTAAATATCCAAATAATTGAACATGGTCAACGGAGAGCCCGAACTAAAGAAAGTAAACTTACCAAGAAGGCAAGAAGTTATAATTGCACCCTCGGGCTAAATTACGATTATTACGATTATTTTAGAGAGAAACTGAAACTTTCCCAACAGAAGTTTATGTGAAAATTGAAAATTCTCATCGAAAACATATACAGATAATATGCAAAAGGGCATACGACCGCAGACACAGATATATACTTTTCAACGCGACCGACTTCAAGCCACCGAATATCATTTGCATATTTTTGTTCTGCAATTTGAATGTTACTCAAGAATGAATTCGTTTATCTAAAAAACTGTTCGAAACTTTCAACTTCCGAACTACGAGTACGTTTGCTCTACAAATTCTATGAATACTTGACTGTGTATTTGTGTGTCTCTGCGTCTTCGTACGTCCTTCGATCGTTCTGGTGTTTTGTGGTTTTCAGTCTCGAATGGTCAGGAAGGAGGCGAAGAATCGAAGGCGGTTGCGTTGAATGGTGTTCGAATTCAATAGCAAATAAATATCTTCCTAATGTCAGTGGATACGTTCCAGCTTGGCCGTCATTAAAGATGCTTAGCAAAAGGACTCCTTCTAGTGATGGTCTACGACCAACATGAAATGGGGCTTTGCTTGTGCGTCGTGGTATGAAGTAATCAACAAAACCGATAAAATGTTATTCAAGAAGATTTATGAATGCGATCTGTAAGGCTGACTTGCGGCGAACCACGAAGGAAACGCTGCCAGAGGCTTCATGCTAGACCTGTCGACGCTCGTCATTTCCATCAGTTGATTTTCACGAGTATGTATACCAATGAAAACGTTAAGCTAAAAGTCTGTCCCTAACTCCACCGCCCATCTCGTTGCAATAATCAAATCGAAATCCAAGGTGACGAATTTTTGATTTTTTCTTATGAATTGAACTACCGCTATGTATATTAAGAATCAGGTGAATTTGATTGGCGAAAGCCGTAAGAAAGCAGAGCGAAATTCTCAGGCCATTGAGCAAAAGAATAAATCAAAAGCGGTAGAGAAGAGAGGCGACTACTTTCTTCTCCATTCGCAAGCAATCACGGAGTTTATTACGAAAAGAGTCTTTCAACTGAATCGAGTCAATTAAGGAGATGTAGAGCAGTGGGTGGTTGAGCAGTTTATGCTGATTTAGGAACCAAACCTTACCCGGCGTGATCTCTCGTTGGTTGATTTAACATCCGTCTAACTTTTTATAATATTTATATCTATCTTTACCATAGCTGCGAAACTAACTAATGTAAGGAAATGAATTTATGCATGAGGTTTTTCGACTGTTGCTTACTAATTTGGTGCGCTGATTTGGTCGATTATTCCTATCAATAGCGGTGTCACTAAACTATTTTCTGTTGAAATTTCATTATGTCTTCCTCAAGGAGGACATGTTTAAAAAGCCCTGTTAAAAAAATTCCGTTTAAATGTGTCGTACTACGTGAAAAAGTCATACATGGACTACTTTGGGTTTCCATTGCCGACGATTGCTAAGCCCTGGATACCTAATTGGGTATGTACAAATTGTGTTGAGCTATTATGCGACCCTCTTTTAAGTACAAAGCTCCAATGATCTGGCGTGAGCCATCCATTCATCATGATGACTGTTATTTCTGTGTTATCATAGGATAGACCATAAAAATTGCCCGAAGTGGATATGTCCCAACTTAAAACCTGCTATGAGGCCAGTCTTGATTACTAGTGATACACCAGTATCACAGCAGCCATGTACGTCTTGGGAACATTCTGTTGAGTTCTGCCAACAAACCGACATTGACGACAGTAAAGGCAACAGTGATTTTGATAGCTTCGATTATTAACGGCAACTAAATCAAATAGATCTAAATGACTTGATCAGGGACCTAGGACTCTATAAGACGGCATCAGATTAAAAGAAAGAAATCTGCTAACAAAAGAAACGAAGATATCGTACTACCCTAGCAGAGAAAAGGATTTACTCTCTCTCTCTCTACCGAAAAAGACAATTTCATATTTTGTTCCACCCCCTACAAGAAACTCGTGGTATGAAGGCGAGTGTGAGCAGAAAAAGGCAGCAACCGACGAGACGTACCAAAAAGCGCTGCAGCTAAAAACCCGGGCAGCGTGGGATGAGTACTCCGCCAGAAGAAGGGAGGAGAAAAACCTGCTGCGACTAAAGAAAATAATCTTCGCGGCCTCCCGGCTCAAGGATACCGAGGAGTCAAGTCAAACATACAATTCGGGCGTTTAATAAGAAAGCTAAAAGCCTTACAGGAGGCTTGAAGAAAGGCATCTAGGCTCATCGAAATCTGTCACTGACTCGCGTGGAATAGTGGATATATTTAAGCAGCATTTTCAGCAGTTGCTTAGCGAGCATGACATAGAGAGAGTGGTAGAGAGAAGTAGACCTCCCACCCAACAACGTAGAAGAAGAAGAAGAAGTCGGCACAGCTATTTAAAAGTTAGAGAACAACAAGGCCGGAGGCTCAGATGGCTTGCCATCAGAGCTCGTCAAGGCGGAAGCTGATTTTCTGGTTGGGAGCATGCACCAGATCATCTGTAGAATTTGGAAAGATGAAAGTATGCCCGAAGACTAGGATACCAGCTCTATTTGCCCCATCAGCAAAAACGGTGATGCTACCCCTTGCAAGAACTACAGAGGTTATCCCTGCTCAATGTTGCATGCAAGATCCTGTCCAGCATGCTATATGAACGTCTAAAGTCCTTTTGCACCGCACTAATCGGAGCCATCAGTGCGGCTTCTAGAACGGCTAATCGACTATTTCTTTGTCTTTGGTGGCGTTACAGCGCATGAAGGACCAGAGCCAAGCTTCTTTCAATCACCCATGTTGTGTGTGGTTTATTTTCGACACAAGTGAAAGGTACCTATAGATTCCGAACAGCGTGAATCCAGAGGCCTACATTTCTTATTAATTCCCTATTGCTATAGAAAGGTAGATCGGTGCGTCCCATATTTAATTTAGTCTTTTTTTTTTCTTGTTTTCGAGAGATCATTTTACAAGATCCTCCTGTTCTTGTTCGGTTAGATTGGTATGTAAAAATTCAAAACATCGATGAATGAATTGTATTATTATAGATCCCTACATTATGATTGATTGATCTGGCGACGGCCAAGTGCTTTTGTGTATAACGAGGTGCGAGAAGCGCGTACTGGCGTACGCGTACTGGAGGAGATTTCGCCCCGTAGCTGTCGTGAAGGCTGTGTTTGCCGGTGACTCGTTCAAAGATGCTTTCCTTATCCAGCATAGCATTGCAATCTCATACGTTCTGTTCAGAAGATCGTGGAACTTATCTTTCGTGGAGTCATCCTGGTCTTCCGTTGGGGCGTGGACGCGGATCAGGTCGATGTTAGAATATTAGAATATTTAGCCTTGATACGGATCGTTATGAGGCGTTCGCTCACATGCCGAAAGCTTAGGGCTTTTTGCCTTAGTCCATCTCGAACAACAAATCTGTATCCGAACACTCGTTGTCCTTTCCTCGCTATAGCAGTCGCCGTAGTAGATGTCGCAGTTTTTCATTCACTTTTTACCCGGCCAATTCCATCGCATTTCTTGGATGGAGGTTAAGTCTGCTTTACAGCGGTCTAGAGCGTTCGTAAGTTGTTCGGTTGCACGTGGTCTGTTAAGGGACGTAAAATTCCACGGACAGAGCCGAAGATCAGTGTCCTTTTTTCGCTTCTTCCAATGGTCGTCAACAATAGCTCGGTCCATCTTATCCGAGGCTTGACGCTGTCTCTGAGCAATGTGGGGGTTTCCGATTACGGTTTGGTAGGCCATAGCCCATCCGACATTATTCCTGTTTTGTGGCGAATGATACTCGCCTTTCGTCCTCTTCCTTTAGTAATTTCCATGGTCAGGAAATTTCCAGATGGTACCACGAGGAGGTGGAAGTAAGACCTGGCTGCAATTCCATAGAACTAATGGACTCTTTAACTTCTACTTAAGGACATTGGATAGATAACTAAATCCATCATCTTCAAGGTAAGACCTCAAAAGCTTCCAACTCACAGAATTTTTCAGTTGAGTCATGCATAGAATTGGAGAAGTGTTCCACTTTTATAACAAAGCGCACTCGTTTTCGCGAAGGCAATTTAATTAATCTATTGTAACATCCGCTAAATCCACCTCAAGGATGGATGAAACAAAAAAAAAAAAAAAAAAACAAAAGGAGAATGGAGTATAAAACCGCCTCAACACTCCAACCAAGCAAATTTGTAACTCGGTCTTTCATCTATCTTTCACTACCGCCGTTTCGTTCTCCTAATACAATTCTTCAAGCCCTCGCCAGAGTTCCGCAACGCTTCCGGATATATATTATATTCAATTCTAAAGTGAACAAATGTAGAGCGGAAAAGGAAAATAAGAAGATTGAAGGGGGTAACGTGTTCCCTTCACATAATTATCTGAGAAAATGGTAATTTCCTCGGTTCTTTTTCATTAAACTAGCTCGAACGCCCGAGGCAAAGAGCAGAGAAGATGGGAAATTAGAGGAAGGAAAAAACAATCAACTGAATTACTGATTTCTACATGAATGTCATTTAAGGACCTTGGTTGTCTGAAAAATTCATTAGCAGAAGTGCTATTTGTTCTATTTCACAATTTCGTATTAGTAGCTCTTCGAACTCCTTGCCACTTGCATTCCTTCTTAGTACCTCTTTGATTTGTTCAAACGTTTAATTTAATCTGGTTTGCAAATTTTGATCTGCGTCCCAAGTATCTAGTCCTAGTTGCCCCACATCTATTGTATTTAACGATATTTCAACACATTGCGTTTGACATTCCGCATTTAGTTATTCAGTCGTGTAATTAATGCAGATGAGCACTAGTGGTGAATTAAACATAATTAACATCTTTGCGAGCTGAACCTGAGGTCAAAGGATGGGGGCGTATTGTAATTTACCGCGGCAATATTTGCAAAACCGTGAGTACGAGGAAAAAGATGCAAATTCTTTAGGAATCTACAAAGTTGACTTTCAAATATTTGCGAATTGAATTGTTCCCACAAACGTAACTTCGGAATGAGGCGAGAATGACAAGTTTGAGCTTAGTACTTATAACTCCTACCAATCTCTTCATCTGGGATACTTGATGAATATCACACTTAGATTCAAAGTAAATTCCATAACTGTGTTGGCGGTCCTCACAGGTCCTCAACCAACAAGCCGCTCCCAATGCCGCATGCCCAGTTGGTTGAGGTCCTTTTCCACCTGTGCGCGCCACCTTAGATGCGTTCGTCTTCTCCTGCGTCGTCCCTCGGGGTTGGTGTCGAAGACTCTCCGGGCTGGAGCGGTGATGTCCACTCGCTCGACATGGCCCAGCCATCTTAGAAGTTGAATCCTAGGACGTCTAACTATGCCGATGTCACTGTACAGCCCGTAGAGTTCTTGGTTGAATCTCCTCCTCCACTATCCGTTTACACAAACGGGACCAAATATTGCATGCAGAATTTTCCTCTCGAAACGCCCAAGAGCCTCTTCATCCGCTCTTGATAACGTCCAAGCCTGATCGCCGTAGAGGAGGGATGACTAAGGTTTTGTAGAAGGATACCTTGGTTTTTCGAGAGGGGGCTCTACTATCTCAGCGCTGGTGTCTTTGCTGCTTGTCACTATCGAGCCAAGGTAGACGAAGTCCTTGACTACTTCAAAAATATAGCTGCCGAAGGTGACGTTCTGACCAAGACGTCGGTGTTGCGCGTCTTTCTTTGATGATAGCTATATTTGTCCTTGTCCCATTTACTCTTAGACCCACTTTAGCCGCTTCTGCTTCAACGCTTGCGAACGCCTCATCGACGTCTCGCTTTGTCCGTCCGATAACGTCGATGTCATCTGCGTAAGGCAAGCAATTGTGTCGACTTGAAGTATATAGTACCTCTTGTATTGGTCGCAGAGTCCCGCACGATATTTTCAAGTATGATGTTAAAGAAATCACAGGACAATGCGTCACCCTGTCTAAAACCTTTTTTGACATCGAAGGTCTCAGTTAGTTCATCTCCGACCTTAATGGAGCAGCGTGAATTCTTCTAAGTCATAGTGCACAGTCTGACGAGTTTGGCGGGAATGTTGAGACATGACATCGCTCTGTATAACTCTTCTCTATAAACACTGTCATATGTGGCTGTAAAGTCGACAAGTCGACATGTGCGTGTCGACCTGGAATTCATGGGTGTTCTCCAAGATCTGCCGTAGTGTAAATATTTGATCTATCGTGAATTTTCCTGGCCATGTAGCCAGGTATGCATTCTGTTTCTCTACATAGCCTGTCTCGTCATCAAACTCGAAGGTGGTGGCTTCAAACCGAGTACATCTGAGGCGGCCTCTCTGATGGCTTTCTGAAAACGACTCCATTAGTGTTCTATGGTTTCTACTTTACTGGCGAAGGTCCTGGCGGTCTCCTGCCATTGCAGCTTTCCGACGTTAAGTTTTGATGTTCTTACTCGACTCCGTTGGTTCGGAGAAATTCGCATCCGTACCTGCTGCAAAAATGTAGTGATCCGAGTGGATGTTGGCTCCCCGAAAGGTTCGAACATCTAGGATCCTGGAAGAGTATCTGCCGTCGATCGCAATGTGATCAATTCGATTGGTTGTCGATTGGTCGAAAGAACGCCAGATCCACTCATAGATGTTGAGGTATGGACATCGTGCACTTGCTACTATGAGATTATGTCCCGCCATAAAGTCCACTAGCCCTAGTCCGTTTTCTGACGTGGTGTTGTGTAGGCTGTGCTTTCTTATGACTCCTTCAAAGATAGTTTCCTTACCCAGCTTCGCATGAAAATCTCCTAGAACGATTTTGGTGTTATAGCTGGGACATTGGGCATATGTATGTTCTGCCTAGGAGATCACAGAAGTCGTCTTTATGTCGGCTATCTTTCTCCTCTGTGGGGACGTGGACATATATTAAACATATTACTATATTGCCGCAATTCGGATAGTTATAGTTATGAGGCATTCGCTTACGTATTGGAAGCGTAAGACCTTTTTCCTGAGTCTGCCTCGAATAACAAGTCCGCATCCGAATAAGCGTTGCTTATTTTCTCTGTAGCAGTTTCCGTAGTACTATATATCACAGTTTTTCATCCGCTTTTTGCCTGGCCCATCCCATCGCACTTCTTGGAGCGCGGTAATGTCTGTCTTATAGCAGTCCAAAGAGTTGACCAGTTATCCGGCTGCACCTGGTCTGTTGAGGGACCTAAGGTTCCAGGTGCAGATCCAGAATTCGTCTCTTTTTTGGTGTTTGCGGGGGTCATCAACATGTAATCCGTCCGTATCCGAGGCTATTGGTTATTTCTGAACAAATTTTTGTTTTACGCGATAGAGATGTTACCCTTAAGCACAACCCTAAACCTGGAGGGCCAGGTTCCTCTTTCTCCAGGAACAGGTCGTGTCGCTGCACAAATTGGTTCACTACCTGGCGTGTGCCAGTATAGCTATTCAGGGGAGGCCACGCGGAGGTTGTGTGTCAACTTAGATTGAGCACGGTAAATGTTCCTTTTATCGGCCGAGGTTGGCTTAAATCCCAGAAAAGTTTGATTGAAACTTATCATTTCTCATTTCGGTATCTACGTTGCTTCAACGTTGCTGTTCAGGACCAAACAAGCGCCTTTTATTAGAAAAAAACCAAAAGCCTGACAACAGGTTACAGGGAAGGCACCTCTTCAAAATTGCGAGGGTTATCTTGTTACTGACTCGCAAGGAATAGTGATTGTGTTCAAGCAGCACTTCACTTATAAATGCTCTTTAATGAGCAAGGAATAGAAGAGATCTCAACTCCAAGCGATTAAGGAGTCTTCCCACCCAGCATAGAAGAAGTCGGTACAACTGTCAAAACGTTGAAAGCTGCATGCTCGGATGGTCTCCAATCAGAGCTCTTCAAGGCCGGCGACAATGTTTTCGTAGGGAGCGTGCACCAGATCATCGGCAGAATCTGGGAAGATGAAACCACGCCCGGCGATTAAATATCGGCTCTATCTATCCTATCCACAAAGAAGGCGATCCTACCTCGAACACCAACTATCGACGTATATCTCTGCTAAATGTCGCCTTTAAATAGAATAACTCGACCTGTATGTGTTAACGGAGAGTGGAGGAGAAGATTCAATCACGGACTCTATGGACTGTACAGCGACATCGGGCTGGTCAGACATCTACGGATACAACGTTTAAGATGAATGGCCATGTAGAGCGAATGGACACCACAGCTCGAGCCTGAAGAGCCTTCGAATCCACCCTCGAGGGACGACGCAGCAGAGAATGGCCACATCCATGGTGACACACACAGGTGGAAGGGGAGCTCAACCAAGTGAGTGTGCAGCATTAGAAACAACTGGCCAAAGATCGTGCCGGTTGGAGAGGCACGTTGGTTGAGGCCCGAGCTCACCCTGGGATGTGGCATCACCTAAGTAATTAAGTAAAGTCTCATTGGATCAATCAACAGAATAATAATCGGAAGCAGAGACTAATCCCATCGACCATAGCGTCTAAAGGAAATCTTCACAAGACGTAATTTCATAATTATGTGCTGCATTTCCAGTATATTTCAACTCCCACGGTATACAAGCCGCAAGCAAAAGTTGAGCCAGAAATTACAGATGTCGCAAAGTAAATATGTACGTATTAAAAAGGACTTACCAAAACAGACCTTTCTTAATTCGTTTTTTTTTTTGTATTGTTTGTTGAACCATTCGATTAAATGGTAAGAAACACTGCATTTCTCGCTTTTATAGCAAGTGAAACACTAACAACTTAACACAAGGATAACTACTTTCCCGTAACGAAAATCGCACTTTTTCCATTGCACACTGAAACTACACACTTGCACACACATTTTCTGATAACACTTATCAACCAAATACGATATTTACCGGGAGAAATTAATTTTTTAAACTCCGCGCACAAGAAATAAAGTTACACTTTCGGCAGCCATTCACTTTGTAATAGATGTGGAGAGCGAAATGTGAAGTTTCACTAAAATGCTACGCTGTGATTGGTCGGACTGGCAGAGTGCAAATCTGAAAAGGACCGTTGAATGCGTTTATGATTTGAATTTTGAAATTTTGAATTTTTGAATTAATGTCGTTGAATTTCGTCGCATTACCTTGGGACAAATTCTAGAAATGAACTTCATTTGAAAGTTTCAAGGAGAACAAAACTAAGATAGTTGTAAATAAATAGTGCAAAAGAACTATAGTGAAATGATTGGATTTTAACATGTCCTGAATGAAAAGGTAGTGCTGGCGTTCGTTCGATACGTTTACTCTGTACAAAAAATATGGACAATTGAGTCCACAATCTAAGAAGGAGTTTGCTTAGACGGCATCTCCACTATCGAACAACTAAGAAGTGGCAATTACTTTCGCAATAACAATCTGCGTTTAGGGTGGTGATTTCATTATTGCTAATTTCAGTTGCCAGCAGTCTGATTTTCGTCGAATGTACATAAGTGCTGAATGCTTTATTTAGGGGTTTGGTTTTTAAACTGGCAGCCCTGTTTCTACAGACTGTCAATTTGATAGCTGAAAGTCGATTTGCCGTTATTACATTTTGGCATTTTATGAAGAATTTATTAACGCGAGAGCAATGCGTGTTAATTGTGAAAACTTATTTAAAAAAAACATGGTTCAGTTCGTCAAACTTATCGTGCACTACGACCATTTACCGCGGTCCACGTTAGATATAGACAATACGGTCGATATCCTAACAAACATTTTGGGCAACGCACGGGTCAACAGCTGCGTAATCCACAAATCAGTAAAAAACTCTTACCCTTCTTGGTGGAACGCAGATCTAAGCAAGCTCCGCAAGGACTGTCGAAAACTCTCCAATAAAGAAAAGGGTACAAGAAACGACAGAGACTGGAGCCTATACAAAGATTCACTCAGAGTGTACAAGCAAACCCTGAGGAAAGAACAAAGGCTGTCTTGGAAACTCTTCTGCAACAACATGGAGAAAATTTCAGACGCCTACAGATTGAGAAAAATACTCTCGAAAGATCCACAATCTCCGAGCTGCCTCAAAGCAAACGGAGTTTGGACAACGTCGGAGGAAACTCTAAATCTTCTCCCTAATACGCACTTCCCAGGCTGCTCTAACTATACTCTAACTATAATCTAACAGCCTTCCTGGACAAAGAGGGCGCTTTTAACAACGTCACTCCGAAAGCAATAATAGAAGGGCTTGAAAAGCTAAACGTGGATACGACTCAGATAGAGTTGATCAGCGAGTTATTATTAATGCGCAGAATTCACTCTAAATGGGGAAGCCAAGTAACCCCCATGGGAACCCCGCAAGGAGGGGTCCTCTCATCTCTTCTCTGGAATGTAGTTGTAAACGAACTACTAATTAAACTGGAGAAAGTAGGCCTGGACGTTATTGCCTACGCCGATGACGTTGCCATTTCAATCTCAGGTAAATACCTATCCACACTGAATGACCGTATGCAAACGGCATTCCCAATTCATTACAAGTGGGCGCATAGCAACGGGCTCAGGGTGAATCCCCAGAAAACGGAGCTCGTGCTATACACCAAAAAGCACAAAATCCCGGAACGCTGTCCTATTACTTTGCTTGGTACCAGATTAAACTATTCCTCCAATGCCAAATACCTTGGCATTATGCTAGAAAGGAAATTAACCTGGAAGAGCAACACAATCGAAAGACCTAAAAAAGCAACTATAGCTCTCTACACATGCAAGAAAGCCCTAGGGAACAAAACGGGGATTCAACCCCAAGATCACCCTATGGCTTTACATCACGTTCGTCAAACCCATACTAATGTATGGAGTGACAGTCTGGTGGACAGCACTGGACAAGACAACATACCTCAAGCAATTCGAGAAGGTACAAAGGTTGGCGTATATGTGCATTACCGGGGCCCTCAGGTCCACCTCAACGGCTGCGCTTAACGTGATACTCGACCTTACACCACTCGATATCTTCGGCAAGCAAATTGCCACACAAACGGCCATGAGACTCAAAGCCAACTCGAACTGGACGAGCTATGTCATTGACCACTCCTCCATCCTGAATAACAGGTCAACTATGGCAGAAAACTTAGACCTCACAGAACCCACCTCAGTCTTGGAAAAAACTTTACAACGATCTACCTGGACAGACAAAACTGGACTCGCCAGACTCAACCCCGCAGAAACTGCGTAGATTTTTATACTGACGGGTCTAAAACCAAAGACGGGGTGGGTAGTGGAGTATCCTGCAAACAACTCACGCTGAATAAAGCTCTAAAATTACCAAATCACTGCAGCGTTTTCCATGCGGAACTGTTTGCAATAAAAGAGGCTTTGTCTTGGCTGAAGTGGAACGTGATATCCACTACGGATATCCGCATTCTCACGGATAGCCAAGCAGCCTTAAAGTCGTTGGAGTTCTATGTGTACACATCATAAACTAGTCTCGACTGTCGTCTATCTCTTAACGAGATGGCCGAACAGTTCAACATACAACTTATCTGGGTACCGGGACACAGCGACATTCTAGGAAATGAAACAGCCGACACACTCGCCAAACAGGGAACGACGCTACAATCAATCGTGGCTTGTGTGTGGCTTTGCAACCATTAAACACAATCTTACAAATCTCGCCAGGGCCGAGACGAACCGAAGATGGACTCAGGGACATACCTGTATCATCACCAGGCAAATCTGGCCCTGGCTTAACAGTCAACGGACTAGGAGTATTATCTCCCTAAAAAGAACTGACATCCACAGAGTCATCGGTGTCATCACTGGACACTGCCTTATTGGCAGTCACGCGCAAAAACTAGGTATAATTCCGAATGAATTTTGCAGAAGCTGTCTAGACGAGGAGGAGGTCGAATCCATTCATCACCTTCTCTGCGCCTGCCCGGCATTTTGCACAATCAGGAAACGATACCTGGGAATTTACTTCCTTAACGATCTGACCGAAGTTCAGCATTAATTTCTTAGGAAGCACAAAATGGTTCCACGAATAGAGGGCTAAACTCCCTCGTAGCTGCACAACGGGCCTCCCTGGCCGATGTGTGTTCTTCTCATTTCCGGGAAGGCTGCGGTCCTCCTACCTACCTACCGTCGACATAATCGTCAATCTGATCAGGTTATTCGGAACACAATGAATCGTTTTCACACCATGTGCACTCCAGTGGACAATACGCTTTCAAAGACGACAAACAGTGCGAACAGGAGAACTTATTGCCAGTGTTAAGGAGTCGATCCGAATGAGTCGATTCGCCATCGTGCACAGCAATTGAAGCTACATACATATGTCCATCCACTTTGTGGAAGGTCGAAGTTCATCAACATAAACATACTTACTTACTTAGGTGGCGCTACAGTCCGTGGTGAACCTGGGCCTCAACCAACAAGCGTCTCCAGCTGGCACGGTCTTTGGCCAGCTTTTCCAGCGCCGCACGCCCAGTTGGTTAAGGTCCCCTTCCACCTGCGTGCGCCACCGTTGATGCGGCCGTCCTCTGCCGCGCCTTCCTTCCGGGGTGAATTCTAAGACTCTTCGGGTCGGAGCTGTATTTTCCACGCGCTCTACATGGCCTAGCCACCTTAGACGCTGTGTCCGAAGACGTCGTACCAGGCCGATGTCGCTGTACAACCCGTACAGTTCTTCGTTATATCTTCTCCTTCATATACCGTTTGAACAAACGGGACCGTAGATTGTGCGCAGAATTTTCCTCTCGAAACGACCAAGGGCATCTTCATCCGCTTTTGTTAAGGTCCCAGCCTCTGCGCCGTAAAGGAGGACTGGGATGATAAAGGTCTTATACAGTGTCACCTTGAGAGCACCGTGGCGCAGTGGGTAGTGTGTTGGCCTCCGACGCCGATGACACGGGATCGATACCCGACACAGCCGTATCATTGAACGTGTTTTTCACGGTGTTTCTCCTCAGCGGGGTTCGGACAAAACCCCCTGTAGTAAAATTATCATGAAAAGCTTCTCGAAATCCGCCGTCGGAACCGGCAATAAACTGTAGGTCCCTTTTACCTAAATGAAATCACACACAACATGGGTGATTGAGAGAAGCTCGGCTCAGGTTCTTCATGGACTGTAACGCCAACATGCATAGATAGTGTCACCTTGGTTTTCCGAGAGAAGGCTCCACTTCTCAATTGCCTCTTGAGCCCAAAGAAACAGCGGTTGGCAAGAGTAATTCTGCGCTTGATTTCGAAAGTGGTGTCGTTGTTCCAGGTCACTACGGAGCCGAGGTAAATGAAGTCTTTAACTACCTCAAACTTATATCTGCCAATATGCACGTTCTGTCCAAGTCGTCGGTGGTAAACCTCCTTTTTCGATGACAGCAGATATTTAGTCTTGCCGTCATTAACATGCCAATGTCGTCGGCATATGCAAGGATTTGCGAGGATTTGAAATAGAGTGTGCCTCTTGTATTGGTCTGTGATTTTTGCACAATCATTTCTAATATGATGTTAAAAAAATCACATGACAGCGCATCGCCTTGTCTAAATCCTTTTTTGACTTCGGAGCTATCGGTCAGCTCTGCACCGATTCGGATGGAGCAGCGAGCATTTTCCAGGGTCATCCTGCAAAGTCTGACGAGCTTAGCAGGGGTGTCAAAAGTAAACATGGCGTTAAATAGCTCGTCTCTAATTACGCTTTCGTATGCGGCCTTGAAGTCGACGAAAAGATGTGGGTGTCAACTTGAAATTCATTGGTTTTCAGGATCTGAGGTAGTGTGAAGATTTGGTCGATGGTGAATTTCCCTCGCCTGAACCCACACTGAGAGGGACCTATAAGCTTATTTACGAACGGCTCCAGGCGTTCACACAAAACAAAACCATACCTTACAGATGAGCCGGTGCATACTCCTAACCAGCTCACCCCCAGCTGCTTTGAAGAGCTCATCCTTACAAGCCTTCGTTCGGGCTTTATAGCCTTGAGACATTCGTTTTATCGGTTGATAAAATCTTCGAACGCCGTGCCTGCAGTAGCATCTCTCCAAGTGTTCAGCCGCACGCTTCTCGTACTCCTTCTTTTTTTTCTTGAGAAGCCACGAGCCGCTCTTGTTTTTTTGTGTAGTGAGGCTTTGTATGCCTCCTGCTTTTCTACATATGTCCTTCTACACTCGTCATCGAACCAGGTGTTTCGTCGTTGTGGAGCTTTAAGGCCCAACACTTCCGTTGCTGTGCTCTTCAGGGCTTGTTTGCACTGGCTCCTTTGCTGGTCTACTGACTGAGTGGAGGAATTTGGTGTATCGGAGAGCTTGAGGGAGACGCGGTTTGCAAAGGCACTGGCGATCTCCGGCGATAGTAACTTCCGACGCCATAGCTTGGTGTTCTTACTCTACTCCGCGGTGTTCGTGTTATTCGTTGGCGTATCTTGGTTACTACAGGATAGTGGTCTGAGTCGATATTCGCTCTTCGAAGAGTACGAACATCAAGAATAGCGGAGGAGTGTCTGACGTCGATCGCGATGTGATCAATCTGGTTGGTGGTCTATTGCCTTTGTGTATATCGAGATACGGAAAGCGTGTGCTAGCTAAAAGAAGATTCCTCCCCGTGGGGAAGTCTATCAGCCTGTGTCCGTTATCGGATATGGTGTCATGTAGGCTGTGTTTGCCGATGACTCGTTCAAAGATGCTTTCTTTACTCAGCTTAGCGTTAAAATCTCCTAGTATGATTTTGGTATAATATCTGGGGCACTTGGAGTATGTTCTGTCTAGGAGATCATAGAAATCATCTTTGATGGAGTAATCCTTGTCTGCCGTGGGGGCATGGATACATATGAGGCTAATGTTACAAAATTTTGCCTTGACGCGTGACGCGTGTTGTAAAAGATTAATACAACAAAGACCCAATAGGGATCAAACCTCGGAAGTTTGCTACTGGTTGTGGGATATTGTCGACTAACCTCAGATTAGTATGTGACTAAGGGGATTTTTCGAAAATTAAAGTTATGTCTATTGTATGGGAGCTCCCCTTAAATATTTATTTCATTCTCTTATTAGTAGCGGCAACAGAAATACGTCATATGGCAAAATTTCAAATCTATGATTTCACGGTTCATGAGATACAGCCTGGTGACAGACGGACGGTGGAGAGCGAAGTCTTGGGATCCTGTTTTACCCTTTGGGTACGGAACCTTAAAAACGATAAAAAAAATTAAATTAAATGTGAGTTCTCATTTTTCCCACTGGAAAGTTAGTCATGTGGGCATTGCGGGCCGCACCTGGACCACTTTTTTGATTTTTGGCTTTAATCGGACTATTCCTCCCATATCCCATCATCGAACGTTCTTAGCTGTCTAACTTGTTTTTTATCATTCAATCATTACGTTTAAAACCATCCCTCGACCATATACTCGCACTATAATCATTCCCATTATTATTTTGCATTCCAGCGTCATACTAGTTAATAATTGAGTACAGAAAACTCGAAACATCTGACCTTTATACGTACGTGAATGTCATAATCCATGCCACATAACCGTCCAAGGATACCAATCGACCAGCATTCAGATACCATTCTCCTGTCGGTCCCCGCACACCTAATGTTGATTAAAGAAATTCCATAAAAGTGTGTACACATTACGTTCCGAGCTAATGACATTTCACAGTCGACCGCTTAGCCATATCTGGATTTTCTCGTATTACGTGGCTTGACTGGGATTGTTAGTTCAGCCCCGAACACACGAACAATTGAACTAATTGACGACTACCATTCAATGGCTTGCAGATCCACCTCACAACGCACGGTTAATGGGTTATGTGTATCTTTTAGCATAACAACGTGCAAACATCAAATATACATGTGTGTGCCCGACTCGTATGGCAAACAATGAATGACAGGTGATACACCTGCTTAAATAATTTCAAGGACAAGAGCTGTACAATCCATACTTATGCATGGCAGTCAAGTAGCAGTTTTAGTCCTAAGCATGCTTAAAGTTGAGCATGCAATATCCAACGTAATGGCAGTCATTTGCAAGGCAACACCAAGCAAGACAAGGCAAAGGTGTGTACGTAATGTTGCGGTAAGTTGTTCGAGAACAACGTCAATTATTTAAATTCACAAATGCGAGTGGTGTTAACACCTCTCACCTAAGCCTGCATTTCATTGAAAGAAGACACAACATACATAGATACGTATCTATCTGTGTAGAGATAATATATGCAAATGGATAGAGAGGACCCATTCATTTGAGACGAAGCCGAACCATGTCGAGGATTTACGACGATTGCTCTCGCATTCGTATCTGACTGACAATATTATCGATGGCTTTAATGTTAGTTTCACTTATCCTATCAGATATGGTGGTAATTCGATTACGCATCTATGGTTGCTCGTCGATAATTGAAACAATTTCAATTAATTGCCGCTCCTTCCACCGTACCACACCACAACGGATAGGAATCAGTATGATCAGGTGTGGGCAGGGGTAAAAAGTCTGGGTAAGGACTTACATAAATTATTATATACCGATCACATATGGAAGGGATTGTTAATTAATATTCTTCCCTCTAGTCACTCAGAGCGGAAGAAACTATTGTGCTGATTGTAATTGTTTAGGCTGTAGGTCGAAATTCGCATTGTAATTGGAAATATTAAATCGTTAATTGGGCAAAGGATTTATTATGGCAATTTGCTGAAAGCTCTTGCTGGCAAATACCACAAAAGATATTTAATTTCATTTAGGATCATTTGCATTCATATGAAGCCAATCTAATTAGAAGTATAGGCAGGGTCTGTGGATGACGGGTAATAACACATCATGTCCGCTTCGAAGCCATATTGCACGATTATCTAATAGGGAGGAGTATGTCGGATCGAAATGGCTTCGGCCCTTTCGGTTTAAAGATCAGGTTAGGTTAGATGGCTTGTTTAGGGGCTTATTTAGATAAATTCATTTCATGAAGGCTAAAGCTACGTTCTGTATGCTATCCACAATCTGGAAAACCAAAGCTATCAGCTTAAGAAACAACCCGCTCCAACGTATATTCGATAGTGCTCTATGAGTGCAGCTCGACAACTCGCCAGGCCTTTATAGGTGGCCGGCAGCTTGACAGCTCACCGGGCCACTATAGGTGGTCGCCAGCTTGACAGCTCACCGGGCCAATTTAGGTGGGCGGCAGCTCGACAGCTCATCGGGTCACTATAGGTGGCCGGCAACTCGACAGCTCACCGGGCCACTATAGGTGGCCGGCAACTTGACAGCTCACCGGGCCACTATAGGTGACCGGCAACTTGACAGCTCACCGGACTACTATAGGTGGCCGGCAGCTCCACAGCTCACCGGGCCACTATAGGTGGCCGGAAGTTCGATAGCTGACCAGGCCACTATAGGTGGCCGGCAGCTTGAAAGGTCACCGGGCCACTTTAGGTGGCCGGCAGCTCGACAACTCCCCGGGCCACTATAGGTGGCCGGCAGCTTGACAGCTCCCCGGGCCACTATAGCTCCCCGGGCCAGTATAGGTGGCCGGCAGCTCAACAGCTCACCGGGCCACTATAGGCGGCCGGCAGCTCGACAGCTCACTGGGCGACTAGGTGGCCGGAAGCTCGACAGCTCAAAGGACCACTATATGTAGCCGGCAGCTTGACGGCTCACCGGACTACCATACGTGGCCGGCAACTTGAACATTTCAAGCTAATGTTAGTGTCTAAAGCATTAGCATTTTTTATTAGATAGTTTTATGCCGTTGATATTTGAGTATAATTTTTGGCAAATGCACTCGGCACGGCTAGCTCGAGTGAAGCGTGATCTTGAAGTCGAATTGTCGACAACTGTAGCGAGCAACCGAGGCCCTAGCAATAACACGGCGAATGTTGATTTCCAAATCGTCCAATGTATCTGGCTGCAGTTCTATTGTATGAATTCTACGTTTAGAAATAACAGCCGTAGAAAAATAGATAAAAGCCTCCTCAATATCTCAGAAATGGTACATATACCTCCGACTGTGAAATTAAAAAATGGCTTA